>OX453286.1:5398700-5581200 GCA_949710005.1 Ricordea florida
GTCTATGAGAATTTGGGCTGGAAGGAGGTTACAAACCACCACAAAAAAAGAAAAGGATCTAAAAAGTCTGCAATGACCAACACATTAATTACACTAAGCGCTCAAGTTTGCCATCATCCTTTATATGACTCATCATTTTACACTTTCTAAGAAGGTAAGAAATTAAACTCTACAAGTTGTATGTTAAAATACTATCACGGTAGGGGGGGTGGGATGGAGTGACGAGTCAACTACCTAATGCAATGAGCGTCCTATCGCCGAAATTCACCGAGCCAATGATGTCCATCGGTTAAGTTGCTAGGCAACAAGTGTATAATGCAGTGAGAATTACTTTATCGAGTATTGACTGCGCACGCGCATCATACATATACTTGCAAGGCAACGAAACATTTGTCATGGCGCACGACGTTGTTTCCTGATTAGTGAAAACGGATCGGGAGCTACCAGAAAGTCATGACTGCTAATCTATTCCGAACCTAGCAGGTAAATATTAACAACAGGGAGTGCGCAGGGAATTTTCAAGCTTGGCTCAAATAATACACAGACGAGATAATTGCTAAAAAATAACATTGCTGTACGGGAGCTGGATATCATTCATTTCTCTTCTTTCTTTCTGTCACGGATAAATTAAACACTCGTTTCAAAATAAATAAATGAACAATTCATACCTCAATACAAAAGAAAACTCGAGATTGTAGTACGAGAAGGACTACGAGAGTGATTATTTTCAAGTAAAGGAGTACAAGCCTCGAGAGGAAGCGTCATTTTACCGGGTGAAAAATGCACGCATAAGAATCGGATTCATTTTGGCGGAAAAACCGTGATCAGTTCTGAGAGAGCGTCGTGGCAAGAAGGCGCGGAAACTAAGCTTAGTGGAATAAGGCAAATTACAAAAAAAGAAGCTAAAAGCGTTGAACTTCTAAAACCCCTATCCTGCTGCATCTGGTAATAATCTAAGTGTTTTCTTTTATAACTCTTTGTCGCTGACAGGGAAAAATAAGGCCAAGAAACGCTTTTTTTTTTTCGGGAAATCGACATTTCTTCATTGAAATTCTCAATCTCGTAATCGCAAATGTACCTTGACAACCCTAAAAAATTCCTACAAATGGAACAAGTCCATTAAGTTCCAGCCTAGATGGTGTCGTTCCCTAAACTATTATTTCAAAAAGATTTTCCCATCCCCTGACGGGAGATAAAACTGATCTTGAATATCATAAAATCAAAGTGTAGTAAATACAAGCGGTAGTCCAAGTTAAAATTGAACAATTGTAATGATTCTTGAAGTCCACAGTCCAAGGAAAGGCTTGATCAAAACACAAAATCTGAGCCAGCCATATCGATTGCCCAAGCAAACTTCTCCCGTTGTGTCTTGTTATAGGTTTTTTCAACCGGCACATCGTGCTTTTTGCACCTGAGGAATAGAACAGAACGAACTTAGAACATACAAGTGTTCATTGGACATCGGAGATTGGAGAATTCTCCAGCTACTACGAAAAATTCTCCGGTCAAATTTAGATGGCCTAAGCTAGTTTTAAATTCAGACATGGAGTGCTTTCAGAATATTCTCCTGTTACTTTAGACAATTCTCCTGCTGCTACAATTCTTCTGCTGCTACAATTCTTATTGAAAAACCTGAACATAAGGACAACCTTGGCTGCAAAGGTCGTCATTTCGTTTCGCCGGAAAATTGCTTTTGACTGAACAATCATCTGCCCAACTAGGAGTGCAGAAATTCAACAAAAACAGTAGTACCATGACATAGGTACCAACATTTCGTATGGTAGCCCTAATGCTCAAAAGGTCAACGCCTTTAGAATCTTACAGAGGTATTTCTTATCTTATAGTTTACCTAATTCATATTTTAAGGAGACACGGTAGAGTAGTGGCTGTGGTGTCGGAGTTCAGAGTGGGAGGTCCGAAATTCAAGCCCTGGTGATGGCACAATGCTGTTTTCTTAGACAAGAAATTTTAGCTCACACTGTCTCTATCCGCCCAGGGCCGGGTTGTTCGAAGCAGGGTTTAATGTAACCCAGGGTTAGTGTTAAATTTAAATACAGATACGACAGCTTAAAAAGCACTTTCAGTATAATTCTTTTTTAATACAATTTGATGATTGTATGCTGTAAAAAAAGAGAGAAAGTTATCGAGCAAAATGCTTTTTACCAAAAGGAAAGAAACCCGGGTTAAAATTTAACCCTGGGTGAGCACTAATCGGCCTTCGAACAACCGGCCACTTGTGTATAAATGGGTACCAGCGATATAATGCTGGGGGTAGCCCTACGTTGGACTAGCATCCCATCCAGGGGGGAGTAATAATACTCCCAGGTGATTCACGCTACTGAAACAGGAATAAGCTGGGCCTCCTGTGGCACCAACGGGTCTCCTGTGGCACCTGCTATGTAATGCTGGGGGTAACCCTGTGTTGGACTAGCAACCCGTCCAGGGGGGAGTAATAATACTCCCAGCTGGTACATGCTACTGAACCAGGAATAAGCTGGGCCTCCTGTGGTACCAGTGGGTCTCCTGTGGCACCTGCTATGTAATGCAAGGGGTAACCCTGTGTTGGTCCAGCATCCCATCCAGGGGGAGTAACAATACTCCCAGGTGCTTCATGCTACTGGAACCGGGATAAACTCCGGCCGTGTGGGCTTTAAGGCCTGAGCGCGCCTTCATTGTAAACGTTAGCCCTAACGCTAGAAAGACCAACACTATTACTATATTTTTCTATATTTTCCTGGTGCCGTCCTCGGTGTCGTGTTTACCTATTCCGCACGCTAAAGTTGGCTTACTTACCAAGCCACAGTGATTCGTGGATCCAAATAATTTAACTTGGAGGTGCCAAGCGCGATCTCTTTATTCTCTTCTTTGTCAGTTGCAGTCACCTCCAGTTTAAAAAGCTGCTCTTCAAGTCTCTGAACCTGGGCTTTTTTCTTCTCTAGCTGCCTAAAGAAAATAGCACAGAATTCTCCTTGTTGGTATATCATACACTGTTCACCTACAACGAAAGCACACAATTTTGGTCCCAGAGCCCGTCAACCCTTGACCAGCAGTCGGAAAGGACGGTAACTACTTGGTGTAAGTAGTTACTGTAGTTACCGTGACTGGTAACTACTTGGTGTAGGCTGTGGGTCGAGAGGTTCACCATTAATAGAGTGGTCTGCGTTATAAATATAGTCGCCGAGCTTTACTTTAGCAACCTCAGCTGTACTCTCGCCATACTCATCCTAACCGTACTTCAGTGTCCTTAATCATCCCATGTTTACTTTAGCGTCCTCACTGTGTGAGTGCCTACACCAAGTAGTTACCGAAAGGACGTCGTTCCCAACTGCTGGTCAAGGGGACGCACGCTCTGGAAAGAGACTGCTCTACACAAGTGGGAGAGAAGGGGGCTACGGCCACTGTTTCGTGCCTTTTGAGGCAATTCAGAACAAATTCAGCACGGTATATCGACACAGCAAAGCAAAAACAAGAGTCGCATCCCAACAAAGCGAGGACAAGCATTTATAAATTTTTCTATCCTAACTCAACACACATATTTGTTACTTACCGGGTGGTGTGTCCTTGGTCTTGAGTACGGCCTCAAGTACTCTGAGGGCCGTACTCAAGACTAAGGGCACAGTTTTTTTCTATACGGGTCGACCTAGCCTGGTAAATAGTAAATAATAAGATGTCTTCCTTTTAAAGCAAGAAAAGAGACAGGACATTCCTACAGTGGGGAAAAATTCCGGCCCGTGGGCCGTATCGTAAAAGGTTGGACCGGTCACGCGCGCATGATTAGCCAATCGAATTCGAGGATTTAGGATTCCGGCCCGTTCAGATGCTTGAGAACAAAATAAATACATTTATTTCACGTCCTCTCGGGGCTTTTGAGTGAAATATTTAACCAAATAGAACATAACCCTTGCTACGAATCCCAACTGGCGTGAGGCGGACCAGTTGGCAATTTGCAAGCGTGGTCGAGAATCGATTGCAGTATTACACATCTAGGTAGTGGTCAGGACGGGACTTGCCGACATTTGGGCACAATAGACCGGGATCTCGGCAAGTGGACCAGCCTAGCTTCTGATATAATTGAAATGAGATGACTACACAAAAAAGGAGGTGAAAGTTGAGATCAAAGTAAACAAGTACTAATACGATGATCAGAGAAAGGTTTTCTTACTTCTTCCTTTACGACAATTTAAGATGTACAGCAGAGTAAAAGTAAAAATCTACTTACTTCATTGTTTTTTCATCCTTGCACTCTTTCAGCTGAATTCTCAATTCCTTGGCTTCCTTTTTGGCATCCTTAATCGCTGTCTTCTTCTCTGAAATCTATCATATCAGACAACATTGCTAGAAAAGTACGCAAAATATGGATAACCGCCGCCGGTTAGCTCAGTTGGTAGAGCACCGAACTACCGTGCAGGGGGTCGCGTGTTCAAACCCCGGCCGGAACAACACTCATGGTCTTTAAATAACTGAAGAGAAAGTGCTGCCTTTGTAATGACATCAGCATATGGTTAGATTTTCTAGTCTTCTCGGATAAGGACGATAAACCGTAGGTCCCTTGTTCATGATAACTTCGTTGGACATAAAAGAACCCACGCACTGATCGTAAAGAGTAGGGGACGTAGTTCCCGGTTTTGTGGTCTGGCCTTTGGGTTGGCGCTTCACATAGGGATAACCTCATTGTGCCTTTCCCTCTTGGAAAGCATTGTCCAAGAAAAATAAGTATGTATGGATGTATGGATGGTTCAAAACGGCCGAGAGAACGCTTAAAGTTCTAAAGTTACTTTTTCTTTTTCTTTTTTTGCCTTTCGTGTAAAGTTATTTTTCGTTTTCATGTGCGGGCGAAAGTACGCATAGCAAGCTACTGGACAGTTCTGTCCGGTAGCGTTGCTTGTTTTACTATACAGTGTGCTTGTAATCATCAGTGGCTCAAGCAATGCATTGTGACCACCCGTGGAAAGCTACTGAACAATAGTCATTATGGCACTGTTTGTTTTACTGAACAAAGTGGTTCCAGCGTTTTTCATCTCTGAATCAAACCATGCAGTGGGACCATTCTTTGGAAAGCTACGAAACAGTACTGTACTGTAGTACTGTTTGTTTTACTATACAATGTGGTCCTAACTTTTTCATCTATAGATCAAACCCTGCAGTGTGACAATTCTTTGTAAAGTTCATGCACAGTGTGGTTCTAATTTTTTCATCTGTGGATCAAACCGTGCACTGTAACCACTCTTAGGAAAGCTGTTGAACAGTACTGTACTGTGGTAGTTTGTTTCACTATACAGCGTGGTTCTACCTTTTTCATCTGTGGTAAAACATTGCGTCGTGATCATTCTTTCGAAAGGTATACAGCCCTGCAAATTCGTCTTAGTTTCCAACAGAAACCGAAAGAAGGTATAGTCGTATATAGCAAATTTCCGTGAAATACCTTGTTTTGAAGATTGCTCATGGTTTTCTCGAAGGTCTTGGGAACTGTGCGCTATCAATCAAACAAACAGTTAACAATGTTAGAAGCAAACAACTGTCACAAACCTAGTCATCACTATCGGGCTTTCCATGTTAATAAGGTCGAATTAACAGCGTGAAAGCAAGAACAACCGCGTGGCGAACGCGGATCGGGGGACTGGGGGAGGTGGAGAATGTCCCGGATTGACACTAGATAAGATGCAACGTTCTTCATGATAGACCCCACGAAGTGTGTCATCACAAATATACAATGTTCGCTTCCACTGTCTGTGATCAATGGGTATAGTCTCGTTCAAAACTCGAAATTTACTATTAGGGAGAATTAGCCAATTGATGGAAAACAATTCCCTTTTTCTTCTCCAATCTGATTAAGAACTAATGAAATCACAATCAGCTACTATTTCTATATATATATATATATATATATATATATATTTAGTATAAATACTCAGGTGATTATACAAAATCGCGCGCTCTGATTGGTTCGCTGTCTCAGCCGATAATCACCTCGACGAACAAAATGGCTTCCAGTCGTTGGCGCGCTTTGATAAAATAAATTTTGTTTTGTCTTATAAAATGTTTTTCTTTTCTTTTTTGAAATAATCACCTGTTTATTTATACTAAAACAATTATTCGCCTCAGGCTCAGTGATTCTCGGTGAATATTCACCTCGACTTCGTCTCGACTTCGTCTCGGTGAATATTCACCGAGAATCACTTCGCCTCCGGCGAATAATTGTTAAATATATATATTTTTTTCCGGGAGGTTATCCTTTCTCTAGCTCAGCACTGTGAAAATAGTCCGTTCTGCTTACCTGATGGTTACAGAGGATGGCCACTGCACGGTTCGCTCGGTTGTAGGTGAGAATTTTAGCGTTCACGTTGTCATCAAGCTTCGTGAGTTTATCAAGTTGTTCTTGTAACGTCATGGAAGCGTTATAGGTCCTAAACACCTTGGCTGTCAGGCCATCCATCAACTCAGATAAGTACTTGTTCAGCGATGTAGTCTGCACAGAAAAGGAACGAATAAAAATGCTTGGCCCGGGCTCGACAAAAACTTGAATCTCAGCTTGTCCTTTGGGCGAGCAGCTCTCAGTCAAAGTTTGCTTCCCCGGATCACTTGCTAGTCTCCTTTGCAACAGTTGCCTGCCTCGTCACGTAGCTAAGTGGAGAAGCGTTGCGTGACAAGCCAGATAACTGCAGCAAAGGAGACAAGTCAACTGCCTGCTTACTCAGATCTTTCAGACGATAAATCTGCAGCGATAGCAGGTGAAACACTTCTGTCCAAACCTAAGTTCAAGTTAAACGCAGTTTGGTGACATTTAAAGTAAATAATGACCAGCAATAGACTTCATAGTCTCGCCTGTTTGTCCGTCACGCAAGTTGTCAGGGAAATTTAATCACCTGAGAGCGCAGTTAACCCGTCTCTGACGACCGGGACGGGACTTTTGTCGAGTCCTGTTAGCCAAGCCAAAATGCCAGAAACAGTCTTAAGAAGAGAACAAAGCAGCCCCCGAGTAACTGCTACACAAATTGTATAGGTAATCAAATGATTTTTAGTGCCATTTGGAATAAACACGCAAAAGTAAATTTTTCAAAGACTAGAAATTGCACAAGACCGTAAGGAGAGTGTAATTATTATTATTATTATTATAATCATTATCATTATCACTATTATTATTTTGATGAAAGATTTCATTTTTGTTGTCATGAATCATTTTCATAACTTGCGGACACGGGCCTGAGCGAGTTAAGTTACACTCAATCATTTACATTCAACAATTATATTATAGGCAGTATATCAACATCTCAATTATTATTATGATGATGATGATGATGTCCATTCCTTGTAGACCCAGGCTAAACAAGGATGTTCGGCCTGGTTTATAGTCCTTTGGAGCGGGTTACAACAAGTCACCACAGGTCCCAGAACTCTCTTTTCCTTCTTCTTACAGGGTCAGTACTTTCCTTAGTATTAGTATGCTGTCCCCAACAATGCTGTTTTCTGGATAACTTGCACCCTCACGTTCACGCCGATTCGCTTCATGTACCCCTCATTATTATTATTATTATTATTATTATTATTATTATTATTATTAATAACATTAAATTTTAAATTTCTGCACACAATTTCAATTTTTTGGACCAAATTTCAACTTTCTGCATTGTTTGGGATTAACTGACGTGTTCTCAGCCAATTTGGGCGTTGAAATTTTTCCATGTGTATTATTACCAATGTAATGCACCAAATGTAAAATACAATGTACTTACTGTTAGTCTATCAAAGAGGTCATCGCCGTCTGCTTTTTGCTTCATAAAAATACTAAGATTCTTGAATACCTGATAAATAAAACAAAAGTTTCCTTTTAATTGCATCCAAATAAAGCGAGGGTGGCAACGTTCAAAAAGAGGGACAGTACATGTATCAAGATGGGCAGTGACCGCTAATAATTCAGTCCGAAAAATCGATCGGAATAAAACAAACAGAAGCTGAAAAATGAGTAAAAAATTCTGCTCTAAAAACATGAAAATCAGTTCTCCATAGAGCCAGCTGTCTCGCACGCATTTAAAGAGGTTGGCACTTGCTACGGTCTCAATGTCTGGTCACGGGATCTGTTAAGAACTAGGTTATCCCCATCATTTCTACTCAATAAATATATCCAGCCTGCGTGGCCAGCGTTTAAAGGTGAAAAGAGAAGAGAGTTCGGGTGCGAGGAGATCGCGCGCGAAGCGTGAGCGCGTGACCTCAACCCTTGCGTGTCGCGCTCGAACTTCACACACTGGGACTCCCCTTGCCTCCTCCCCTTTGAAGCTGGACACGGAAGCTGAAATGCAGGGTTTTCGTTTGACGCGGAGGCCGGACGTTTGGTCTGATCGTTTCCCATTCCATGTCCGGTACTTTGAGACCAATATTTGAGGGTTTTGGCGCGCTCGCAAGGCGCCTAGCAGCGCCAAAAACTGTCACGTCCGGTGCTTTCAGAAATATGTCCGCTTCTTTACAAAACTGTTGAAAACCACGAAAATGTAACCAACCTTCTTTTCCACTGGGACAAAGTTCCAGTACCGGACGGAATCCTTACCAAGGAAGTCAAATTCTACTACATACTCTTTGTTTTCCCACTGTTCATGTAACTCTGCAAGGAAGGATGGAAGGATGAACGATTTAAAGGGTTAACCTACACTTAACAAATCGAAGAGCGTCAAAGAAAATGTTTTTTCAGAGCGTGACCAACATTGTGACACAAAGAAAGAGCAAGCGTTGTCAATAACTTTCTCGCAATCTGATTGGTTTATTCCCCAAAATGAGCGTTTCTAATTGGCTATTGCTTTGCGTGACACATTGACGCGAGCAGCGTTGTCTAGACTCTTATCGACAACGGCAAATTAGCCAATCAGATTGCGAGATTAGTAGCAATTGTGGTAAAAATCCGCATCGATCCTAGTCGACTATGTCCTGCGGCAATCCTCGTGTGTGTTACTAAAGCTTGATACAAGTGGAGTCATTTTAATGTAGCAGAAGCAGAAAATAAGACTTGAAACGTGTAACGCCTTTGAACGCCTTCAACTACACCTTGTCCACAATATCAACTACCATTGGAAAATATACAGAAACTAAATGAAACACAAGAAATTGGAATAATCAAACAAGTTGATAAAGTAAGTCATACCACCGTAAGTTATACCCACTGTCCGGTGGTATAACTCACTTTAGTATATATGTTGTAGTTCAATTTTTTCCTTGGTTCAAATTTCATTTTCCTTTGTTTTCTGGTATGGTAATGTATGATAATGAGTTTAAAAGAAAGGAAAATAAAATTTGAACCAAGGAAAAAGTTGAACTACAACATATACCAACTTAGCAACCTTGGCATTTTGAGCAATCTGATTGGCTCTCCACCTTTTCGACGTGCTATGAAATCGGGACAGGGGACTGAGGCAAGTAGTTTCCAAATATGGTACTTGGGAAATATTGAATCTGGACAAGCTGTGAGCGTGAGTTAAACGTTTTATTCTTATGGATTTCTGGCAAAAGACGATGAACTTACTTATGTGCTCAAATCGCAATGAGCAACAGCCTACGGTGTCTGCCGTTTCCTCATCCTTTTCGTGGCCAGCACGAAGAGCAAGCTGAGTTTGAGGAAAAGAAGAAGACATAATCAAAAACAGTTAATAAGAAAATACTTTACTTAAGTACCAGCACATTTAGCACAGTGAAAGAATCATGATAGTACAGTGATTTAGGCGTTAGGTAGAAAGTACCTGGTTCGAATCCTAGTAAAGACGCTATGTAGTTTCCTAAGACAATGGATTTAACCCTAAACTTACTGTCTCTCTCTCTATCAAGGTCTATAAATTGGTACCAACCATATAACAACCAATCCAGGTGGATCAATAATACTCCTAGAGGCTTTAGTAAACTAGTTTTGTTCTCCCAAGGAGTTAGAATGGGTCAAACCATGACCTGTCACAAGTTCTCGCCTTTTCTGAACGCCAGGTTAAGTTGTGAGGTATCAGAATAGTAATTCGAATGACTCGAAACATCAGCAGACAGATTCTTAGAGTGAACTACTTAGGTGAACTTAGCAGTACGTCACGGTCTTCTCGGCCTATTTGTACCTACCTTGTCTATAAAGTAAAGTGCAACACCTCTGTCAAAAAGAAAAGAGTATGAAAACGAAGTGAGATTCAACAACAACAGCAGGGTGTCAGTTAAAACGGCGACTCGGGATTGGCGTTCATTGCCCTTTGTTAGTTTGCTTAAGACCCCGTTTGTATGGAGAAAAGTTGCCCCGACCTTAAGGGTCACCCGTCCAACTTTTCCTATACTTCTTCTGCTGCTAACCGTTTCTACGAGAAAGAGCCGCCTGGCAGGGTCACCCTCTTTCGAAAGTAGAGTAACCCTTTCCATTTAGACACTTTGGCTCGACTGGCCGGGGCAGCTCGGTCACGGATTTGCTACAGGGAGCAAACGCGACGACAAATCACCATTGTGAATTTGGAAAATTCTTGTCCTAGTCTCACACGGCCAGCTATTAAATCGGTTACACGGGTGAACTTTATATCATTAAGTTGACTCAGCTTGGAGGGTTCACCTTCCTACCCGGGACCACTTTTCTCTAATACAAACAGGGCCGAAGTGCATTAGGAATTTCCTGGACGCCCCATGATGAACCAAAGTTTAAGCAGAGTAATAATGCTTCACCTTTTACCAGGTCACGATCACGTGCACGATCCATCATTGGTTACTCGTTGTGTTTATCACTGACTGCACAAGCATGGTCTTAAAGTCACCTTCCAAATAAACCTGTTGCAAAGATCCCCCCCCCCCCCACACACACACACACACACACACACACACACACACACACCTGCGTACAGTGTCGATGTAAAATAATTTTCACGTGTTTTACTTCCCATGATCTACATTGCCCTAGGAGGAGGAGACTCAGAGATAATGATGTTCCCATGAAAATAATGAAAAGTGTCTCAACTGTTTTTGTTATTCTTTTTTTTTTTTCGTTGATTTTTTTTTATTTTTGTTTGCTTGTCTGTTTGTTTTTTATTAATATTAGTATTTTTCTAGGATAGTAGGTGTAAACATTTCCTTCAATTGGTAATGGTGGTCCGTCGTTTGCACAACGAGGGATATTCAAACCAACAGTTATTTACCTCTGCCGTATTCTCATCTCCTTGTCTTTCCAGTCTCGTCGATAATCGTCTCGTATTCTTTGGACACAATTCTATTAAAAGAAAAGGCCTCCTTTTTACCACAACCAGTTTACGATAAAACTGAATGTTAAAAAAACTTAATTAAAAGAAACTGTGATCTCACTGGATCTTAAAATCTTCGTTGTGTCATTACCTCCGCCTGTCTGTTTGTTTATTTGTCTGTCTGTCTGTTAATCGTTTTACGCAAAAACTAATCAACGGATTTGCACCAAATTTGGTGGAAAGGTCGCAAATATACCCAGGATCAATCTATTAAGATTTGGGATTTATCCGGATTAAACTCCGGATCTCAGATCCAGATGAGTGTAATATCAGGTGTACATATGTGGCGGGGCGGAGGTATGCGCTCTACCGAGTGCTCTTCTAGTTAAATAGTGTGGTGATACAGTGCGCAGATACAGTATTATGTTTCTTACTACTCTAGGACAGACAAATATACAAAACACAGTGCGAGAGAAATTTCGGCCCAGAAACCCGTTTCTCAAAAGGCCCGGTAACTTATTCTGTATAATGAATAATCATATCCACATTGCGCCAGTAAATTTCTGTATGGAGAATACCCGATTTGATCAAACAATTGATAACAGAGAAAGTGTTAGATTATCAACAAAGTTCATTAATGTTGATCAATAACTTAAACTCTCATTAGCAGTTATTACTATGTATAGTACTATACTGTATTTATATCACAAGGAGAAATCAGATGCTGATCATTTAAGTGTTGGGAGGCAGCTTAGTGAGGGCGTCCCACTTGAGAGCTTCTCGTCCCAGGATCAACTCCCCTCCGCACCACTAGCTGGATTTGTAACACGGTCATCCAGAGTTTCAAATCCTCGAGCACGCTTGTAAATAGCCAACTGGTCTGCCTTCTTTCCAGATGGGATTCATACCATAGTTTTTGTTTTGTTTTCAATGTTTGTTTCTCTTTTCACTTACCCCTCAAATACAACGGCACCAACATAAAATGATGATGATGATGACGACGACGATGATACTGATGATGATGGTGATAATGACGATGATAATGACGACGATAATGATGACGATGATGAAGATGAAGATAATGATGATGATGATAATTATGACGATGATGAAGATGACGATAATAATGATAATGATATGGTAATGATGACGATGATGAAGATGATGATGATGATGATGATAATGACGACTGATGATGATTATCATTATTATTATTATTATGTAAAGTGCACACATTTTATTTTGCCATACCTTAAGTTTTCTCGCAGTTTCATATTTCTGCCAGTCTTTCTCACCCTAAGAGATAAAATTTACAAAGCATATAAATACAAAAGCCAAATGGTAAGTGTCAACAAGAACTACAGCAAAGATAAGCACGGAATCCCCACGGCCATGATAAAATGGTTTATCAAACGGTTTGATCAAGTTAGTTTCACCACTGTAAGATTTCTACGGGGTGCGAACGTTTCGAGTCACGGTAGTGTAGTCGTTAGCGTATTGGACTTCCGAGTAGGAGGGTCCGGAGTTCGAGTCCTGGTGATGGCACGGCGTTGTAACTTTACTCCACACAATCCCTCTCCACCCAGGTGTATACATGGCGATATAATGCTGGGGGTAACCCTGCGTTAGACTAGCATCCCATCAAATAGGAAGCACTAAGGACTTTCAGGTTTGGGCCTCCTGTGGCTTCTGTGGGTCTCCTGTGGGTAACCGTGATATAATGCTGGGGGTGACCCTGCGTTAGACTATCATCCTATCAAATGGGAAGTACTAAGTACTTTCAGGTTTGGGCCTCCTGTGGCTTCTGTGGGTCTCCTGTGGGTAACCGTGATATAATGCTGGGGGTGACCCTGCGTTAGACTATCATCCTATCAAATGGGAAGTACTAAGTACTTTCAGGTTTGGGCCTCCTATGGCTTCTGTGGGTCTCCTGTGGTGATACAATGACAAGGGTGGCCATGCGTTGGTGTAGCATCCCCTTCAGGGGTGAGTAACATTACTCCAAGGTGCTTTATACTAACGAAACGTTTGTAGCGTTAGTCCTTCGTTCGAAAATTCGGATCAAGGAAGGTCTGGGTAACTGTGCACCTACCCCTCCCCTAACCAACCATTTACCCTAATTTTTAACTTATTATAACTTGTTGGGTTTGGGGAGGGGTAGGTGGCTAGTTGCCCAGATGCTTACTTTGATGCGAAAATTCTTACTTTATCAAATCGTTTGACAGACAATATTTTGTGTGTTTCAATTTCCCACTGACGCAGCACCGGTTTCTTCAAAAAGTAAGTCCTTTGTACTTGTTAACACCACGACATGCAGACTTACGTCCCTACATACTTACGCTTACGTCCTTGCGCAAAGCGTTACACAAGCTTAAGGTTAAAAAAAAGTCACTCTCACCTTTAATCTCGAAGTAGGGTTTAACATCACATACTTATAACTTCCTTGAACATTCTCCACCCAACACGCTAGCCATGAAACCTAGAGAAGAAGAAGAAAGAACATTGTTGCTGGAGTTCCAATCACTTCAAGTTTCGGCACCGAAGTCAGCCTTATTTTGGTTAGTACACTGCAGGGCTAAAAATTGGCGGTTGCACGGTCGCCAGTGGCGAGTTAAAACTGACCAGGGCTACCAAAAGTTAAGGATTGAACGCCCGATGTGCGACTTTGCTACATAATTTGGAAACGTTGCAATGTAAATTACGCGAAGTACAAAGTTAAAAATAAAACTCAATATGTAGTTTGATTGGACTACTTTTCTCTTCGTTTCTTTGCCTGGACTCTAAAATCATTCATTTTGTGTATTTTTTAGTTCTGAAGTGGAAATTCCGAGCCGTTTTAACAGTGATTTCACGAGCGATCCACATTCACAAGATATAGACACCATTTTGATTTTGCGATTGCCACGTGCCTCTGAAAAAAAAATCGAGGGCTACTTCATTTTGGGATGGGCCACTAAGAATTCAAGGAAACTGGCCTGACTGGCCACAGGGCACTGGAGTTAATTTTTAGCCCTGACACTGTACAGAGTAAACGGAGCTGTACCTTGTTTTCGTGAATAACTTTCTGCCACTTGTGTCCTTCAGGGGGCTCGGGAATCTTAGCACCTCTAAACGACAGAAAACAGAACATGTTAGGTCTTTACGCTTCTATTGACATGGTTTTTCTTTCATAGCGGAGCTCCATAACTACCATGCGTTTGAGTTTTCATGGTCATCGTGGCTAGCGGCATGGCTCGCGGGCGCGTGCGCCTAGCGACGACGACGTTGCCCTAACATGGCGGCCATAGTCATACGGGATATTTAGAAGGTCTTAAACCGAAACGAGGCTTTGTTTTTCGCGCGCTTTTCGCGGCTTGCCGCGGCTACACAACCTACAGCCAACAGTCTACAGCAGTCTACAATGTTTTGCAGAAGAAACGGATTATTCATAGCGGTTTTGGAGGGAAAATTTTCTTCCTACAAGTTTTCAAGCGTTTTTGGAGGGACATAAGCATAAAGCTGAGTTCTTCCTACAAGTTTTCAAGCATTTTTGGAGGGACATAAGCATAAAGTTGAGTGTATATTTTTCATTTGTTAAAGAGCTGCCTAGCTGCTTTCAGTGTTGCTTTAAAAATCTATTATAATTTTGCTGACCAGGTAATGGTTCTTCCGTTGAGTCGCGAGCTAGATGTTTTTTTTTTTTTTTGACGATTTATTTCAGCTATCGAATCTTCTTTAAGTAGTTGCGTACACCAGGCGTATTTAATAACTTTAGTGACAGCATTTTCAATGTGTGAGGGTCTGTGTGAGGAGCTCCGCTTTTAGGCTTGCCTAAATCTATTTAATAACTTAATTGAACACTGTACCGCTGCTGTGGGCACAGCATACTTCACCAAAATGTTATAATCTTATCATTCCTGCAAATAACGCGCACAGAACAAAAGTCTAAGGTCTCTTTGCTCTCTTTGGCACGGTTTTCCTTTCATAGATTCCCTGATGTACAAACTGTACAACTGCACCGTAATTGACCAAAAGCTTGGCATCTCTGGAAACGAAGCGCACAGAGCAAAAGCGTAAAGTTTCAGTGGTACCGTTGACATTGTTTTTTTCTTTTATAACAGCATTGTTGTACATATAACTGCACTATCCTACTAGTAGATTTTTACTAATGGCTGACAGACCAATCAGATTGCGGAATTTGTATAATATACTAGTAGATTTTTACTAAAATATTATAGTTGATTTCTACTAACAATTAAACTACTCATTCTCGTTTTCTACGAGCTGAACAGTCGAAAACGATGCTATAGACTCGTATGCCAATTGTTAATTAGTAGGACCCAATGAATCCCTGCAACTGGGCATGCAATAAATGTCATCTGACTGGACCGCCATGCAATAATCATTCTCTTTAGTGTGTCACACACGTGCAGTCACATACTCGCCAATATTAATGATGACATCCTCTGGCTTTGTCCTCTTCTTTAGTTTGCCTTGCTTGGGATGGTCACCCCGCCCTCTGAACAGACCAGGAGGTTCAATCTTGAAGTTACCCACCCTCTGTCTGTGACCGTCCATAAGACAATACCCGTACTCTTCGATAATTTGTTCATTTTCTTTCTTTAGTTCTTGTTTCTGCTCTTTAGTCCAGTTTTTCCTCTCTTCAGCTTTCTGGAGAGAGACAACGCAAGTATTTTGAGCCACCAACAAGAGTCCTTTTCAGAACTACCCTCACCCAGACGATCAAACTATACGAACTACTGATACTCCTGGGTTCAAACCATTTACTATATTTTGAGTCTATCCTATGAAAGGGTCATTACTGCTGTGCACAGACTCAATCTTCGTCTTATCCTCGCCCATTTTTATGTTTTTTGTGTTTCAACAGTACTTTAGTCATTGCTTAACTGACTGCTGTAACCTTTGTAACGCCTCGACTAGCGTTTGCTATTTGCGGGCAGGGCTGCATTGTATGTGTTGAACTTTAATTGATTGAATAAATACCAATAATGATAATATTATTAATAATAATAATAATAATATTACCCTAGGCAACTGGCTGTTACTCGGAGCCAATGAAAATCAGAATTAACACCTTTTATCTGTGAGTATTAATAATAATAATAATAATACTAATAATAATAATAATGTTAATGATGATGACGATGAAATGATAATAATAATAATAATAATAATAATAATAATAATAGTGGCACTTGTACTGTTAAATTTGTCTACACAACGTGGCTCTACATATGTATGTACCTGTTTAATCTTTGGATCAAACCATGCAGTGGAAAGTTATCATGGATTACTGTACTGTGGTACATCGTTTGTTTTATTATACAGTGTGGTTCTACCTTCTTAATTATTTGTGGATAAAATCATGCAGTAGATAGCTACTAAATGGTACTGTACTGTGGTACTGTTTGTTTTACTATACAGTGTGGTTCTAACTTTTTTATCTGTGGATCAAACCATGAAGTGTGACCATTCTCTGGAAAGCTACTGAGCAGTACTGTACTGTGGTACTGTTTGATTTACTATACAGTGCGGTTCTAGCTTTTTCATCTGTGGATCAAACCATGCAGTGTGACCATTCTTTCATCTGTAAATTAAACCACGAAAATGTGACCATTTTTTTGAAAAGCTACTGAAAGTAATACAGTAAAACGGAGAAACCAGGTAGTGGTTAAAGCACCCTCATGTCACACTTTCACAAAAGTAATGTTTGCAAAAATATCTGTTATACCTGTGTAAAATATTGATACATTTCTTTGAAGTCACATTTCTTCAGATCTTTGATAATTTTCCGTTCCTCGCTAGTCATCTCACCCCGCCAATCCTCAAAGAAGTTTTTGTTAAAAATGTCTTTGCTTGTGTAGTCGTGATCGAGCATCTTGGCATAGAAGCATGCTACCTGAAATCAAACAGTGAATAAGTATATAATTATATATAAGACTTTGTAAAATAACTTGGATACTACGTGCACGCTAACTGGTTGAAAACCTATGGGTTATTGTGGCGGTAAACCCACAGAAAAGAGAAACATTTTCTGTTTTTATTTACAGTTAGTTTATAAAAGCAGTTTCTATGGGTTTACCGGTGCTAATGAATACACAGAAAGTAAATTAAGAGCTTAACCAAGCAACAGGCGAGGGTTTAGATAAGACAGAGCTTTGTTAAACTTTATTAAGGGTTTATGTTGTGGTTCAATTTTATCCTTGGTTCAAATTTTATTTTCCTTTGCTTCAAACTCATTATCATAAAATTATTACAACCAAAACAAAAGAAAACCAAATTTGAATCAAGGACAAAATTGAACCACAACATTTACATCAGATTATTTGAAGATGAAACAACCACATTACATTTCCTATAAAAAAAAACAAATGTTTCCGATGTCATACAGATCGGTTGAGTCTACAAAGAGTAACTAGTGCGAACACAGGCAGCAAAAAAAATTACAACATATGTTTTATATCAAAACTTTAATTCTGTAGAGAGTAAAAGAATGCACAACATGGTAAACTGAAGCAGTGATCATAGCTACCAAATAATCTTACAAAATTCCTTGGATTGCAGTGCACTGTATGTCAAACAAATTATTTTCTTTTCATTTAGTCACTTCACTGTACCTCTTCTGCTGCTAAACTCAACTTCAGAGGTTCCCCTGTCAACAACAGAGAAATAATTTAATAGTCATACTGTAAGTACATTAGGAACTTTTCATTCTCAAAAACAGGTGAGTCATTTGTAATCATACCTTTGCCCCTTAGAATGTTCAGTGCTCTTAACCCTTTCAATCCCAAGATCTAGAGAGCATTTCTTCCCAGTAACTGCCATACCCTGCCTCACATGTAAGTTTGGAGAATTTTTTCTTGAGTTGATAATTTTTTTCAATTCTCACCCCTGTCACCTTGATAATTTATGGATAATGATGAGGAGAACTTGTGTATTGGTCACTTTTGGGAGGGAAACTGGGTTGAGTAAGGAATATAGTAAGGGTTGATAGTCATGAATATTCTCTGCAACCATACAACGTCATGCATTTAATTTCTAAACCATTTCTCTCTCAAGATCTGGGTAGTGCATCAATTCTTCTTGAGGAGTTCATTACATAATCCTGTAAAATTACATGCAATACGATTGACTGCTGAGCAGGCACGATTCTCTTGTTATGACCGGGCATTACGTAAATTTTTCAATTTTTTTTTGTTAATATAGACAAACGTTGTCTCATTTTTTTTAAAAAAAAGTTTCTTCTGTCACTTCTGGCTTCGATTGCATGGTTCAATGAATTTGATTGAATTTGGTTCCGTGAAAATGACCTCAAATGATCTGTTGCATGCAAGGGGATATTAAAAATTTTTCCAGTTTTTTTTTCCAGGGCTAAAAAGGCCACATAATAAATAACTTATTAACCTCATCCCTTCGGTCATTCCAGGGAAATTTCAGACCTCAGCCTTTATGTATCAAGGCCTCAGTCTGAGATTTCCCTGTAATGACCTCACTCTTGGTTAATAAGTAGTACGTACTTGCTCAACAGTGTATCAATAGTGTAAGGAGAAGATGAACCACTATTTCATTTGTGGGAGTGAAGGGGTTTTTTCCTCACCAAAACATATCTTAAAAAGTACAGTATCAAGTACACAAATACATGTATCAGATATTCATTTTACTCAAGTTCATTTTTTTCATTTTTTAGCTTTTTTTTTTTTGGTGTGCCAGAAAAGCTCCCGAAAGGAGTGCAATGCCTGGTAGACTATAATATTCCCATCAAGTACATGAATGCATGAAAATGCTCAGTTTCCTTGAGTGTACAAATTAACATTTGGAAAGTAGTAGGGAAACAACTGCATACAAGAACATAATGTTTCTAGACAACAAACGTACCATCATAAAAAAACTTTACATTGTTAGGTAATGGCTCATATGGCGGAGGAAAGTAAGGGCCCTGCAATTGGAAAAAAACGTGACTCAAGCTACTAAATAATTTATGCATGGAATGTTTTGTTTTCTTAACTTCCATGCAAAGAGAGGCCTACAAAATGCTTTCTTTAAAAGTCACAATTACAAGTACCACTGACAACACTGACTCGCTCACTCAAAGACTCACTCACTCCTGAATAATTGTTGTATTCAAAGATATCTTTCTATTACATGTGACAATTTATATTGCGTAAAGTACCTTGTGTTCCATATGTAACCATTTAACACCCTCGGGGAGCTGCTCCTCTTCCCACCTTGACAAAAGATAATTATAACCAATGTTAAAACAATGTAAAGTTGACACATAATTAAATTAACATTACTTTAGAAAATATATTTCTTTATTATATCTCTAAGTTAAAACGCACACTGTGATTGGTCAATTTAGTGGCCCATACTTCACTATATGGCCTGCTAAATTCAAAAGTTTGTTTTGGTTGCCAAAATATATAATAAATAACTTACAAACCTTGTTTTCTCAGTCTGTACTGTATACGAACCATATTTTTTCTGCTTGAATTTATGGCCCACAAGCTTCGTGCTTGATTCATAAATCCAAGTGGAAAAAATTTGGTCCAGAACTTACAGCACAGACCTCAAACCCCGTGTAGTAAGAGGAACATTCAGGATGCACATGTACACGTGAAAACAAAACTACGTTGTGGTTCAGTTTCATCCTTGGTTTAGATTTTAATTTCCTTTGTTTCAAACTCATTATCAACATTTAACCATACTAATACAACATATGAAAACAAAATTTAAACCAAGGATAAAATTCAACCACAACACATACATATACACCATCATCTGAAGAAGACCAGCAGTATGTAAGCAGTCAAAATGTTGTGCACCTCATCCGAGAGACTACGTCATGAGACAAGAGAAAAAGTTCCTGTAACAACTACATCATAAATGATGACTGTTAACATATAATCCATAACATGCATGTATAGATTAGCAAGCTTCAAGTATCTAACCACCTTGATATAAGAACAGAAAAACAAGCAGATATTCCTGGACCTTGTAACTCTAATACTAAACTCTGAGTTAAACATGCGCCAATGCATTAAATGATATTAAGGAGCTTAAACAGAAAAGCTATGACAGTGCAATTGGCTTTGATGCATTTTAGGAATATAACATAAATTTACCATTTCCAAACATCTTTTGGCTCTTCTTCCTTCTTCTTCTTTTCTTTTTCCTTTAATAAAGATAATGGTCAATGAACATACAGATACTGAGTTTAGACGTACAGTGAAATTACTCACGCAATCGGCTCATTAGTAGTTTATACAACCACGTTGTCATTACTACCAACACAAACACACCACACCACCTTTCCACACAACCTTTCATCCATTGGTTCCTCTTTTCTGACGATAAATTGAGCTTTCATACCAAAAAGAGTGTAGCAGAAAACCTCCTGAGAGAAAATTCTGACGTTTGGGGCCAACTTATAGTAGCATGACATCCTTTTGCGCCACATTTTAGTTGCCGCAATAGAGTTTGTCAGCTTGACAAGCTCTGAAGAGAATTTACTTCATCGCGTGTCTACCGACTTCAGATTACAGTGCTAGTTGAATTAACCGATCGCAACGTCCATGACATTCACAAAAATAACTGTGTTGTGATTTCCGTAAATTTATAATATTTTTGACTGTCAACGGGGGTGAAATGTAAAATACTACAATTGGCTGATAATTCTTTATAAACAATTTAATTTCGGGCTAGCTCCTCAGAGCTTTGGGCTAGTAACCTCAAGTAACAGCTTGCCCAAAGGGCAACCTGATCTTTTCATTTTCATCTCACCCTGTTGGTCATGGTTTCCTGGTGATTCCAATGCACATGTAGATTTTTAAGGATCTTACCTCCTTGCCCTCATTTTGTTCCTTCTTCACTTTCTTATTAGGTGAGCCATTTGCTGCCTTTTTCTTTCCTGACTTAGTAGTTTTCTTCTTGGCAGTCTTGGCCTGAGTAACAAAATAATATTATATTCTGTATGACTGCACTGCTTTCAATAAGTCTTAAGGTCTTTCAATAAGTCTCTTTGTTGAATTGCCCTTCAGCAATCAAATTTTTTCACCAGTTACGTTATCCGCGGCTTTGTTGGCATGTTTGCTAAAGCTCCCTACTGAGGTTGCCTTATTGGTAAATACTAAAACAATTATTCTCTTCAATCTCGGTGTACAGTGGCTTTAGGAATATTTACCTCAATTTCTGAGAATAATACGTGTTAAATATACATGTAGGTACAGTTGTATATGTTACATACCAATGGCTCGTCATCGCTTTCACTGTCACTGGTTCCACTTTTCTTTCTTTTGCGCTAATGAAATAAAACAGGCACTTAAATCCATATACATATGCATTGAATAAAATCATTCAATATATCTACAGCCCCTGGATATGAGCAAATGCACACTCATATTGGTTCCCTACTCACAGGCTATCAGCTAATATCCCATTAGTATGGAAAATGGTCATCACAGAGGAAAGAATTCTTGAATTAGATGGGGAAAAATTCAAGTCTTGCTGGAAAAGAATATGCCAAAAAATACTACAGAAGCAAATAAATATGGGATGAAATTATTTGGTGGTAAGTGAGCAAATTATATAATGAAACTGACACTATTTTTTAATTGTTATTTATTACAAACTAATGAAACATCTGTGGAGCCTGTAAACTTATTATTTCTTTTTTACTTCTGCCAATTTTTCCACTTTTAATTCTCAGACTGGTTTGCTAACTCAAGCACATTAAAGAGATGCTTAAGAATGAGCCAAACTCATATTTGAAACTTTTTTACTCATCGGCTTAATAACATGTCGGGTCAACAACAACATGGTTCTGTTTACAAACAACAAAGTCAATTCTTGTCATGCAAACTTGTTTGAATGTCTCCAAGGTAACAATCAAGGGTTTAGAGATATAATAAAACTATTACTCCACTCAATCTTGTATTACATGAACTAATTAGCTCATGTACGGCCCAATTTTGTGGAATAATTGTTAAATATCCAAGCAAAAGTCATGACATGCAAACTATAAAATGAACTTACTCATGTTTATAATTTGGTAAGAAATAACAAAACTGTTGAGAGAACCCATAAGCCAACAATTTTTACCAAAATAGCAGGGACTGACTGAAAGAAGCGTTATTTCCTTATAATGTTTTGGAATAAAAGCACAATCGAGTATGTAAGCAATAGAATATAAATATAAATACAAAATGTTTTAGATTACCCTTAAAATGCATACAATTTGCACTTTATAAACTACAAAACATATCAAGATTGAAAGAGAATCACCTTAGTCAGTAGAAACTCGCCACAAATCTGTTGTTCAGTATCCAAAACAGACATTTGATATTTGTATGAAAATTTATTTGGGTGGTCTTGGTTCGAGTATTCACCCTGTAAAGCCCAACTTTTTTTACATCAAAAATAAGAATGGAATAGAGATCTACAAAGTGGTTTCATTAATTAGGGCTGTCAGCAACTGTGAAATTGACCAGTTGTGATGATGACTTTGCCAAGCTGCTTTCAAGATCTCAACCAAAAGAACAAAAATCTAAATAACTTGTCTTTAAGTGTAATGCTGATTAAGGTGTGCCTGGGTGCAAAATTCGGATGCCCTCTTGGTCCAAATATTTAAGGAAACCTCAATCTATTGTAATCTATTAATTACATGTATATACTGTGGGTAATACAATAATGCAAAGCTGTTACGTTTAGGAACTTGAGGTAAAATTCTTACTGAAGCAGTGGCGTTTGGCTTTTTATTGGAGGAAGCAGAAGTAGGTTTAGCTGACTTCTTGTTTTTGGGAGTCTTGTTCACTCTGGAAAATGAAACACAGTGACAAACATACAAGCTATTTAGTCAAATATGTATATATGTATGTTGTAGGTTAAAATGAATTTCACATCAAAATGGTTCCAAACTACTGCAGTTTGATTTGTTTTCTCCTTTGTTTCAGATTAATTTCCATATACCTTCAATAATCCGAAACAAAGTTAAAACAAGTCAAACAAGTTTGGAACGATTTTGACCTGAAATTAATTTAAACCTACACCATATGCATGCATCACCTTAAAGCATAGTATCTCTAAATAGCTCCATTGTTTTACTCCCTTGCAACAATTGAAAAACATGTGAAATATGTATTTTTTTTGGGTCCACTCACAGACAAACTCAGAAAAGAGCAAATCCAAGTTCTCCCAATAGAATTATTTATTCTATGAACTGCTTGACTGAGTTCAATGTATCAAGGATCAAGACCTTTATTGACTGCGACTTTAAAAAAAAACCTTCACATGCAAAGTCATTAATTCGTTTAACACTCAGAATGGTTCCAACTTTCAAACAGATATTAAAGAAATGCTCTTCGCTATCTTTAAGCACGAAACATATCTGATACTAGTGAGAAAATTCAATTACACCCTCTTTTTATGAAATTCTATGTGTACGAAAGTAAACTAAATAATAGTTCACTTGTGTTAACCGAGTTTATTACCAGAATCAACTTTACATACAAAGTTGAAATTAGGTCACGTATTGTAGCTAACATGTGATATGTGAGACTTAAGTAATAACTTATTCTCTTTTGTGTTCCTACTGAAAGCAAGTAGCACTTGGTACATAAATCAGGCCTTGTGATAGGGTGCACTAAAAAAATGCAAATTATGCAAAATTTGCAGGGCAGATTATGCGATTACCGAAGCCAATTATGTGATAAATAATGAAGATTATGCAATTTTTTTCTGAGCAATTTTAAGTTTGTTTTATAAGGTTTCAGGATAAGAAAAACACTTTTTTACTGCTCTTAAGACATTTTGAATGCGTTTCTGCTTGAAACAATTTTATTGTGTAAAACACAAAGCTAAACTCAACCTCGTTCCCAGGGTCCTCTCCTACTCGGCCCCCGAGTAGGGGAGGACCCTGGGAACAAGGTGGAGCTAAACTGAAACACGATGCTGACGTCTGTCAGCACACGTGCAGTGCAAACCCAACATTGTCTGTGATAAAAAAATAATGTAAGAATACTCAACGCATCAGCGAAATATTCCTAGCTAGCACTGCCTTACGTTGTGGAGTACATTCACGTTTCAAGTGATTTTTTAGACCAAGTAGAACCTGAGATAACTAAATGTCTTAGTGATCTGTTCAATTCATGGCGCCGCATAATTAGTTCAAGGCGATAAAAATATAATTGTCAGCACGCATGTAAACAAAACACTGACAAGGATCAGGAGCCCAGGATCAGGGTAATGGGCTCCTGCAAGGATAGAAATAATACCAAAATACTCGACGCATCCCGTTTCAAGCAATTTCTAAGACCCAGAAGATCCCGAGATATTGTTTCTTGAGGAAATTGCGAACCGAATTTTACAAGTTTGTTCAATTCTCAATAGTTTTCAGTGGTTCTGAAAACTTGCTAATAGCACGCTGAAAAGTATTTTGTTAAACAAAAAACAAGGAATAAAGTTTTCTTCAATTCTAATAATTATAGAAGGCTAACTGACTCAATAAGTTTACAAAACAAGTATTATTTGCGATAAGTGTTTCCAAAAATACGAGTTCAATTAAAAAATGCCTGAAAGTCTCAGAGCAATTTTCAAAGCGCTCCGTCGCTTCAAATTTTGTGAGTTCTCTAACTATTTTGCATAACTTTCTTTTGTTTTTGTGTGCGGGTTATCTGCAAGTGCGTGTTCTGACGATTCCATTTTTCCTTTTGGCAAAAATCACCTGTGGGGGTAATCCGCCGTGCGGGTAAACAGCCAGAAATTACAGCCATTCAGATTGGCTAATCTGAACAAGGGGCGTGTTTGTGTTACACCAATACACGACTCTTTAAGAATGAGACTCGTACCAGGTCCTTGACATTCAAAATAATGCCTTAACTTCGAATGAATACGAAATCGAAGGTGAAAGAGTCTTGTTAGCCTTATTCCAAGGTAAATCATCTTGAAAATGGCGTATTTTCGCAGGAATTCCAAAGAAACTTGTTGATTCATGCTTTATTTTATGAATGTTGTGCGTTATTTTTTTAATTATACAATTTTTCGTGAATTGTGCGATCGGATGCGATTTGAGGTCGATTGTGCGAAATCGCACCATCGCGTAATACCAGAAGGCCTGATAAATAGATAATAAATTTTGTCCAAAAAAATCCAAACTAAAAAAAAAATACATAGAAATCAAGGATCAAGATGATTAAATAAGTTTGAAACTCTGTGATACAAGTTCCTTTTATCTTAGTAAATTTTTAGGTAAAATTGGAAAATTTTTTTCCATAATTACAGATTTCTTTTACTGAACAATGGTGTATTAATAGTCTTGCACCAACTCTATTTTCTCACACTGTATGTTGTGTTCTTGCGTGACAATACGTGTAATTGGGAGATGCAAGCTTTTAGCTACACTAAAATTTGACATTTTGCATAGGATACATACCTTGCTGACTGTTTTTAGTGACAAGTGAACCAAAACATGAAGAAGAAAGAAAATGCATACATATATTAATTAAGACCACAGTTACAGTACAACATCAAGAAGTTCTAAATAAACCATAAATCTTACAAATGGCATCTTTGTCCAGGCATCAAAAAAGAAGCACTACTGGTATTTACAGTAAATGTACAAACTGTACTAAAGGAGCATTTGTGGAATAGTGTCTGAAAACCAGTGAAAAAGAGCTTGGATGTTGAAAATAATTATTACTGTCATACCACTATAAAAGCAAGAATAAATGACTAAGAAGTAAAGATGAAATCTTTCCAAAGAATCACCTTCTTAAAAGGTCTATGTACAGGTGTAATATTAAAACTACTTTCACGGGTATGGGGGTTTGACCACACTACCCTTGCAAAGAATTAGGCCAAAACAGTAATTACCATTAACCCTTTCCGTCCAAAGACCTGAGTAGCAATTCTCTTCAGTGAGTAACATACATTTGGTTTTAACTTAGTTTAGAGAATTTGGCTTCAATTAAATACACTATACCAGTAATTATCTGGATGATCTTTTCATCGATTCTCATTACCAGTAAATTACAACTTCAAAATTGTAGATAGCTACTGTGAAGAGAAGTTCCAGATTGATCAATTTGGGAGTGATAGGGTTAAGACCAATGATTTGATAATATAATATATCCATTTATTATATCTGCAACCCTTGTATATGAGCAAACGCGCGCTCTGATTGGTTCCCTACTCATGGTATATCAGCTCATATACCATTGGCACGGAAAACGGCCATCATGGAGGTATGATTTCTTGAATTAGACTGGGAGAAATTCAAGTCAAGCTTCAAAATCATACACCAAAGAAATACTACCGAAGCAAATAAGTATGGGATGAAATTATTCGACGGTAAGTGGGCAAATTATATTGCGAAATTGTTTATTACGAACGAAAGTGAAACTCTTACAAACAGCCGCCATTTTGAAAGATCTGTGAAGCCCGTAAACTGAGTTTTTATTTTATTTCTGCCTACTTTTTCCACTTTAAAATTCTTAAACTAATTTGCTAACTCGAAAAAAAATTGACAAGTACATTAAAGAGATGTTTAAAAACGAGCCGGACTCGTGTTTGAAACATTTTTACACACCGGCTCTACAATATGTCGGCTCGGCAACAACATGGTTCTGTTCAAAAACAATAACAAAGTCAATTCTTGTCGTACAAACTAATTCCAGTGTCTCATAAGTGAGGGTTTAGAGATATAATAAAACAATTATTCCACTCAATCTCGTCGTATACGAGCTATAGCCAACTCGGCGCTACGCGCCTCGTTGGCTATTAGCTCATTTCGTGGAATAATTGCTAAATATAAGAGTCTTACCAAAGGTTCATCATCACTATCAACCTCTTTCTTTGGTACCACCTTCTCCTCCTTTTTCACTGAGGCATTTTTCTTGCTGTCACCATCTACTTTCTTTTTTACTTTTTTATCAGACTTCAGAGACTTTTCAACTTTTCCACTCTTCTTCACAGAGTTCATTGCCTTCTTACTGCCAGCTTCAGCATTAGCCAGTTTTGAGTTGGGTTCCACTTTAACTTTTGGAGATGACTTCCTGTGAAATAATTTAATAAGCAACAGTTAGATAAATAATTATAAAGAGGATTTTATAAACAGCTGTGTGGAGAAATAAATTTTTTCATTGAGTGTTGGAAAAATATATATGTTATTTACCAGACTGGAGGTCCATATGGGAAAACACTGTCTGAGGTCTGGGAAAACACTGCCTGAGGTCTTGAGTACAACCTGAGGCTGAAGGGCAAAGGTCACACTAAGACCAAGTACACAGTTTTTCCCATATAGATCGACCTACCCCATGGATGTCCTTTTTTTCACAAGCCGTTATCGCTACAGCTTGGAAGAAATTCAGCCTGTGGGCCCCATCGTTAAAAGCTGGACCAGTCACAAGCCAGTGTTTGGCCAATCAAATTCAAGGATTTAGGATTTCGGCATGCACAAATGCTTGAGAAAAAAATTACATATTAAAATTCATAAGATAAGATAAGAACTTTATTATTGTCTAAAATCGCTAGCATACAATGTACAGTGATTGGAAACACCTAACTACAGTAGGTTATCTAATAATTAATAAAATATAGAATATATGTACATGGGTAAGTGTTAAAAAATATATAAAACAACGAGTGATGCATCAAAATCAATTGTTAGTTGCTACATAAAAAACAGTCGTTACAAGTATTGTCCTGCAGGTATGCCATGGTACAGTATAATGAGAGCTGAATGGTAACAAATCACAAAGACACTAGCATACCAGTGATATCACACTAAGTGTGAATTAAATTACTCTTGATGCTCTTGTGAAATGCAGTGTCACCCACTAAATTACATTTTTCACACCATAAGAACAGAAACCATTGGCCTATGGGATCTCTACTTCTAGTTCTGTTGGAATTCATAAATTTATGAGAAAACAGAAGCAAGTTAGCGATTGTTAACAAGTTTCCATAAAGTCCATCCAGTAGGAAAATAAGTGGAGCAACAGTTTCCAGGATATTATGGTAGAATATTTCTACGTAGTAGAAATGAATCATCTGTAAAAGCAGTCCCCTATTTACATGTAAAAATATATAAGTAGAATATTTTCATCAGAAATTTGACTTCCACCCACTCAAACTTCATGTATAATACCTTTACCAGCTACAGATTCTGCCCATCAAAAGGAGTGGTGATAAGTTAATAAAGATGGTGAATCTAAAGCTCAGTAATGAAATGTGAAGATGAATTTATCAACATGACACAAGCATGGGACAAAGAAAGAGGAGTGGTGTTTGCAAAATAAATGGTTTACAAATGGAGCCAGCTCCCTAGTTGGCAATTTTCAAATTCAGAATATTGTTAGACATATTTGCTAAAACCAAGCTCTAACAAGTTTTCCCATGCAAATGGTAAACAACCAATATCCTGCTAGACACGTCACAAACAAAATATCCAAATGTAACTTGAGAATTGTATTCCTGTTTGCAGCTGTCAGATTCTTCCACAGCTGGGCATGTGCAATTAGCTAACACAGCCGTTACAATACCTACACAGAGTAAAGGTGCTATTGACAATCACTACACAGCTGAATATTTCTACTATTCATCTAGAAGACAGCTGTATTTCTTTGAAGATAAAAGATACTTAAACAGATACAATTGTGCAAGTTTATTTTTACTTTCTTGGCAACAATATTTTCACTTACTTGATGACAGCCCTGGCAGACTAAAATTAAAAAGAGGGAGCAAATTAACCAAAAATAAAATGAGCTATACCTCAACTGATCTTGACAATCATTACGTATCTTGTAAAATAATGTATGATATTATACAGATCTATTAATTTGGGAACTAAGTGGATATTACTATCCCAGTGAACATTTAATTTAGCTGATGTAGTCCTTGTTATTTGCTATGGATATTACAGAAAACTTGCCAAGTATGTCAACATTACTTTTGGCATGTAAAAAACCCAGCTATGAACTGAACCAAAACTGTAATGATCATGAAACAATTACTAAAATTATGGATGATTTTAATATATTTTGCCTTCTTCATCTAGTTTAAAGAAGAAGCGATTTCAATATTACAGTATTTAGTCCAAGTTCTCAAATTGGTGACATCATATCTAACGTCAGCAGAATGGATGGCTGGTGAACTCAGTTGGTATCAGGGTTGTCAATAAGGGCCGGGGGCCAGGGATTTCCCCCAGCAACTCAGGGCAGGACCCCCGGCAACTGTCGTCATTATATTAAACAAAATGAGCACCCGAAAATTCTACATTAAAAAGGAGATAAGCGTGCTCCATAACCGCTTGTGGCTTTCCCCGGCAACTAACAACAAATACCCGGGAACTTGAAATCTTAGTGACAACCCTGTGGTATACTACATGTAGTCATTTCAGGTTGACTGTTCCCTTTTCAGGCTACATGGAATTTGCTTAGAATTGCTTAATACATTTAGTGCGAAGGTCAAGTCTTCAAAATTTTACATTTCCATTTGAGTTCAGTGTGTACCAATAAAACCTATATGCATGTTTTAATTTGTATTTACACAGTCAAATTATCCAATTCTCAAATTGGATAAGTCAATTTACACAGTCAAATTAATCCATTCTCAAGAAAAATCTCACCAAGGGTATGTCATCATTGTCATCACTTTCTGCACTACTTGGTTTAACCTATAAATCAGACATCACCAGAGATCAGGAAAAGAGAACAATAACAACAATTACAGTCATTTCTGTGACAATGAAGGTGCTCAGTTGTAAGGGCCTGGCAAGTTTTATCTGTGGATTCAATTCCTGTCCACTGACACTCCATAAGTTCTTTGTCATCTTGCCTATTTGCAAAAATGCATTATATAAACAAATCAACAAAAATACAGTATCAAAAGCCAGTGTTAACACAAACTCTCCTTAAGGGCTTGGAGCATAACTGTCCTATGTCAAATTTTGGATATTTTTTTTGCCAAAAATTGGATAATTCTTTGCATGTGGCCCAGGATTAACTAAAAACATATCCCTGGTTTTTTTTTTCTTTTTTCAACTGTTTTCTTTTTTTGGCCATTTCTTCTTATTTTTCATGTAGTAACAGCAAAAAAAGTGTGCTAGAATCTCTTCACAGGTCATTGTTGTTGATCATTGTTTTAAATTCACATGACCTACATTTACTACTGTGCATTGATATAAACCCTGAGAAACTTAATGCTCATAAATAAGAACTACCTTTCATACATTTTTTTTTTATTGGGACCTTAAGTGTTGAACACATTCAGCCACTACACCTATCTACCTCCAAGGCCATCAAAAGATTTTCCAAAGCAGGAGAATGTAAGAGAGTAGACAGCACATTGGAGCAATACTAGTGCAGTACTTTGTTTTTCTATATCTCATTTGTGTGTGTGTGTGTGTGTGTGTGTGTGTGTGTGTATCTTTTTTGGAAAAGCTGCAAACCCAACAAGTCTCAGCCATCACAAACATAAAAGGGTGTGTTTTTTGGTATGATCCGTTTTTGGATTTGTGATTCGAGATCACACGGGTCATGGCGCATCAAAGAAACCGATGAATCCACACCGAACAAGGATTCATCGGTTCCTTTGATGTGACATGATCCTTGTGATCTCGGATCACAAATCCAAAAACGGATCATACCAAAAAACGCACCCAAAGTGCTGCCAGACCCCCACACTGTACACTGTACCTTCCCAGGAGAAACTTACAGGTGATGTCAGTTTTGTTCCAGTTTGAGCAGTTGCTGTATAGGGGCTTTTCATCGGCAAAGACTGTTTGAGTGGTGATGGTGGTTCACGCTTTATACCTGAGTTCATATGTGGCTTGTAAGGGCTGACATCAGGCTTTGGCTTTGGTTTGGATGGACTCTGCATTCTTTGAAAAAATCAACAGATTGATGCATTTATGTAATAATAATAATTAGACCTGTGTTAACCTTCAAAAATACATTAGCCACCAAACAAAACACAGCCTGGTCCTACAGAAATGGTCTTCTCCTGAAAAATTCTTTACATCCCATTATCCATGAGGATCTCCAGTAGATTTTCAGGATCCAGAATTTGGCCTTTTCAAGTCTGTGATTCAGGACTGGCTGGTAAAATGTTCGGGACATGGAATGAAGGAATTGAAAAGCCATGTTCCGGACTGTTGTACATTTCATGCAGAACCAACAAAAAAGATAGCTTCGAATCTCAGCACAGTTCATGACTGGTGAGAATTTGGAATGATTTCCACACAGCTCCCTACTTTATTATGCATGCTGTAGCCATATTGTATCATTCTGCAATAACAAAAAATGTTTACATGTGAACAATTCATCTGATGCATGCATAATGAAGTAGGGACCAGTGCGGAAATCTTGCCGAGAATTTTCCTAAATTCTTAAGACCTGAATCCAAAGCCATGTATTGATATCAACGGAAGAAACTTACAGAGCTAAACGGCTTCAGTTAAGTCCAGTAGACTAATCTACTCAGCCCTCCCTCAGATGGGTAACGTTTGTCACCATTCACCCCAGTAACCTAATTTCGCACGGTCAATGAGTACACTCGGAAACAAAATGTCCGCCAGTTTGAGTAAAACTACCGGGCCTACCTTTCAACTTGCTGCACCCGCCAACAAAATCAAATCCAAATGCAAAAGGAGAAAAAGAAAAAGAACAAGAGGTTACAAGCGTTAACACTTCGTGGTAAACAACAGCACAGAGACGAATCAGAAATTCACGTTGTCGTCTCCGCGCCTCACATATGCCGGAAGGATTTGATGTCGAGTTTTGAAGGAATCTACTTACACGTGATGGCGAGGATAGCTTGATCTTTTTCTTGTCTGGGCCTGTAGAAGAAAGGAGAGACAAGTAAATCTGATTGATTCCAAGCGATTGCAGTCTGCAGTTCCCACAGGAGTACGAACGATACCAATGTGAAGGCTTGTATATTTCGATGAATCGACTACCACTCGATCTTTAACTACTGTACAATGCAAACAAGAAAGAATAAGGATTTATACACGGACATGACCTGAGAAGAGTTTGTGTATAAACTTTTAACTTAGCCAAAACGAAGTGAACGATCGCCTCGTTATAAATCCTGTGTCTTTCCTTAAAGTGCATTATTGAAATAGACATGAAATCTACAAACACGCTGTAATATTTCCGAAATCGACCACACTTTTATTCGTGTCGTTTTACTGTATTTCTCTGCTCAGACTTTCTCGTCTCAAAGAAATTTCGTTCACTAGTGATGCAAAAAGTCGTTGTCGACGTCAACGAAAGTAAAAGCAGCGAATTTTCGTCAGCGGAAGAAATGAATAGTTTGCATTCCACGCAGAAGAGCAATTAAAGATTATCACATGTGCTTCACTAATATAAAGACAAATTCAAACCCCTTCGATTGCACTGCTGAGGGAAAGAAATCTAGCTGTCTGAACTTGCAAATAGTAAGATTTCTTAATAAAACGCAAATGTGATATCAGTGTTAACGATAACAAGACAGGACTAAAAGCCAGAGTGATTTCAATAATCGGTCGTCGAAACGTTGGGAGATTGAATAAGCAGCGAGCAACCATACCTTCATTCCGTGTTCGCTTTTGTTGTCTCTGCGCCTAAAATTGAATGAAATCACACGCTAAGCCAAAATAAATCATAAAAGCAGACCCAAAAATAAATGTATTTCACCAAGACAAGCTAATTTACACGCAATAACGATACGAAGAAACCTTCACCGATCCTCTACTTACCAACGGAACGCTATCACCTTCGGATAAAGTCTCTTCCTTCCCCTTCGCCGACTGCAAGAAGAAATATTGGTTTAGACACAAAGAATCCAACGAGGCACGGACCAAAAAATTCGAAACAGTCTACGATAAAATTCCACAAAGAAAATCTAATCAAAGTCCCTGCCAAATGTACTTACATTTGCTTTGGGGGAGAGATATGGGGAGGTTTCTCCGTTCATTCCGGCTAAAATTGGGCGAAAATTTTCTAAGTGTCGCTTCCCAACGCAAGCAAAGGACAAAGAAAACGTAAGTCTCCTCCAGAGGCTACCACGCAGGCGTCATATCACGTGACCAAATCATTTCCTTTACCCCAGGGAGGGGTAGGGGGTCATTTATTGCCTTCTATTACCCTGGATTTGTGGGTTTCTAAGAAAAGCAAGTTCGTCCACATTTGTTTTTATTTATTTAAATTTTTTACGTAATCTAACAAGCCTAACATAAGCTTGACTTCATGTTTTGGATGTGCCCTAACTATGGCAAAATATCCAATGGTCGAGGAGCAGAAGTTGAGGAGCCAATCGCCGTGCGAGAAAAAAAATGTATACCAGGTAGGAACTCGAACCATCTAAGTAAGGTCCTTTATTTAATAGGAGGTCGTGCAATACTGCTGTGTACATATTCATGAGTTAATTGATATTTTTCCGAGCTTAACGATAAAGGAAAAACTGACAGTAAGAAATGCCTAACCCTATTAAACGAAGTTCTGTTTGATAAATTGTTAACGGCATTTAGAAGAGGATATTCCTAAAAAAAGGATATATAGGGTTCGTTGTTTTAGCGCGTCGGGAAGAGGAGATCACATTCCAAATTTCTAAGTTGTATTATTATTACCAGCGATCACCTTCATCTATTAACCTGTAGCATTTTACTTAAGGTTTAAAAATTAAACTCTCTTCGTTCGACGGTGTGGAGAAAAGTGGCTGATCTACGCGGCCACGCCTTGAGAGTTGTCAATGTGCGCGGTTGTTCGGTAGTGGCTAACTGCATAAGGTATTAAATCTGAAGTCAGGCGTCTGGCTCAATTCAATAAAACTTTTCCAAGTGTTATCTAAAAAGTGTAGTATTATTTTTAGAGTTTGTAAACAATAAGTACATTCGTGAATTGCACTTGCAATAGTTTTTATTGAACTGATCCAGTAGCCCTTGACTGACCCCTGCCGGGTGTTTGTCACACTCCAAAGCAGGGACCCCCTTTTTGCGAAATATTCTTATCTTGGAAATTCAATGAATTAAATTCTGGCTTTGCTTCGGTCTCAATATGCCATGATGTTACAAAAATAATGATTTCCTTCAGATTCCTTGCCGATTGGCTATATAATCTTTTCTCGGCCAATTTTTCAGCTTAAACTGTACGTTTCTTATATATTAATTCCCAAACCATTTTCCAGCACGACACAGAAACCTAATGGTGGTGTAAGGTTTCCTTCACAAAGCATGCGCCATTTATATATAAGGGCCAACTTTTTCCGAGTCAATTCCGAGGGATTTTTGTCTTATTTCGACCATGATTTCCGAAAACGTCCCAGTGACTTCGGAGGATTTCCGACATTTTTCCAAACTCACTTCCGTGCGTCTGACCAAAAGTGACCAAAGATGTTTCGATGACCATCGGACACTTCCGAAGCTATCACCAGCTTTTCTGATGGCTTTCTAACTCGACAATTTCAGCGTGCTGTGATACAGTTAGGACGACTGGAAAGGGTAATGGGCTAGTGAACATGGCTCATGTCTTAATCATTCATCCAACAAAACGATCCTTATATTACTTGGGCTTCTGTAGGAATGCCCGAGTTTCTTAAATGGACTCCGTTTTTCTTCTTCAAATGTACAAATAGCTCTCTTGTATGTACGGCGCATGCGTGAGGTTTTGTTTTGCAGGAACCGTGACTAATGCCGCGCTCACACCAACTAAACTTGTTTAGTTAAACTAGGTTTTGACATTTTTACAACCTCCTCCCTAACGATTTAAGTCTAATTAACAAATAATGAGAAAAAGAGTCTAACAGTGATTCATTAGAAATAACTTTCAAGTCATCAGAGAATTTACAGAGAGCTGTTTTGCGCAAAGGGATTCCAAACCATGTTTAACTAATAAAACAGCTTTTAAACATGTTTAAGCTCCGGTGTGAACGCGGCATAAGAAACCTGGCCCAATCTACATTCCAAGTGCACTTTTACTGTGCTATGTTTTCCTTGCCTAGGTTGATGACACTTTCGACTTTCCCTCTAAAACTTGCAAGCCAGAAAGAGGATATCAAAGAGTGCGACAAATAACGTGTTTTATTTGCAAATAACATCAGTTGACATTCATAAAAATTGTTGAGCACTAAATGCCTTATCTGCGGAGGCTCTAAAGAACTACATGAAGAAGAAAAAGCAAATTAGCACGAGCGACGTTTGCAGTATCACATGTTAATATTGAAAGAACTAATTCTGCTCTGCGTGGCTGAGCTCGAAGTCTTCAGCTGTTGTGTTTAAGTTGGGAAGACCGGGATTGCGCAGCGATGCGTAGTTTCATCTTTAATGTTTTTTAATTGGTATAATTACGCGTGGTAATAGACAAGCATTATGTCTGTTATGCACCTATCAATGTTAAGCTGGCGGGGGGGGGGGGAGTCAGGGCATGGGGTGGGGATTTGACATTTTTGAAAAATTTGCTGTCAAATTCCCTGCCCACGGGCAAATCATCCCAGTCAAATGCAACCAAATCTCCCCGCCCCGGACTGCACATCGCTGTCAAATATCCCAAGGCTGGCAAAGAAAGATTCAAATATTCCCTCCCCGGGAGAACAAGGTCAGTGAAATACCCTACCCCAGGGCCAACAAAGACAATCAAATCCCCACCCCATGCCCTGACTCCTCCCCCCATTGCTATTAGAAAATAAAAAGTCAGAAAAAAAGAAACCGTCATCAAAAAATAAATTTTAAAAAGAAAATTGATAATTGTCGGTAGAAAGCTGATCCTGCAATGGAATCATCAGAACACGCACACGCAGGCGGTATATCGACCCGGTAAGAAGCAAACTACTAACATGCGCATGCGCGAGATATAAAACCCCAAGATCAAGAAGTTTCACATAAAAATCAAGAATAATTATTCACCTTTGTATTGGATAAACTAGTTATACGCGCATTCAGGTAAATAGGGAAAAAAGCTTGGTGGACTAGTTTGTCACAAATTATGGGTTGCACTCGACACTGGCGTCTTCAGAGTGACTGCAGTCTTTATTTCCCCATCATCGGTGTTCACCACTCGTGATCAGGATACCACGGCCACGGCCACGGCCCTAGATCTGCAAAGGATAACAACAAAAGGAAATTAAATAACCAACAGTGAATGGACGAAGCCGAGTAGACGTAAACTGAAGTTTAATGCAGATCAAGGTTGTTGTAACATCCCCTGAGAAGCTTATTTTTTCTAAGATTTCTGATCACATTTGATAAACAACGAATAAAGAAGACCCTACAAAATTCGATGTCTTAAGTTTATTCTCATCTCTCCGATCTCGCATAAAAATATAGCCATGGACGAAACAAAACATTAAGATAGTCTTTGCCAACTAGATATTGGATTATGTTCTTGAAAAACGTGAAAAGTTGGCAATTTAGTTAAGTGACTCGGAAAGCGTTAAAAAGGCAGTAACAAAAGCGGATGGTCCCAGTTACCTACTCGGGATTGCCAGCCTTGACTAGCGAAACAAAACAAAATTGCCACAAAATAATTTCGTTATTGCCCAAGCTTAATCAAGCTCAACCAATCAAGTTCTTTCGTGCGTTTTTATTGACCTCGACTTCGACTCACTCAACAGTCAAAAACACAAACAAGAACTTGACAACAGCTTGGTCGTTAACCCGTATCAGATATAAGAGATTGTGTGTTTTCTCCCATTATTATCAACAGATCCCATGAAAATAGATCACTTCTTCGTTGTTGTGACCGAGAATGTGTCCAAGATTTCCTCCAAAAGTGGGATTTTTCTCTAAGAGTTATAACCAGTCTTTACCGTCATGATGGCAATCAATTCCATCTCCAAAGAACCCATCGTTGCAAGAGCAACTGTATGAGCCCACGGTATTGTGACATTGAGCGTTCACGTTACAGTTGTTTGAGCGGTAGGTACGTGGTGTAAGCATCGTGTATGGCTATGGAGAGCAATGTATGCCATATATTCACTAACGGGGAACCACTATATGATGCTTACACCACGTACCTACCGTTTGAGCCGGTGGCGCATTCGTCATAATCTGAAAAATAACGATAAAGTAGCTGCAATGACTAGGATAAGAAGTAAATAAAATTTATCACTAATAACAAGAGATGCTCCAAGAATGCAAACTTTACCGGTGCAAGTAACACCGTTTCCAGTATATCCAGTCCTGCAAGAACAACTATATGAGCCCACGGTATTGTGACATTGAGCTTTCACGTTACAGTTGTTTGAACCAGTGGCGCATTCATCGTAATCTGAAAAATAACGGTAAAGTAGCAATGACTAGGATAAGAAGTAAATAAAATTTATCACTAATAACAAGAGATGCTCAAAGAATGCAAACTTTACCGGTGCAAATAAGTCCGTTTCCAGTATATCCAGTCCTGCAAGAACAACTATATGAGCCCACGGTATTGTGACATTGAGCGTTCACGTTACAATTGTTTGAGCCAGTGGCGCATTCATTGTAATCTGAAAAATAACGGTAAAGTTAGCAATGACTAGGATAAGAAGTAAATAAAATTTATCACCAATAACAAGAGATGCTCAAAGAATGCAAACTTTACCGGTGCAAATAAGTCCGTTTCCAGTATATCCAGTCCTGCAAGAACAACTGTATGAGCCCACGGTATTGTGACATTGAGCGTTCACGTTACAATTGTTTGAGCCAGTGGCGCATTCATCGTAATCTGAAAAATAACGGTAAAGTTAGTAATGAACAGGATAAGAAGTAATAAGAATTTATCACTAATAACTGGAGATGCTCAAAGAATGCAAACTATACCGGTGCAAATAAGTCCGTTTCCAGTGTATCCAGCCCTGCAAGAACAACTATATGAGCCCACGGCATTGTGACATTGAGCGTTCACGTTACAATTGTTTGAACCAGTGGCGCATTCATCATAATCTGAAAAATAACGGTAAAGTAGCAATGACTAGGAAAAGAAGTAAATAAAATTTATGACTAATAACTAGAGATTCTTCAAGAATGCAAACTTTACCGGTGCAAATAAGGCCGACTACTATGTAAGCGTGTTTATAAGTTGGTTTTTAGGTTATTTTCAAATTTGACAGGAAAATCTCTGTCCTTTTTTAGCTTATAGGTTATTTTCAAATTTGACAGGAAAATCTCTGTCCTTTTTAGCTTAAGGGTTATTTTCAATTTGGTGGGTGCTTTAGTGTTTATAAGTTGGTTTTTAGGTTATTTTCAAATTTGACAAAAAAATCTCTGTCCTTTTTAGCTTACGGGTTATTTTCAATTTGGTGGGTGCTTTAGTGTTTATAAGTTGGTTTTTAGGTTATTTTCAAATTTGACAGGAAAATCTCTGTCCTTTTTAGCTTATAGGTTATTTGAAAATTTTGACTGAAAATATCTGTCCTTTTTTAGCTTATGGGTTATTTTCAAATTTGTCAGAAAAGTCTAGGTTCTAGGGGAAAGTATCGACAAAGTTTTTATAAGTAGGTTTTTAGGTTATTTGAAAATTTGACAGGAAAATTTGTCCTTTTTTAGCTTAAATTTATAAGTGGGGTTTTTTCAGATCACAAAAAATTGATTTAAAGGATGGGTAATATTCATAAAGATTAGTTATGGACCCAAAAAAAAGTTTTGCGGAAAAGCCAGAAGAAAATGGCAAAATAATAAGAAGTTTAATAATAAAACAGTTAGTAAAAATTATCAAAGAAAAAGGTAAAAAATTACCAAAAAATGTAGTTATGAAAGAGTTGCGTAAAATTCCAGAAATTGATAAGTTTTTCGTTAATAATCCAAGCCAATTACAAATTCCAATTCAAGAAATTGGTTTATTTCACGATCAACCACAAATATCAAGAACTCCAAGAAGAAGGAAACTAGCACCAACTTTTATAAAACCACAAAAACCAATTCTTGATGAGCCGGTACCTGAAATTAATGTTCCAATTCTCAAACCAATAAATAAAAAGCTTGAGGATTTAATCAATGAAAATATTATAAAACTTACTAATAGTAAAAAATCTCAACCAAAAAAGAAGGGTAAAAATTTTTCTGACAGTGTAAGAGATGAATTGAAGGAAAAAACTAAAAAGAAAAGAACAACAACCCTCAAAATATTTTCAATAAACCTAAATGAAGATGATCCCCTAATTCGAAATAACCCGAGAATAAATGAAAATATTATTAGAATTAGGAGGAATCTAAATAATGATTTGACAGAAACAATTTATAATGAGTTAGAACCTCAAATAGAAATGGGGGTAAGAATTGTTTTTAGTTTTTCTGCTTTGATTCAAAGAGGAAATGGAGAAATAGCTTATCATTTTCATACATTTAGAAGCGGAGGAACTTTTAATTCCCTTTCAGAAATAAAAAAATATATAGAGAGGTGTGAGGGTGAGAGATTGAGCTTAGAAGGAGATGCTTGGATGAGAGCATATTTACCCCCAGAAAAGAAGATTAATAAACCAGGTGTTAATGAAGGTGGAGTTGAGTTTAGAGAAGTACAAATAAAAGTTATTAATACCAGACAGCCTTTAGTTGGGTGCGGAAGATTACCCGATGAATTACGAAAGAAAAGATGTATTTACTCTGTAGATGATAAAGATGATAATCTCTGTGTATGGCGGTGTTTGGCTATTCTAATGAAAATTCTTGATGGTAAACAAAACCCTGAAAAGGACATAGAGAAAAAATCATTATATCTAGCTAGAACTTTTTATGGCGATAAAAAACTAAAAAAAGAAGATGTTAGATCAACAAAATTGGTTGATTTTGAGAAAATTTCAAAAACTTTTTCCATAAATATTCGGGTTTATGAGCAGAAAGATATAACAAATTTTAAAGTTTGGAAACTGGTGTTTGGGAAAAATAATTTCAAAGATGATTTGCCAAGTTTAAATTTAGGTCTTTATAATAATCATGGGTTTTTCATTAAGGATCTTGATCTTCTTGCTCAAAACTGGGTATGCCAAGGATGTAAACAAAAATTTACCAGACACGAAGATTTAAAAAGGCATTTTACCAATGAAACATGCACAGGAGGAAAGACACAAATATTATGCACGGGAGAAAAGATAAAACACATCATGAATGAATCTGACAAAGTTTTTTATGGGGGTAAAATAAATTTTAGTTATAAAGCGTGTAGGTGGATAGAACACCAATCTAAAATTATGGGTAAACATATTCATCACGCGCTTTGTGGTCATGGTGGTGAAAGGTGTTATAGGGATGAGGAGGGGAATGAGATTTTGTTTGACGGATACGAGCCTGTCACAAATACAGTTTTTGAGTTTTATGGATGTAAATGGCATGGGTGCCCGTGTTCAGCAATCGACAAAATTAAATATAATGAAACTATTGAAAGAGAGAATATGATAAAAAGTTTGGGTTATAATGTAGTATCGGTTTGGGAGTGTGAAAATCCTGAATTACCCAAAATATGGTTCAAAAGGAAATTTAATCCATATCCCTATTTTATTGATTACGATTTTGAGGGATTATTACAAAAAGAAGATAAACAGATTACTGATGATTTAATTTTCACCCATACTCACATTCCAGTTAGTGTTGCACTAATCGATAATTTAACAAAAAAACCCGTTTTTATTTGCAACCAAAATCCTGATCTCCTCATAAAAGAATTCGTTGAAAAATTGGAGGAAATAAGAAAAATTATAGTAGAAAAGGTTAGAGAAGAATACCCGCTTCCTGATCAAGATTCCTTACAAAAAAATGTCTTACAAAAATATGAAGAATGGTGTAATCAAGTACCTGTTTTTGGGTTTAATAGTGGAAAATATGATATTAATTTGGTTAAAAGGCATTTTATAAAACACATGACCGATAAAACAAAGGAGATTTTTATTGCAAAGAAACAGAATAGGTATATGTTTTTAACAACACCGAATTTCAAATTCTTGGATATAATGTCCTACCTTGCGCCTGGAGTTTCTTTTGATAAGTGGTGCAAAGCAAACAATTGTCAAGCCCAAAAACTTGTACTTCCTTATGAAAAATTGGACGGATATGATAAGCTTTCCTTAGTTGGACCCGTGAAACATGAAGATTTTTACTCTTCCTTGAAAAAGAAAAACATTTCAAAAGAAGAATATGAAGAATATTTGCTAGAATTCGAAAAGAGGGGATGTGTTACAATGTTAGACTGGTTGAAAGAGTATAATTTGAATGATGTTATTCCCTTTCTAGAAGCTCTTGAAAAAACAAGGAGATTATATTATCCAGACGAAATTGATATATTAAAAGATGCCGTTTCCATTCCAGGCGTATCAATGAGGGCTGTTCTAAATAAATACCAAAAAATGAAGAAGAAAGGTGATCCTGAATTGTACGCCCCAGGACAATACTGTATTCATAGGTGCTGTAATAATGAGTTTTGCAAAAACTGCCAAAAGATAAGAAAAGATTGTAAAATATGCGACAAAAACAAGATTTATAAACTATTGAAAACGGGTATGGTTGGAGGCCCAAGTATTATATTTATTAGATATGCGGAGGCAGAAAAAACAATGATTCGCCCTCATAAATATAAATTTCCGGAAAATTGTGTGCGAATTGCTGGCTATGACGCAAATGGTTTGTATCTATACTGTTCTGGACAAGAAATGCCATGCGGAAAAGAAGAATGCGTTGAGGTTGAAAATCCATCGGATCCTAAATTTATTAAGAAGATTTGCAAAGATATTCTTGACGGAAATCTTTTCGGATTTTGCCAAGTTGATATCCATGTCCCCGTTCATCTAAAAGAAAAGTTTGAAGAGTTTTCACCTCTATTTATTGTAGATGAAGTTCCTGAATATTTAGTACCAGAGCATATGAAAGAATATCAATTAGCGACAGGTAGAAAACATCTAAAAGCCAATAAAAAATTGCTTGGTGTTTCCAAGGCAAAAAAGATATTTTTATATACACCTATGATAAAATGGTATCTTAATCATGGTTTGGAGATTACCGCCATCCATAATATTTTAAAGTATGAATCGGGAAGGCCCTTTGGATTTTTTCCAAAAGAGGTGGCAGACGCAAGAAGAGATGGAGATATTGAGGTTTTATTGGAAAAACTAAGTAAAGCCTTTGATGAAAACAAGATTGACGATGTAGTAAAAATTACCAATGAATTAAACCAATTTCATGATATATTTAAAGTTATTGAAGAAAATAAAGATATCAAAGTACTGATTGAAAAACTAAAACCAAAGTACAAAGGGTGTAAAGAATTAGCCGACACGAATAAACTTAGGGGAAATTCTTTCTATGGGAAAATGATAGAAGATAAAGAAAAACATAATATTACAAGGTATACTCAGGATGAGGAAGAGGTTGAAAAAGCTCTAAGATCTGCGTTCTTTGAGGATCTTAATGAAATAAATGACACATATGAAATAATAAAACGAAAAAGATTAATAAAAATAGACAGACCCTATCAATGCGGCATCGCGGTGTATCAGCTAGCAAAATTAAGAATGCTGGAATTCTATTACGATTTTCTAGATAAATACGTAGATAGAAAGGATTTTGAGCTGATTCAAATGGATACAGATTCAATGTACATGGCAATTTCAGCCGAAAATTTGGATAATATTATAAAACCCGAAATGAGAGAAGAATACTTTAGTGGCGGAAAAGAAAAATTCCTATCAACTTCTAAATATCACGATAAGACTCCGGGTTTGTTCAAAAATGAGTTTGATGGTATACGAATGATTGCAATTTCTTCAAAATGTTATTACGCGGAGGATGAGAAAGGAAAGGCAAAGTATAGCTGCAAAGGTACAATTCATAGACAAAACGAAATGAACTGGGATAGATACATGTCAGCTTTGAAAGGGGCAATTGATATGTCACAAAATACAGGTTTTAGAATCAATGATAACCAAATTGTGACATATACACAAATTAAAAAAGGATTGAATGCATATTATGATAAAAGATGGGTTTATGAGGATGGAATTCACACAAAACCATTATATTAGATCATTTTAAAACAGAATTAGGGGGTAACTCTGTATCATACGGAATAACCTGTAATTCTTCACGTACAAAACCGCGCCTTGGGCCATCCTCTAAAAAGTATAAAATAGGCTGATTAGGAGAAATTCTACTTCCAGAAATATAATAAACTTTTATACTCCAAATGGGGTCTGTGGCTCTTCTTCTTTCTCCGCCTTCAAGTTCACCGGGAGATAATAAATATCTAACCTTAACTTCAGTTGGTAGTCTAACCTCATCAAGCCCCACCGCGCGTTTGTAATTTTTAGTTTCAATATCAACCTCTTTCATTTTTATGGCCTTATCGGGCTCTTTACCGGTTATTCTCAGCAGTGTATTATTCAAAGTTTTTAGAATAGCTGGTAATCTTTTCACCCATACTCTTGATCGCCCGTCACTAATCATTTCCTGCGCATATTGATGACTAAATAATTTTTCTCCTAATATTCTATTTGCATTTTCCACAAATGCTTGAGCTCTATGATTACCAGCTTCACTTCTTTGTATCTTCACATTATGGTAATTCATGAGTTTACTAACTTCTCCCATAAATTCTTTACCAGGATCAACCATTAATGTTTTGGGATATTTCAATCTTCTAGAATATATTTTCTTAAAAGATTCTGATATCTCTCGACTTTCTTTTGAGGTTAATGCTTCAGCATCTTTATATCTCGAGGCGATATCAACCACAACTAACGCGTATTTATATGCTTTTCTTCCGACTTTATCGTGCGGTAAAAATAATAAATCTGCTTGGTGAATCTGATTGGGTTTATCCACAGTCCAGTGCGGCCTAGGTATATATTTAGGCGCGGGTAGATAGATTTGCCATATTGCCTGTTTCTGCAACCATTGTTTTGCATCATTTTCACTTACTTTCGCTTTCTCAGCTAATTTAGGAATTGCAGAATATCCTTTCCAATACCCTTTAGCCGAATAATATATTTTTGAGAGTATATTTTCGTTGTTCATTTAAAAATTAACAAATTATCTTATAAATCAAATGGTGTCGGAAGAAGAAAAAATAAAATTTACCGAATACCAAATTAATCTCATGAAAAAAATTATTAGAAAAAAAATTCTATATATGGAAGATGGCGATCAAATTTTTAATGTTTTAATTTTAATTCCCGAGGCGAGAGAAGGTTTGTTAAAACATATTTCCAAGTTAGAAAATAGAGCAACACAGGTTTAAAGGTTAACCAAAGTATCTTATAAATTACAATGACGTCTGAAAAAATTAACCCAAATAGAATTCCCAAAGAACCCTTTGGTTTGAAAGCAGAATCAACACTGAATCGAATTACTCTCAATCCATCCACAGCCAGTCCGGGAGAAACATTATATATAAATATTCCAAAACTCGCCGAGAATTTAGTGATTGTGCCCGGAAGTGTATCTCTTCTATTTGATTTAGATGTTGAGGGTCATGCTAATAACACAGTTGTGAATAATGTGGGTCGTAATCTTGTAACCAGACTGAAAGTTCTTTTTGGAGGAGAAACATTGCAAGATACTCAAAGATATGATTTATTTCAAACATATCATGATTTATTCTTAACTGAAGAAGAGCGCGAGGATAGATTAAAACAAGGTATTTCTTCGTTAAATATTAGAAAACTTAGAACAAAATCTGGAGATGCAAAAACACAAGATGTAAAAGAAGTTGCTCTCGCTAATGTTCATGGTTCAAAGTACAGAATACCAATAAATCATCCTATTCTAAATGATCATGGCGTTTTTTATCCGAAAGCGTTGGAAAATCATCTTATATTTGAGCTTACACTTGCCCCGATCGCTAATATTCTTATTTATTCTGATACAACTAAAGCACCATCATATTCAATCAAAAACTTAGAGTTGGAATATTCCTCAATTTCAAGCGAATACTTAGCCCGCGAGGCCCAAGCAGCTTATCAAGTCGGTAAAGGATTCTTTTATGAAAATATTACCTTACACAAAACTTTTACATTTTCCATTGGCGGCGATGGAGTTATTAATCAGCATATTAATTTACCTAGAAGATCAATGACTGGGGTATTATTTTTGTTTTTAATGCCTCAAGCTGCAGGAGCAAGGGATTCTGAAAATTTTTATAATCCAGGTATATCTTCCGTTGAAATTGATGTTGATGGCGTTCCAAATAGAATATACTCCAGGGGAATGATTCCGTCCGATCTTTGGGAATCCGTGAAGAAACGATTTCACCGGGAACAAATTTCATTGAAAGAAAAAGAATTTTACTCGGATAAGTTTGCTCTTTGGGTAGATACTAGAACTCATCCGGATAATGATATTCATGGCGGCGGACTTGCTCTAAATAATACGCACGATGGCGTAAAAATAGAAATTAAAAGGAAACAAGGCGGAACTGGAACAATAACTTGTCATATGTTTGTTGTAGCTGATGCAATGATGGAGATTATGAATTCAAGTTTGAGATCAATTAAGTACTGATCGGGAATCTAAAAACATAGTGTTATGATACAAAAAAATCATGGAAGATTTGCGAGATAAAATACCATTTCATTGTATTATAACAGGACCCACAAATTGTGGAAAAACAAAGTACTTAATTGAACAGCTCCGTGGTCCTTTCCGAAAAGTTTTTGAATATATTGTTTTAATTTGCCCAACCTATTCTAAAAATAAAACATATAATAATTTTGCTCGAGGAGATGAACATTTTTATGTATTATCGCCAGATGCAAGTAATTCAGATGAGATCAATGAATTGTTAAATGATTGCCAAACTTTATTCTCTGGTACGAATACATTAATAATTCTAGATGATTGCGCTGTATCCTCCGATCTGAAGAAAAGATCCAATAAGTTTATAGATTTGGCATTTTCCGGCCGGCATCATGGATTATCAATGTGGGTCCTCACTCAGCAATTAACATCGATAGCAAAACCATTCCGGGAAAATGTAGCCTGCGTTGTTACTTTCCATAATCCTTCACAAAAAGGCATGAAAATGTTTTTTGAAGATTACGGAGGAGATATGGATTATGAATTAGGAAAAAAGTTTGTACAACTACTAAAAACCGAAAAATATTCTAGACTTTGTTTGAGTTTGCGATATCCATTTAATTGCTATTTAGAGATACCAGAAGTGATTTAACAAAAGATGGCTAATATTGGAGATTACATTGACCAACCAACAGAAAAAACTGAGGCAAAGGATAATGACGAACTTGAAATAAAACAAGAATCACTTGCCATTCTCGCCGCCTTATAATTAGGAACAACAAAGGAATATTTGGGAGCGGAAATGAGTCTGGGTGATATAAAAAAATTATCTGCAAAAGATGTTGAAAAATATTTTAATCGTTATCAAGCAGTAATGGGAAAGAAAATTAATGGAGGATTAGTAGATTCATCCCTTCAATTAGTTTCTAAACTTATTTCATATTTAGTTCCAGTTGATGATATAGAATCTCTTTGCAATGATTTGAAGAATGATGATTTGGTTAATCGTGAATTAACAAACATTGTTGGGCTCTTGGCATTGAAAGCAGGAAGATTGGCAGCACTTGCTAGCGGGCTATTTCAAGTAGCTAAACACGTTAAATTCAACAAAAATCAACAATTTTCAAGAGAAGAACCAGCAAAATCTAACACAACTGATCAGGAAACTAAGCAATCTGCTGAAGGTGTTGATACAGTATATTAAACAGATCTAAAAACTTATTTGTAGCATCTAAATAACAATGTCTGAACAAACTGAACAAAGTGCAGGAGGAGATGTGGAGCAAATTACGGCTGAACCCAAACCAGATACCAAAAAAAGGGAGAAAGATCCTAAAAAAGTAGCAGCCGGTAAGAAATTAGCAGAATATAATAAAAAAGCAAAAGAAGCATTAGCCAGGGAGATGAAACGTGAGACGCAAAACGAAAATGAAGATAATCAAGAAAAGACAAATAATGATTATAAATCGTGGCTACCAGAGTTATCTTTTACTACTGTTTTATCTGTTGTCGGATTGGGGTTTACAGCATTTGATCTTTTTATGAGATACCAGGAAAAAGCTAGGGTTGAATATTCTAATAGGATACCTGATTTATCGCAAGTTCCACAATTACCGCAACCAAAAAAGATACCATTTTCTGTAGCTCCAAAATCTTTAGGAATGGAATAATTATAAATTATTTTTTACTACATAAAGTTATTTAAAAGTTTCTTACTGATGTAGTAAAAAATCATGTCAACTGAAAACAAACTTGTGAAAACTGTAACTGATTCTGCGGTACTTATCGGATTAGGTGCCGGGGTCGGGTATGTGGCTAAAAAGATGATGAAAGAATCATTTTTGAGTGATCCATCCTCAAGTATTACAAATTATGCAAAATGGGTTGCAGTATTATCCGGAAGTATGTATCTAAAAACCTATTTAGAGGATCAAAAGATTTTACCAAAATAATGGCATTAGCATCAATAGCAATGATGGGGTTAGGGGCTGTATTAAATGCAACAGCATTTACCGGGGGAAATATTCTTGCAAAATATTTATCTGGACGCAATGTGGATACAGAAAAAATACGACACGATAAAGCAATGGAAAAATATCAAAGAGATTACGCAGAATATCAGGAAAAAAGGCAAAAAATGCTTGATTGGAAAATGAAGAAAAAAGATGAAAAATATCAGGCATCAAAAAATATTTCGACTACAAATCAGGCTTTTGAATTGTATGGCCAAATGCAAGAACCGAAATTCTCTGATTATTACAAACCAAACGATGACCAAAAGACTGGGGAAATGGTATATGTCGGAGCCGGAATGATGGGTTTGGGGTATGCGGTAAGTAAAATATTATAAATTATTATTTTGTTATGTAACCAGTAATTGGGTTATATAACATAAAGTATTGTAATTAGTTCTCCACTAAATCAAAACTCCTCCCGCGGGTTCGGGGGCTAAAATGTCTATATTCACTTTCACTTTCGCTTTCATCGTCATAACCAATATAAGAAGAAGCAGATTCTCCGTCAGAAATAATTACTTCGGGATTATATTTTCTGCGGGGAGCCAATCTTTTAATTTCTTTTTTCGTTTCGACAAGGGCATCATAAAGTTTTACCTGCAAAGAAATACACCTTCCAATAAATATTGATTCAATTTTGATAGAACACTCTGCGTAGCAACCTTTATTGATTAAATCTTGGGGATTTATTGTTCCATTGCAATCCTCACTTCTAATATCATAAAATTTTGTAAGAAATTCTCCTTGTTTGTACGAAATTAATTTGGGGTATAATGTTGGTCCCCTATCTGGAACTCTCTGCATATAAGGTTTGTTTTTTCCATCTTCAATTTTTTCCATTTTCCAATAGAGAGGATTTAAACCTCCCTTTGATCTGGTGAGATCAGATCTTTTCAACTCAAATCTATCAATTTCTTCTTTATTTTCTAAAATATGATCAATGCAACAATCTACTATTTCATTAAATTTTTCTATCCATTCTTCTTCTTCATCGGTAGGTCTATTTCCGCTCCATAAGCATAAAGGAAAAGAATAAGTTGAGAAACTTTCAGAAACTCCGAATGAATACAAGCGGCCAGTTTTAATAACTAATTCTCCTTTAGTTTTATCTTCATTTCTTGAATAAATTTTAATTCGCTTAAATTCTACTTTTGGTTTGCTACCTGGAATTTCGCCCAAAATTGGTTTGGAAAAAATCATGCTTTCTTTGGGGTTGTAATTATTAATATCTTCTATTAGTTGTGTGTTTTCGTTCATCATTTTATTTCTTTTTATTTATTCCTCTTATCTTTTAAATCAATTTTGATTTTATTTCCGACTCAAGTTAGTCTAAAGATTTCTTACTGATGAGTAAAAATCATGGCGGAAGAAATACCAATGGAAGATTTTTCAAGAGATAATGATGATGCAGGCGATAATGATAATTATGATTGGGATGATACAGCTTTACAAACCACAAACACATCTACAACCCTTGAACAAGGTTATCATGGTTATGATGATTATAACCAATCAAGAGACAGGGCTCAATGGGAAAAACCACCAGAAAGAATGAACCTGGGAGAAAGAGATGAAGATTATGATAGAATGAGAGAAGCTAGGCAAGAACTCAAACGATATTACCCAGATTACGAGCCAAATGAAAGCCCATTTAATGTCCGATTTGGAGAAAATAGTAGCATAGAAGGGCAATTAAGTACCGCAAGAAATAATGTTTGGCATACATTAGTTGATGAAAATGGGGTTCTTAATATAGAAAATTTACCAAAAACATTTAGAAAAGCTCTAGGTGCTGATTATGAAAGCATGTTGGAAAAATATAATAATACTCAGTTAGAATTGCGAAAATCTATTGAAGCAAATAATGAATTAGATAATGCTTTGCAGGGATTGAAAGCAACAGCAGAAGTATATCCTCTGGAGATTGAAAGATATGTGGAAAGAGAAAAAGAACTAAGGGAATTCATTGAGAGACAGCAGGTGCAAAAAGCAGAAAATAAAAGTCTTTTCGATCAAACCGTAAAACAGAATGTGGAATTAAAAATACAAGCGGAAAAACTTTTGGACGAAGTAAAATTATACAAAGAAGAAATAGACAAATATAAGAAGGGTAAATCAAATGAATCAAAATTAAAACAAAGTAATGAGCGATTAAAATCTGAGGTAGATAAATTAAAAGAACGACTTAGTAATAAAACAATTTCGAGTGAAGAACAATTATCAGATATTGAGGGCCGAAAAGATGAAATAATTAAAAATTTACCGTTACGGGAGAAACTAAAGTATATCTTCAAAAAGTATGGTTTTACAGTTTTTGGTATTTTAAGTGCGGTAGGCGTAATCATTGGGGTAATAGTTTCTAATCTTTCAAAGGGTTTATCTGCTTTGGGTAGGGGAGTTGGAAATGGTTTGAAAACTCTTGGGAAAAAACTGGGTGAAATATTACCAGGAATGGTTGGAGCAATAGTTAGCTTTCTTTTCAAAACCGCAGGCCAGGTTATTGGATTTTTAGGTGAGAATGCTTGGCTTTTGATAATGGCTATAGTTCTATATTTTGTGGAAAGTATAAAAAGGAAGAGAAAGTAACAAATTTAAAGACATCATAACGTCCAGTAAAATACAATATGGGCGAATACAATGGAATTTATCCTCAATTACCTAATAATAATTTCCAAACACAAAGCGGAGATAATTTGATTAATTTCAGACTACAAAAATCAAGCGAGGTATTACAAAATCTCGAGAAGGAAATTAAACATTACGAAGAAGTGAGAAAAAAATATAATAGAGCTAGAGGAATATGCACAAAAATTAGTGTTTCTGGTGGGTTTATTTCAGTTATTCTATCAGCAAGTGGATTAGGAACTTCTCTCACGGGTTTTGGCGCTGTTTTCGGTATTCCTTTGGGTGTGGTTGGTGGTGTTTTTGGAGGTTTGTCGATTGGATTTGGTTTTGCCTCAAAAAGTCTTTCCTCAAAAGTTAGTAAACACGAACAAACCGTTGCAATTGCAAAATCAAAATTAAACACCATTAGCGATTTAGTCTCAAAAGCTTTGAAAGATAATGTTATATCCGATCAAGAATTTTCCATAATTTTAGCAGAATTGGAAAAGTTTCAAAAACTGAAACAAGAAATACGGCAAAAATTCAGAAAAGATTCAGAAAAAAACTTCGACATGAGTATGATAAGGAAGAAAGTTCGAGAAGATCTATTAAAAGAATTAACCAATCCCGCTCATTAAAAATTTCTTTTGAAAGAACTGATGTGGGGTGTAATTGTTTTGCGGGGGTAAGAAGAGAGGCTAATTGATTTTACATCTTATTCTTAATCTAAAGATCAGAAAAATTGGAAAACAAAGAATAAGATGTTATTGGACGATTTCAAAACTAGGTATCCAAAAGCTAACTTGGAAAAATTTACATTTGTTAATGATGCATTCGGGGGATATATCGAATGGAAAATTAATGGAACAACAATTATGTCGAATGATGATCCTTCTGGAAAAACCTGGACTGAAAATCTTTCTAATAATTTGAAAACATTATTATGGGGAGATTTGGGGGTGGAAAATAAAGTTAGAACAAGTTCATTTCCAAAAAGTTTAACATTTACAAAACAAACATATCCAATACCTGGAGTTAAATTTAATGAGTTTGCAAATGATGTGACAATGATGTTAACTAATTTGGATATATATGTTTCAGAAAAAGATCATTTCACCGCAGCAATGCCAAATATATTTAAAAATCAGACTGTAGAACTTACTAGCGGAAAAGAAGCTAGAGCTTGGCTAAATAAACCAAATATCAATCACTGGCCGCAACAGTTAAACATGGCGGTTTGGTGCGCAACATCTGGCTGCGGTGTTAGTTTAATTGAAATTTTAAGTTACCCAAAAGTTATTAGAAGTTTTTTTGTATTTCACGTATACTTTACAATAAGAAGAATAATATATGAATTAAATGTTCCATTACCCGGAGAACAAACTTTTTCTTCAAAAAATAATCCATACGACAAAAATGTTTATAATAGATTGTGCGCAGAATTTGGGTTAAGTAATAATCAAGATTTTAAAGGATGGAATAAACCTTTAGCTGATTTTAGATTTAGGGGTGGCACAAACCATGGAGTTGGAGATGTATTCATTGATTATGGAAAAGGGTACATCCCTCCTGGAGGCGGCAGTTCACAAGCCATAGGAGGAGGAAATCAAAACGTAAGAATTATACATCCCAATGATCCTGATTCAAATATTTGGCCCAGTGAAAGAAATAAATTTGCGGATTACGGAGGAAAAAAATTTGGTGGTACTTTAATATCTATGCTTCGAAATGATCATTTTGTAGATTTTCAATATGCATGGTTTATACCAGAATCTGGTTATGGATTAACTAAAGCTGGATTGGGAAGAATAAATAGATCAGTTGAGGCTTTTGTTTATTGCATATTGGGGGCCCAAGTTAATACTAGAAATTCTATTGTGGGTAATGGCGGCGGAGCAATCGAAACGCAAAATGAATTCAAAGCATTATTTGAAAGTAGTGTGAAAGAAAATGATATTTCTAAATCCATTCAAAATTACCAAAAATCTGTACAGGAAACCAAATTAAGGCTTGATTTGGCTGTTGCCCCAGGTGTTTGGTTGATGCCAAGTAATTTAATTATAAATACAGAAAGTGTGGTTGGGTACAATAATAATCTGAAAATAGCAACAGAAAATATGAAATTCGGGGAAAATAATTCAATAAATGTCGAAACAAAAAATGTTGGAATACCTAATAGTTTAGGAACATCAAAGGTTTTATTAAATACCAATCCTCAACCAATGAAACCTAAATTAAGCAATAACGATAAATCAGACAATGAGGAAGAAGTTAGTAAAATAGAAAAATCTTCTCATCAAAATAATCTTATTGTTTTAATTCTTGCCGGAGGATTATTATCCTGGTTTTTATTTCGTTAATGTTTTGATTATATAAATCTAAAGATGAATATGATGTAATCAAAACAAAATGCTAAGTATTACAATGTACGATTCAGAAACCAGGATTTATTTAGATCCGCCACTGAAAAATCTTCGGGAGATACAGCTCCTTGATTGTAATATACAAACCAAAAGATTAATTAATTTCAAGGATCAACAGGCGTTAACTGATGAAAGACAAGGGTTCGTTTTAAGGATGCCGCCGGGCACATATTCGTTGGTTGACATTCAATCAATTTTTCATAATTATACAGATAATCTAAAGTTAACAATAAATGGCAATAATAATATTGGGTATCTATTTTCAAATAAGAATTATAACATTAAACTTACTAGAGATTTACAAATTTATTTGGGTTTGCCAGAAATTATAAACCCCCGTAAAATATACCCAATAAATATAAATATTAAAGAGCCATTGAGACTTATGTGCAGTATAGTGGATAATAGGATGTCATATATGAATAACACCAAATATGGTGAACTTGTGAAACTCGCGCCATCAAACCTACTTGCAAACATACCCTCAAAGGATTATCCGGCAATTCCGATTCAAAAATATGAGTGCCCCATAAACCACTTCGATTTAACTATCTTAGACAATGAATTGAAAAAACTTGATTTAGGAGGATTACCAATAACCTTTAGTTTAAGATTTAGATAAATTTTTGTTATGTAACTATTACTTTAGTTATATAACATAATTAGATAATATTAATCTTCTTCGCCCCAACGCTCTTTCAAATCTCTTAATTCCTCAAAATCGACACACCAATTTAAATATCTAGATGGGTGCCATGCTACGGGCATTAATTCATCATGTAATGGTTTGTAAAATAACTCTTTATGTAATATCTTATTTTTATCTAAAAATATGCTTACCTCTAATGATGTAACATAAAATCTTTTATCGAAGGCATTAATATTACATTCTTTATCATAATAAGCAAGGAAAACTCCATTTTTATAATAATGATCTAGTGCTTCATGATTTTCAATAATTCTACCATATACTGGATGATTATAATAATTATATTCTTCCTCAAAAAAATCCTCATTAGCAATTTCTAAAAGTTCTTTTACAAAATCATTAACTGATATACCACCAACACCAAAATCTTTATTTTTTGAAAAACTAATAGCTCCTTGAAAATAGTAATCATCATCATTAGCACAATATTCAATACACACGCTTATATTATTAGGCAGCATTACATGTTTACAATATATATACTCAGAAAAATATTCTCTATTCTGTGATAAATTTTTTAATAAAGAATCTTTTATTTGTTCTATAAAATCACAAATACCAACCTTTTCATCATTTTGATATTTAATATTTAATTTTTCCATCTTTTTTATTTTATTTTATTTTTTTTCTTTAAATCAATTTTTATTTTTTCTACATTCTTTGCAAGAAGCTTTTTGTTTGCCATGTTCGCATATTTGTTTTCCTCCACATTCTTTACATTGTTGTTTTTGTTTATTGTGTTCGCATATATGTGATCCTCCACATTCCTTACACCGATATTTATATTTATTATGCACACAATTATACCCATTACATTCGCTACAAAATTTTTTTATTTTCCCATGATCACAAATAATTCTGCTAATAGAGGAAACTTTTTCAATTAAATCAGTAATTTCCTCATCTTTAAAATTCGTAATTTCGTCAATTAATTCTTGCTTACTCATTTTTGCTCTTCCTTTAATTTCAAGATCTTTCGCTATTATTTTTAGTTCATAAGTATATAAATCTCTTAACCGATCCATAAATAATCTTTTATGTATATTACCCATCCTTTAAATCAATTTTTTTTGTAATTTAAAAATAACCCATAAGCTAAAAAGGACAGAGATTTTCCTGTCAAATTTGAAAATAACCTAAAAACCAACTTATAAACACTAAAGCACCCACCAAATTGAAAATAACCCTTAAGCTAAAAAGGACAGAGATTTTTTTGTCAAATTTGAAAATAACCTAAAAACCAACTTATAAACACTAAAGCACCCACCAAATTGAAAATAACCCTTAAGCTAAAAAGGACAGAGATTTTCCTGTCAAATTTGAAAATAACCTATAAGCTAAAAAAGGACAGAGATTTTCCTGTCAAATTTGAAAATAACCTAAAAACCAACTTATAAACACGCTTACATAGTAGTGGCCGTTTCCAGTATATCCAGCCCTGCACGAACAGCTGTACGATCCCACAGTATTATGACAGTCAGCATTCAGGTGACAGTTGTCAGAATGGGTGGCGCATTCATCGTAGTCTGATGGACAAAAGAAAACAGTTTGTAAATTATTTTAAATACCACCACCTGAAGACACGTAAGTCATTTGACTTCTGGTGATAGTTCAATTTCGGTTTGATAATGTGGCGCGAATTTCTTTAACCAATCAATTACCGTAGCAATGCAAATCTAAATTGTACGACTGCTTTCGACAATGAGTCGAGAGCTGTTTTACTCGATTTTTCAATCATACAATGATATGTGAGATGGTGACAATGACTAAGATGAGAATTAAATAACATTTACCGCTAATAACTAGAGAAGGTTACAGGAAACTACTTGACAGGTTTATAAGTCGCCTAATATATAAGACATAGTTTTACTTTACACGGACTTGGTAGTTAATGGGCATGGTTTCCAAGGTTCGATGCCCAAAAGCACGGGTTACAGAAGTCAGCCGTACTTTAGACCCACCCTTAGCACAGGTGAAGTTATGACAGTCGCTGCACGGTACATCATTCCACTTGTACTCATGTGCCACGCCCAGAGTATGCACGCAGTCTGAATCTCTGAAGTTGTTTGGTTGATTTGTGGCCCAGAATCTGAAGCTACTCATCTTTCGATTAGTCCACACAAAAGAACCCTCTACACTCCTATCATTAAGGCCAATCCAGGATTTTTCGCCGTTGTGACGATGTTGGATATACACATTTTCCTCTTGGTTATGAACTGTTACCAAACTGGAGTTCACAACTGTACAATTTGTTTCCGCGGTCAACCACGAAGTGCAGGCGCTGCTTTTGAAGTAGCAATAGCCGCCGTAGTAGCTCCAACCGGGATCACAGATGTCTGTTTGAACAAAAATAACTTTTTGTAAATTGTTGTTTTAACTTTAGCTTTTTAAGATACGTTCATTATTTCAAACCAGCGTAGCATCAAACTATGTCTGCTTGTCCACCTGGTTTCAATAATCACTTTCCCTTGCCGCCTAACAATCTTTGTCAATTCTTGATTATCGGTAGAAACTAGATAAATCAAACGAGTTGATTAAGTAAGTTACACCAACGTAAGGTAAATGGGAGGTGCTGGCGTTTCGAGCGTTAGCCCTTCGTCGGAGCGAAGACTTTCTAGTTTTCTCGGAGTCTCGCTCCCGAAGAAGGGCTAACGCTCGAAACGTCAGCACCTCCCTTTTACCTTACGGTGATATAACTTACTTAATCAACTCGTTTGATTTATCCAGCTTCTTGTGTTTCAATTTCCCACCGACGCAGCACCAGTTTCTTTAGAAACTATCCCCAAAATACTTGATTATCGATACTTTCGCATATGCCTGGTTTCAAGATCGGGCTAAGGGTGATGAGCTGAGGCGAATCTCTTTGACCCCTTGACAGTAAAAGCCGGTGAAAGACGACGGCCCTTTCCTCTTGTAATAAAAAGGTTTGCCCAGAAGTTATGAGCTATGAAAGCTGGCTTCAAGCACTCTGTTTTGTTAGATAAAGCAAGAAGTGGTAATGGTAATGGTAATGGTAATGGATTTATATACCGCACATATCCAGTAATTGTCCTTGCGGTTTACAATTCTTACTCTAGGGTGAGATCGGACGTCAGCTTGTAAAGGCGCCTTTGGCAGCCACTATCAGTCCATGTTTTGATCTCACCCATCCACCCAACCAACGCATCAGCAGATGACATTATATTCACAAGGACCAGACCACAACACCGAGATCTACGTCCCCTACTCTTCACCAACAGTGTGTGGGTTCTTTAACGTCCCACGAAGTTATTACTGACAACCAAGGGTCGTGAGACGGGACCTAAGGTTTATGATCCTTATCTGAGAAGACTAGAAAGTCTAACCATATGCAGATGTCATTGCAAAGGCAGCACTTCCTCCTCAGTTATTTTAAGACCCTGAGTGTTGGTCCGGCCGGGGTTTGAACTCGCGACGTTCCGTACAGTAGTCCGGTGCTCTACCAACTGAGCTAACCGGTGGACGGTTAACCATCCCGAGCATCCGCGTAAGAAGGTGAGATAGGCCTATAGCGTTCCCGCTAGGTTAGCCAATCAGAACTCGCAAAACACAGCAGCCATACCACTTGAAGATAGTCAAAGAACACAAAGAAAGCCTAGGCGAAGTAATCTTCTGGCCAAAGAATAAATCGTTTATTTGTCAAGCTTTTTTTTTCCTTCAATTGGGTTTTTTGAACCGAAACAATGTCGAAGGCATTTAAAACACCAAACCAAAAAAAACTTAGCCAATATCAAGCCAACTTGCCAATAAGGCATTTATTAATGTTTCCATTGTACAAGTATAGATCTTTGTTACTAGTATATATGATGACGTAGCTTCCGGAAAGCGCGCGCTGTGAATGGCTAATACGCGCGAACCATTTGCTGCCCATGGGTTGAATGCTGACATGAGATTGTTAACCAGTATAAAAGTTGTGAAGCCTTATGTTATAAAAGAAATGGTAAACGCAGCAGCTGTGCAGCCATCGAGTTATAGACGCGCGTGGGAGTTTGCTAAGCACTCAAGAAGCTAGTGATGCTTTCGGCTGTGCATCGAGCATCTCTTACACCGTTTTGAGTGCTCAACAACCTCCCGCGTGCGTCCATAACTCGATAGCTATAGTTGCACGCTGCACGTTTATCATTTCATCAGTGGTCAATTCTACTTACCTGGTAAGACAGTAAATGTTATTGAAACTGGGTCATATCTTGTCTCATACAACTCTTTAACGCATGTACGAAAGCCAGTTACGTTCATGTACTGAAATAAAACGAGATGAATGACACTGACTTCCCAACGGGCAAGAAAGATAGCAGTTTCAACGGCAGTGTTTCGGACAATAACTAAAACATTATTCATAACAGTAGTGAAATATTAAAAGGACAGGTTTTTAGGTGAATTAATGCTTCATATTTTACGACTGACTTGAGCCCGAAACGTTTTAGGATCTCAGTGGCGTAGATAGGATTTCTCAAAGCTGAGGTCACACTTGTCACACTCAGGGTACTTACCAGATTGCCATTCGCGCCGTGCATTACTAAATGTAACTATCTGGTACTGGAAAAAATTTATTGCATGTTGATTCTTCAGATTCACATGTTTTCAACACCTGAATTCTAGCGAAAAAAAAAACAATTATCTCACAAGGGAGGGAGGGGTGGGGTCACAGGCATCCCAGGACCCTTAGCTATGCCCCTGGATCTTTCGAGAGTTGCGCGGCAGGGCAATTTTTGGGCACATTACTTCACGTCATAGTTTGGTACCAATCCCGTCCCAACCCAGCCATTTTTGCTAGAACAAAAGGCTTAAGGAAATAAAGAAAAGATTTAAGCAATGTCTGCTTAATGTTAATGTTGTTACGACTGGGTTTTCGGAACAGGGATCGATATCTTTCCAAGAAACCTCCCACCTCAATCCATGCAGAAATTCCGTTGTGGACTGGGTCCAAGTTTAGGCCGCTGGACGAATGGTTAGCAGTCACCAACACGGTAGGGATTGTTGTATAAGACTTGCGAAATGTCGCATCCTTAAACAAACAAGAATAAAATTGAAATGCTTTGTAGCGGGGAGAAGAATGGAATTCAAAGTCAATGTCGTTATTTTTATAGCAAGATACATGGCTCAACAACTGGACGAAAAACTTAATTTTCTAATGGTTATAGTCACTAGTGACTTCACGTGTACTCGCCTTGCAATAAGCGTCGTTATTCCCAGGTGGAGGAGGTTGGCCATTCACGAAATAAATCGAATCGTGTTCTGAGAACAAAGGTTCGTGCAATTCAGAAAATGCCAGCCAGTTCTGGAAGAAAAGGAAATTGGAATCATGAAGATACAAATAGTTTACGCGCTCGGAAAACCGACCAATGCTAAACCGCAACATTGCTACGAGCTATTCTGTACGACAAACTGATCAAAAGAGACAGCTATGTCAACACTGAGAATGCTCGTCCTTGTACAGCTTCTGATGCAAAAACTAACAGTTACGAAATCATCTTCACAGATAAAAAGGTGAGGAAAACACTGCACAATGAAAAAAAAAAAAACAGTGCCACAGTGTAGCTATCCAAAGAATGATCACACTGCATGGTTTGATCCACAGATGAAAAAGTTAGAACCACACTGTATAGTAAAACAAACAGTACCACAGTACAGTGCTGTTCAGTAGCTTTCCAAAGAATGGTCACACTGCATGGTTTGCCGGATCCACAGATGAAAAAGGTAGAACCACACTGTATAGTAAAACAAACCGTACCACAGTACAGTACTGTTCAGTAGCTTTACAAAGAATGGTCATCATATATATGGTTTTATCCACAGATGGAAATGGTAATAAGTCAGTATTACCGTGCAGAACTGTTCTTGGCCTTTCAAAAATAGTAACAATGGATGGTTTTCGTCAGTTTGTAAAACTGGAGGTGACATATTATTACTTAGTTTATTTATATTTGAATCCTTACGATGTAAATGTCCTCGTGGATTCCTGCGTAGTTTTGTAGCTCCCTTAAACAAACTTTAAAAGAATATTGCGTGACATCTTCTACCCAGACACTAGCAGCGTCACGTTTTACTCCCGGAATATGGTGCTCGCTCGTGACGAAGACAGATGGCGTAACGGAAAACTTTCCCTGAAAAGAAATTTAGCAGAGATAGGCTTAAATCAAAGGAAAATAAGCAAGAGCACGTTCACATAAATATCACATTCATCCATTCATTAGCTTACTCGTTGTTTGTCGCTCGTTCGATAGGTTGCTCGCTGGTAGTTCGTTTGTTCCATCGTTGTTCATTCCTTCCCTCCTTTTCGTACGCTCGTTCGTTTATTTTATTATTCCATTACTTTGATTTGCAGTTTGATTGTTCTTTCATTCGTAAGTTGGCCAGTTAGTTGCTTTGTTTGCTCGTTTCTTAGTTGACTAATTCAATCGTTCACTTTCTCGCTTTATTGTATTATGTAAAACTGCTGTCGCTCCCTTTTTTTTTTGGCTACTGCATATGAAACAATGCAAGAGCCGTCAAAGGAAACACGAGTGAGTCATGACTGAAGAGCCAATCAGCGCGTGCCTACTATTTAGCCAATCACAATGCACAGTACAATTTGCGCACCGCGAAGAATTGTGGGTATGTAAAAGTAATGAAATCGAGGAAAGGCGATAGGTATGGCAAACTTAATAAACTTAATAAATGCAGTAGCCACATGCATGCAATGCTTGCCTATTTTTCCTTTATCCATCCATCCGTTTGGTCTGTTCTTCAGTTCTCTGGACCAACGGAAGTGAACGAACTTTACCGCAACTACATGATATATGAGACAGCAAAACAGCCACATATGTAGATTCGTAGAAGACATTCTTTGCATGAAGAAGGAATCGCCTCGAACCAGCTTATACGGGTTGTTTAATTAGTTAAAAATTAAAAGGAAAAATTTAAAAATAAACCAAACTATAATTGACATACCATTGGAAAATTCACTGTCTCACAGGTAGTTCCAGTCCACCAGCGTGTTATGCGGACCTCTCCGGAAACCCCACCTACCGGGGCGCCTTGAAATGCCATCCAATCAACAGTTACATTACTAAACCATTCTCTCTCCCGCATGCCAGCCACCATAACGCAAGCGGTGAAGCTGTCGTAGCCGACACTTTCTACCCACGACACGACAGCGTCGTGTATGTACGATTGGTCCGCTGTGTCGATGTGATTGGCAGTGATCTGCACTAGAATGGCTTTGTCGGGGTAAAACACGTAAGGTCTGAACTGGATTACCTCGCAGTATGAATCGCTGCTGGATGGAATGCTTTTGATCTCACGACGTCCACGCAGAAAGGGAAATCCTAACGCAACATGAATACAGTATTCAGAATATCTGAACCCGTTAGAGCCTGAATTTGTTCAGGTCTTATCTTTCAAACTGCTTTAGTTTCGTGTGTAACTGCGATGTTCTTTCTCGCTTTCAATCTTTCAGTTCCCCAGTTCACACATACAAAAGTTTCATACAATTCAACTGAAAATTCTTGATACAGAATTTCTTAAACTCATGAATAATACATAAGTAAAAGACAATGGAAACCAACCACCGTGCCGTGTTTGGATATCTGATGCAACAGAGCTCATTTTTGCCTGTTTGATTTCTCCCTGTGTAGTGATTGCAATGACTGACGTTATTCCGTATGAGGACTTAATCATTAGTGGTACTTTACTTGTTATCAGATATAGGGGACAGTCGAGCAGAAGGAATCAAGCAATGTAGGAAGAATCTTCGAAGAATAAAGAATCAATCACACGACTACAGGTTTGGTTCATTACATTCCAAGTTATTTCACCAGACAAGTTAAATCAAACACGAGATACAGAGTTTCATCACATATCAAACACTTTGAACTACGCCGAAAGTACTCACTGTTCATCAACCATTCAGGTTATGAGAATAACGAAAATGATCCACAAAAAAATTGTATTGATATTTAAACAAATTCCCCTCACTAGTACCATTACAAATATATGAGAACAGTTAGGAGAAAATGAATATTGGTTTTGGGGCTTGAAGGGTTAATACTGTTTAATGTTTTGCTCTTTTCTCTGGGTTTACCGGTGCAATAACCTACAGGCTTTCGAAGAATTAGCGCGCAAGTACTATCTAAGGTATTTTTATAAAACTGTATGATTACCTTCACAACTGCCGGGATGGTGCAAGGAGAGGTTGTGCCGGTGTTCACAAACTTCACGCTTGTAAAAACAATTGTTGTCATACGTTGTACCGTTTGATGAACACACGGGTTCTTGGTAGGATGGACACTCGTCCGGGCAAAGGCAAAGAAAGTCCTTGGGTCCCAGTGCCTTACACACTGCATAGTATGAACAATTGACTCCAAGACACGGGTGCAGATCTGTGATACGAACAGTAAAAAGCGAAAACCGGTTACTATAGTAAATTACTGTTCCGCGTCCGAACAAAGAACTGTGACACCGCATAGTTTGATCTGTAGATAAAAGAGTCCGAAACACATTGTATGGTAAGACAAACAGTACCACAGTACAATACTGTTCAGTAGCTTTACAAAGAATGGTCACACTGCATGGTTTTGATCCACATATGGAAAAGTTAGAACCACATTGTATAGTAAACAAACAGTACCACAGTACAGTACTGTTCAGTACTTTACAAAAAAAGTGCCATAGTACATTGCTATAGCTATCCAAAGAATGACCACTCTGCATGGTTTGATCCACAGATGAAAACGTTAGAACCACACTGTATAGTACAACAAACAGTACCACAAAACGAAGAGAATCAGAGAATACCGTTCACACTCACTTTTCACCCACTCAACCTACCTGTTAAGAACATCATTCTGAAGAACTTCAAGTTACTTCAGAATGACAACGAAACATGCAGCATCTTCTCACTACCACCACTCATCTCATTTAAACGTAACAAAAACGTAAGCGATTTTTTAGTTAGAAGTACACTAAAATCAGACGAATCACCTGGCACATTCAACTGCACACGCAAAAGATGTAAAACTTGCCCTTTCATCAATAACACAGACAAAATAGCAGGACCTAAACGACCGTTTAAAATCACCGACCGTTTCACATGCATTTCTGCCAACGTTATCTATTGCATAAAATGCACCTTATGCAAGAAGATATACATCGGCGAGACCGGAAGGAGATTAGGTGACCGTTTCCGCGAACGTCTGCGTGACGTCCAACGAAATGACAAAGATGCATCTAAACCTGTAGCGCGACACTTTAGTCTACCTAACCACTCAACTCACAACATGGCGGTATGTGGACTTTCCGTGCATCAGGGCAACACGGAAAGCCGTAAAAACCTAGAACAGAAGTTTATCTTCCAACTCGGTTCTCTTAATCCCCACGGTATCAACGAACGTTTCTCATTTATTTAATCATTCATCTAATTTATTCACTTCCATTCACACAATGCTATGGTTCCACCAATAGCATGGCTCCAAACTTCTCTATATAAATTGTACGTAACCCACAATCCTCTCATTCGCTCCGACGAAGGGCTAACGCTCGAAACGTCAGCACCTCCCATTCACCTTACGGTGGTATAACTTACTTAATCAACTCGTTTGATTTATCCAATTTCTTGTGTTTCAATTTCCCACCGACGCAGCACCAGTTTCTTTAGAAACTATCCCCACAGTACAGTACTGTTCAGTACTTTACAAAGAATGGTCAAACTGCATGGTTTGATCCACAGATGAAAAAGTTAGGACCCCATTGTATAGTGCAACAAACAGTACCACAGTACAGTACTGTTCAGTAGCTATACAAAGAATGGTCACACTGCATAGAGATGAAAAAGTTAGAACTACACCGTAGAGTAAAATAAACAGTACCACAGTACTGTACTGTACTATACTATATCGCTGTTTGTTTCCCTATAGGAATATATCCTATACGTAACATAGGTAATCAGCAGTTGCGCAACATACCTCCAATCACCGCATAATCTAACTTTATGTTTCCTTCACTGACTGCATCATTATTATAGCTCCTAACACACAGCGTTGTTCTATTTTCTGTTGTGTACTGTCAACAATGAAATAAAGAATTAGCAAGAAACTAGATCTAAGGCAATAGTATATACCAACTCAACAACCTTGCCATCTTGAGTAATCTGATTATATTGGCTCACTCAGTCTTGGTATATTCAGCACTACTTACCTCCTACGGTTTGAATAATGCCGGGGCTTCTAGGTTTAAATTGGACGACGAAAAGGATGGCCGGATTCAAGAGAACATAAAGGACAGTTCTCTTTTCGGGGACAATTCCCGCTTTACAGTTGTTCCCGAGTGATGTCAATGAAGCTCCTTCATTGGTATATACTAAACAATTATTATCTTTAATCTCGGTGAATAGTAGTCTCCTTCGCAGCCGTTATTAGGATCGTCACGCAACGCTTCTCTCCCACTAAGCGTTGCGTGACGATCCTAATAACGGCTGCGGAGGAGACTAGATAAATAGTGGCTTTAGAAATATTTACCTCGCAGCTTGTTTTGCTACTATTCACCTTGATTTCACAGAAAAATTGTCCATCATCAGTTCTAAACAGTCGTGATTTGTGGACTGTTCGTTTTTTTATGAGGGAGGAAGGCTGGTGTGATTCGGAAAGCACCATTTAAAAATTTCATGACGACCCCTCCTCAACTTGCCAATTTTTGCACATGACCACCCCCCCTCCCCCCTCTATTTAAAAGAAAGAGAAGTCAATTTCAGATTTAAACATTATGACATAAAACAGGAGCCCATCAATCCTATCCATGGGCTCCTGCATAAAAGTATTGTCGAAATATTTCACGTGACCCAGCAAATCCCACCAGCCCCTCCCCTCCCCCCTCGTAGAAAGTGAACGGTCCGTTGGCCTAAAACAGAACGGAATGGGAGCCTATGAAAAATAAAGTTGGTGTTATTTGAGTCTGTTGAATTCTTGAATGATGTATTTTTCGGCCCTGTCACACGAGCGGCAAACTTGCAAGAAGGAAACCCGAGTTTTGAACCAACGACCTTCTGATCACAAGTTCGGACACTCCACTGAGCGATGGTAGAATCGTGAGAGAAAGCTACACACATCTTGCATACTGTTAGGAGTGGAAAGCCAGAGTGAATGGGCTGTGAAATGATGTAGATGGTATATATTGAGCCTGGTGCAGTGGTGAAAAGGGCAAGGGTTTAAACCTATTAGCAAGTATGCCTACACTGCTCTTTGATCAGATGAATGGGTTCATTGAACAAACTGGCCCTATAAATTGATTGATGGGCGTTGTTTAAAACCGCATTTTGTTTATGCCTACCTCAGCCCAAGCTGTAACTGCATTGCATCCAGTTGAAGCTGACAAATCAGAGAGGTTAAGCTGCGGTGTCGCAATGACCGTTGGAGTAGCATAAAACGGGTTGGAGAAATTTATTGTCTACAACAGGAAAAAATTTACAAAGAATAGATGCGCTCATTGGAAGTTTTAATTTTCCACCAAGGAATCAAGCAGTGTTAAACGCAAGAGAAAGTGTTTTTGCTTCTCTTGATGGCTGATATTACGACGGTAGTTGGCTAACAATAGGCTTACAATGTCGACGACTACTTAAAAAAACAACAAGTTTTGGGAAATTCAAGTTGGTTGTACCGCGACGCCTGTTGTGGTAAAACACGCATGCTAATAAACAGGTTTTGTAGTTTCTGAGATCACGTTTAATTATCCAATGTGGAAAAATATCAGAAAAATTGACACATTTTACTGCCAATCTCAATTAATTTTGCTTCAATATTTAACGTGTAAGTTTTTTTCTCAGATAGTTCTTACTTTGCAAATGGCGGAGTTATATCCTGGCAGCATCGACTGTGAACTGGAAAACACAATGCTATCAACATGAGTAAAATTCTCCGGTGGGCTGGTAAAGGCAAGCCATTCCTGGGAAAATAAGGTAAAAAAGATCATATTAATCTCTTTACTTGAGTATTCAGTGCACAGACCTCACCGGCACCAGGCGCTTTGGCAATAGTACTTGAGGTCCCCAATCCTCTCTTGGCCAGAACCACCAGCATAGCCCCAAGAATTTGGACACGGTGGTTGTTATGGAAGGGAGAAAATCCGGACAGCCTGGAGAAAAACTCGTGCCGAAACAAGGGGAGAACAGACAATTCAACAACAAACTTAGCCCACACGAGAAGGCGGGAATCGATCGAACCTGGATCACAGAAGTATAACTCAAGTGCTCTCAGCACTGCGCCAACTTTGCTCCCGTACAGGAGGCACAATTATTTTGCTTTCACCCACTATTATATTCTTAGGTATTGGTAGCATGAGATAGATTATCATGGCTTACTACTTTGATGTCTTCATGGCGCCCATCGAAAATTTTCGCTTCACGAAGGCACACTTTGAAATTCCTTTCGTGCACGTCCTCTACCCATAAAGCCATGGAATCTCGCGGTCTTCTCAAGACTTGGTGATGTGCAGTAACAAACACGAATGGGATCATGGAAAAACGCTGGAAACATTAAATGAGATGCAATTAAAATCTGTCCCACTTTTAAGTATGATTATGTGTTCCGTATAGCTACAAACAGTTAACAATATTATACAAGAAAGACTAGGAGCAATTTGATTGAAAATTGGATTGCACGTGACTTTATAAACTAAAGCCGGATATTGCTACCAAAACTTATTTCAAGATCTTAGCTTCATAGTTTTGTCATAATTTTATTCAAAAGTCTTTTGCTTGAAAACAGTACATAAACAAGCTTGAACAGGATTCGAACCCATTAATTTTGCGTTATTGTTGCAACCTAAAAGCTAAAACGGCTCGTGTTATAGCAGTCTTGCTAAGCTGCGAGACTCAAGTTTCCTGGAGGGCCCTCGACAGATTTCAAATCTAGGTAAATAGTAAGAGCCCTGTGGAATTAAGGGCAGAAATAACAATAATAATGAAGACAATTTTCTTCAGTAAATTGTAGCGTACTTAACAGCCATTTTAGATGTTTCGTATGAAAAACTGAATTTTGTAAAGCTTTATGTCGAAGGTGGACCGTGGCCAATGAAGATTCAGAGACGATGAAAAGATAGAAAAGAAAAGAAGCGAAAAATATATTTATGATTACACGAGAGTTCAATTTTATTTTGAGCATTTCCGGTGCAAAACCGTTTACGTGGCCATTTATCCCTTATATATTGCTGTAAATGAAAGCGTCCTATCTCAGTATGGAAACGTCCTATTTTATGCTTAAAAGCATATACGCGAGCTGCTGTCTTTAACTAAGCCACATTATTACCTAACACCACAAGAATTGCTTAGCATCGACAAAACGTTCCCGGAAATTTCGGATGAAAAGTGATATTAAGAAAAGCACTATTTTCCCGGTCGTTGAAATAAAAATTTCCGGGGGCAAAGAAACGTCTGCAAAGGTAGTCCCGTTTTTTTTATTATTATTATTCCGACGCGTCGACGGAAATTTGTGTTCTCTCTCCACAAGTGTCATCAGATTTAGACTTTTCCTAGTGACAGAAACGGTTTTTGCCAATGGTATATATACACAAACACACACCCACACACACTCACTTAAAAAAAATAAACAAAGAAACAAAAAAATATATATTATGAAACGAGTTAATGGTTATGTAAGTCGAACTACCGTAAAATTTATCAACGGAGCTGACTTTTCGCGTGTTAATCCTTGGTCAGAGCGAAATGCGAATATGCTAATTATGGACTTTGTCCAGCACGTGCTGAGTATGGTTTTCAGGCGTAAACTGTAGTTGACAACCAAGTAACTTCAGGTCTATCAAGTCATGAAATCCGGCATACAAATTTGTAAAGGTAATCATACGGTTTCGAGTGCAATTTGGAATTAATTTGCACGAGTGAGTTTTTCAAAAAGCTGAAATTGCACGAGCCGCTTCGGCGAGTGCAATTTCAGCTTTTTGAAAAACTCACAAGTACAAATTAATTCCAAATTGAACGAGAAAAGCCGTATGATTACTTATTAGTAAAGGTAATCATACGGTTTCGAGTGCAATTTGGAATTAATTTGCACGAGTGAGTTTTTCAAAAAGCTGAAATTGCACGAGCCGCTTCGGCGAGTGCAATTTCAGCTTTTTGAAAAACTCACAAGTACAAATTAATTCCAAATTGAACGAGAAAAGCCGTATGATTACTTATTAGTAAAGGTAATCATACGGTTTCGAGTGCAATTTGGAATTAATTTGCACGAGTGAGTTTTTCAAAAAGCTGAAATTGCACGAGCCGCTTCGGCGAGTGCAATTTCAGCTTTTTGAAAAACTCACAAGTACAAATTAATTCCAAATTGAACGAGAAAAGCCGTATGATTACTTATTAATAATATAAACATGAAAAAATTCACCTGGAGGAAGTGCCGGAAGATCTCATTGCGGACGGACAGGAAGTAAGCATTTGACGCGGATTTGACACTTTATTTACTGATTGGCTGATGAAGATCAACTGATAACGCTACGAACTCAAAGCGGTTCGTTTAAAAATAAAGAATATCATAATCCAGAAAATCGATGTGTAATTTGCACTGGTGTTACACTTTTTGCACTGGTATTACACTTTTTGCACTGGTGTTACACTTGAACTGCACTGCTCTCAGCCAATCAGAATCGAGTAATTTTTTCATGTATATTGTTAATATTTAAAGGTTGCTGGAGTTGTTCTTCACCTGTGAAAAGTCCACTCTCTCACATTTTGTCCCTGTGGACCAAGAATCTAACGAGAGGGTCCCGAGGGTGATCCCTCGGGTTGCCTCTTCAACGGCAATCCAGTCTATTTGAGTTGAACCGTTTGAGCCTTCAGCGAACTCAAGGAGGCAGACTGTAAAACCGCGAGCGTTGACCAACTCAACCCAGACCGCGGCGCCTTTTTGCGGAGATACACCCTCAACTGCATGGCTAACAGAAACAAACACTCGTACTTCTCGCACGCCTTGAAAAGGCGCGTCGAACAGAACGGCTTCACAAGCGAACAATCCAGGCGTCCCCGCTGTGACGTTTATTTTCCCAGTCTTGAAACCGAGTGCTGTAGAACAAACGGAAAAGAGAAAATTCCCGGTACTAAAGAAGGGAACCAAAAGGCATTCAATATGTGATTCGTAGTACTTTTAAAATGTAAAACTGCCTCAATTTCCTCAAATCGCCACACCTCTTCAGTCTCAGGCTTTGATTTAACGTAGAAAGTGGCGTCAAATAACGCATAGACTAGGCATATATTAAGCCAACGCAGAATACTAATGAAACAGTAAAATTATATCGCATAACGAACGTACCATAGCTTGTTTGAAACATCAGTAACACGAAAACCACATTTGTAGAAACCCAGATGTAGGCTTGCTGACCCGTTGCCATCTTGCTGATTCTGACAACACGATGCAGGTATAACTGCATGTTATAGAGATCGTTAATTATGCTTCGTCTTATCCCCCTTTTATCTCGCCATAGTTCCACTTTATCTGAGAAGTAATTCTCCTCAAAGTCCACCTTAAATTTCCTTATATATTACTTTGAAGAATTTGATTTTTAATCAGTTCGTTATCTTTACTTTGGTCGATCATTTTCTAAATTCTCAGCATCAGTTTGAATGACCGTGAACCAACATAGTATGGAGACATAACATCTTCATCACCTCAAAACCTTCAGAGATTGCCAGAGAGGTTTGAACAGCTTCAATCTATCAATCAATCAACAAATCATGAAATTTCCGCAATTTGATGTGAGACGTTTTTATTTCATGTGCCGAATTAGCATAGAGAATCAGTAATCCTTTAATTTCTTCTGTTGTGTTTTTATCAGCCGTTCGTTCTGCCTAACAAACCATATCTGAAAGTGTAAAGTTATGGATGGATTTTTCACACGGAAATGAGCAGTACGTACGCGATACATTACCCTAAAAGGGCATAACCACTGTCCGGTGACAGTTATTAACCGTTACTTCGATTCTTTCATTGTCTAATTTATCAAATTACAATTTTGAAATAACTTTCTAAATTCTTAATGCAACTCGCACACAGTACCCCCCCCCCGTACTATATCTCCAATCTTACCATCTGATTGGCATTATATATTTCACTATGTATTTAGCTATTAGGTGATGAGCACGAGATTTCTTATCGCGACTAGTTGATGAGGGCGAAGCACGAATCACTAGAGCCAACCATACGGAAATCAAGAGTGAATCACCTAAATGTTTTAGCAAAATTTTACTTAATCCTCTTTCACAGATACTTCGAAAAGGCAAAGTAGCGGTCGCCATTTTGCTGAAAATCGCTCACTAAAAGTTAACGAGCACTGTCATTGATTTGTAAAGGTAATCATACGGTTTCGAGTTCAATTTGGAATTAATTTGCACGAGTGAGCTTTTTGAAAAACTCACAAGTACAAATTAATTCCAAATTGAACGAGAAAAGCCGTATGATTACTTATTAATAATATAAACATGAAAAAATTCACCTGGAGGAAGTGCCGGAAGATCTCATTGCGGACGGACAGGAAGTAAGCATTTGACGCGGATTTGACACTTTATTTACTGAAGATCAACTGATAACGCTACGAACTCAAAGCGGTTCGGTTAAAAATAAAGAATATCATAATCCAGAAAATCGATGTGTAATTTGCACTGGTGTTACACTTTTTGCACTGGTATTACACTTTTTGCACTGGTGTTACACTTGAACTGCACTGCTCTCAGCCAATCAGAATCGAGTAATTTTTTCATGTATATTATTAATGTGTGTATACCAGCCTGTATAAACGTATTTTTGAAGTCACCTTCAAAGCGACCAGCGACCAGGGGGATTATTTTATTATTTTAAAAAAGTAATACAGCAAAACATCTTGCTATGTTTAAACTTATTAAAACTGAGGTGTGTTTGACAGAATTCTTGACTCATTTCCGGGTTATGAGCTGTTGTCCCCCGACTTATATACGCGACTACTCGAAAAATGGCCGCCCAAACAAATTTTCATACAAATTATCCAATCACGATGGAGTAATTAAACGATACAATCTCTCCAAATATTTTATATTTTGCTTAAAATGTATATAATCAGTAGCGAATCACCCTGATATAATTTGCTCTATAAATGTACAACAAAACATATCAAGATTGAAAAAGCATCATCTTAGTCAGTAGAAACTCGCCACAAATATGCTGTTTAGCGTCAAAAACAGACATTCAAAATTTGTATAAAGATTTATTTCGGTCGTCTTGGTTCGTGTGGTCGCACTGTGATAGTGTTCTCATGTCATCTATTAATTTTTTTGTATTTTCTCCTTCCGTAATTTTTGTTGCAGTTTAAGCATAGGTTCCCTACTTCCCTGAAAATAATGCGAAAATATTTCCTTATTCTGTTATGTTCTGTTCCCTAAACCTGGGAAGGGCTTATGGTTCGTTTCCCAGGCATTTGAGAATCGATTTCAAGATTTTATTTGTTAAGAGGGATGGGTAGGTAGGATCTAGAATCGACAAGTGGGGAGGGCATGGAATAACCGCTGCCCTTAATGCAGTAAACAAAGGGAAACTCGAACCAAGCGAAACCGAGCGAAACCAGCATTGTCGTGGAAGGTCGCAGTGTGGATTTTTATGCCTCGAAAGAATGCTCTGGTTTGTGACTTTATTGGCCTTTAAACTTGCAGTCATTCAAGCAAAAACACCAGTTATAATTGGTAAGTAAATACCTTGCAGTGAAGGGAAAAACTATTTTCGACTTTGAGAATTATGCGTGTTGACTTGGATCTGCTAACGTATTACGCTACATTCGCCTGTTGCACATTTTGATGTTTCACAGGTTTTCTTTAAGATATTTTGTTTTGTCTTTCCAAACCATACATCCGTGGTGAGAAAATACTGCCACTTAATTTTACTTTGATGGAAAGGGGCTTCTTTGTCAAAATTTCATTCGGTTAGGTCGTTTATTTTAACAGAATACATACACCACTTTCATAAATGGCATCCGATGTATTACTCTTTTGATTTCATGGTAATGAGCCTTACTGGCCTCGCTAGGATGTGCAAAACTCAATAGAATTCTTGTTCCAAAATGAGGCTAGTGGGTCTAATTAATATACATACAAAAGAATAATATATCGGCCGCCATTTATGAAAGTGGTCGATATTCCTTGAATTATTTTTGTTTTGTACTGTTAAACCGTGATTGCATAACATAGCATTAGGAAAACTCTACAAACCGAGTGTCCTGTTGCTTAGATTTCTGTGTTTTCCCTCACCATGTTTTTTCGCAGGCTGTAGCTAACCACGTTGGCGTGCAAATGCAAACATTTTTTGTTTTTAAAGTGTGTGAAGTTCACTTCCTTGTATGTGTTTGAAAAACTTGATTTTAAATCATGTTAAAATTCTTGGGGTGTCAGGTTTGCATCTGTTTGCTTATTATACAATATTGTTGAGAACTATTACATTCTGAACACAAACGGAATTGAAAAGGCCGATGAAATTATTGACAGTAGAGTAACTTTGTGACTTACACAGACCGATTTGTAGTACCGGTAATCTTAGGGTGCGTTGCTTTGGTATGATCCAGGGAGTGATTGCATAATACCTGGCCCACTTCATTTACTTGTTGTAGGAGGCTTTTGAAGAATGAGACATCCAACAATGGACTCTAATTGTTATTCATCAGGGGCCCGTTGTTCGAAGGCCGATTAGCGCTAACCCAGAGTTAACTTTTAACATGAGTTTCTTTTCCTCTTACTAAAAAACGTTTTCTCCTCTAACTTTCTCTTTTTTATTCAGAGCATACAATCATCAAGTTGTATTCAAGAATGTGCATTTTTAGGTCTCGTATATTTGCATTTAAATTTCGCACTAACCCTGGGTTACCTAAACCCTGCTTCGAACAACCCGACCCAGTATGTAAATGAATGGGCCGGGTATTCTGCAATCCAGCCTGATCGAGATCTGGATTTGTGATTGAGATCACACAGATCAAGCTGCATCAAAGGAGGAAGCAGTGTGGCTGATTGGTTAGGGTGCCGGACTTGTAATCTGGTCATGGTTCCAGGTTCAATTCCCATCCTGACCTCTACCTGGATATGGAATATTATGACCTCGCTTGTAAATTGCCTATTGATCCGCCTCCCGCCAGTTGGGATAATTTCTTAGGAAAGTTCAGAATGCACGGCCCCATAAGCTTTCTAGCTTTAATCACCACTGTGGATAAATAAAACGTTTTTTTACTTTGCTTATCTTAGGAACTGATAACTCTTTGTCCAGAGTGGATTCAGTAGTCTCTTTGATGTGCCATGATCTGTGTGATCTCAGATCACGAATCCAAGTCTTGATCATACCAACGGAACGCACCCCTTGTGACTAACACAAACGGATTTGTAATAGTCGTAGGGTGTATGCATTTGGTTTGATCAAAGTTTGGATTTGTAATCCAAGATCACACACATAATGGCATACTGTATCAACAAAAGTAATGAATCCTTGTCCAGAGTGGATTCATCAGTTTCTTTGGTCTTTGATCTGTGCGCTTTTGGATTGCAAATCCAAATCTGGATTGCATGTATGTGAAAGGAATACACCCTAAATTTGTTGTGTTTTTTTTGTAATAAATGTGTTAGTACCTGGAGATGGAGGTAGTCAGCTGCAGGCCCGAATTCACAAACAATCTGCACCACATTTCTGGTGTGAAAAAACCAGCTCCTCATGGTTTGATCTGTGGCTTAGTGTTGAGTCAATGCTGCCAGATGCTATTGACTGTTGGGCTGATAACATAAGGTAACCTTGAGTTGTTTTTTTTATGATCAACTTGAAAGTATCACTGACTTCTATTCTCTGAATGCAGTGATCTAAGATAAAAGTAAATTAACTTGATTCTGCCATCATAGTTTGATGCTATACTGATAAGATAATGAATGTCACTGTAATGGCAAGTCTTTAAGTTACTTTGGATTATTATCTTAAACCAGCATAGCATCAAACTATATCTGATCATCCAACTGGTTGCAATGTTCTCATTTCTTTTAACTATGATTCTATTATGTTAAAGCCAATTTTTGAACATAACCCCTTCTTATTCTTTCATTGTAAAAATGTCCAACTTTGCTCTGATGGTATCGCATAAGAATCACTAGTGTCTTTTAAAATTCTGCCTTTTTGTTGTCCTTAATGAAATCTCTTTGATATCACTGTTTTAACAATATCCATTAAGCCACCATCAACTTTGACTGAGATAGAGTTCTTTAAGTGTTTTAGTGTAATTTGCATGAGTGACACATTATAGATCTATTGTTTTTATAAAGGAAGCTTAAGAAAGATGTTTTATTACAATTGTGCTGTTATATTTCTTATCACAAAGGGTGATAAAATCCTCACACAAGGAGTGAATAATGTTTCCATTCAAGAAATACAGCCATAACGTACCACACACTAACCTTCACTATTATTAGAACCAAACCTTTTTGGTGTTTGAAAAATAGTATTTACTTGGGTTGTTATTTTCTAGATCAGGGACTACTTCTGACATCTACAGTACTTTACAATCTGTGTTAATTTCCAATTTATCCTACTCGCTTTGAATTTCGTCATAAAAAATCCACTGTTCGTTGACCATATTTGGCAAGTTAATATTCACAAAAACAAAAGACTGACCTTGGATGAGCCTATTTAAAATGATATATCGACCCAATTCATCTTGCTTACAAACCGCTGGGATTTCCAAATGTTTTCAACTTCATGTGTGCTATATATTTCTTGCAGAAAGACTATATCTGCAGCTCTGTCTTTTGTGCACCAGTGAGAAAGGGCTTTTTGCTTGTCAAAAGATCTGATCCCTCAAGCATTCAAACATAATATCCCAAAATTTAAATTAAGTTTCATAGATTTTGATGGTTACATACTGTAGGCGTGGAAACGTAAATAATTGCAGGAAATAGAATCCAGGACTTTAGTCAATAACCAAATAAAATAACTTGCCTGCCTCTTAAGCAAAATCAAGAAAAAACGTTGTGGCCTAATTAACCTTAAACAATAAAAGCAAACTAAAAAGATAGCATGTACAGCACTTACAACTGTTAAATAAACATGTATGATATAAAAGGATTGCAATATTTACACCTTTAGTGCAACCCCAGGGGCTCTGAACATTTTTTTTTTGAAGAAAAGTATAAACAATGGAAAGTAGATTAAATAAAATGTATTTTAGACCTTCAGAGTAACTTTTGAATTGCAAATTTGCAATATCCACTATTTTGGAGAATGTTCCATGTCCACCTTTACCTAGCTAATCAGATTGCAAGTAGTCTACCTGGTATTTACAGGAAAAGTAAACTACCATATTAACATGTTCTTTATTGACAATAGATTGGCATATAACGACACATCGAAGAAGATGGGGAACGCCCCAGGGGTGGATGTGCAGGTACCCTATTTTGGAACTACAAAGGGTGTGGCATACTTGGACCCTTCTTTGTACCACCCTGGGGAATACTTTGCTGGGATGGTAGAAGCCCTGGTAGAGCTTGGACTGGTGGAAGGCATTTCACTGCGGGCTGCGCCATTTGACTTCAGATATGCACCCAGTAAGGACCTGAACTGTAGAAATAATTATATTGAAATATCCATTCAACAAATTGTTTGATTGTTTGGGAGTACCATAATCATTGTATTGAAAATGTATGATACACCAACAACTTACAATATTTGTATGGAAGGGTAACCAAATATTAAAAAGACATAATTATACAGTACTTCCTTGTCACTCAAATGAGCTTCAAAGCTGATTGATTGGGTGGCAATCATTAATTTGTTAACTGAAAATATTATTCAGATTGTTTAGAAGAAAGGCTCTGAGTGACAAGATGAACTTAATATATGAATCTAAATTAAGGATAAATAGCATAAAGGCACAAATATTTAGGTAATTAACAAGCACTTACAGGGTCTAAAGAATAATACAATAGGTACATACTTGATAAATAAATACATAAATTCATTACTTACAGGGTTCTTTAGAAGCTCCAGCAACCAGCGAAAACCGCTAGCTAGTCGTCTCCAACACGCTGGCTATGCAAAGAAATGAGTTCCTAACAGGGATATTAAAAATAAATTTGTCATAGTTTGTTCGATAAAACCAAATCCTTCCCAGTGGCAAGATTAAAATTCAAATAAAATAAAAACATACTGATATCTTTAGGCCGTGAGATTCACTTTGATAATTTCCACTCTTTATTAGTGGTATGTTTATTTAGCTCCTCCAAAAATTAAAAATTTCTCTGGGGAGCCTTCCCCTGCAAACCCCACAATGTGAGGGTTTGCAGGGGAAGGTTTGCAGGTTTACTTGCGCCAAGTGAAATGCGCTCCATGCCTTTAAATCCCCTGCCATAAATCCTTTCCTTCTACTTAAAATTTTCTGGAGAACCCTCAGTACTTAGTTAATACTAGTTTTTGGTGAACCCCTATTAACTGGTCAACCTTTATCACCGCGAAGCAACCTCTTGCTCTTAAATTCAAGGGTGGCTGCGTAACACAGATATTGTGACACTGTACATTTTCACCATCCAAGTGACTCCATCGTGAGACCATAGAACTAATTTATATTATGCATAATCACTGAAGTTACCACGATGAATAATAATCTTTTCCACAACATGTTCTTTTTTGTTTGAACTTTGAAATGTGTCTTGGTTTATTTCCTGTTTTCTGACACATTACTGAAAGGTAACTTTTTTCTTTTGCTTATGGCAGATTCTGCTACAGAATATTTTAGCAATCTGAAAGATCTGATTGAAGACACATATTTAAAAAACAACAAGACAGCCGTGCTTCTAATCTCACATAGCCTGGGCTGCCCGTATACTCACCACTTCCTTCACCAAGTATCACAAGATTGGAAGGACACCCACATCAAAGCATGGGTCACAGTAGCTGGTGCTTGGGCTGGATCTGCAAAGCTTATGCGCATTTACGCATCTGGAACCAGTTTAGGACTGCCAGATATAGTTGTGGAGCCCTTGAATCTCAGACCGGTTCTAAGAACATACGAAAGCAGTGCTTTTCTACTGCCTAGTGAAGAGTTTTGGACTTCAGAAGAGGTAAATGTGTTAACCTTTCAGTTAGGCCACAGGTGATCAAAACTTAACTTCTTCTGATAGTATTAACACATTGTTAAGGGAGCAGATGAGGAGAATTGAGCTCTTTTGTCAACTTAAGGATTCTGAGCTGATCTAACATTTCATACTGCAAACTTACATCAAAGGAAGTTTAAGAAACTTGTTAATGAGAATTGCCACTTAGATCCTGCCACTGTAAGGGCTGAAATGTTAAACCATGTTACATAGATCTTGGAAGTTCTATTTTTTTATTTCAAAACACAAACATAATTTACAGCATGAGACAGGCAAGCATGGAACTTCTTGATAATTGTTTTAGTATAAATACACAGGTGATTATTTCAAAAAAAGAAAAGAAAAAGCATTTTACAACACAAAATTTTTTATTTCATTAAAAGTGCGCAAATGACTGGCAGCCATTTTGTTTGTTGAGATGATTATCGGCTGATAATCTGCGATAGTGAACCAATCAGAGCAGGCAATTTTGTATACCTTTTATCACCTGAGTATTTATACTAATTCAAAATACATTGAATTTACAACATAAGACAGTCACTCATGGGACTTTTTAATAATAATTATTATCAAGCTGTTTTCTGTAATCCAATGTTGATTCCTGGTCAGGCCTTCTGATAGGGTGCGATAAAAAAATGCAAATTATGCGAAATTTGCAGGGCAGATTATGCGATTACAGAGGCCAATTATGCGATAAATAATGAAGATTGTGCGATTTTTTCTGAGCAATTTTAAGCTTGTTTTATAAGGTTTCAGGATACGAAAAACACTTTTTTGCTGCTCTTAAGACATTTTGAATGCGTTTCTGCTTTATATGAAACAATTTTATTGTGTAAAACACGAAGCTAAACTCAACCTTGTTCCCAGGGTCCTCTCCCACTCGGCCCCCGAGTAGGAGAGAACCCTGGGAACGAGGTGGAGCTAAACTGAAACACGATGCTGACGTCTGTCGACACACGTGCAGTGCAAACCTAACATTGTCTGTGATAAAAAAATAATGTAAGAATACTCAACGCATCAGCGAAATATTCCTAGCTAGCACTGCCTTACGTTGTGGAGTATATTCCCGTTTCAAGTGATTTTTTAGACTAAGTAGAACCTGAGATAAATAAATGTTTTAGTGATCTGTTCAATTCATAGCGCCGCATAATTAGTTCAAGTCACGCATGTAAACAAAACACTGATGAGGATCAGGAGCCCAGGATCGGGGTAATGGGCTCCTGCAAGGATAGAAATAATACCGAAATACTCTATGCATCCCGTTTCAAGCAATTTCTAAGACCCGGAAGATCTCGAGATATTGTTTCTTGAGGAAATTGCGAACCGAATTTTACAAGTCTGTTCAATTCTCAATAGTTTTCAGTGGTTCTGAAAGCTGATGCTGAAAAGTATTTTGTTAAGCAAAAAACAAGGAATAAAGTTTTCTTCGATTCAAATACGATACGATAAGTGTTTCCACGACTCAATTACGAGAAATACGAGTTCAATTAAAAAATGCCTGAAAGGCTCAGAGCAATTTTCAAAGCGCTCTATCGCTTCAAATTTTGTGAGTTCTCTAACTATTTTGCATAACTTTCTTTTGTTTTTGTGTGCGGGTCATCTGCAAGTGCGTGTTCTGACGATTCCCTTTTTCCTTTTGGCAAAAATCACCCGTGGGGGTAGTCCGCCGTGTGGGTAAACGGCCGGAAATTACAGCCATACAGATTGGCTAATCTGAACAAGGGGCGTGTTTGTGTTACACTAATAGGCGACTCTTTAAGAATGAGACTCGTACCAGGTCCTTGACATTCAAAATAACGCCTTAACTTCGAATGAATACGAAATCGAAGGTTAAAGAGTCTTGTTAGCCTTTTTCCAAGGTAAATCATCTTGAAAATGGCGTATTTTTGCAGGAATTCTAAAGAAACTTGTTGATTCATGCTTTATTTTGTGAACATTGTGCGTTATTTTTTTAATTATGCGATTTTTCGTGAATTGTGCGATCGGATGCGATTTGAGGTCGATTGTGCGAAATCACACCATCGCGTAATATCAGAAGGCCTGCCTGGTAAACATACTTTAAATTTTTTTTTACCTTAGGTTATAGTCCAAGCAGCCAGTCGGAACTATTCTCTAGGTAACTTAGAGCAGTTTTTTCAAGATATAAACTACCCCGATGCTCTCAACATAATAAAGCAAGTTCCACCAGTATGGATTGACAGCCCACCCAATGTAACATTGCACTGTCTCTATGGCACTGGTGTACCAACGCCAGAGAAATTCCTCTACCAACAAGATGAGTTTCCAGATACCTTTCCTAAGACACTGTTCGGAGATGGTGACGGTACGGTCAATATACGCAGTTTGAAGGCGTGTGAGAAATTTGTGGGAAGACAGCAACAGGATGTTGTGATAAAAAGCTTTGACAAAGCTGGGCACATGGCTATTATTGAAGACCTGAAGATAATTGAGTATATCAAAGAACTTGTATCATCATATGGCTGATGTTAATTTTTGATAAAGGTAATGATAATGATATTATTATGATATGGCTTATTCCACGAGCAGGCAGTATGAGGTGAATCCTGAGTTCTGATTGGTAACCTGAGCTGAGAAGATGGCCCGGGGGGGGGGGGGGGGGGGGGAGGACTCCCACATGGAGTGGACGGGGATGCTCGTCGGAAATTTTGAATTTAACCCCTAATTTAGTCTACTCTTAACTTGCCAAACATCAAATCATGTTACAGGTTTCATTTGTTCAGTAGCTTTTTAGTTTTTAGAGTAATCCCTTTGAGTTCTGAACTTAATGGGATTTGAAGACTTTTTGTGCTTAATTATTGAAGGTTTTGGTGTAAAACTAGTGTAAGCAACTATTGATAAATATGGCTTGATATTTTGTCCAGAATTCATTAAATTTTCGCAGTTGGTTTTCAGAAAAATTGATTTCTGTTTCTAGGTGACAGAGTTTAGTATTAGAAACTAAGAAAGCTCATGGCTATCACTGGGAAGCAAAAGGGGGATAGTCATTTGAATCAGCTATACTAAAATCAGATAAATATTTTTGACAAATGTGTAGTATTTACACCAAGTTTTAGATGTGTAATAAATTTAATATCATGAGAAAAATATGCTTGAGTCTTAAATTGTTTTGTCTGTCATTAGCGGTCACACAGGAGGGAGGGGATGCTTTGAGTACTTGCTCACCCCACCCTGCACACTTTGTGCTGGATTGCAATTCACAGCAGTCATAAGTTGTGTGGTCCCTATAGCAACTCATTATGGGAGGGAAGCAGTGGGAAAATAAGAAAGTTGTGGGTTGGGCACGGACGTAAGGGAAAGTGGTTTGTTTTGTCACCTTTCTGCCAGCTCATTTTTTGTAATGACCAGTGAAGGAGACCAAAGAGAAGCTGTCTACCATGTACATATGCTACAACAACACATGCAGCCATGTATTTGAGACACTACAGAACATGTAGTCACCCTGCAACTGGGTAGATTTTCTCTAGCAATTGCCTTGTTCATGGACCTTCCAATTTTCACTGTGGTTAATTCGTTTTCGGACCACATGGTGTAAGAAAATATGATGGTCGTCTTCATTACGTCATTAAAATGAAGTGACCGTGAAAGTATAATCTGGAAAGAAGCCTGGGTATGAACTGGGCACGTTTGGGCAGAGCAACATAAGATTGCGAGTAGCGACTTCTTTGAATATATTTTATAGTGGGAGCATCTACGATGCTTCAAAGGACAACCTCGGCAATTCTTACCTGCTAAAATGGGAAAAGAACAGAGGTAACTACTTTCAGGGAGTGCCTAAACTTTGCCCCATGATCCTCTATTTTGTCAATGTGTTAACTGTAGCATGTTATCTTTATTTTGCACAGCTTAATTATTAACTGAGGGGGGAGGGGGGGGGGCTAAAGGGGGGTCCCACGCACGTATCACGGACATTAAAATGTAGAAATAACGCATCAACTTTAATCGGACAAACGATTTTTAAGGTTCACGTATCACGACAGGTAAAACATTCACAGTTCACGGATTTTATTTTCGCGTTTTCACCGGTCACGACAATTAAAAACACTTAATCACGTATCACGCAATTACCCCTTTCACCCCGGCCCCTCCAAACTATTTCACATTGAATGTCTGTTGTTGCGTAGGTAGATTCCCACTTGTGTGCGCACCTCTATAAACTGTAATACTTTGATCCTTAATAAAGGGTCTCAATGGGGTTAACCGTTAGCGGTAAAACAGGCAAAAAAAAATTAGCCGTTAGGCGTAAATATTGAAAAATTTTAGCCGTTAGCCGTAAAAAAATATTAACCGTTAGCCGTAAAACAGCCAAAAATGTTAACCGTTAGCCGTAAAAGTCACAACCCCATTGAGACCCTCTTAATATTGTGTCAATGTTTAATAGTGTATTTTCTATTTTTTTTCACGGAAGTTAAATAAACTTTAATTGCTTTTTTGCGAAGAATTTACTTGTTTAAGACAAATCACAACATCTTTATCCTGAAACAAAAATGGCTCCCAATCACAAAAGTTCTTAAGCTTCTTTTTTCAGTTTCCTCCATTGGTTTCCATTTAAGAAATAGAAAACACGTACCGTGTTTCTATATCGAGTTATAGAAACACGAGTGGAAGTTTGGGAGAACGAGAATTGCTGTGGGAACACGAGCCGCAGGCGAGTGTTTCCACAGCTTTTTCGAGTTCTCCCAAACTTTCACGAGTGTTTCTATAACTCGATAGAAACACGAAGAACATGTTTTCTATTTCTTTTAGAAAACACCGCGACAAAAAAAAGAAAAACAACTTGTTAACTTTGATTATCAAAATGTAAATTCTCTTTGCCGCGTCATCATTACGTCAACAGCTCGTGCAAGTTCTGTGTTTCTATCGAGTTTTAGTATAAATCTACTAGCGTTCTATCACAAATGCCGCGCTCTGATTGGCTACGCTACTCACTATCTATTCTGTGATAGATAGCGAGTAGCGTAATGGCGGCCGCTTGTTCACGTTTTCGAAGTGTCCATAAAGAAGATTTAGACAGTTTACTGGTCGAGGCTGTTCCAGAAAAGACAAAGTTTTGAATGACTAGTAGATTTATACTAATAAACAATTAGATTATGAGCTCGAGATTTCTATGCGTGATAGTTGACTCGGGCTGCGCCCTCGTCAACTATCACGCGATAGAAATCTCGAGCTCATAATCTAATTGTTTAATAGAAACACGAATTCTAACCAATCAGCGCGCGTATTTCCTTAGGACTGTTTTCTAATGTTGAATGGTATTTGTTATTATAATATACCAACTTAAAACCTTGGCATTTTGAGTAATCGGATTGGCTCAATATCTCGGGATATTCAATAACGCTAGGAGTTCTGGGAAAGTCCTGTGTATGCGTATTTGAGTCGAAGAAAAAAATGACCAGCTCCATTTCTTCATTGGTATATACTAAAACAATTATTTTCTTCAATTTCGCTGAACAGTGGCCTTAGGAAATATCTATCTCGATTTAAAAGAATATTTGTTGATCATTTTAACCTTCCTTAACTGTGCGGCTTTCAATTTGCTCCGCCTAAGTGGGATTGTAAGTTCTTAAAAGCGTCAAAATTTGCTTAAATATCTTGACACAACTTGTGGTTTAACTGGCAATTGTCGTTTTATAGTCTCAGAATTCTACTTCTAAAGGAATGACAGTTTTAACAGCTCCTTAACCACAACCAAGAGAAAATGAGGCAAGAGAACACATCTTCCATACTGGGTTCTCTTACTATGATAAGGGGACAGAATCTATTTTTAGATCCGGAAACTATTTTATCTGACCTATGGCTGATGTCGTTCTCGTTTGACCTCGACTTTCCACTAGCGGTATTGGGAAACCGCCAAGCCATGGAACGAGATGTAAATAGATTCTGTCCCCTTATCACATCAGACGGGGTTATGTTCTCTTTCCTCATTTTCTCCTGCAACAACTTTATAACATACTCGCTTCTCATTTGTATCTAGTCGCTAATTCGTCAATTCGCTTGGATATAGGATCAGAGCAGGTAATGGTCTCCTCATCAGAGCCGTAATAGACGACGCCCTTTTCCCTTAGTTCAGCCCTCACTCGATCAAGGTAGCTAGGGTCTGGATAACCATAGCTGAAAATGAACGACAAACAAAATGAAAACATAAACATAACATAACATAACAGTTTCTCCAAGGGCGCTGAATGAGGAATTCACATTTATTTTCTAAAACTAAATTGCTCAATTTACTTTTTTATTTTACTTTCGACAGTCAATCAAAAAATCGCTTGAATAGAGCGGCAATTCCCCTTTTTTTTTGTCTAGACTAAAATCTTGAAGTTATTTATCAGTTTCCTGGAAAATGATACTCTATTCTAGATCCAAACTCTCTCATTTCTATACACTATCTCAACTGCTTGAAAGCCACAGCGGCTCATACCTATGTCACCCAAATATCCCTATATGGTAGTATCTCCCCCCTGGGGTAAAACACAGCAGTCGGCCATGTTTTAATCAGTGTTTTCATCTAATAAGAACCTCTTCCAAGGGGAGTGGGAGAGAGAAACTAACGTTACTATAGACTGTCCCTTCCGCAACACTTACTTGGCAGGCCCACCCTCAACATTTGTTTTGTGCTCAACGCCATTCCAAATGACCTGGTTCAATTCTCCATCGACCAGGGACGGTCCCACTGTGAACAGAAGGCGAGCTTTAAACGCTCTCATCAATAACTGCAAAACGCTTCGTCCCTCGGTATTGTCAGGTAGGTAAGAAGTCACCAAACGGCCTTGGAAAGGCGCGCCTGGGTTAGGATGTTCTGGGCCTTGGGAAACAAAAAAGAAACGAGTTTCAAGACTAAAGTTTTTGTTTACAGGTGTCAAAAAACACAGGCGACCCCAAGCTACCAAATTGTCTGGATATGCATGAAAAATGCAACGAAAAAAATCAGATCTTTTTCAATAAAAGCGACTTACGTTCTTCCTCTGTGGTATTTTATGGTATCCACCTGATTCTAAGGCCATTTGAAATCGATTTCGGTAATGTAAGCAGCACTCTTTAGTTTTCTACTCACAGAAATCGCTTGCAAATGGTATAAGAATCGGGTTGACTACGTAAAATAAAACATAGGAAGCAGATTTCTAGAGAAAACTGAGTTTCGTCCACTCAAAAACAAGACCGTTGTAGTTCTGATACGAATCTTTTCAAATCGGAAGCCGGTATAAAACCCTTGAACAAAGCGATGCTTGATCAACTCACCTTGAGTGCCGTTTGGGAAGTTGTAATTTATGACGATCGTACCGCAGCCTTCGTACCCAGGTAAAAATCTCCTTGACTCTACTCTCCATGTCATACCTCCAACTGGCTGTCGCCCTTGAAAAATTTCGTCATCTGGAAAATCATTGTTGCACAATGGACACAAGGTTTCGCCTTCGAAACAGGAACTGCAAGAGGTGTAAGCACACCCAGGTAGGTTCACGGGATCGCTGGGTGGAAGGCGGCAGATACAGGAAATACTTTGGTCACAACAGTTTTTGATTTCTTCGTACCGTGGTGGTGGTGTATCTGGATCTGAAATGATAAATGAGCTGATACAGTGACGTACGTTCTAAAAGTTTTACAATGGTGAGAAATTTTAGGTTTGGTTCTAGCCGTTCTTTAGTCGTTCCTTCGATCCCTTTAACAAAAACTAGTACGCCGATAACCAGAGTGGCTAAGAATAGAGCCTATAAATACGGCTGCATGTTGAAGTTATGCTGGATATATAATTCTAAAACCCTTAACTTAAAAAAAAATAAGAACAAAATCCCGGCCTCGGGAAAGGGATACCCAACAACACCGTGGATAGCTCGCCTCAAAAACGACAATAATATGAAGGACAAACTCGTCAGGGTCGTAACGAGGTATGTGGGATCTAGGATCGGAAGCCCGTCTTTCGGGTTCAATGCCGTGGACACTTTGAATAAGTCTGGGATATGCCAGGATATGCTCAATTTTTTTCTAGAGGGAACCATTGTAGGTTTTTGGGAGCAAGGTACAATACAGTAGTTTATTGACAATCCCTGACGGGGCTTTTTAGTGAAAATGCGAGACCCCATCCCACTTGTGATTGAAAAAGCACTTTATTCACAAAAGCCTGACCAAAACACAGGGATCTACGTTCCCTACTCTTTCAAACCAGCGTGTGAGTCCTGCAAAGTTATAAGAACAACTGTCAAGGATTGTGAGACGGGACCTACGGTTTATCGTCCTTATTCGGTCGGCGGTAAGGATCTAAATTATCCAAAATTTTGGATCATGGATCACAAAATCTGTGTGAAAACCGGGATCATCATATAATCCACATCCTTCGTTACGACCCTGAACTCTTTCGATGTGTTTAGCTTGTTTAGCTATGGTACAGAACAACCACTTCAGCACAATTAGTAGGTATGTCGAGCCGATTATTATTTCACCAGGAATAGGATTTCAAGGTACGCACCTTCATCTGCAAGTATGTCCGATGAAGAAGTAATATTAACAGAACTATCGTCATCTGCTTTTTCCTTTATGGGATGTATCGCTTTTTGAATTCCCCCTTGAGAGAAGGTGGCGTCTTCAGGACTTGCAACGGGACTCTCTTCTCCTTTTATCGTTGAGTCTCTAAATGACGTCTCTTCCTCGTCCTCCCTTGCGTCGAGAGGCTCCACATTGGATACAGGTTTGACATCAGATGGAACATCAGATGGAAGCACTCGAGGCAACCCAGAATCCACTTTTTGAGAGCTTTTCTCGGCATTCTCTAGTTTTGGGAATTTGTTACAGGATATGGCCTCGTCATTACTAGAGCGTTTATTTCTGACATTCTCAATACTTGTTTCATGTGATAATGCGTAGATTTTAGAATCGGATTCCTTTGGATCACTCCCTGCTGTCTCTGCAGAGCGCGCAGTGTCAAGCAGTCTCTCTGGATTGCTTTTCTCAGTGTCAAATTTGTTACTGGTCGTTTGCAGCCTTGCAACCGTCTCCTCACTCGGTACCTTTGGTGTCGACTTTGAATCTTTTGGAACATCTGTCAACAAGTAAGGCACTTTAGGAGGTCTGTTCTCACCTTTCAATTTATTCTCAGTGACATACTGACTCTCATTGGGGTGTTCAGTTTCTGGGGTTTCGCCTGAAGGGGAATGCCTCTTCAACATATCCAGTTTACTGCCTTCCTCGTCATTATGTGGAGCTTCAGCAGCGGACGTCTTGTCATTGTCAGAACACGGTTCAGAAGGGGCTTCACTCTCTACAGCCGATCCAGCAATGCCTTCTCTTCTTGTGGCTGCGTTCGTAAGATTTGACACATGGTTGCCATCCGCCTCAGCAAAGCTACCAGAGTCGTCTACTTCGCAAACAGCACCCTGTCCTGCAAGCTGCAGTCCCTCGGAAGTCACGAAGAGACCAGGCGGACGTTTGGTGCTACTATTGAGCAATGTTCTCGCTTCAGTTGTAGCATCCAATTGCCCTGTAGACTGTGGATGTGGGGCCATTCCGTTGGCTCGTGTAGGGAAACACGGCGCCAGTACACCACGCCCTCTGCCTTTTGAAGGCAAAATTTTGCTTGGGTTTTCTGTTGGTCCTTTGGGCAACTCCTGATCAGCGTTCACGGAAACCTTTCTCTCAGTTTCTGTATTTTCTGTTTTTGCGACGCTAACACCTGCCTCTTCACTAAACAGACTGTCTTTGCCCTCTTTGAGCGTCCTTATAGATTGTTCGTCTTTAGGTCTTTCAGACCTTTCACCAAGTGGTTCTTTGATGTTTTTCGAGTCACCATTCTCATTCTCTTTTGAGTGAGGCGCCGTTCCTGGCCCGCTGGTTTCGTGTCCATGCGAATTTCTATTCTCAAGTGGAGCTTCAAGCATACCATGCTCAACCATCAACGAACACTTCCCATAAACGTTTGTATTATCGGTTTTGGCGACGGTTTCGCTTGCTTCTCTTCCAGACAAATCTTCCTTGCTGTTATTCAGTGTCTTCGCCGAATGCTTGCCTTCTGCTTTTGTCGACATGCTAAGCAACGGCTCTTCCATTTTCTTTGAATTGCCATTTTCACCCCCCACTTCTGAGGGAGGTGCTGTTTCGTTCTCTGTTATCTGGGTCACATCTGAACTCCTCCTGGTTTCACCTGATGATGTACCTTTGTTTGCTCGTGGTGTTTTTGTTTTGGTTGCTTCAGCTATTGGATCTCTAGTGTTAGTCTCAGAGACTCTTTCTCCGTTCTCTTCACACGAATTGCCGCTCTCGGCACGTGGATTTCCAACCCCGAATTCATCACTTTGATTTGCTGACCTGGTTGGCAACCTACCCTGCGAATGGTAACGTTTCTTGAACTCTTTGCGAAAAACATCCAAAGTGGTACCATCTATGATGACAAGGCGTACATCACGAAGATCGCCCAATTGGGCATCAACACTTAAATCAAACTCTTCTACCGCATCAAACATCGCTCCTGCACACACGTCTTTGGGCATGCCAAAGATACCGGAGCTGATAGCTGGGAGGGCAATAGAGCGGAGTTTCAAATGAATGGCCAAACGGAGACTTTCTACGCAGGCACGACGCAGTAGGACAATACAATGGTCGCGGCCGTAGTCCTTCCATCTTGGTCCAACTGCGTGCACCACATATTGACAAGGCAAATTGCCACCCCTGGTATGCACCACCTCACCTGCTTCTAAAGCCCGCCGAACTGACATCACCTTGCGAGATTCGTCGTCTATTTGGCGACCTCCTTTGGATAATATGGCTCCAGCGACCCTACCAACATGTCGCAGCATCTCATTTGCTGCGTTCACGATGGCATCCACACGTTCTTCAGTGATGTCTCCTTGTCGCAGGGAAATCTGAACTCCATTACTTAAAGTGTGCCTCAACTCTGGCTTATCAAGGAACGCCGTATTCAAGTTGTTTGCTGGTGCTGTAGACATCATATGCAACCGGTCTTCTTTTTTATTTGAATCACCATTTCCATCCCTCATTTTTGAGAGAGGTGCTGTTTCGTTCTCTGTTCTCTGGGTCGCTTCTGAACTCCTCCTGCTTTCACTTAATGATGCATCTTTGTTTGCTGGTGGCGTTTCTTTAGTTTTGGTTTCTTCAGCTATTGAATCTCTAGTGTTAATCTCAGAGACTCTTTCTCCGTTCTCTTCACACGAATTGCTGCTCTCGGCACGTGGATTTCCAACCCCGAATTCATCACTTTGATTTGCTGACCTTGCTGGCAACCTACCCTGCGAATGGAAACGTTTCTTGAACTCTTTGCGAAAAACCTCCACGGTGGTATCATCGATGATGACAAGGCGAACATCACGAAGATCGCCCAATTGGGCATCAACACTTAAATCAAACTCTTCTACCGCATCAAACATCGCCCTTGCGCACAAATCTTTAGGCATGCCAAAGATACCGGAGCTGATAGCTGGGAGGGCAATAGAGCGGAGTTTCAATTGAATGGCCAAACGGAGACTTTCTACGCAGGCACGCCGCAGTAGGACAATACAACGGTCGCGGCCGTAGTCCTTCCATTTTGGTCCAACGGCGTGCACCACATATTGACAAGACAAATTGCCACCCCTGGTATACACCACCTCGCCCACTTCTAAAGCCCCCCGATTTGAAATCACTTTGCGAGAGTCGTCGTCTATTTGGCGACCTCCTTTGGATGATATCGCTCCCGCGACCCCACCGCCATGTTGGAGCATCTCATTTGCTGCGTTCACGATGGCGTCCACATGTTCTTCAGTGATGTCTCCTTGTCGCAGAGAAATCTGAACTCCATTACTTAAAGTGTGCCTCAACTCTTTCTTATCAAGGAACGCCTTATTCAGGTTATTACGACCACCAGAAATGGCTTCTCTCTCCTTCTGACCATGTTTAGTTCTTTGGCTTACATCATTAGAATATGCGAGTATTCGTTTCAACTCTTTGACTGCTTTGTTTATTTCCCTTTTGAACCCGTAAACCGATAATTGGCCATTGAGTCTCTCAACGACCACTATATTACGGGCTGTGACCGCGTCTATCACTTCGTTGATTACTTTTTCATCCTCTTGGTTGTCAAGAGTAACTAAATCCCGTTTCATTTCACCAAAGACTTTCTGGTAAAGACTAATAAACGCGTCACATCCTTCATCGTAGAGCTTGGTGTTTGGCATTTTCTTCCGTGGAACGATTTCGGCTCGGGATGTGTTTTCTTCCCACAATATTTCTATGCAGAACGTTTCTTCCATGTCTCGAATCTCTTTCTCGTAGGCGCGATTAAGCAGTTTCATGAATTGGGGTTGAACTTCTACGCGGCAGATGTTGGAAGTCTCCGTGTTTTCATGGATGGCAAGGTGTTCTGGAGCACATCTTGGACTTTCTGTACGGCTACTTTGTTGGGACGATCGGCACCCAAAAAATGTTCCAAAAATTTTCCGCGAGTGTTCAAGCTGGGAAAATGTTCCTGAAAGGATAAATCCATCACATCCCTCGTGCCAGTTAATGTTTGTCTTTTGTTGCACCTTCTTAAGCAGGCTTCTAGATTTCTTGGATGATAGCCCGGAGACTTTAAAATCTACACGAGCAGAAACTTGCAGAAAAACCTAAAAAAAAAATCATTCTGTTTGGTAACGCCGACCTCAAACCTTGGATAGCTTACCTGATTAAGTCAAGAGCAGCTAAATGGAAACACCATGCTACAGAATACACTCTACTAATTGGGTGTCTGTCGAGTTTCGTTACTCTTCTGGTAACAAGAGATCCAGTTGATTCAATGGCACGAGAAAGAAAAAAACGTCAGTGTCAAGCTTTTACTGAACGAGATTGATCTACAAGTAAACTAACTGCCTCATGAAAGACGACAGAACTAAAGGACTACGTCTTTCTGATGAGACATTGATAGAGAGCTTTATGACTGGATCAGTATGAGTAATACAGCTACTCGAGCTCGACCTGACATTCGGCATGACTCTAGAACCAAAAGTGAAATACGCTGGCACATTAAAGGCCCCTTAACAATGCTTTTTCTGACCCTTAAGCATATCTGCGGAGATGTTTTTCTGGTACTCGCTTCTCTCCGCAGCAGGAAGAGAACAGGAACGTCTGCGTTCGCAGTGAAGAGGCTCACTTACCTCGGGCGGCTCTTGCGAGACGAACCGATAAGGAGAAAGCTCCAACTCGAAGCCGTTCAGGTGATGACGACGCTGCAAGATTCCTTCAGCAACTATAAAAAACAATTAAACTTGTCAATTAAGCCAGAATAACAGGTGTTATTTAACTGAGCGCAGTTTCGCACGGTGCACGATTCGCACCTGACTATATCACGACTTTTTACAAGCTAAGATAGTAATTAGCACGGCTGTCCCAAAATGACTCCAAGTATCGTGGAGTAAGCACTTTATGCGAGATTAAGGGGTTTTATTCATTGTCCAGAATTCTGTATGTTCAGGTTAGATTTTGATGACGAGAACTCAACATAATTGCAATCATGACCATTATTGCATCTTAATATATGTTCCCGCTCGAGCGGAAACGTTTAGGCGAATCCTGAGTTCTGATTGGCTACCCGAGCAGGCAAGATGGGTCCACCTCGCCCGTTCGACATTGCCCGCTTTCTCCCGCGAAACAAATCAAAGACAAAATGGCCAATATACTAAATCCTTTGTTGACCAAGTTTGCTGGGTCAAAATGGCTGCATATTAGCCTTTATTATATAGATACTGATGAAATACCAGGATTTTTCCAGTGACGAAAAAATCATATCTTCATCGCGCGTAGTGAAGATATTAGGGACTTTAAGATTCGAGACGCGACGGCTGTAAGACGCGGCCGGAAGTTAATTTTTAAAGAGGTGACATATTGCGCATGCTCACGCCATCTTCCTGATGGTATCACGTCGCGTCGAGAACGTGGGATTGGCAATTTTGACGTTCTGTACAAAACGTGAGCATATTCCTACCAGTGCTTAACTTAAATAATGATATATTCCTCTAAACATGAAAAATTAGCAATCTAGGATCATTGGACGTAATTTCTGGTGACATTTTAGATCGTAGCTATGGAAGGATTTTGAATTTTTACCTCCGCCAAGGAGGTTATGTTTTCACGCCTGTCTGTTTGTCTGTCTGTTAATCGTTTTACGCAAAAACTAATCAACGGATTTGCACCAAATTTGGTGGAAAGGTCGCAAATATACCCAGGATCAATCGATTAAAATTTGGGATTTATCCGGGTTAAACTCCAGATCTCAGATCCAGACTAGACGCTCTCGGGAGCGTTCACTCGGGCTACACTTGATAGTACGGCTTCGAACAAACGTGAATGTCAGTTTACGCCTAACTTTTGTATATATTGTATACTATGTGGCTGGTTCCACGACCGCAAAAAACCTACCAGACTGTATATCGCACCGCAATTCTTGTCGTGTTTAAGCTGAGCGATTTTACCAGAAAGTTTTCTAAGGTTTTACAGAAATTTCAGTGATAATTGAGTTTGTTTACTAATCGAATTAATGTTGACCAATCAGCTTTCTTGGTTCCCACGGTAGAAAACAGTTTTGAAACTTGATGCCATTCACCTGATTCCAAGTTATCGAAGGCGAAGAAGCGATATGTGGGAAAAACAACAATATTACTCCTTAATCGGATATACTTTTCTTCAAATAGCTCTTATTTGTGGATTCAAACTCTTAAGACAACACTAGGGAGCTTAAGCACGTGCGTTTTTGAGACGCGGACGGCAACAGGAAGTGAGCTGTTTTCCCTTTTAACTTGTCTTCACACAACCACATTTACATTGATTAGTATCTTTTCTCCATTAGAGATGATCACTATAAAAATCTGGGAGACACCACTGTCCTGGCACGTGAAATGTTCTCTTCCGGTTGCCGTCCGCGTCTCAAAACCGCGCGTGCTTAAGCTCCCTAATATGTGGCGGGGCGGAGGTATGCGCTCTACCGAGTGCCCTTCTAGTTTTAATTTCTTTCAGGTGTACTAAGCTTATAAAATGGCAGTGTCTTCGAGCAAGGCTTGTAAGTCACGATCTACAACTTCAAAAAGTGAATGCAAGAGTCTTCTACATACTTTCCTCGTCTCTTGTACCGTTACATTTCTCGATTTATTGCGTTCATCTGCCGCTTAACTAGCACATTTAAGCTTTGTGTGTTTTTATGATCTCTTCTAATAGACACAAACAGAGCATTTCCATGGATATTTCTGCGAAAGAATTGCTGAAGAATCACACTGATAAAGAGCGTTTCGCAGCCGCGTCGTCTTGCATCGCGCCGGGGATCTTAACTTAACTTTTTCCGCGCAAACGGCGACGTTCTAGTTCCAGTCCTTTGACAGCCACCGCGTTCTAGAAGCCGTCGCGTCTCGGATCTTAAAGTCCCTATTATTTTTATCTTTCACGTGTGAGGATATTGGTGTCGCCATGGTTACCAACATGATTAGCCAATTACAAGAGAGCTTCTCGCTCAGGCACGTGGCCGGTTCGTTTGAAATTTCATTCAAAAAATGTCTTCGAAGTGCGAAGACGGTACGGTTACGGGTGACTTTCTCGATGAGCAGCCAAAATTTAACGTCGATATTTTTTCCGAGCTTGTAGAGCATCCAGGAAGATTTGTCGAAGTTGTTTTATGTGGAAATTTCATCAGTATCTATAAAATAGATACTGATGAAATTTCCACATAATATATTTCCACATAATACCTCGTGTTGAAAAAATATTTCACTCGTTCGCTGCGCTCACTCGTTAAATATTTTTCAACACTCGAAGAGAAATTTCGTATCTCCGCGCGGCCATGTAATATCCTCTATTTATTTGCGCTTTTATAGCTAGACTTAAACTACGTCTCGGTCAACTGATAAGAACGTGAAAGAGAACTTGTCATTGTGCAGTCATCTTGACCTCAAGCTTGGTGAACAACCAGGGTTGCCACTCATTAGAACCCAAAAATTCCCCTGAATTTTCCCTAGCTTTTAACCGAGGTCAAAACAATTTAACAACTACATCACGCTCCACCACGGTTTCATAAAAACGGTTAAAGAAAAACACCGGTTCCAAGGGTTCCTCCGATTTCCCTTCCTTATTTGGAAGAAGGCACTCACAACAAAAACCACTGACCAAAAACCACTGCATTTGAACGCATAACTCATTATACAACGACTACTTCACAAAACGTTGTTGAATCCTGAAAGCAAAATTCCCTGACCTTGAAAAACTTTTCCCTGACTGTGGCAACCTTGGTAACGCGTATTTCCACTCCTCAACAAGATGCTGTTCTCGTTTCTAATTGGCTACCAAAGCGTTTATTGAAAGGAGCAGAAGACAGAAAAACGGCGCTATTTCTTTGCGCCGCTATTTCACTACGTCAAAAATGGTATCAAACTTTTTCATAACCTTTTTTATATCGGGGTGACTGCGAAAAACATGTATTTTACTAAGGTATTATGGTTTCTGCACTCACCCAACAGAAACATTCTTTCAACGTTTCTAACTTTCAAGTTGTCAGTAGTGAAATCACTGTACTCCACACTTTTGTAAAATATTCGTCTTTTTATGACCCGTGCGAACAAGCGTTGGACAATCGAAAACGACTGAAAATTCCACCAGCCGATTCTTTTTAGAAAAAACTCCCTTCTTCTCTGGCTATATCCTTTAAATATTTCTAAAGCCTTCTCGCTTTACGAAGTAAATTTCAATTTTACATTTTACATTAATTTACATTTTTAGGTCACGCAACACATCACAGCATTCACAGAGCGACTGTATATAATATTCGAGATCCTGGTAAATTTGTATAAAGCAAATTATAAGTCCTTGAAAAATTCAGAACTATTTTAACATGGCTAACTCAATTTGTGTATGTATTCTTTGTGTGGTTGATGTTCGAAGCATTAGGTTTTGAAGGTAGCGACCTGTTACCTTTGTTGACCAAGACCGAATTATAGCAGCTTTAAATCAGTTTTGAAAGCACATTCAGTACTAAGTTTGAGACTAGAGAGTTTTAATGCCACTATTGAGTCGTTAGGAGGGAACTATTCAGGGGCACCCAACGTCAATCTTCGGAAAATATCTGTTCGGAAGACGATTGAGATCTAGAATTTTCGGAACATTTGTTAAAAAAATTTCTTGCTTGTTTGCCTCTCCTAGGATTATCGAACATCTAAAAAATGGTATTATTGCCCATTTTTAACGGATTTTTAATGTAAAAAGGTCACCTAGAATTTTCGGGAGCCTTTTTTCTGGCCGAAATTTTCGAAAAGGTAAGTTTTGATCGCTATAATTTTCGGATCACAAGACTTTCAGCTAGGAAATCCGAACAGATGTAAAAATTTTAGGGGATAAAAATATGCTTATATCTACCTTTTAAATACTAAAGCACTTTAACAATGCTATGTTTAAGTGGTTTTGAAGGATATTCTCGTTGGGTGCCCCTGACTATTGTGGGCCACGTTTTCCACCCCATACGTTTAAATGATGCATCCCGGAAGTATAAACTCGCGAGTATTCGAACTGAAAATTCGCTAACGGATGTGCTCTTAGAAGTCCTAAACTGCTTATTTATGGGCAAAACCATGCAGTGTTGCTATACCTTTGAAAACTAATGCACAATTTTCCACAAAAGTACATTTTGCTTCACTTTTAGACTGAGGTTCAAAATTTATCTTACACGGGCCTAAATCCATGCACCGTGACTTGCAACATTTGGAAATAATTTTACCTCACAGTACTTGACTGTTTAGTTGTTTGTTCTACAACAAGTGCATTTGTTCTAGTTTTTTCATTTGTGGCTGCAACCATGAAGCAGTACCATTCAGCTGAAGACCACTGAACAGCACCTTGAAATGGCGATGTTTTTCTCAAACGTTTTTCAACTTTCCAACTGGCAAAGTTAGATGCTACAGAAAAAGCGTTCATCACTTAAAAGCACAATAAAAATAAAAATAGGAGACATCTGCAAACCTTCGCGCGCTTCGAAAGTGATAACCACTTGTCCTTCGTCAGAGATGCGTACATGCTCAAGTTCTCCTCCGCCATTTCCTCGTTTCTGAAAATATATAACTATGTCTTCGTCTCGAGTTTTCGGAGATATCTTGGATATAACAACGCTTCTGACCGCAGTTTCCTTATCTAAACCGTCGATACTGGAAACATGCGAAACGAACCGACCTAAAATATTCGCCATTTGCTCAAGAATTTATTATTCATACGAGAAAGCGAAATGCAACCCCGTTGATAGAAAGGGGAAGTACCAATTTCTAAGAAATCGTGGCGCGCAAGACTGGGACCAAAAGAAAGGACCAGACCAACTTTTGAATACATTCAAATAAACGACGATTTCTGCACGAAATTGGGAAGAGAAACAGTTTAACGTAAGATTTTTTTTTTTAAAGAATTCCTTACCATTCGCTTCAATATATTGGAAATAAGTGTTTTTATCTCGAATACTTTTTTAGCCTGATTTGCTCCTGCCTGATGCTAATGACTTCTAAGAATCCGGGGATTCCCGGAAACATACTTCCGCCTGGTATTCTACGAAAGTGAAACATTTCATGTGACGGCTCTATTCTGTTGCTGTGGTTGGACTTTCGCTTATGGCGAGTGCGTTGTAACCATCACAAATTTGTCAAAAATGGATCAAATAGAGACCCATTTTATAGAAGGCTCTTTTATCATCAAGGAGGAAAGAATTCCTCGAAGTATTTTGGTACTTGGTTTAACAGAAGAGACAGCTTTAGATAATTTAATTATTCACTTCCAGCGAAAAAAGAATGGCGGCGGTGATATCGAAAGTATTGTAGTGAACGGAGCGAAAGGGGCTGCAGTGATAACTTTTGACAAGGAAGAAGGTAAATGAGAGTTTTAACATATCTATACCGATGTACGGATATTTTTAGGGTTAAAATGTTCATACAATGTATGTGCATATATATAAGTAATCTCTTCAATCATTCTACATATATACAAGCATGGTGAATGTCTGTCTTGATCTTTCGGTTTTCTTTCCAATGAATATATTCTTTGCGCTCTGTACCCGGTCGCTTTAATGCATTAGAATCTGTTTCTTACAATGGAGTTTAATGTCTGCCTTTCCTGCTTGTCTAATTCCTACATGAAACTCTGTAACCCGAATTTTCAAACGGAACCTTCACCGCTTTTGCAGCTTCAACAACGATCCTAACACAAAATTACTGCATTGAGGGATAGACTTTGATCCACTTTAACACTTTTAGCTGTCTTTGATAAGAGCAAAGCTTAGAACTATCGCGGTTATCTGGGTCGGGACGTTCGGCTTTACTTAATAATTAATTGCCCCCGCAGGGTTCCGGCCCAGAGGCCGGAACCCGAGGAGGCACCCTAATGTTCCCCGCGTAAATAAGAAGTATCGTATGGTCGTAGTGTTAGTATGCGAAAATTTTCTCGATTTGACGAAAATAGGCGCGCACGGTGGTCCCGGTTAATTTTCAGCATGTGCGCCTGGCTCAGCAACCGCGCAAACTGGGTTTGGCAAGTTTGGCAACGAGTCGTCACGATTTCATTCCAAGCTTTCTTATTTCATTCCAAGCTATAATGTAAACCCATCCTAAACACGATATGTATGAGGATTTCCATTAACCCAAGAAACAAAGTGTGATAATTGACAAAACACAACAAGGAATTTGCACTCGCAAACTCTCACACGAAAACTACATTTCAAAGGTTCATAACAAATACATGAACAACCACATGCAGTCTTCATTCAGTTTTTACAAAGTCGGGGGCAGATTTAGTGACAACTATGACTAGTTCATAATTCCATATTCCAGAGTCAGTCATGGAATCATGAGTAGGTGTAAAAGGCGGGCTCTAGGACAAAATCAAATCAAAAATTAAAAAAAATGAAAAAGAGTTCTAGGACAAAATCAAAAATTAAAAAAATAATAGACGAGGTATAAAAAAAATCAAAAATTAAAAAAATGAAAAAGGGTTCTTGGACAAAATTAAAAAATAATAGGTGGGGGATAAAAAAATCAAAAATTAAAAAAAATTGAAAAATAAATATGATTTAGAAGGAAGAATAACAGTATACAACACAAATGGATCAATTGAAAGATGTTGAATTAAAAGAAATTGTGAAAGAATTGCGTATACGAGGCAGAAGTCGTATGCGAAAAGCTGAAAAAATACAAGCATTACGTGAAATGGGTATCAATACAAATGAAGATTTAGAAAATTATAGGCAAAGACTTAATGAAGAACGGCCTATTATTACTACACCACCAACACCAACGCCTGATATACCACCCGGTTCTCCCCAACCAACACTAATACCCGAAACACTACCCAGCCTTCCCCAAAATTCAATAAAGATAAAACCCACAAAAAAATATTTTTATTACTGTATTCATGGAATATGCAAATATTACTGTAAAAAGTGCGTTGGGTCTCAAATATGTGAACATAGCAAGCAAAGATGTTTTTGTAAAGAATGTGGTGGGTCTCAAATATGTATACATAATAATCAAAAACAACAATGTAAAGAGTGCCGCGGTTCTAAAATATGCAAACACAACAGATTTAAGGATTATTGTAAAGAGTGCGGCGGCAGCCGGATATGTAAACATAAAAAAATCAAGGTGTTTTGTAAAGAGTGTGGGGGGTCTCAAATATGCAAACATGAAAAAATTAAGTATGATTGCAAAGAGTGTGGAGTGTCTAAAATATGCGAACATGATAAAATTAAGTATGTTTGTAAAAAGTGTAGAGGATCACAAATATGTAAACACAATAAATATAAGTATCGTTGTAAAGAATGCGGCGGGTCCCAAATATGTATACATAATAATCAAAAACAACAATGTAAAGAATGTGGAGGATCGCAAATATGTGAACACATGAAACAAAAATCTTCTTGTAAAGAATGTAGAATAAAATTAAAATTAATTATGATTTAAGGATATAAAATAAAAAAAAGATGGATAACACAACAATTATTTTTAATTATTCAAATAAAAAAAGTCTGGTTATTAATGATTTTATAGAGTCAATTAAAAAAGATTTGTTACAAAACATCTCAAAAAATCGCGGGTTTATTAATAAAGATCGTGAAGTAATTGATTTTGAGGTTTTTTGTAGCTATAAAAAAAACAATATGTTTTCTTTTGATTTTTTAATGGATATGGATAATGATGAAATATTTGCTGACGAGTTCACAAGAAATTTATTATATAAAGCATATGAATTTGATGATTATGGGCTTATTTATTATAATGAAAATGGTGATCTTGATTTTGATAATGATTTGGATATTAAAGATTTTTTTATTTTTTCAATTAAAGTAAAATTATATACAGATGAATATAAGATATTACATAAAAAGAAATTTTATAAAGATTTGTTTGATGATTTAATGGTTGTAACATGGCATCCATCTAGATATTTAGATTGGTGTATTGATTTTGAGGAGTTAAGAGATTTGAAAGAAAGATGGGGAGAAGAATATTAATATAATATATTTATGTTATATAACCTAATAAATGGTTACATAACAAAAATTTATTTAAATCTTAAACTAAAAGTCACAGATTCTCCTTTTAGATCAAACTTTTTCCAATCAGAGTCTAAAATGGTTAAATCAAAGTGATTAATCAAGTTATCATATTTTCGAACTGGAATTGTTGGATAATCTTTTGATGGAATGTTTGCTAGTAATTGGGATGGTTGTATTTTTATATTTTTACCTTTATTTGTGTATGACATTCTATTATCAACTATGCTGCATAAAAGTCTAAAAGGTTCTTTTATAGTTATATCTATTTGACTTATTTTAAATAAAACCTCTGGCAGCCCCAAAGAATTTTGCAAACCCAGGCTAAATTTAATGTTAATTGTTTTATTGTTGATTATGTAAGCAAAATTATCTCCAATAATCATTGTTATATTTTTACCCTTTTCGCTGAGCTCAATTAATATTTTTATATCATTTATGGAATATATTCCCGGATTAAATATTACTAAAGGCTTATCTTGTTCATCGGTTATTTTTTCTTGATTCCTTAAATTTATTGATCTTTTTGTTTTAATATTACAATCTAAAAGTTGTAATTCACTAACGTATTTCATTGGGGGGTCTAAATAAATACGCGTTTCAGAATCATACATTGTAATGCTAAACATATTTTTGATTAAATTATATTCGTTTTTAGATTATGTATTAAAAATTAAGAAAATGGAAATTAATATACTTCAGAGACGTATATATCTTGAACCAAAATATTTAGATAAAAATATTATGAATCATCTTTTAAAAACACTTAATAAAGTAACGTTTGGCCAATTTGATAAAGAATATGGATATATTATTTCAGTAAATCGTATAATAAAAATTGTAGATAATGAAAATACTTCTTTTGTTTTAAAATTTGAAGCAAAAACATATAAACCCAAAATTAAACAAAAAGTTGCTGGCGTAGTATGTGGGGTTTATGAAGAAGGTATTTTTATTAATGTTTTTGAAAAAATGAAGATTTTAATTCCACATATTTATTTGAAAGATTATAAGTTTAATGATGTTTTTCATTCATATGAAAATAAGAATAACAAAATTGGAATAGGTGATAAAATTAATGTTGAAATAAAAGCAGTTAAATATGATAAAAATGGATTTTGTTGCATTGGGTTTTTAGTTTAAATATTTTGTTTTGATTACATCTTTAGATTTTTATAATCAAAACATTATCGAAATAAAAACCAAGATAATAATCCTCCGGTAAATATTAAAACAATAAGATTATTTTGATGGGAAGATGTTTCTATATTACTAACTTCATCTGTTTTGTTTGATTCATCGATATTTTTTAATTTAGGATTCCTTGGTTGAGCATTAGTATTTAATAAAACCTTTGATGTTCCTAAACTATGAGTTATTCCAACATTTTTTGTTCCAACATTTATTGAATTATTTACTCCAAATTTCATATCTTTTGTTGCTATTTTCAGATTATTATTGTATCCAATAATGCTTTCTGTATTTATAATTAAATTGCTTGGCATCAACAAAACATTAGGAGCTATTGCTAAATCAAGCCGTACTTTTGATTCTTGAATCGCTGTTTGATATCTTTGATTTGAATTTGCGATATCATTTTCAATCACAGAGCTTTCAAATAAATCTATAAATTCTTGCTGAGTTTCAAATGCCCTTCCTCCATTACCAATAATTGAATTCCTAGTATTAACTTGAGCCCCCAAAACGCAATAAACAAAAGCCTCAACCGATCTATTTATTCTTCCTAATCCAGCATTTGTTAATCCATATCCAGATTTGGGTATAAACCATGAATATTGAAAATCAACAAAGTAATCATTTCGAAGCATAGATATTAAATTCCCATCTATTTTTTTACCTCCGTCATCAGAAAATCTATTTGAACTGCTTGGCCATATATTAGCTTCTGCATCATAACCTCTTACAATTCTAACATTTTGATTTCCTCCTCCTTGACCATGAACGCTTCCGGGAGGTACATATCCTTTTCCATAATCAATGAATACATCACCAACCCCATGGTTTGCGCCCCCTTTCCATCTAAAATCAGCTAAAGGCTTATTTAATCCCTTATAATCTTGATTATTGCTTAAGCCAAATTCTGCGCATAAACGATTATAAGCATTTTTGTTGTATGGATTATTTTTTAAAGAAAAAGTTTGTTCGTCTGGTAATGGTACAGATAATTCATATAATATTCTTCTTATTGTAAAGTAAATGTGAAATATAAAAAAACTTCTAATAACTTTTGGGTAATTTAAACTATCATTTAAACTTACACCGCATCCTGATGTTGCGCACCAAACCGCCATGTTTAATTGCTGCGGCCAGTGATTAATATTTGGTTTATTCAACCAAGCTCTAGCTTCTTTACCGCTAGTAAGTCCTACAGTTTGATTTTTAAATACATTTTTCATTTGTGCGGTAAAATGATCTTTATCTGAAACATATATATCTAAAATAATTAACATTTTTGTTACATTTTTTGCAGATTCATCGAATTTAATGCTGGGTATTGGATATGTGTTTTTTGCAGATGATAAACTTTCTGGAAAGGAACTATTTTGTAATCCCAAATCGCGCCATAATAATGTTTTCAAATTAGTGGGAAGATCATCGGTCCATGTTTTCCCAGTAGGATCATCATCAGACATAACTGTTACCCCATTAACTTTCCATTTAATATATCCACCAAATGAATCATTAATAAATGTAAATTTATCAAGGCTAACATTTGGATATCGATTTTTGAAATCGTCTAATAACATTTTATTCTTTGTGTTTCAGACAATATGGTCTTTAGATCTAGAATAAAATGTAAAGTCATATCATTCGTTAGTATTTCTAATTCCCGCAAAACAATTACACCCAACTTCTGTTCTTTCAAATGTGATTTTTAATGATTTGGATTTGTTAATTCTTTTAATAGATCTTCGCGAACTTTCTTCCTTATAATTGACATGTCGAAGTTTTTTTCTGCGTCTTTTCTAAATTTTTGTCGTATTTCTAGTTTTAGTTTTTGGAACTTTTCCAACTCTGCTAAAATTATAGAAAATTCTTGATCGGATATAACATTATCTTTCAAAGCTTTTGAAACTAAATCGTTAATTGTGTTTAATTTTGATTTTGCAATTGCGGCTGTTTGTTCGTGTTTACTAACTTTATTTGAAAGTCTTTTTGATGCAATTCCAAATCCAACAGATAATCCCCCAAAAACCCCGCCCACAACTCCTAAAGGAACCCCAACAATAGCTCCAAAACCAGTAAGAGATGTACTCAAACCACTCGCAGATAGAATAACTGAAATCATTCCACCAAAAACACTTATTTTTGTAAATATGGTTCTCGCCCTATTATATTTTTTCCGCACTTCTTCGTAATGTTTAATTTCTTTCTCAAGATTTTGTAATACTTCGCTTGATTTTTGCAGTCTGAAATTAATAGGATCTGGATTATTAGGTAATTGAGGATAAATTTTATTGTAGTCATCCATATTGTATTTTACTGATCAGTGTGATATCTTTAGATCTACTTTCTCTTCTTTTTTATACTTTCCACAAAATATAAAACTACAGCCATTATCAAAAGCCAAGCATTCTTTCCTAAAAATCCAATAACCTCACCAGCCGTTTTGAATAAAAAGCTAACTATTGCACCAATCATTCCTGGCAATATTTCACCTAGTTTTTTACCTATAGTTTTCAATCCATTACCTAAACCTCTACCCAAAGTTGATAGACCTTTAGAAAGATTAGAAACTATAACACCAATTATGACACCTACTGCGCTTAGAACAGCAAAAACTGTAAAACCATGCTTTTTGAATATATCCTTAATTCGCTCACGCAATGACATTCTTTCCAAGATTTTCTCACTCTCAACCTCTCTTTTAGTAATTTCATCATTACGACCAACAAATTCTTCATCTAAGGTCTCTATTCTAGATGTTTCCTCCGGTGTTTTCAACGGCTTATCCTTAAGGAATTTTCTCTCCTCCCTATTTTTGTTTTGTAATTCTTTCATCTTTTTAATCTCACGATCATTTTCTTCCACAATTTCTTCTGCTCTAGGTCCTAAAGCATTTTTTAATTGCCCATCAGGAAGTTTAGCTCCTGTTTTAAAATTTCTAAATTCTCCACCTCTAAGAACATATTCAGCCGCATTACTTCTACCTGGTAATTTAATGGTAGGCAATTTTATTCCTTGTCCTATATCTTTGAGATATGTTAAAAATTTTTGAAATTTTGGCCGCGGATATGCCACTTTTATTCCATCTTCAGCTTCTTCTTTTTCTTGCATCTTTTTTAAAAGGGGTTGATTTTCTCTAATACCGCCGAATGAAGTTTCTTCCTCCTCCTCCTCCTCATCATCATAACCAGGATTTTGATAAGATGTAGATGTTTTTGGGGGCGTCATATAAAGCGTATTATCATTATCTCTATTATCATCATCATCTTTTGTTTTATTTAGTTCAGTTGGATCGAAATCTTCTGGTCCTTCTGCCATGATTTTTTACTCATCAGTAAGAAATCTTTAGATCTAAAAATTATGTTTTAAAAATAAGAAAATTGATTTAAAGAAAAAATAAAAAAAAAATAAAATAAAATGATTAATGAAAGCACACAATTAACTAATATTAATAATTATATTCCCAAAGAACGTATGATATTTTCTAAACCAATTTCAGGTCAAATTCCCGATAGCAAGCCAAAGATTGAATTTAAGCGAATTAATATTTTTACAAAGAATGAAGACGGAACCGAAGGAGAACTTGTTATTCAAACCGATCGTTTGTATTCATATGGAGTTTCAACAAATCTAGGTAAAGAAACAAATAAAAAATCTGGATATTCTTTTCCATTGTGTTTATGGAGTGGAGATAAACCCACAACTGAAGAGGAAAAATGGATTAATGTTTTTGATGAAATAGTACATTGTTGTATGGATCATTTGGTAGAAAAACGAGAAGAAATTGATAAGTTTGATTTGGAAAAGAATGATCTTATTAGAGGTGGTTTTAAAAATCCTCTCTATTGGAAAAAGGAAAAAATTACAAATCAAAAAGGAAAAATTTGTGGAGAGCGAAAAGTTGAAGGTAAAGGACCAACTCTATATGCTAAGTTAATTTTTGATAAAAGAGAAGATAGATTTATAACTAAATTTTATAATATAAAAAATGGTGAAGAAATAGAACACGAAAATTTAATTAATAAAGGTTGTTATGCTTATTCAGCAATAAAAATTGAATCAATATTTATTGGCGCGCATATTTCACTTTAGGTAAAACTTTATGAAGCATATGTTGAACAAAAACGTGAAAATAAAAGATTGCTTGATTTTTCAAAGTTAGTTATTTCTGACGGTAAATCGGCCGCTGAAATTATTGAAGAGGATGATCTGGATTAAGATACCGCCAGTCTTATATAAATTCAATAATAAATAGAATTATGTTATATAACTCAAGTAATAGTTACATAACAAATAATTATAATAATTTTGAAACCGCATAACCCAAAGCTAACATTCCTCCTCCAACGTATAACATTTCACCATTTTTTTGATCATCGCTTGGTTTATAATAATCAGAGAATTTAGGTTCTTGCATTTGACTATATAATGCAAATTGTTCATTTGTTTTTGAAATATTTTTTGATGCTTGATATCTTTCATCCTTTTTCTTCATTTTCCAATCCATTAATCTTTGTCTTTTTTCCTGATATTCAGCGTAATCTCTTTGATATTTCTCCATTGCTTTATCATGCCTTATTTTTTCTTCATCCACTTTATTTCCAGATAAATATTTTGCTAGATATGATCCACCAACAAATGCCGTTGAATTTAATACTGCTCCACCAACCATCATTGCTATTGATACTAATGCCATTATTTTGGTAAAATATTCTGATCCTCTAAATATGTTTTTAGATACATACTTCCAGACAATACAGCAACCCATTTTGTATAATTTGTAATACTTGAGGAGGGATCGTTCAAAAATGATTCTTTCATAACTTTTTTAGCCACATATCCAACTCCAGCTCCTAATCCGATAAGAACCGCAGAATCAGTAACAGTTTTCACAAGTTTGTTTTCGTTTGACATGATTTTTTTACTACATCATCAAGAAACCTTTAGATTACTTTAATTATTCCATTCCTAAATATTTTGGAGTTAAATGCAATGGAATTTTTGAAGGTTGAGGTATTTGCGGAACTTGAGATAAATCAGGTATTCTGTTTTTATATTCAGTGTATCCATCTCTAGCTTTTTCCCGATATCTCATAAAAAGATCAAATGCTGTAAACCCCAATCCAACAACAGATAAAACAGTAGTAAAAGATAACTCTGGCAACCATGATTTCGCTTCGCGGTGATTTGATTCATCATTTTGTTCCACAGCTCGTAGGGTCTCTTCTCGTTTCATCTCCCTAGCTAATGCTTCTTTTGCTTTTTTATTATATTCCGCTAATTTTTTACCAGCCGCTACTTTTTTAGGATCTTTCTCCCTTTTTTTAGTATCTTTATTTTCAGACGCGGGATCTGCCGTAATTTGCTCAACTTGTTCATTTTGTTCAGACATATTTTACATATAATTAAGAAACCTTTAAACGGATTAGTTAACAGTATCATACCCGCTATTAACCGGCTCGGTAGTATGTTCATTTGTAGTTGTAACTTGTTGATTTTTGCTGAATTTAACGTGTTTAGCTACTTGAAATAGCCCACTAGCAAGTGCAGCCAATCTCCCCGCTTTTAATGCTAATAACCCAACAATGTTTGTTAGTTCACGATTAACTAAATCATCATTCTTTAAATCAGAACAAAGAGCTTCTATATCATCAACCGGAACTAAATATGAAATAAGTTTGGAAACTAATTGAAGGGATGAATCTACCAATCCACCATTAATTTTTTTACCCATTACCGCTTGATACCGGTTAAAATATTTTTCTACATCGCGTTCCGATAATTTTTTTATATCACCCAGACTCATTTCAACCCCCAAATATTCCTTTGTTGTTCCGAGCGCGGCTAGAATGGCAAGTGATTCTTGTTTTATTTCAAGTTCATCATCATCTCCCTGCGGACTGTCTGTCTTTTCTTCAATGTAATCTTCAATTTTTGACATTTTGTAATACAACATTGATTCTTTTAAACCACTTCGGGGATCTCCAAATAACAATTAAATGGGTAACGCAAACTCAAACATAGTCTAGAATATTTTTCAGTTTTTAGAAGTTGAACAAACTTTTTACCCAATTCATAATCCAAATCACCACCATAATCTTCAAAAAACATTTTCATACCTTTCTGCGATGGATTATGGAAAGTAACAACGCAGGCTACATTTTCCCGAAATGGTTTTGCTATTGATGTTAATTGCTGGGTTAAAACCCACATTGATAATCCATGATGCCTTCCGGAGAATGCTAAATCTATAAATTTATTAGATCTTTTCTTCAGATCAGTGGATACGGCGCAATCATCTAAAATTATTAATGTATTGAGTCCAGAAAATAAAATTTGGCAATCATTTAACAATTCATTAATCTCATCCACATTACTTGCATCGGGAGATAATACAAAGAATCGTTTATCCCCGCGAGCAAAATTATGATATGTTTTATTTTTAGAATAGGTTGGACAAATTAAAACAATATATTCAAAAACTTTTCGGAAAGGGCCACGGAGCTGTTCAATTAGGTACTTTGTTTTTCCACAATTTGTCGGTCCAGTTATGATACAATGAAAAGGAATTTTATCTCGTAAATCCTCCATGATTTTTGTATCATAACATTATGTTTTTAGATTCTTCCCTCAATACTTTATCGATCTCAAACTTGAATTCATTATTTCCATCATTGCATCAGCAACAACAAACATATAACAAGTTACTGTTTCTGCGGTATTTTTTGTCTTCCTTTTAATTTCTATTTTTACACCATCATGTGTATTATTTAGAGCTAGTCCCCCTCCATGAATACCATTATCTGGGTGAGTTCTAGTATCAACCCAAAGAGCAAACTTATCCGCGTAAAAATCTTCTTCTTTTAATGAAATTTGTAAACCATCATCTCTATTGAAACGCTTTTTCGCGGATTCCCAAAGATCGGATGGAATCATACCCCTAGAGTATATTCTATTTGGTACACCATCAACATCAATATTAATAGAGGTTATACCAGGATTATAAAATTTTTCAGAATCTCTTGTTCCTCCACCATATGGTAGAGTAAACAAAAATAATATTCCGGTCATTGATCTTCTTGGTAAATTAATATGTTGATTAATAACCCCATCGGTGGCTACTCTAAATGTAAAAGTTTTGTGTAAAGTAATATTTTCATAAAAGAATCCTTTACCAACTTGATATGCTGATTGTGCTTCGCGCGCCAAGTATTCGCTTGAAATTGAAGAATATTCTAACTCCAAGTTTTTGATTGAATATGATGGTGTTTTAGTTGTATCAGAATAAACAACAATATCACGAACTGGGGCTAGTGTAATCTCAAATATTAAATGATTTTCTAATGCTTTTGGATAAAAAACCCCATGATCTTTTAAAACTGGGTGGTCTATTGGTATTCTATACTTTGTATTATGAACTGCTGCAATAGCTACTTCCTTTGCATTTGTATCTACCTTATCACCCGCATTTGTTCTAAGTTTTCTCATATTTTCATCAGAAATACCTTGTTTTAATCTATCTTTACGCTCTTCTTTAGTTAAAAATAAATCATGATATGTTTTAAACAGATCATATCTTTGTGTATCCTGTAATGTTTCACCCCCGAAAAGAACTTTTAATCTAGATACAAGATTCCTTCCCACATTATTAACAAATCTATTATTTGCATGACCCTCAACATCTAAATCAAATAGAAGAGATACACTTCCAGGTACAATCACTAAATTCTCAGAAAGTTTTGGAATATTTATATATAATGTTTCGCCGGGGCTGGCTGTGGATGGATTTAGAGTAATTCGATTTAATGTTGATTCTGCCTTCAAACCAAAGGGTTCTCTTGGAATTCTGTTTGGATTAATTTTTTCAGACGTCATACTTGATTTATAAGATACTTTGGCTAATCTTTAAACCCCTTTGCACTATTATTCTTTAATTTTTCGATATGTTTTAATAAACCTTCTCTCGCCCCGGGAATTAAAATCATAATATTAAAAATTTTATCACCATCTTCCATATATAGAATTTTTTTTCTAATAATTTTTTTCATAAGATTAATTTGATATTCGCTAAATTTTATTTCCTCCACCATTTTAATTTATAAGATACTTTGTTAATTTTTAAATGATGTCAAAAATATATTATTCAGCTGAAGGGTATTGGAAAGGATATTCCGCGATTCCTAAATTAGCTGAGAAAGCGAAAGTAAGTGAAAATGAGGCAAAACAATGGTTGCAGAAACAAGCAATATGGCAAATCTATCTTCCAGCTCCAAAGTATATACCTAGACCGCATTGGACTGTGAATAAACCTAATCAGATTCACCAAGCAGATTTATTATTTTTACCGCATGATAGAGTTGGAAGAAAAACATATAAATATGCGTTAGTTGTGGTTGATATCGCCTCGAGATATAAAGATGCGGAGCCACTAACCTCAAAAGAAAGTCGAGAGATATCAGAAGCTTTTACAAAAATATATTCTAGAATATTGAAAGACCCTAAAACATTAATGGTTGATCCTGGAAAAGAATTTATGGGTGAAGTTAGTAAACTCATGAATTACCATAATGTGGGGATACAAAGAAGTGAAGCTGGTAATCATAGAGCCCAAGCATTTGTGGAAAACGCAAACAGAATATTGGGTGAAAGAATATTTAGTCATCAATATTCACAAGAAATGATTAATGATGGGCTATCTAGAGTATGGGTGAAAAGATTACCAGCTATTCTAAAAACCTTGAATAATACAAAAACAAGAATAACCGGTAAAGAACCTGATGAGGCTATAAAAATGAAAGAGATTGATATTAAACCTAAAAATTATCAGCGAGTTGTGGGGCTTGATGAGATTAGATTACCTCCTAGTGTTAAAGTTAGATATTTATTATCCGCGGGCGAACTTGAAGGAGGAGAACGAAGAAGAGCAACAGATCCTATTTGGAGTATAAAAATTTATTATATTTCAAGGAGTGTGGTTTCACCCAATCAGCCGGTTTTGTATTATTTAATTGATGGGCCTAGTAGGGGATTTGTAAGGGAAGAATTACAGGTTGTGCCTTATGATACAGAACTTCCACCAGATTCTGTTTTGAAACGATAATGACCGTATGCAAAAGTATTTATTCCATCCTCACAAATTATTCTCTTATCATCATCAGCAGATAGTGCAACTTTATTAACCGTTTCAGAATAAATATCATGTAAACAGCTTCTAATTACATTCATCTTTCTCATCTGTGGTTCTTTATTAAATAGACATCTCTTATAATCATCAAAGTTTATGGTCTTTTTTACTACTGATGTCTTTACCCCTTTATCCTTTTTTATCTCTTCTTCATTATCCATCCTGTAGGAGTATAGCTTTGCTCGTAGACCAACAAATTCAGCTATCTGTTCACCTCCGGCTTCATCCTTAAACATATTGATGACTTTCTTATTCACATTAGTCTTAATACCTGATAAATGATTTTCAGTAAAGTTGCTTGTGTCAAATTTATACTTTACATCTGGGCTTATATCTTTATAGAAATCCTCTGTTTCTATATCATAAACAAGACTGTCTGTGTCTGTAAACAACAATTTTGCTTTTTCTCCATATTTTGGTTTTATGTAATTATAATGAAAATCATACATTATTGTTTTACTTAAATCTAAAATACACATACCTAAATAAACTGGTTTATTGAATACTAACTTTTTTTTCTTCATATGTATGGCTACAAGATTTTCACAAAATATAGTGCGATGTTGATAGTTAGGTTTTGATATTAATTTTTTTGCATCTTTTTCATTAGTAACTAATTTAATATCAACCCTATTTCTAATATTTTCCATAGTTTTACCAAACACAGAATTATTCATTAACTTGAAGAAATCTTTCTCAAAATCGTTATTTCCTTTTGCCCTGAGTTTGGTATTCAAATCAATGTATGGTTTTAACCAAGACGATTCTTCAAATGTAATTCCTCTATGAATTTTTGTTATTTTTAATCCCAAACTTTCATAAAGTTTTAGTGTTTTATGATGAACAACATAATTTACCTTATTGTTTAGGTTTGGGATTAATTTCTCCACTTTATTAACTACAAGCCTTTCTGGAGCTAGAGGATAATCATTATGTAAATCATGTAGGTTATTTGGGTATTCTAAATCAACCTCTAATATACATGGTATATTTTTCCAGTCTGAAAAATCTTTATCAGACATCCATCTAAACCCATGAGTAGGTAGCGGGTTACTCATTCCACCGCCATATAAATTATTAGCGTCAAGATATATAATATAACTTATTATTTTGTTAATATCAAAGTTTTTCATGTATGGGTTATTTGCTTTACCATATCTAGTAGAAATCATAGATACGCCGCCCCGGATACCTTTCTCAATCATAAGAAGCATATCTATGTCAGTTAGCAACTCTAAATTTACTTTTGTTATCTTTAATGCAGCATCCCAAGCCAGCCCGGGTGCTGTATAATAGTGTGCAGGATCTAATCCATAGTTTTTACTACAAACATCTCTAAAATTCTCGAATACATCGGCTAAAAGTAATACATCTGTCATAAGATATAAGTCATGATATTCCCTCATAGTTTTCATATTAAAATTTTTCCAAACATTTTGTGCATGTTTATAATCATTATCTGTTATATTTTCATCGTTTAGTATTGAATAAAATGCGTCCTTTGGCGGAAGTTGGTTTGTACTTAGTTTATCTAATCCATCAAACCAATCATATGGAAATACGCCCTTTCTCAGCAATAACTTTAATTCTTCACCTTCACAGAAAATATTTACATTTTTGAAAGATTCTTTTGGTAGATTAGTTACTAATTTATCTAGACTTGATGCCATAAATTTAAATGAATCTATGAATCTAATATCACGCTTCACCTCAATCTGCTTACCTTCTTTATTTTTAAATTCATCAACCACAATCTGCTTTGTGAAAGAAATATACTTTTCCTCATTATTTGGTATGCAGTTTATTTTACCTTCTGTTACACCGAGATTCTTGATAAAAATATGCGCATCATATCCAGATAAATTATGAAATATTACTGGGAAGAATTTTGGTATCTTATAATTTAAGTTACATTCATTATGGGCTGCTCCTCTATACTTTCCTGTAAGGTGGCAGTGATCTAATACCTTATCTTCTCCTAATTTTTCTTCACATATATGGCAGTGAGTAGCATTTTCATATTCTTTTTTATCCATTTCTGACATATCCTCCGCTTTCTTATGATATTTTGTCTTATTGTAAATTTCCTTAATATCTTGCTCCAAATTTTCTATAAATATCTGAGGGATATCATCATATGGGGATTTGGCGGTATATTTTACAAGCTCGGGTGGAAATATTTTATCATCAAAAGACTTTATGAGATAGCTGAATCCTGATGCTTTATGTTTCTGATATTGATTAGTATAACTTTCTCTTTCATTTGGTGAGCAGGTATGTATTTTCTCTGTATAACACTCAAAGTCCGCGTATACAACAAATGGTACTCGCATTTTTCTATTATAATTACTGAATTTAATATACTTTGGATTTCCATCTTCATCTTTTGGCATTTCAATCTTAACTTCTTTATTTGCGCCGCAGTATTCTAGATGTTTTTCCAATGATTTTTCTGACTGAAATGCGTTTAAACATCTGGGGCAAAAGTGCATCTTAGATTTGTGTTTACTAACTTTTGCGGCCAACAATCTACTCATATTCTTTATCCAACAATAATGATTATTTTCATCTTCTGATATTAAAAGTAGGTTGATTAGATAACCTTTTTGTTTTTTACTTATTCTTAGTGGATATACATCATCATTATCATATCCATAAACATTAATCGTGTAGTAGGGGTTTTGCTTTTCAAACCTATCAATCTGTTTTAATGAAGTGGGAAATTCTATTCCCGACCAGTTGAAGTTCTTCGAATTTTCGATCATTTCTTTGTTTTGTCTCTCCGGGTGAATATCTTGTTTATATACGGCGGAAGTTACAGCCCACTTAAAACACTCATGATCATTCTCATTCCTAACATTAATAATCGCCTTTTTTGTTGCTAATTTTTGTGGTAAATTAATAAATGAACTTCCAACAAAAGGTTCAAAAGGATCAATGTTGATATCAAAATATTCAACTTGATTGAATTGCCATCCAGAACCTTCATTTTGAAACTGTTCGACCTTTTCAAGTAACCTATTTGTCATAGTATTAAATAATTCAGATAAATCAGTTGATGAAGTAATCGTTTCTACTGTTGAATGAAAATATCCTGAATTTTCGTCGGTCTGTCTTGTGGCGGGATTCTTTTTTATAAACTTACATGTAAATAAAAATTTTATCTTTATCGGTTTCTTTTGCTTGTTAATTAGATCAATAACTTTTGGTTTTATATTATTTAAAAATACTTTTGGTCCATACCCCTTTTTTCCATTTATCCTGTGAGTTTTCAAATAACCTCTTAATGCTGTTTGTTGTTCTTCTATATTGAATTGTTTTTCAACTAATTCATCTCTCACACTATCAGATATATTTACATTTTTTCTAGGTTTATTATTAGTAAGTTTTATAATATTTTCATTGGTTAAATCTGTGAGCTTTTTATAAAACACATCTTTATCCATAACCTTAAATGAATAATTTCCCCAATTAAAAGTTTTGTTTGATGGCTTTTGTGGTTTTATAAAAGTTGGTGCTAGTTTCCTTTTTGTAATATTTTTTCTTGATTTTGGTTTTATCTTTATTGAATTTTGGGGAAGGCTGGGTAGTGTTTCGGGTATTAGTGTTGGTTGGGGAGAACCGGGTGGTATATCAGGCGTTGGTGTTGGTGGTGTAGTAATAATAGGCCGTTCTTCATTAAGTCTTTGCCTATAATTTTCTAAATCTTCATTTGTATTGATACCCATTTCACGTAATGCTTGTATTTTTTCAGCTTTTCGCATACGACTTCTGCCTCGTATACGCAATTCTTTCACAATTTCTTTTAATTCAACATCTTTCAATTGATCCATTTGTGTTGTATACTGTTATTCTTCCTTCTAAATCATATTTATTTTTCAATTTTTTTTAATTTTTGATTTTTTTATCCCCCACCTATTATTTTTTAATTTTGTCCAAGAACCCTTTTTCATTTTTTTAATTTTTGATTTTTTTTATACCTCGTCTATTACTTTTTTAATTTTTGATTTTGTCCTAGAACTCTTTTTCATTTTTTTTAATTTTTGATTTGATTTTGTCCTAGAGCCCGCCTTTTACACCTACTTCATGTGTCACGCAACTGTCACGACAAAATTAACAAATGTTCAACTTTTTGTACATACAATCGTGGCCAAAACGTTACGTTTGGGACACTTCATTTTTCCACAAACTGAGCATTTCAGTGTTTTCCCCCTCTCCCCATGCTGGGGGAACGGGGAAAAAATCTTTCTAAGGTTATTTCTATGAGTGTAAATTGTTGGTTTCAAGCAGGTTCCACGTAAAAAAGCGAAAACAAAGGCAAGTCTCCCAAACTCTGATGGCCAGGATTGTGACTAAATCTCTTGTTAAGATCCCTTGTCCTCTTTGCCGCTGTCCAAGGATCCAGGGCCGGGTTGTTCGAAGCAGGGTTAAGGTAACCCAGGGTTAGTTCGAAATTTAAATGCAGATTTTAGAGTTTAAAAAGCACCTTCTGTATAATTCTTTTTGAAAACAATTTGATGATTGTATGCTCTGAATAAAATAGAGAAGGTTATCGGAGAAAACGCTTTTAAACAAGAGGTAAAGAAACCCATGTTAAAATTTAACCCTGGGTTAACGCTAATCGATCTTCGAACAACCGGCCACAGGCTCTTAGAATGACATTCAGTAGGACTTCGAGAATTTTTGGCGTTAAGCGCAGACTTTGGCAGTGATGATTTGGATTAATTTTTTTTCTAACGTTATTTTGACATACATTTATTACAGTTTTACAAACTGTAGATCAAAGAGAACACGTGATTAATAATGTGACCTTGCAAGTGCAGCCGTACGTTGCTTTGGGGACTGGAGATGAGGATTATAAGGTAAGTGGTTCATTTTGTTTTATGCAAACGGCTGCATAATATTTCTGTTTTCCACACTCTCGTGCTGGTTAGTGCATAATTTATTTCCACTTTCTGTTCCGAAAACAAAACAAACTATTTTTTTCAGCCCGACCCAACTTTATTTTGTTACTTCCTTGTTGATGCATGGAGTTAATTTAAACATTCTTTTGGCTTGTTTGGGTTTTTACTCATTCCGATCAATGATTTTAGTTTTGTATTCTCGATGGTCTCTGTTCATCAGCATTTAAAACACAAGTTACGATCTAACTTCAGACGTTTGGCCTAATGTGGGCTCTCTCTCTATTTTTGAGTGTCATGGCCCCAGAAAAGCAATCAACATTTTGTACAATGGACTTGGCATAGAAATTAAATCACAAATTTTCTACTTTCCCAAAGACATGATATAATTATCGACTTCGAAACAAAACAGGAAGTGTTTTTGAGGTAAAGAACGTGTGTCGTAACTGACATATTAAGCACGAGATACTGTGTTTCATCACACATCAAACACCGAGAATAGAGTTGAAAATACAATGCGAAGCGGAGTATTTCAGTTAAGCGAAATTCGAGGTGTTTGATATGTGATAAAACAAATGTATTGCGTGTTTGATATGTGATAAAACACATGTATCGCGTGTTTGATATGTGATAAAACACATGTATTGCGTGTTTGATATAGCTTCTCAAACAAAATTATTAGAAGAAGAAGTTAACTGTGCAAAAATGAGCCGTGTTTCGTCGGATATCCACACACGTCACGATGCTTGATTTCCTTTGTCTTTCTCTTATGCCTTATTTAATTTGCGTCAGGCTCAGTGGTTATCCGTGAAGATTTACCTCGACTTCGTCTCGGTGAATATTCACCGACAATCACAGGCTGAGCCTGAGGTGAACAAGTGTTTTAGTGTAAATGCACAGGTGATTATTTCAAAAAAAGAAAAGAAAAAGCATTTTACAACACGAAAAAAATTTATTTCATCAAAAGCGTGCGAACGACTGGCAGCCATTTTGTTCGAGGTGATTATCGGCTGATAATCCGAGATAGCGAACCAATCAGAGCATGCGATTTTGTATAATCACCTGAGTATTTATACTAATAATTATTATGCTGCAGTTCAGCCCTGCAGTTAACTCATAATGCTTACGTTAGCCTCTTCAAATGATTTGACTCGCAACAAATAAGGTACAAATTAACCTAAAACTGAATGCTGTTCTGTACTCCTTATTCTGTAAAGAAATAGCATAAACAGTTATCCACTTTCAAAGCAGCCTGGAATAAACGTGCACAGGTTGTATTGGAACAGGTGAAAAGGTTAGCAAATTTGTTTTGATGAAAGGTCAATCTCTTTTCTGTTGCGTTAGGTGTTTGAGCGGGTTTCAGCCCAATTTCGATTGGAAACTTTGAAACATTTCTCCCGCGAGGAGGTCAAAGAACTCTTGAAAAGAATCAGCAGTGAAACTGGTGTGGAGTGGCACGAAAGCAGCTATGAATTCATTGTATCTGGAAATTTTCAGCAGATTAAAGAATGTCGTTTTAGCTTGCAACAATGCGTTCATGCGAAGGAGGGCGGACGACCAACCTTGAATGGACCGGGCCATGACAGAGAGGAACCACCACTGGAGAGGGATGAAAATCAGTCTGTTAGAGGTGCATGCAGGGCGAAAATGTCGAATGATGGGGTGAACAGGCTTCTGAATGAGGAGCTACCGATGACCTCTGGAGAATCAGTACCAGTGGCTGGAACATCCAACCCAAGAACCACAGCCAACACAGGGTACTACGAAATCATACCCAAGTTCATGTTCTTTCTGGACAAAGTGTATCGTCGTGAGCTAGAGAACCTTGAGAAGAAATATGACGTCAGACTTGTCAAAAACGAGGACGAAAACAGAATGTCCGTGGAACCAGAAAAAAGTTGTAATGCTCAGAAGTATGAGGAAGCCTGCAATCTTTTCATCCGTTTGTACCGTTGTGTCTATCAAAACATGCGGTTGGTGCGATTTTCTTTGAAAGAAGATAAGAACGTTGTTCATTCTCGTCAGCTTATCAACGAGGTTTTAAAGAAACGTCCACTGTTGGTAGACATTGCTACCAATCGAAAGCACTGGGAATTGTACGGTGAGAGGGAAATCGTGAATAAGGTTCTGGAAGAGCTTCAACAGAAAGTGGAGATAAAGCTGGTAGACCCTGTGGCAGGAAACCACCCTTCTAGCGATAAGGAAGAGGTGATTGACGTCGATCAAAATGCTGAGTTCCCTACTTTGGAAAGACCTTTACAGACACTGTTAGGTATTGTTGCTATTAAACAAATAGTGTACTGAGAAAGATATGTTTTGGAGAGGGCAAAAAGGGCGATCCGTGTTCTCCTGTTACGAGTTTATCAGGCTCAGCATAATTACACCATTTTCATTATAATAAATTCCAAAAATAGTGCCCTCTTGTTTGCGCTTGGAAAACTTAAACTTTCACTTTTTCAGTTTCTCGTGTTATCGATTTTCATAGACAGGCAGCATAAAAGAAAAAGTTATTTGGAATTTTGCTGCAAGCTACTTATCTGTTCTTTTCTCGATTACTTAAGTCCACCCTAAATACAGTAAGTGTGGTTTTGTATTAGACATCTTACACCTTTAACAGCTCTTCATAGTACTTTTTAAGCAGACGGTGAGCAGACCTTACATTTTCTTTAACAACTTTGGAATAAGGAATGAAAGTCTTTCACTGTCTCTCGTCTCAGTGGACCATGCTCAAAACATCGGTGTCTTGACGCTCTGGGTTTTCGTCCTTGGAGAAAAACGGAAAACATGCACTGGTTCGCCCGGTAAATGTATGTCTTCAAACCGGCTTTATATTTCTTTCAGGAAAGGTGACACTTTCAGTCTATAAGGGAGACCTTACCGATGAACGAGTTGACGCCATAGTGAACGCCGCCAACAATGATTTCATACTTGGTTCAGGGGTCTCTGGTGCTATACTTCATAAAGGAGGGCGGTCTATTGAGGAAGAGTGCCGTAAGATTCTTAAAAGGCGCAAATCAGTGAAAGATGGTGATGCTGTTGCTACTAGCGCTGGAGATCTGCCATGTAAGATTGTGATTCACGCTGTGTGTCCGAAGTGGGTCGTTGAGCGGGAAAAAAAAAGCAGGAATATTCTTCAACGCGCTTGTTTAAACAGCTTTTATGTTGCTAAAGACTGTAACATGACCTCCGTAGCACTCCCAGCAATCAGCGCAGGTCTTTCCGGAATGCCGAGCGACGTTTGTGCTGAGGTCATGTTTGATGCCGTGGATGAGTTTTCCAGACAACAGGACTCAAGAAGGAATGCTATCACAGACATACGATTTGTGAACATTGATGATGACACCGTGCTTGTCTTCAGGAAGGAATTTATGAAAAGGTACAAACCAGACCAAGAACAGGTGCAACCAAAAGGAGCTGCCAAAGGAGCAAGTGGATTGCATGACAAAGGTGAGGGGAAAAGTCATTGTTAAAGCCAGGAACAAATTAAACGGAGTAGAAGGATCGACTGCAACCAGTTATGAATCTAGTGAAGGACAAGTTGGGGAGCAAGTTAGCCCCCAGGGTTGGGTGGAGCGTACTTATTAACCAAGATTCATAAAGTACTTGTTTTATAAATTATGCACCTATCAATGTAAACCCCGTGGGGGGGGGGAGTGCGGGCAAGGGGTGGGGATTTGACCGAGGAGCAAAAATTCTGGTCAATTTCCCAAGGGTGGGGCAGCATATGTTCATCAAATGTAGTCAAAATTCCCACCCAGGGGCAAAGTAACAAATATTTAAAAAAGACAAGCTATAAACATACCTTTAACAACTTAAACTTGAAGTATGAAGATAAATATCGGTAAAAAAACTCACCTTCTCCGAAACCCACGCCATTCCAAAGACAAGAAAGACGATGCCAGGTAGCCACGCTTTGTCTTGGCTCCAGTCTCTCTGCCGAACAAATCAAACGTCCCGACCCCCGAGGAAAGGTGCACGATCAAACCTCCCCCTGAGGAGATGGATTCCTTGGTCAAATCCCCACCCCTTGCCCGCACTCCCCCCCCCCCCCCCCCACGGGGTTTACATTGATAGAGTAGCGAGGTCCGTGTGTTATGACCTCAAACCAAATATTTTCCCGCCCGGGCTGACCTAACTGAGTCAATAAGCATTTTATCATTTGACTACTGACTAAGTTTTGAAAATTTGTTTTCTTTCTAAATAGGAAGCGATAGCCTGGCGCGCACAAAAATATCACGAAAAAGATTCTATAGTAAAAGGTTTTCCTTTATTTTCAGTTTTCGAGTCAGAACAAGAAATTCGCAGTTCATCGAAAAACGTGACTTATTTTCTCATTTCTGTTTTCTTTTATTTTTTCCTTTGGTTTCTTAACAAAGCCGCACTAGAGCCGGATGGCTTTTTCGGGACTGGCTCACGTCAACCTGTCCGGCCCTAAACACGTCAGCTTTTAGGTGCACCATGGCTCTCTAGGGGATTGCGTGACGTGATTGCGAACGGGTCACACAATAATATGCGTTGTTTGTTGGTTTTAGAGAAGGGATACGGATTATTGGCAATTACGGATTTTATTCTAGGGATATTGTTGCGAGATTAGGATACGGATTATTTCCACAATTTATCCAGGATTATGAATTGTTCTGATCCCCCCTCCCTCCATTCCTAACAGGGTATCATTAAAGTAAAGGACCTAATGGATATACTTATATATGATATTCTATTCCTCCCCATTATGTTCCATTGTTAGCATGATGTGGTATTCGGGTGTCTCTTATTGTAACCATGGCATGGGATACGTCATGGATACATGCATGAGATGCTTGGCATCAAAGGAAGAAAATTCATGGATATACAACTAATATGATATTCCATCTCTTGATCAATATCTTGCCATTATATCATCAACATCTTGCCATCAAAGGGATGGATCTCATGGATGTATAAAATTTAATTTATAATTATTCGCCTAAGGCGAAGTGATTATCGGTGAATATTAACATCGATAATCAATGAGCCTGAGGCGAATAATTGTTTTAGCGTGAATACACAGGTGATTATTTCAAAAACACAAAAGAAAAAGCATTGTACAACAAGAAAACATTTATTTCATCAAAAGCGCGCGAACGACTGGCAGCCATTTTGTTCGTCGAGGTGATTATCGGCTGATAATCTGAGATAGCGAACCAATCAGAGCGCGCGATTTTGTATAATCACCTGAGTATTCATACTAATGTATGATAATCTATTCCTCCACACGGATTTCCATTGTTGGCATGGTTTGCTAGAATGGTCACATGGGACTTGTCACTGTACGCTATAGAGCGTTTTCACTCACGTGGCCAGCAGCCATGCAAATTTTTTGGAACAAAAGAAAGTTGAGAAAGAGTTCAACTCCCAGAGGATTAATTTGGAACACCAACATGGCCACCGTTTCATTGTTTTGGAACACCAATATGGCTGCTGTGACGTAATGTGAAAACGCTCTATATATCCATGAGATTCGTGCGCACAAGAGAAGGAGCATATTGATATAACAATACGTTATAATTTCTTCCTCCATATTGTTTTCCATCGTAAACAGGGTTTGGTCATTGATTGTTTTCTATTGTCAACACTTGAAGGGGATGTGTCATGTTTGTATCCATGAGATCCATTTGTTGAAGTCGAAATTTTGTTTTCTGAATGTATGCCTCTCTATCCATTTTGTTGTTGGCTAAAAGTTATAATTTTTTATCTTTGTCGAGATTAGTTTTCCCTAAACCATTCTCCCCAATATCCAACAGATGCCACATCAGAAGGTGCCAGCGCTGGTCCTGAATGTGCCATATGTCTCGATGATTTTGAAAACCCACAGACCCTTAAATGTGGCCACGTCTTCTGTAACGATTGCGTGAGGGAAGCCCTTAAAAGGAGCAACAGGTGCCCAGTGTGTAAAGAACCGCAAGGTGTTATTAAAGGAGACCAGCCCCCTGGACTAATGAAAAGCTGGGTTGATAAGGTTTTACGTTTGCCAGGTTATCCAGGTATTTATCAGCCAGATGAGCCCATTTGCCACCAGTATCACGACTGCGAAACCAAGTGATCTTTCTTCAGATCTAGAATTGCAATCGGCAACTAAGGGCAAAACAAATAATAGTACGCGTGCTCTGATTGGCTGCTGAGAGGGCAAGATTTTCTTGTAATGACTGTGGATTATGAACATTTTTCAAAATTTTTTTTATATGTTAATATGGACAAAAGTTTTCTCATTTTCAAAGAAACTGTTTCTTCTGTCACTTCTGGCTTCGATTGCATGGTCGCGTGTGTTTCGGTTCAGTGAACATGATCTTGAATGATCTCTTGCGCCCGCGGGGACGCGGTTTTCTTTCTTACAGTGCAAAAAAGGCCATATAATAAATAACTTAATTACTTCGTCCGTTCGGTCATTACAGGGAAATCTCAGACCTCAGCCTTGATGTATTTACCTCGATATTGCTGGGTCAATACATCTAGGCCTCGGTCCGAGATTTCCCTATATTGACCTCACTCTCGGTTAATATGTAAGTAGTATATATTTCATTATTAGATACGCAAATTGTTAAACCAGTCTTTGCTCGAGTATACATGAACCCACTGTTGACCTGATTCCAGCGCGAACGGCTGGAATAGATTACCTAGAAGGGCATCGTACCTGTGCTCTTAAATTCGCAGGCGTGAATCACTATCATGCGTGATCATTTTTTGCTAAAATTTGCGATAGTGCTGCAAGGATCGAATCGTCTTCGTTTCCAATGGCAATGTGAACACCTAACCTATTTCATACATCCTAATTAGGTGTTGGGACAATCAAAATAAAGTATCGCTTTCCATCGGGATGTCAAGGCCCACAACACCCAAATCCTGGCACGTGGTTCGCTGGTACGGAACGTGTAGCTTACCTTCCCGACAACAAAGAGGGTCAAAAAGTGCTGCAACTCCTGAGCAGAGCGTTTGACGCAGGGCTGGTTTTTACCATCGGAAGGTCAGTCACAACAGGCATGGATAATCAAATAACGTGGAATGACATCCACCATAAAACCAACATCAGTGGAGGACCAGACGGGTGAGTGACATCCCGCTAAGTGTAGATAAAGCATTAAACTATCAGGACTTGAGCCTAACTGTACCATGGATCTAACTGTTACTATACAGTGTAACTTAAAGTTTGTATCCGCGGATCAGACCATGCAGTGTGACAACTGTTTGGAAAGCTACTGAACATTACTGTACTGTGGTGCTTTTTGTTTTACTATTCAGTGTGGTTCAATCTATTTAATCCGTGGATCAAACCCTGCAATATTACCCTTCCTTGCTAAATTACTCTAGCCACTGAAGAGTACTGTGCTGCGATACTGTTTATGTTACAGTACAGTGTAGCTCTATCATTTTCATCTCACGGTGAATGGAAACATATGGTATGACGGTCTTATGGAGTGACGCTTTTCTATATTGCCTAGCTTTATAAAAACAGTTTGTTATCTTTATGTTCGTTCAGTGTTCGTTCGAGTTAGAAGCTCAGGATGAATCAAATTCTTACGTGTTTCTTCCTGGTTGCTCAATTTTGTTTTTCACGTGTTCGCAGATATGGATATCCCGATCCAGGCTACCTCCGTCGGGTGAAAGAAGACTTGGCTGCTAAAGGGATCCGCTGACCGTCAGACAATGGCCGCTCGTCTTCTTAAAGAGACGTAACGTCGTTACGTGTGCAGAAAATCACATTTTAAAATTACTTGCGCCCTTTATTTGTTTTAATCAGGAGCCCATGTTGATGGGCTCCTTTCTTAATTTAGCAAGAAGTAAATCATTTGATAACTCGCTCCTTGTGGTAGAAATTGTTCGTAGTGTTGATTATTCTAAGGTTTTTGCGCAAAAAAGAACAGCACAAACTGAAAAGAGGTAGAGGTGGTTAATACAGTTATTTGCTGGTGTAAGGAAACGAAGTAAAATTTCCTACTGTATAAGAGTTCATGTAGATTTTCTCATGTATCGGGGTCAAACATGTCAAAGTGGGAGTGAGTAATGATAGAGGTCTAAAGACGATAGCGATCCGTTGTGAGTGTGATTTAATGTTTATTAGTAAAAATCTACTTGTAGACTAATGCAAATGCTGCAATCTGATTGGCCGAGCTACTGCAGACTATCAGCCATTAGACAGCACTTGGTTGAACATCGTTTTCAAAATGACGACGTCTTCACATGAAGATTTAGTATTTTGGTATTTCTTTCACGGTTTATTATGATTTTTACTAAAACAATTAGATTATAAGCTCGAGATTTTTATGAGGTGATGGTTGATTCGGCCTTCGATCGGTCTCATCAACTATCACCCCACAGAAATCTCGAGCTCATAATCTAATTGTTAAATATAGGTGTGTCAGCCATAATGGCTGAATTTATAGTTTAGACGATGGGTAGACGGTCTCCATAGGAGAGCTATTGGCCCGCATAAAGATCCCTGATCCTGTTTGATTGTTGTGAAGAGCTTAAGAGTGCGATCCGGTCTTGGATATGTAATCCAAGATCGCTCAGATCATGGCGAATCAAAGGAACCGATGAATCGTTGTCCAGAGTGGATTTATCGGTTTCTATCGTGCTTCGTGACCCGTGTGAGCGCGGATCACAAATCCAGATCATATCAAAGGAACGAACCCTTAAGCTTGTTAAAGACTTTCTCTGCCTCCCTAGGACTGTGTTTTTGTCATTTAGATAAAGCTTTATTATTCTAGTCGTTTTGTTTGTACAGAACCAATCAGATGAGTTTTCCTGATCACGTGAATTGTAACTCGATCGTTGTATATAGGTTAATTGATGTTCTGATCTTAGGAGTTTAGAATTTTTTTGAGTAGATCCGAAGAAAATAAACCCAGTAACATGATTGCGATTATCAAGTTTCTTAAAAAGCTCTTGGTAACAAGAGCGTCAGAGATCTTTATGAGGCTGGCGCAGGGTTATTGGCAGGTGTAACAGGTCTGTTGTCTTATTCCCTCGAAATTACTTACTTACTTACTGCCCATCATGCCTGTGTGGCACATAGGGCAGCAATAAAGTTCCTCCAACCTTGCCTATCTCTAGCCAGTTTTTTCAATGGTGCTCCAGCTGTAATTGAGCTCCCTTAACTCCGCTTCCACCGTTCTGCGCCACGTTGTTTTTGGGCGCCCTCTTCTGCGTTTGCCTTCAGGTGTCCAGCGCATTGCAGTCTTAGCTATTTTGTTGTTGTCCATTCGAAGCACATGTCCAATCCATCTCCATCTTCTCCTGGTGACAATCGTGCGAATATCCTTCTGCTTGGTTTGCTTCAGGAGCTGGTCGTTGGAGATTTTCTGTGGCCAGAAAATTCTCAGAATCTTCCTGAGGCTAGTTGTGTGGAAGGACGCTAGTTTTGACAGGTCATGTTCAGTCATTCGCCAGCATTCGCAGCCGTAAAGAAGGGTTGACAACACACAGCTCTGGTAGACCCTAAGCTTTGTCTTTGTGCTATAACTTGCCGATCTCCACACTGGTCGTAAGCTCATAAAGGCGCCCCTTGCTTTGTTTAGCCTGTTTTGTATGTCCACACCAGTACCGCCGTCCTGACAAAGCATACTTCCCTCGAAATAGGGGCAAAGAATTCTACCATCTGCTAGTGTGCGTAATAGGGAAGAGGAACACCCCTGGTGCTGCTCAACCCATTGTATATTAAGGTTGTTTGAATATTGACTGGAAAGGCGCGCCATACTCGACAACTACTTGGCAAAGTTAGATGCTACAGAAAAAGCGTTCATTGCTTTAAGGCACAATAAAAATCAAAATAGGATTCATCTGCAAACCTTCGCGCGCTTTAAAAGTGATAACCACTTGTCCTTCGTTAGAGATGCGTACATGCTCAAGTTCTCCTCCGCAATTTCCTAGTTTCTGAAAATATATAACTATGTCTTCGTCTCGAGTTTTCGGAGATATCCTGGCCATGTTGGATATAGCAACGCTTCCGGCCGCAGTTTCCTTATCTAAACCGTCGATACTGGAAACGTGCAAAACGAACCGATCTACAATATTCGCCATTTGCATACGAGAAAGCGAAATGCAACCTCGTTAGTATGAAGGGGAAGTACCAATTTCTCAGAAATCGTGGCACGCAAGACTGGGACCAAAACAGACGACCAGACCAATTTTTGAATACATTCAAATAAACGACGATTTCTGTACGAAATTGGGAAGAAAAACAGTTTAACGTAAGATTTTCTTTTTGAAAGAATTCCTTACCATTCGCTTCAATATATTGGAAATAAGTGTTTACCTCGAATATGTTTTAGCCTGATAGGCTAGGGCCTGGTGCTAATCAGTGACGTCTAAGGATCCGGGGATTCCTGGAAACATACTTCCGCCTGCTGACGGCTCTATTCTGTTGGTGTGGTTGGACTTTCGCTTATGGCGAGCTGAGTGCGTTGTAATGAACCATCACAAATTTGCCAAAATGGATCAAGTAGAGATATGTTCTACAGAAGGAGTTTTTAACATCAAGGAGGAAAGAATTCCTCGAAGTATTTTGGTACTTGGTTTAACAGAAGAGACAACTTCAGAGAAATTAATTATTCACTTCCAGCGAAGAAAGAATGGCGGTGGTGACATCGAAAGTATTGTAGTGAACGAAGCAAAAGGGGCTGCAGTGATAACTTTTGACAAGGAAGAAGGTAAATGAGAGTTTTAACATATCTATACCGATGTAATGATATTTTTAGGGTTAACTGTTCATACAATGGGTGTGCATAAGTAATTTATTCAATCGTTTTACATAAATACACACATGGTGAATGTCTGTCGTGATCTTTCGGTTTTCTTTCCAATGAATATATTCTTTGCGCTCTGTACCCGGTCGCTTTAATGCATTAGAATCTGTTTCTTTCAATGGTGTTTAATGTCTGCCTTTCCTGCTTGTCTAATTCCTACATGAAACTCCGTAACCCGAATTTTCAAACGGAACCTTCGCCACTTTTGCAACTTCAACAACGATCCAAACACAAAATTACTGCATTGAGAATAGACTTTGATCCACTTTAACACTTGTAGCTGTCTTTGATAACAGCAAAGCTTAGGGACGGACCATTAGAAAAGTGATGGGGGGGGGGGGGAATTTTCAGCTTGAACGAATTCTTTTTTTTCGCTCACTGCTTGTGCAGGAATTTTTTTTTCAGGTGAACCCCTCTGCACGAATTTTTTTTACTACGTGTGAAAAAGTCACAATTGGACCTTCCTTCTGCATGAATTTTTTTTTTACCGTCCTCTTTGCATGAATTTTTTTTCTTGGCATTTTCCCTTGCATGATTTTTTTTTTTCCCCACCCACCCCCCCCCATCACTTTTCTAATGGTCCGTCCCTTAGAAATATCCGGGGGGTACTCGATATATCCCTGGGTGGGGAGGTGCGGCGCGTCCCCTCATACCCTGACCCTATTTAAGACAAATATCGCTGACTTTTCTACCCTGTTTAAGACAGTACAATATTTGTACAAAGTCAACGGAAATCAATATTAATTAACATTAAAAGCTGGTAAAAATTTTGTTGTTTATCGTCCAAGTAAAGATATCCTGTTTAAGACAAAAATTGATAATTCGATACCCTGATTAAGACAAAAAATGATAAATTCGATACCCTATTTAAGACAAAAATCCCGAAAAACATACCCTGGCTGTCCGCACGTCTCCATTAATCCCTTATAAGGGAGTACCTCCCAGGAAATATCGCGGTTATCTGGGTCGAGACGTTCGGCTTTACATAATAATTAATTCATAATTAATTCATACTCCAGAGTCAGTCATGGAATTATGTGTCACGCAACTGTCACGACAAAATTTACAAATGTTCTACTTTTTGTACATACATTCGCGGCCAAAACGTTTGGGACACTTCTTCATTATTCCACAAACTGTGCATTTCAGTGTTTTCCCCCTTTCGCCATGCAGGGGGAACGGGGGAAAAATCTTTCTAAGGTTATTCCTAGGAGTGTAAATTGTTGGTATCACGCAGCTTTCACGTAAAAAAGCGAAATCAAAAGAAAGTGGCTAGGATTGTAATTATATATATCTCTTGTTAAGATCGCTTGTTCTCTTTGCCGCTGTCCAAGGATCCGGACTCTTAGAATGACATTTAGTAAGAGTCAGTGAATTTTTAGCGTTAAGCACAAACTTTGGCAGTGATGATTTGTATTAATTTTTTTTCTAACGTTATTTTGACATACGTTTATTACAGTTTTGCAGACTGTAGAGCAAATAGAACACGTGATTAATAATGTGACCTTGCAAGTGCAGTCGTGCGTTGCTTTGGGGACTGGGGATGAGGATTATAAGGTAAGTGATTCATTTTGTCTTATGCAAACGGAAAATCATTACAAACTCTGGCAACGGTACGATACACTTTCAGCGTGAACTTTCATCAACAGACTTCCGTGACTTCGGTCACGACAATTGTCGTCTTCATATCGGTGCCCCCGAGTTCTATCCGACTAATTACGAAGATGTCTACACTGGAGTGAGTGAGTGAGTGAGTGAGTGAGTGACAATTTGCATATCGGAGTCCCCACAAAAACTCGCAAACGTATCTACGAGTTAAAAACTGGTATCATGTAACTGACATGTCTATCAAAATTGGGTCACGCAACGTGACACACGCAGACAAAACTAGTTTAGCAAATAAGGTAACGTAACACTTTGCATAGAAATTAAATCACAAACTTTCTACTTTCCCAAAGACATGATATAATTATCCACTTGGAAACCAAATAGAAAGGGATTTTTGAGGTATAGAACGTGTGTCGTAACTGATATATTAAGCACGAGATACCGTGTTTCATCACATATCAAACACCGAAAATAGAGTTGAAAATACACTGCGAAGCGAAATTCGAGGTGTTTGATATGTGATAAAACACATGTATTGCGTGTTTGATATGCGATAAAACACATGTATCGCATGTTTGATATAGCTTCTCAAAACGAAATTATTAGAAGGAGAAGCTAACTGTGCAAAAATGAGCCGTGTTTCATCGGATATCCACACACGTCACGATGCTTGATTTCTTTTGTCTTTCTCTTATGGCTTATTTAACAATTATTCACCTCAGGCTCAGTGATTATCAGTGAATATTTACCTCGACTTCGTCTCGGTGAATATTCACCGACAATCACTGAGCCTGAGGTGAATAATTGTTTTAGTATAAATACACAGGTGAAAAAAAAAGAAAAGAAAAAGCATTGTAATACACGAAAAAATTTTATTTCATCAAAAGCGCGCGAACGACTGGAAGCCATTTTGTTCGTCGAGGTGATTATCGGCTGATAATCCGAGATAGCGAACCAATCAGAGCACCGATTTTGTATAATCACCTGAGTATTTATAATAATAATTATTATGCTGCAGTTCAGCCCTGCAGTTAACTCATGATGCTTACGTTAGCCTCTTCATGATCAAGTGATTTGACTCGCAACAAATGAGGTACAAATTAACCTAAAGTTGAATGCCGTTCTGTACTCCTTATTCTGTAAAGAAATAGAAGAAATAGTTATCCACTGAAAAAGCAATCTGGAATAAACGTGCACACGTTTTATTGGGACAGGTGAAAAGGTTAGATTCATATGTGAAGATTGTAATTTTTTTTTGATAAAATGTGAATGCCTTTGTTATTGCTTTAGGTGTTTGAGCGGGTTTTAGCCAGCTTTCGATTGGAAACTTTGAAACATTTCTCCAGCGAGGAGATCAAAGAACTCTTGAAAAGAATCAGCAGTGAAACTGGCGTGGAGTGGCACGAAGGCAGCTATGAATTCGTTGTATCTGGAAGTTTTCAGCAGATTAAAGAATGTCGTTGTAGCTTGCAACAATGCGTTCATGCGAAGGAGGGCGGACGACCAACCTTGAATGGACCGGGCCATGGCAGAAAAGAACCCCCTCTAGAAAGGGATGAAAATCACTCTGTTAGAGGTGCATACAGCGTGAAAACGTCGAGTGATGGGGTGAACAGGCTTCTGAATGAGGAGCTACCGATGACGTCTGGAAAATCCGTAACAGTGGCTGGGACATCCAACGCAAGCACCACACCCAACCCCTGGTACTACGAAATCATAACCAAGTTCATGTCCTTTCTGACAAAACTGTTTCGTCGTGAGCTAGTGAACCTTGAGAACAAATATGACGTCCGACCTGTTGACACAGAGGACAGAAACGGATTGATCGTGGAACCAGGAGGAAATTGTAATAGTCAGAAGCATGACGAAGCCTGCGAGCGTGTCATCAGTTTGAACCAAGATGTTTATCAAAACATGCAGCTGTTGCGATTTTCTTTGAAAGATAATAACAACGTTGTCCATTCTCGTCAGCTTATTAACGAGGTTGGTAAGAAACATCCGCTGTTGGTAGACAACAGTACCAATCAAAAGTACTGGGAATTGTACGGTGAGAGGGAAGTCGTGAAAAAGGCTCTAACAGAGCTTCAACCGGAAGTGGAGGTAAAGCTGGTAGACCCTGTGGCAGGAAACCACCCTTCTAGCGATGAGGAAGAGGTGAAGGACGTAGATCAAAGTGCTGAGGTCCCTACTTTGGAAAGACCTTTACGGACGCAGTTAGGTATTGTTGCTATGTAGCAAATAGTGTACTGTGAAATATATGTTTTGAGGATTTCACACTCAGGTAAAGGGGCAATCCGAGTTTACCGGTTACAAGTCGTCCTTTCGACCTTAAATAAATGTATATATTTAACAAATTGACGTCAGTTTTTTATGCGTCTGTCCTCTTATTGATGATAAATTGCGTCATAACATTGTCAAAGTATTGTAGATCCACGAGCCGATAGGCGAGTGGATCTACAACAAACTTTGACAATGTTATGACGCAACTTTTCATCAATAAGAGGACACACGCATAAAAAACTGACGTCAATTTGTTTTTTACAATAACAAAACGCGAAAAAGGTCAAATGAAGACTTAAATTAAAATTTCATGTGTCTGTACTCTTATTGATGATAAAAATTAGCCAATCGGCGCGCGAGAATTCGCTCAGTTATTGTAAAAACGTTTTTTTTGTTGTTGTTGTTTAGGAAAAATGACGCTTTCAGTCTATAAGGGAGACATAACCGATGAACAAGTTGACGCCATTGTGAACTCCACCAACGTTCTATTGACACTTGGTTCAGGGGTCGCCGGTTCTATACTTCATAAAGCAGGGCTGTCTGTTCAAGAAGAGTGCCTTAAGTTTCGTAAGAGGCGCGAATCACTGAACGTTGGAGACGCTGTTGCTACTGGCGCTGGAGATCTGACATGTCGGATTATAATTCACGTTGCAGGACCAGAGTGGTTCATTGGGCCACGGAAAAGTAAGGAACTTCTTTGGCGCGCCTGTTCAAACTGCTTTTCCGTTGCCAAAGAGCGTAAAATGACCTCCATAGCATTTCCAGCAATCAGCTCAGGTGTTTTTGGAATGCCAAAAGAAGTTTGTGCTGAGGTCATGTTCGATTCCGTGGATGCGTTTGTCAGACGAAGGGACTCAAGAAAGAATACCATTACGGACATTCGATTTGTGAACATTGATGATGAGACTGTGCATGTCTTCAGGGAGAAATTTATGCAAAGATACGATTCTGACCAAGAACAGATGCATTCTGAAGGACTTGCCAAAAAAGCAAGTGGATTGCACCGTGACGACAAAGGTAAGGGAAAAAGTCGTTTTTAAATTCAACAAGACGATGTAAGATCGTAAGTCGGACAACAGGTGGACGTGCTGTTATGAGTGTTGACCACTTATGGTGCGGAGTGGTCCAAAAAAGAAATGCTAAGGGTACCAAGGTCCTGGTTTACAACGTAGCATCTTTGTTGTCGTTTCCTCGAGTTTCATCGCGAGGCACCTTGTTTTTATCAGCAAATGCTCTTCTGTCATTCTGTCCACATTTTCTGTTCACTGGTAACTCGTTTGATTTCTGGTTTGATTCCAGTGAGACATTCGCTAAATCATTTGATTCTTTTGCTATTTTCAGTTCGCGGGACGACCCGTTTCGAAATATACGCTCATTACACACGCCATCTTTTAGAGTGGGTCTACCTCGAACGGTTTGTGGGTTTGTATGTTTGAGCGTAGAAAAGATGACACCATTTGTTTTCAACATATTCGCCATCGACTTCGACATGTAGAAAGAAGTTTGCGCCCGTATTATGTGTCTGCGGTATTCCCCATTGCACGTGACTGCGATTTGCGATGAAACTCGAGGGTAAACCTATAGTCGGTTGCCCGACTAATAACAAATTAAACAGAGTGGAAGAGTCGACTGAAACGAATGGGAAACCTAGTAAGGAACAAGTTGGGGACCGAGTTAGAGACCAGGTTTGGCTCAAGCGTACTTATTAACGTACTGAGATGTATTAAGTCCTTTTCATCTAAAAGGATGAGATGTCTTCTATCTCTTAATATAAACAGTTGCACAATAGTACAGAACAAAGTCCACATTCGTGTCACGGTATTTAATTGCTATTCTGCGTCCATCGAAGTTAAGATAACTTGGATCTTGTTTTGCGTTTGATCTCCTTTGCTTGGGTGGGACGTGTTTGCTTTAAACGTGACATTGACAGGATTGATGTTTATGGTAAGCAAATGTACCAGAATGTTTATAGTGTAGTTGTAAAGTAAAACGTTCTTAATTCAGTTTATTTAATGTGTCAATTCATTTTAGAAAGACTTAGTGAAGAGGATTTATATGGTAGACGCAAAAACAGAAAGTGACTAAGTTGGGGTCGCGAAAATTACATTTACCCAAAAGTGACTATGATGGGGTCTATAATTGGCCAGAGAAGGTTACTATAATGGGGTAGGGGTTCTGAGAGGCCGGCGGCACATACCCAACAAAGATTGACCCAAGTACCCCCGCCCCTCCCCCCCTCCCCCGGGAGCCATTGCTATATCCATGAGATTCTTATCATCGAATTATCTCATGGATATACGTATAGTTCCCTGTGTTGTGGTCTGGCCGTTGTAAATGTTATTTCATGTGTTATCTCATTTTGTATAGAATTTGCGCCTTAAAATTGTAAATTATATTATAACTAGGGTATCCAAAAGATAGTGATGCTGCGGCACATTCTGTTGATACTGACATAGTTTAGGCAGTGTAGTGTTTCATCTACCTGCGCGTCCCAAGATGTGTTCAAGCACCTTTAGTTCTCAAAATCGTCACAAATATTGGCGTTACGAAAAGTGGTTTGATCTCCCTGCCACTCAGTCCCCACCAAAAAAATTCGAATTCGAAAAGTATGAAGGAAAATGAAAACTACATTAAGTCTAGGTTTATTTAGTTTTATTTTTAGTCTCTGACTTTATACTAAGACGCTGACAAGTCTATAGGTATTAGTTTTCGAGGGTCTTGGTTTTCTTAATTTCCCAAATCATGGGCAAAATGCTTCCTCTAGAACGCACAAAATTCCTTTCTGTTCATTATTAAGGTTAACTATTATGGTGTAATGAAGTCATTGAGGGTTACATCATTGTCTGCAGGAAAAAAACGATTATGTAACTTAAAATCTTGCCTGGTGTGTATCAACTTCACGCATGGTGACGCATCGATGGCGAGGTGTGACTATGTTTGGATATAAAACGATACATATCAACGTCCCCTTTACCAGCTTGGGACAGTCGAAATATGTGGAAGTTATTGGAGCAAAAAGCTGACTTATGTTTGGACATAAAACGATACATATCAATCTCCCCTTTTTAAATCCCGAAAATCGAAAGATGTGGAAATTGTAGGAGCAAAAAGCTGACTTATAAATTCTGAACTGGTACGCATTAAATGTCTCTAAAATGTTGGCAGATGGTACGTGTCGAGGACGCGTCCACCGCGATGTGTGAAAATGCTAAAGCTTTAGCTTAAATTCATGTTTGGATAAATGATCGCAGCAGATAAGAAATTAGCGTGTTCTACGGTTCTCGTTGCCCCCGCAAGGTTCCGGCCAAGAGGCCGGAACCCGAGGAGGCACCCTAATGTTCCCCGCGTAAATAAGAAGTATCGTATGGTCGTAGTGTTAGTATGCGAAAATTTTCTCGATTTGACGAAAATAGGCGCGCACGGTGGTCCCGGTTAATTTTCAGCATGTGCGCCTGGCTCAGCAACCGCGCAAACTGGGTTTGGCAAGTTTGGCAACGAGTCGTCACGATTTTATTGCAAGCTTTTTTATTTCATTCCAAGCTATAAGATGAGTATTTTTATCATTGAGTATCACATCATTAACAAAAAGCTATTCAGCAGTACTGGAATTCTTTAGTTTTAAAGAACTTGATTTGTCAGGCACAAATCAGCAACGTCGATCGAAAGAACTTTGAACTTGATTTGTCAGACACAAATCAGCAACGTGGATCGACAGACTCGATTCAAACCACATCAGGAATAGCTCAAATATTTCAAAACCCAGTCAAAAACAAGAAAGGTTCTAACGTGAAATAACCGGGTTTTGTTCTATCTTAAGTTCAAGAATGTCACACTCGAAGCCAAAGCAGTCGTTCGTTGCGTTTCGTAGACGACACTTTATGAACTCGGTTTTCACTGACCTGGGCATTTATTCATGTGTAGTTGATGCTTTTTTGGATGTGTGTACACATTTGTTTATGCCATATTTGCCAAATTTGCCAGCTAAAAATGAGTTCACTGAGCTGCTTTTCAATACTTGCTCATATTACATCTGTTCGAGAGAAGACAATGCCTTGTTGAAGGAAATTCGCGAACCTGTATGGTCATACATCATTGACCACTGTAGTTCATTTGTAGCCAGAGATTGTAGTGCCTGTTTTAGTCAAATATTTGAGCAAAGAACACTTATCAGATGAAAATAAAGATGTGGGTATCGACACTGGACCAGTTCATTTTGAAGATGATGACAAAGTTTATAATGCAGAAACTGAAATGAATAGCTTTGTTCCAACCAACATTGACTCCAAAAAGGAAAAAGAAATTATTAATGAACAATTTCTTCATGTTCCGCAATCATTCAATTGGGATATTGGTGATGAGCCATTGAATGAATTTACCTAGTTGTCAATTCTTAGCATCAATGGCTTTTCCAACTTTATTTCCTGATGGAAAAGGTGATCCAACCAATAATGCAGTTTTTTCTGATACTTTGACCAATACATCTCAGTCATTTGCAGCTAAAAGACACTTCAACCTTTTCAACATCAAAGGACAAAAAGGATTGTTCTTCAAACAGTTGACTTTCACTGCATCGAAACAATCTGAAAACCTCCATGCAGAAACACCCTGTTCCTTTTTCATCAATTTTGAACGTCTTCCAAACATACTGAATTTGACTTGTGACTATAGTTTGCAATTCTTTTTTCGCCAGGTGTTTTAACCGCGTCCTTCAGATATTGTTCTGTTTTATTCCAAAGAGATTTTGCATTGCCTTACATTATTAACCAATTCATGTTTTCTTTGGAAGAGCCCTTTAATAATTGTTCCCTTTTACTGTAAGGACATTTTGTATTGCCTTATATTTAACAAGTTCATGTTCTTTTTACAGAATATTACATTTTGAATACTGTTATACGCAATATTAACAAATGCTTTCATAACGTTTCATCGTTATAACGACATTTTTCATAGTTATACTACCTTTCTATTGTTCGTTAGAAATAAATAATTAAAGATCGTTTTGTTGTTTAAAACGCGTTCTATTATATTTGCCTTGTTGATTGAACTCAGTATGACATGTCAAAATACCATTGCCCATCCTAAACACGATATGTATGAGGATTTCCATTAACCCAAGGGGGTTGATGTCAATTGGGGCTTGCCCTGTTTCTTCCTCCTGTCATAGATGTAAATCGTTTTGTTAAATATAGCTAATTGTTGTGACGAAATAAATAAATAAATAATAATAAATAATTGACAAAACACAAACACAACAAGGAATTTGCACTCACAAACTCTCAAACGAAAACTACATTTCAAAGGTTCATAACAAATACATGGACAACCACATGCAGTCTTCATTCAGTTTTTACAAGGTCGGGGGCAGATTTAGTGACAACTATGACCAATTTTTTTTTTAATTATTCTACAAGCTTTAGCACCGACAATTTCTCTTCATTTAAGAATTCGACCAAGGAGGCGAGACTGCTACGAAATTACACACCAAGTTTTAAATTAAGATGTCACAATTAATCGTCCAGATTTACAAACTTTCACTGAAATCCGCGCGAAAAAGGACGCCGGTGCGACGCTATGATCACGACATCCTCATGCTTTTCTGGCGCAATGTATTCTGGTAAAAAGTGCCGTTGAGAGCTCCGGCAAAAACTGTGGTTAAATGCAAGGCATTCTGGTAAAAAGTGTGGTTACATGCAATGCATTCTGGTAAAAAGTGATGAATTCGAGAATTCGTCCAGCCTTATATATTTCTCTTAAATCCTGATTATGTTGCTGCTCGCTCGCTGCGCTCGCTCCGCACCAATGATATCGAAAACAATCAATCAGCGCGCAGCAGGGATTTCTATATCGCTAGTCGTGAAGTTAAGAGGTTGCTTTTTCTCGCCGCCGTTCAGCAAAATTCTTCCTCGACTACACTCGAGCAAACATGGAAGAACAACGGGATAACTCTTGCTTTAACTCTCGCTTTTCAGCTGTGCAGTCAGTCGATGAATTCCGGCAGAGAGAGGTAAAAAAACACAAATACACAAGGGTCACAATTTCAATTACGTTCTTTGACTGTGTGCTATTTTGGCTTTAATTTCACGGCTGCTTCGGTTGTGTACATAACTGCGATGATTAATTAATGTCATTACATATCGGTATATTTGTTGCTTGTTTACTGCTCACTTTCTGACATCATTAGAATTATATGATAAAAAAAATTAATCCCCAACGGATTATGTGTATTTTGTGCAACCCTCGACCGACAGATCGGTCGACATATCGACCGACACTCGGCCGATATATCGACCGAGATATGACCGATTTATAACCCACTGATTAATTTTCGCGCTATTTTATTGGTTATTTTGGGTCACATGGTGTCAAATAGCTGGACGGGTATCAGGCGATATACCTCGGCCGCGTGGATATTTGCCCTGCGATTTTTCAGTCGCAAGAAAACACAACAAAGTCAGTCTCTTTTTAAACAAACTCGTTTTGTAGAATCCAGTGATCGTAGTCAAGTAGTTAGTCGCAGCTGTAGCTCCGGATAAAACAGAAAATCAACAAAATAAGCTGCTGGTGTTTTTGGCCTCGAGGTGAGCAAAAGTTCGGAACCCTTGGGCAATCAAATTCTTGAAAATCTCCCCACTGAAATGTGCAAAAAGGCTGGTTTTGCACAAACCTACACTTCCCACTGTCTTTAAAGCTGCCAGTTGAGAAAACGTTCCAAGCCAAAAACGATAAACTACGCAAGAGATAATTATAAATCCCTCAAGTCGAACAATGCAAAGCCAAGTACAGAAAAACTGTTCGAGTCATCGGCAAATATCGGTCCACTAATTGCTCAACAAAATTTAGTTCAGTCCGTTCAATCTTTTCTTGGAACTATAGGTCTTCCACCTGTTTTTAACTCGTGGATACGCGAAGCGTATTTGCGAGTTTTTGTGGGGACTCCGATATGCAAATTGTCACTCACTCACTCACTCACTCACTCACTCACTCACTCCAGTGTAGACATCTTCGTAATTGGTCGGATAGAACTCGGGGGCACCGATATGAAGACGACAATTGTCGTGACCGAAGTCACGGAAGTCTGTTGATGAAAGTTCACGCTGAAAGTGTATCGTACCGTTGCCAGAGTTTGTAATGATTTTGTAGCTTAAGAGGACGATTAGCGAGGCCCTGTTAGGGGTAAATTTCGACAAGCGACATGGCCTTGAAACGGCGACATAAAGGACCTGAAATGGCGACGAACGACGAGCCGCTCACGGGAAATTACGACAGCGACCTTCGACCTTCCGAAATTGCGACGTGAAAAGGTTTGAAACTCAGACGCGCCACATAAAGAACCTCACTAACAGGGCCTCATTAGCGGTCTTACTAAAATCAATAGGAGTTTAAATGTTTCCAGTTAGGACAATAACCAACGTGGAGACTGAATTCCATGAGCCTTTTACTCGGCCAGGCGCTAAACGTGAACAGATGATAACTATTCGCTTTTCCGACATCGACCGCCATCGACCGCCCCCAAGATTACAAGCAGTATATGAATTTCAGTTGGCTCGAAAGTGATCTGAAGATGAGAAAATCTCTTGCTAATGTAGTAAGCTTTGATGAGAACTCATAGAGCGAAATTAGCACTTGAATGAAAACTTATATGAGCGAAATGAGTACTCGTTATTGAACGAAACTACTACTGAAAACAGAATAAATTGACGAATCCATGAGGTGAAACCGAAGAACTTCTGCGGCCAACCTGGATAAGAAACATCGCATGGAGGACTTTTCTACTGATTTAAGTGTTAGTACGAACAGGAATGGAGTTGGAGAAGTATTGGGACGGTCAAGAAGTATGTCAACGCTTACCATTAAATATAGAGGCGCATGCCGTGACGGAGAACCAGGGTTCGAAAAGAGTAAGTCATGTAGAAAATGTATTAAGCGTTATATTATATACAATACACCACAAGCCGTTACAATAAAACGTTTTCTGTCTATTGATTTCCGAATTTACCTTGAAGTGAACTAGATTGTGTTGAAGTAGACATGTTGGAAAAATAGGCTTACCTGTTTTGCTTACTGTTGCGTGACTCATCATATTTACATTGTAAAAACAAGAAGTTATAAGGATAAAAACAACAAGACGATCTAAGATCGTAAGTCGGACAACAGGTAGACGTGCTGTTATGGGAGCAACTTCAGAATACCCGGCCACGATTGCGTGACATTAATCTCGTGCTCCCGTGGTGCCGCGGTCGCGATGTCAATCATGAAATTAAAAAAGAGAAATGGGCCAAAAAATATTTTAAAAGAAATAAAGTGGATGGAGTGGGTATAGAACTAGTGCTCCCGCAGTCCCGCAGTCCCGCAGTTGAAAAAAAGGATATCGGCACATAGATTATAGAACGAGGTATGTTCATGTGTATTGTGCTTATTTTCGGCATATGGATTATAGAACGAGGAACATTCATGTGTATTGTGCTTGTTTTCGGCACATGGATTATAGAACGAGGAATATTCGTGTGTACTGTGCTTGTTTTCGGCACATGGATTATAGAACGAGGTATTTGTTTCCATATGCAAATATTTATTGACTGCGGGACTGCTGGAGCAGAACTTTAATGTCACGCAATCGTGGCCGGGATTCTGAAGTTTCAGCCCCAACGGAAACGTGGCATCTTTGTTGTCGTTTCCTCGAGTTTCATCGCGAGGCACTTTGTCTTTATCAGCAGATGCACTTCTGTCACTCTGTCCACATTTTCTGTTCACTGGTAACTCGTTTGATTTCTGGTTTGATTCTTTTGAGACATTCGCTAAATCATTTGATTCTCAAGTTTGCTATTTTCAGTTCGCGGAACGACCCGTTTCGAAATATACGCTCATTACACACGCCATCTTTTAGAGTGGGTCTACCGCGAACGATTTGTGGGTCTGTATGTTTGAACGTAGAAAAGATGACACCATTTGTTTTCAACATATTCGCCATCGACTTCGACATCGTAGAAAGAAGGTTGCGCCCGTATTATGTGTCTGCGGTATTCCCCATTGCACTTGACTGCGATTTGCGATGAAACTCGAGGGTAAACCTATAGTCGGTTGCCCGACTAAAGATGTATTGCTGTATTAATGATGGCAAGTGTGATTTTTTTTTAAGTGCAACCCTGAATATATATACCACTGATAACCTAAAATGAGATGGTAATGTAAATAAACTAATTCAACTTGATAAAGGATTGAGAGTCTTAAGGATTTTAAGATCATCACTAACATACTTTGCAAAAATGCAAGAAAGACTTCTTTGGTATGATTCGTCAGCTGGGCTATCCTACATGGTTTTGTTCATTATCAGCTGCAGAATCAAGGTGGATATTTCTGTTGAATACATTGAATAGACTTGTAGACAACAAAAACTATAATGATGATAAAATTGACAATGTCATGACAACAAAATTCAGACCTTATTCAGAAGGACCCTGTTACTTTGAACACACAGACAGTGAGCAGCAGGATACCAGAACTACATTTTGTTTCGTTGCCATTTAATCCTGTACCCTTATGTTAAGTTATCAAATTTTTTTAACAACTGTATGCTTGCCACCTGCCTTACAACTGATGCCCAGTGTAGTCAAATGATTGGCGTCATGTACTCACTGTATGTTTATTTAAAAAAGCTACTCAGCTCCCTGGTCACTTTTATGTTTTGATTATAGATTATTAAAATTATCTTCAAGTTCATTCAATCACAACTCTGAAAAAAACACCTCGTTAATTTTTAAATTATTTCTTTTTTCTCTGTTTTGTAAACATATCCACGAGTTCACCATAGTCCTACTTTGATTTTTCTTCGACCTACTCAGCGCCCGCCATTCAACAACAAAGCCAAGTTTGCGAACAATCCACTTTTAACGTAAATCCTCCAACAACACGAGATTTTCCAATTTCTCTTTTTCATGGGTGTAATTTCTTTCGCAGTGTTAGTGGTATTGTTGAATTTTCTTTTCTAATACACTGGAAACGTTTAGCTTTGACTTCTCGAACAACGCAGTTGACAAGATGAACCAAAGTGCCGTGTTTTCGAGATTTTCATTTAAGGGGCGTTGCGAGAGTATGTTCGACATGACAGCTTGTCAAGCTCTGGTCCAATCACAGTTTACATAAAACAATTTTATCCAATCAGTGTACCTGTAGTGTTTGCGTCAGTCGCAATCCCAGTCAGACGACTTGTTTTTCTTTTTCTTCAACACGTTCAAAGTAAGAATCAACTCGCGATCGCGGAGGGTTATAACATAAATAAACCCCTTTCTGGCTTACTGGTATATGGGAGGATAATGCCCTTGGCTGAGAGATTGTCCTCAAAATTTCACATATGCCCTCGAAGCTTCGCTTCTCGGCCAACTGTTCATTTTTCGGACAATCTCTCAGCCGCGGGCATTATCCTCCGATATACCAGCCGCCAGAAGGGGTTTATTAGAGACCTTAAGATTGAGGTTTCCCTCTTAAACCGCAAACGGCAAACGCCAGCTAGCAGTTTACCGTTCGACGTTCGCCGTATTTGCAAAATCTAGCTTTAAGATTTAAAGGCTAGTTTTATCAAGGCATCCGATGTGACGGTAGTAGTGTGATTTGGAAATCAGCACTACTTGTCAAAATACATCACTAGAGTTCTGCTTTTTAATAAACATGATAATTATCTTTCATTGTCTGCTGTGATATAACTTTAAAACCATTGTGACCTTCAAATGTTTTCGTAGTATGGATTACTGTACAACGGCCATGTTTGTTTATGACGATGCAGCCAAGTAACGCGGCTGGTAATAGGGACTTTAAGCAACGAGAACCGGAACGGGAACGGTGACGTCGGAACAGCGAAAAGACTGGGGAGAGAACGCGGTCGTGGCGCGAGCTTTAAAGCAGTTAAGCACGATTCCACAAAACTGGGACGGTAGTCATAGCACGCCAGTTAACCAGTTAAGTTCGCCTGACAAGTAGAGGAGTTGAAATTTAGCAAAACAGCGTGGATTAGAGAACTGAGAATTCCTTCGGTCCTTATTTCAATCACATCTACACATACACGAAATAAATAAAGCAGCGAAATATAAAGTTTACAAACAACAACACAAGAGTTCTGACAGGTGAATTATCGAAGATCAATTTTTAGATCAGGTCTGTTGTCAAATGTAACATGTATTCGTAGCACACATTATAAAGTTTGATCAGAAATTTTTCAAAGACGCTTCAGTGTATTTAATTCCCACGATTGCAAGTTAACTGAAAATAAAATGGGCCAAGCGACGCTGTTATCACTTTGGAACTTGGTCTAGACAGCGACAGAAAGGTTCTGGCTTTTAAGTCAAATCATTTTAATCAATTCATGACTGCTTACTTCAGTTATGTAGCTAGGCCAAACAAACGAGAAAAATTCTCTACGGGTAATTTCATTTTCAAACAAAGAGCTTAATTTGCTTTGCTTTGATCGTCAGTTGCGCTTTCCCCTTTACCAAGGAGACAAACTTTTCTGATAAAAAATGATTATAAAGGATATTTAGACTTTTCAGTAGTCACTCATTGCTTACGACAAAATAGCAAAGAAAATAGGATTTAAGTACTCACGTTTTCACACAACCGGAGATTGCCTTTATTTACGTTCCGACGTGACGGCAACGACAAGATATTTTCCGCCAGACATGCGCACTATGAGATTTGGGTTTTCCCAGAGGCCTCTCCCGTCGCCGTCGCCGTTGCCGTTCTCGCTGCTTAAAGTCCCTAATTCTTGTGATCTCGCGACTGACTCAGATGAACCTGCTGGTCATCGAGATGGATCTTCAAAGAAAGCGAATTTGAAGCCCGAACGTGGCTTTATGTTCGTAAAACTAGCGAAAAACCCTGCCGTAATTCAGTTACCTCTAGACACCGTCGGCGAAGTTCAAACCTGAACCTCAAACGTCAAACGCGACGGCAAGATCGGAGTCACGTGACTTTTTTGCCGTTTGCGGTTTGAGAGAAACGAGGAAAAACCTCAGTCTTAAGGTCCCTATTTACTAAATACCACCGACAGTCGACCGATATTCCACCGACAGTCAATGGTCAACATATTAGCCGTGCCGGCCGCTATATCGACCGAGATATCGGCCGATAGTCGGACAATATGTCGACCGACACTCGGCCGATATATCGGTCGATATCTCGGCCGATACATCGGCCGAGTATCGGTCGATATGCCGACCGATACATCGGTCGAGTGTTGGGCGATATGTCGACCGATACATCGGTCGAGTGTCGGTCGATATGTCGACCGATGTGTCGGTCGATATGTCGACCGATATGTCGGTCGAGGGGTGCACAAAATGCACATGATCCAAAATTACAAGGCGGCTTACATGTAAAGATATGGAGTTTATCTTCTTGTGGAAAAGTATATTTCATTATTTCGCGGCGCTCACTCATGAAATATTATTTTCTACTCGAAGATAAACTCCATATCTTCAAGCCACCGTGTAATATCCTCTATATATCCTCCCTTTTGACTTGCATTGTTAGCATGGTATGGGATGCGTCACGGTTGCATCCGTGAGATACTTGCTAATATACATGCGTTACCAATATACGTTATACCAATATAAATGCGTTATTGACTGAGAGTGGGGTCAAAATAGCTGCATATTGTGCATTTTTATTGCCGAGACGTAGTCCAGGTCAGTTTGCTTTGTTTTGTTTCGCGGGTCAACGCGGAAAATCCCGTGCAAGCGAGATAGGCCCATCTTGCTTGCTCGGGTAGCCAATCAGAACTCAGGATTCGTCTCATCTTGGCCGCTCGTGGAACCAACCATACAATAATATATGATAATGAATTAATCCCTGCTGTCCTCCAACGTTAACAAGGTGTGGCCTTAATGAGTGTACTTCTTTTACTGTTAGCATGGTGTGTGACACATCAAGGGTATATCCATGGGATTCTTACCTGTTGTAGTCGCAACTTTTCTTATATTAATGTACCCCTCCCTAGATGAGTGGGCATCCATTTGGCAGTTGGTTAAAAGTTGTAATTTCATATCTGTCTTGAGAATTTAAAAATTCTTTCTAACTTTCAGCAGATCCCACATCAGAAGGTGCTACGGCTGAACCTGAATGTGCCATATGCCTCGAAGCCATCCCGAACCTTCGAGTTCTAAGGTGTGGCCACGTTTTCTGCAGGGATTGTATAACGGAAGCCCTCAAACGGAGAAACATCTGTCCTGTGTGTAAAGATCCGCAAAGTGTTATTAAAGGAGACCAGCCTCCTGGAGAAATGAGCAGCCGAGTTACTCATTGCTCAAGTTTGCCAGGTTATCGAGGTATTTCTCTGCCAGATGAGCCTGTTGGCTTCCAATGTTACGTAACCACGTTTTAGTCTTTCTCTAAAAATCATCATGGCCTAATATGTTGATTTTGTGCGTGCTTTTTGCATCCTGTATCATGGCTGACGGAAAAAGCCATATTCGTTTGCAAAATATTATCAAAATAAAGCCGCGTCACCAGTAAGATACGCAAAATGTCAAGCAGCTATTTATCCATTGGACAACATGGTCTTTCTCAGCACCATCTACACGGAATCCCGAAAGCGTGAGTACCAACTCTGAGATGTGATCTGACCTCCATGCGCTGGAAACGTCCTCCTTCAAAAATTTGCACTCAAAAATTTGCGATGTATTTCATTTTTAACTCGTGGATACGCGAAGCGTATTTGCGAGTTTTTGTGGGGACTCCGATATGCAAATTGTCACTCACTCACTCACTCACTCCAGTGTAGACACACTTCGTAATTAGTCGGATAGAACTTGGGGGCACCGATGTGAAGACGACAATTGTCGTGACCGAAGTCACCGAAGTCTGTTGATGAAAGTTCACGCTGAAAGTGTATCGTACCGTTGCCAGAGTTTGTAATGATTTTGTAGCTTAAGAGGACGATTAGCGAGGCCCTGTTAGGGGTAAATTTCGACAAGCGACATGGCCTTGAAACGGCGACATAAAGGACCTGAAATGGCGACGAACGACGAGCCGCTCACGGGAAATTACGACAGCGACCTTCGACCTTCCGAAATTGCGACGTGAAAAGGTTTGAAACTCAGACGCGCGACATAAAGAACCTCACAAACAGGGCCTCATTAGCGGTCTTACTAAAATCAAAAGGAGTTTAAATGTTTCCAGTTAGGACAATAACCAACTTGGAGACTGAATTTCATGAGCCTTTTACTCGGCTAGGCGCTAAACGTGAACAGATGATAACTATTCACTTTTCCGACATCGACCGCCCCCAAGATTACAAGCAGTATATGAATTTCAGTTGGCTCGAAAGTGATCTGAAGATGAGAAAATCTCATGCTAATGTAGTAAGCTTTGATGAGAACTCATAGAGCGAAATTAGCACTTGAATGAGAACTTATTTGAGCGAAATGAGTACTCGTTATTGAACGAAACTACTACTGGAAACAGAATAAATTGACGAATCCATGAGGTGAAATCGAAGAACTTCTGCGGCCAACCTGGATAAGAAACATCGCATGGAGGACTTTCCTACTGATTTAAGTGTTAGTACTAACAGGAATGGAGTTGGAGAAGTATTGGGACGGTCAAGAAGTATGTCAACGCTTACCATCAAATATGGAGGCGCATGCCGTGACGGAGAACCATGAAGATTACAATGTAAGAAAGTCATTAAAGGGTTCGAAAAGAGTAAGTCATGTAGAAAATGTATTAAGCGTTATATACAATACACCACAAGCCGTTACAATGAAAAGTTTTCTGTCTATTGATTTCCGAATTTACCTTGAAGTGAACTAGATTGTGTTGAAGTAGACATGTTGGAAAAATAGGCTTACCTGTTTTGCTTACTGTTGTGTGACTCATCATATTTACATTGTAAAAACAAGAAGTTATAAGGATAAAAACAAAGATGTGTTGCTGTATTAATGATGGCAAGTGTGATATTTTTTAAGTGCAACCCTGAATATATATACCACTGATAACCTAGAATGAGATGGTAATGTAAATAAACTAATTCATCTTGATAAAGGATTGAGAGTCTTAAGGATTTTAAGATCATCACTAACATACTTTGCAAAAATGCAAGAAAAATTTTTTTGGTATGATTCGTCAGCTGGGCTATCCTACATGGTTTTGTTCATTATCAGCTGCAGAATCAAGGTGGATATTTCTGTTGAATACATTGAATAGACTTGTAGACAACAAAAACTATAATGATGATAAAATTGACAATGTCATGGCAACAAAATTCAGACCTTATTCAGAAGGACCCTGTTACTATGAACACACAGACAGTGAGCAGCAGGATACCAGAACTACATTTTGTTTCGTTGCCATTTAATCCTGTACCCTTATGTTAAGTTATCAAATTTTTTAACAACTGTATGCTTGCCACCTGCCTTATAACTGATGCCTAGTGTAGTCAAATGATTGGAGTCATGTACTCACTGTATGTTTATTTAAAAAAGCTACTCAGCTCCCTGGTCACTTTTATGTTGTGATTATAGATTATTAAAATTATCTTCAAGTTCATTCAATCACAACTCTGAAAAAACACCTCGTTAATTTTTAAATTATTTCTTTTTTCTCTGTTTGTAAACATATCCACGAGTTCACCATAGTCCTACTTTGATTATTCTTTACACGTGTAGATAGTTCCCAGCAGTTTATACAGCGAGAGTCAAATCCTCAATGGCGTCTCTAACCGCAGTGCAAAGATCTGATTTAGTTCATATACTTAAGTTGTTAGTGAGTTATATTTGTTGCGCGTTTTAGGAGATGGGATAATCACCGTAAGCTACCACTTTCCATCGGGAATCCAAGGTCCAGAGCACCCAAATCCTGGTAGGCCGTTCATTGGCACGAGTCGTGATGCTTACCTTCCCAACAACCAAGAGGGTCGAGAAGTACTGCAACTCTTGAGGAGAGCGTTTGACGCAGGACTGGTTTTTACTATCGGAAGGTCAGTCACAACAGGAAAGGTTACCCAAGTAACGTGGAATGACATCCACCATAAGACCAACATTAGTGGAGGACCACACGGGTGAGTAACATCCAGCTAATAAAGATAAAGCATTTAACGCATCACCTTATCCCTTTAGCCAGAATCTGAGCCCAAGTTTACTATGAACCCAACTGTTACTATACAGTATGACTCAAGCTTTTTATCCGTCGACCAAGCCATGCAAAGTGACCACTGTTTGAAAAGCTACTGAACAGTACTGTACTGTGGCACTGTTTGTTTTACTATACAGTTTGCTACTATTTCATCTGGGATCAAACCATGCAGTGTGACCATTCTTTGGAAAGCCACTCAACAGGACTTTACAATCTATTTCATCCGTGGATCAATCCATGCAATATTACTCTAGCCACTGAATAGTACTGTGCTGCGGTACTGTTCATGTTACAGTACAGTGTGACTCTATCATGTATTTTCATCTCTCATAGTGAATGGAGCTATATGGTATGACGGTCTTTTGGAGTGACGCTTTTCTATATTGCCTAGCTTTATAAGACAGTTTGTTATCTTTACGTTCGTTTATTGTCCTTTCGAGTTAGAAGCTCAGGATAAATCAAATTCTATATGTTTCTTCCTGATTGCTCAATTTTGTTTTTCACGTGTTCGCAGATATGGATATCCCGATCCAGGCTACCTCCTTCGGGTAAAGGAAGACTTGGCTGCTAAAGGGATCCGCTGACCGTCAGGCAATGGCCCCTCGTCTTCTTAAAGAGACGTAACGTCGTTACGTGTGAAGAAAATCACACTTTAAAATTACCTGCACCCTTTATTCGTTTTGATCGGGAGCCCATGTTGATGGGCCTTTTTCTTAATTTAGCAACAAGTAAATTTTTTGATAACTCGCTCCTGATGGTAGAAATTGTTTGTATTGTCAGGAGCCCATGAATGGACTCCTGGTAGTGTTGATTGTTTTAAGATTTTCGCGCAAAAAGAACAGCACAAACTGAAAAGAGGTAGAGGTGGTTAATGCAGTTATTTGCAGGTGTAAGGAAACGAACTAAAATTTCCTACTGTATAAGATTTCATGTAGATTTTCTCATGTATCGGGGTCAAACATGTCAAAGTGGGAGTGAGTAATGACAGAGGTCTAAAGTCGATCGCGATTCGTTGTGAGTGTGATTTAATTTTAATTAGTAAATGCCACAGTCTGATTGGCCGAGCTTTTGCAGACTATCAGCCATTAGACAGCACTTGGTTGAAGATCGTTTTCAAAATGACGACGTCTTCACATGAAGATTTATAGTATTTTGGTATTTCTTTCACCGACACATGATTCGTTTATTATGATTTTTACTAAAACAATTAGAATATGAGCTCGAAATTTCTATGAGGTGACAGTTGATTCGGCCTTCGGCCTTATCAGCTATCACCCCACAGAAATCTCGAGCTCATAATCTAATTGTTAAATATAGGTGTGTCAGCCATAATGGCTGAATTTATAATTTAAAGCTAGACGGTCTCCATAGGAGAGCTATTGGCCCCCATAAAGATCCCTGATCCTGTTTGATTGTTGTGAAGAGCTTAAGAGTGCAATCCGGTCTTGGATATGTAATCCAAGATCGCTTAGATCATGGCGCATCAAAGGAACCGATGAATCCTTGTCCAGATTGAATTACGATCTAGATCAGAATTTGTGTTCTGAGATAACTCAGATTATGGCGAATCAAAGGAACCGATGAATCCTTGTCCAGATTGAATTACGATCTAGATCTGAATTTGTGTTCTGAGATAACTCAGATCATGGCGCATCAAAGGAACCGATGAATCCTTGTCCAGATTGAATTACGATCTAGATCTGAATTTGTGTTCTGAGATCGCTCAGATTATGGCGAATCAAAGGAACCGATGAATCCTTGTCCAGATTGAATTATGATCTAGATCTGAATTTGTGTTCTGAGATCGCTCAGATCATGGCGCATCAAAGGAACCGATGAATCCTTTTCTAGACTGGGGAAGTACGATCCAGATCTGGATTTGTGTTCTGAGATCGCTCAAGTCATGGCGCATCAAAGGAACCGATGAATCGTTGTCCAGAGTGAATTTATCTGTTTCTTTCGTGCTCCGTGATCCGTGTGAGGGCGGATCACAAATCCAGATCATATCAAAGGAACGAACCCTTGAACTTGTTTAAGACGGCTTTCTCTGCCTCCCTAGGACTGTGATTTTGAGTCATTTAGATAATGCATTTATTATTCTAGCCGTTTTGTTTGTACAGAACCAATCAGATGAGTTTTCCTGATCACGTGAATTGTAACTCGATCGTTGTATAAAGGTTAATTGATGTTCTGATCATAGGAGTTTACAATTTCTTGAGTAGATCCGAAGAAAATAAAGGGAGTAAAACGAAAGCGATTATCAAGTATCTTAAAAAGCTTTTGGTAAAAATCAAAGAGCACCAGAGATCTTTAAAATGCAACAGCTCTCCTGTGGAGACCTGAGCAACTTTCTTTGCGCTGATTAGATTGGACGACAAAGAAGGCCACATTTTGCAGGTTGAACGTCGTTTACTAGCTGCTGTTTATTATCTATTCTTTACAGGCGCACGCGGTGACGTTTTCTTCGTCGCTAAGTAAGATTCCCGAGAAAGTCCCTTAGAGGACTATATTGGGAATCTTAGATTATATATAGTAGGAATCTAGTGATATTATAGACTTTTATGTCTTGTTCACCACTAAGCTTAACTAGCAAGAACGTTTGTTATCTTAATTAATGAACCTTTGTTTGTAGAATAATGAAACAAAAACATGAATAGTGACGTCAGCAAAGGTCAATGTAGGTGCATGCGTGGTTCTTTGCTGTCTGCGTAAGACTTCGCTGTTGGCCTGCAATATACTCAATTGTTTGTATATCGTTCTATTAAACAATTAGATTATGAGCTCGAGATTTCTATCGCGTGATAGTTGACGAGGGCGCAGCCCGAGTCAGCTATCACGCATGGAAATCGAGAGCGAATAATCTAATTGTTTTAGTATAAATCTACTAGTCGTTCAAAACTTTGTCTTTTCTGGAACAGCCTCGACCAGTAAACTGTCTAAATCTTCTTCACGGACACTTCGAAAAGGTGAAGAAGCGGCCGCCATTACGCTACTCACTATCTATCACAGATTATAGTTCACCACTAAATTTTCTCCGATTCGTATTGGTTTAAATTGATCACGTGACGCGATAGTGTTCGTCCGCGGAGACACACTATCAGCGCATAGTGCCCTTCCGAGGAAAATACCCGGATGGATAGTGCCCGTCCGTGAAAATGTGAATTTTCTGAGAGTTATACCGTATTTTTTAGGCAATGTACGTTGCGAATTATTGAAATTTCAGGCTGTCCATATGGATAAATATTTGATTGATCTGCATTTAGTGGGTTTTGACTGTTTTTCAACTGGCGCGCGGAAGAAAATTTAGTGGTAAACAATAAAGACAATAGAGTGTTTATGTCTCGGAACTATCGATCCGATAGTTGCCCCTTGGAAATTTGATGTTCTTAAAACTAGCATATTTGCCCTCGAAGCTTCGCTTCTCGGGCAAATATTTGTTTTAAGAACATCAAATTTCCGCGGGGCAACCATCAGCCGATAGTTCCTCGACAGAAACACTCTATTGTTTAAATAGATAGTGGGTAGCGTAGCCAATCAGAGCGCGGCATTTGTGATAGAACGCTAGTAGATTTATACTAAAATGCAATGGTAAAAGCGATTTTGGCAATTTGGGAAATAAAGAAAGTGCTTTTAGACGATAGCTATAGTCCTATATTGTTATGTATCGACATTATATTTGGTAGCTTAATTAATTAATAAGCAAACACGAGTACGACATACGTTTGAAAAATGAATTTGTTTCTCTCTTGTACTAATTACTACAGGTTTGATTCATTTTCTGTTTGTTTCTCTTTCAAACTGGAATTTTCCAATTTTCATCGTTCGCATTTCATTCCGAATTTCTCTAGGTCATCTTGTAGTTGTAACTTCGCGTTTTAGAGAACTTGAAAAATGGTCGTTTCACATCACAGCCAAGAAACATAGCACACGTATTTTTCACGTGCAGCTTCATTGTGTGTTTTATTAAGGCTTTTGTTTGGTGCAGTCCCATTCGAAGTCGTCGACGTGTTTTTTCTTAGATTCCCTATTGACAATTCCAGACAACCATTGAAACTTTTCAACTAACGCATGATAGCTAGCATGGATTCATGCTTAAGTATTTAAGCCACGTATCAGGATGGTTCCTCCTGGCAATACTGAATGTTAAAGACTACTCTTTCACAATTTCGGAATGTGGACACGTGAAAAAGCGTAGACACTGGAATTAATCGTTCTATTTTACGCGTTGAGTGGCCCCTAGCATATGAGGCACTTAAGGAACGCATATTTCCCGCCAAACGCTCTTTCAACAAGAAGAATTAGAAAAAACGGGATTCTTTTTCTTTTCTGCGCCCTTCTTTCTACTACGCCATTCCCGTTCAATGTTACGTATGCACGTTGGCTTAATTTAAACTATTAATACTATATATGCTACTATATGCGCTTTGGTTAGTTTCATACACTCGCTTTACTGGCATGATTGCGATTTGTGACTGAACGCAAAAAACGAAGCCGAAATTTAACGTACCTCGTGCGAACGTCCGAACAAGATGCTGTAGGAAGCGTATACTAGGGCTACACTCTCGTATTCAAGCAAACTTCAAATGAGGTTATTTCACGTTAACATTTCGCCAAAGAGGGCAAAGAAACTTTGTCAGGATCTGATGCGTTTTCTATTTGGAATGTTCGGAGGTAAAAAACGTTCCCGTCTTCAAAGCAATTCAATTTAACTCGTGTTTAAGCTGAGCGATTTTATCAGAAAATGTTTTAGGATCCTACAGAAATTCCAATGATTACTTGGTTTCATCTTGCATACGGGATGTCCAAATTATAAAGGAATTTTAACCATGATTATTATATTTCCAAATTATAAAGGAATTTTAACCATGGGTATTCTATATCCAAATTATAAAGGAATTTTAACCATGATTATTCTATATCCAAATTATGAGTATATGTTCACCATGGTTATATCCAAATTATGGGTACGTTTTAACCATGGTTATTCTATACGCAAATATGGGTATATTTTAACCATGGTTATTCTATACCCATAATATGGGTATATTTTAACCATGGTTATTCTATACCCATATTATGGGTATATTTTAACCATGGTTATTCTATACCCATATTATTGGTATATTTTAACCAGGGTTATTCTATACCCATATTCTGGGTATATTTTAACCAGGGTTATTCTATACCCATGATGTAGGTATATTTTAACCATGGTTATTCTGTACCCATATTAAAGGTATATTTTAACCATGGCTATTCTATACCCATATTATAGGTATATTTTTAACCATGGTTATTCTATACCCATATTATAGGTATATTTTAACCATGGTTATTCTATACCCATATTATAGGTATATTTTAACCATGGTTATTCTATACCCATATTATGGGTATATTTTAACCATGGTTATTCTATACCCATAATATAGGTATATTTTAACCATGGTTATTCTATACCAATAATATGAGTATATTTTAAACATGGTCATTCTAGATCTATACCCAAATTATGGACATATTTTAACCATATTTTATATATATATATATATATATATATATATATATATCTATTTACTCCCATTAAAATCAATCAAAGAGTGTTTTTTTTTTTTCAAGTCCTGACACAGTAAAAAAAAAAAACGATTAGATAAATTCTAACGCGATTTAAAACTCGGGTCCTTAAGTAAAAAAAATCGGAGCTGGCAGAAAGAAAACAAGTATTACTCCCTTTACCATCATATTTTGCACCTTGATTAAATAGTTATAAGCATGTATTTAGCGAACCCAGTATGTAATTAAGATTCTCAAATTTTTTATAGTATTTCATGCCTGATGAATTTGTAACACCGTGCATAAATAAAGATTACCTTACCTAAACATGCAGCGTTTTCTTTTCCGCAGTTCGTAATCTTAATTAATGATAACGGAGAAGTCATAAAATGTTGAAAACATGTACTTTTTGTCATTTTATTCCACTTTTATCTTAGTGGACGCGACAAATCAAAGTTGTAACTGCAACGATTGTAAAATTATAACTCGTCTTTTACTACACCCCTTTCATAATCCAGTCCGTAAACTTCTTTTAGGCGCTTCTTAAAAGCGGTAATGGCATACGGTGGGACAGCAAAGCTATCAAGAATAGCTTTTCGTTGTCGAGTGAAATCCGAAGAGCGCATGACGTACTCGTAAAACTGCACAGTTTTTCTAATCCCGTCGTCCAACTTGTGCGGATTCCAGTGGAGATATTCTATTGCCATGGAAACATCGAGTGCACCACGAGTGACTGATGGAAAGAAATTCACACCTTCCGCTTTCGACTTCTCGAACTTTACGTCCGTGATTCCCATGTGGCGCGCCGCGATCCGTAAAAACTCCTCCAGCGTGATCGTCTCGCGAAAAGCAACATTGTACGCGAAATTGTACACACGACCATCGTATTCGGGCAAAATCGTCAAGAGATTCGCCACGTCTTCGGAAAAAACGAAGCTTAAGGACCTGTTCTGAAGCCTCAAAGGCAGTTCCACCGGCCGGTCTATGATGTCATGGAAACGCAACCAGAGCAGATAGGTCCAGAAACGATCAGTGTTATCACGTGGTCCTATGACGTCAGGCAGCCGCAGAATCAGATATGGAATATTCCAAAGCTCCTTCTCTCGTCTGACAGCGTCTTCACCTGCGAAAGTATTGATGCAGATAGTTTACTCGTTTTCCCGCCTTTTTGGTTAACCCCCATTTTTCTGCGGCTTTCACCACCGTATCTCATTTCAAAGAGAGGGAAATGTGAGTTCAGGAGGTTAGATCTGTGAACGCCTTGATTTAAGGTCGGCCACAAGGTCCGACACCAAGGGGGTGCTCAGGGGATGCATAAGTGGAGGAAAGGGGGTGGGGGGGGGGGGGAAGGAGAGAATTCTAAGTTCTTACACGACGGAAATTTAAATCAAAATCAGTTTTCTAGTAAAATTCCAACAATTTGGTGTCAATTTCCAGCAAACTGGTGCTGCGTCGGTGAGGAATTGAAGACACAGGAAATTTGGGGTCATCAAGAAAGTTAATAAAGTAAGTTATACCACCTTCGTCGCACTGACGGAGGGCTAGCACTCGAAACGTCAGCACCCCCTCCCCTTTCTTTCCTTACGGTGGTATGTTTTAATTTATCAATTTGTTTGATCATTCCGATTTCGCATGTGTCAAAAGGTTTGCTTGCAGAGAAGGGTGGGGGAGGGGGGGGGAGGGTACCGGAACCCTTAAAACCCTCCCCTAACTGCTACACTTCCATACCTCATTTCAGGAGAAGAGAAGTGAAGGCTTCACGTGAAAAGATTTATTCTTTAAATTTCAACGAGAGCCTATAAGATGACCTTATGTTGAATTGAGTGTGTACTAATAGAAATTTGCCCCTATTTTCAGCTCTCTGACTCCACCAAAATGAGCCCGTAGATATAACTTACATTCCAGTTTGGCACTGCCGTAAAGGTCCCTTTGGGCGTAGGCCTCTCTCTGTGCTGGATCCTCTGGGCGCACAGCGTCTTCTTCAAGGGAGAGCCCCCCGTGAGATGGTTCCTTACATACCTCGTACACAGAGTCGGTGCTGATGAAAACGTAACTGCGGATCTTGCTGCGCATCTTACGAAACAAGTCCTGGTAGGAGAAGGTGTGAATCAGTTAGGCTCGCGGAGGAAAATGCCCTCCTTCGCAGCGTTTATTTTGCTGTCACGCTGATTCGTTTCCTGTTTGTGATGGTTTTTATCTTACTCAGGTCATTTAATCATATTGTGCTGTTGACAGAGGGCTAATTTTACTTTGTTCCCATTTTTATTTTAAACGGTACCTAATATTCTTTTTAATTTTCACAGTTCCCATTTTATTGAAAACGGCATTGTACACTTGAGTCTCAGAGAAAACTTTATAACTGATCTGATTTCACGTTGTGTTTTGTGTAACTAACCTACCAGACTATCATTAACACTGCTGTTAAGTATCGCCCTTTTCGCTGTTGTTACAGTGTTTTGCGTAAAATTTTGAACTAAGAAAATACGTATTTTCTTAGTTAGACATTTTACGGCTATAGCCTAGGACCACACTATTTTAAACCAGCGAATCATCGTTGCACTTCTTGCTGCCAGACGTTTTTGCACCGTGCTCTGTAGTTTAATTGTCCTTGGATAAATACCTCTTATTAATCGAGTTCGAGGTCCGTACTGTAAAATACGGACCGAGTTTTTTCCCGTCGATTTATGGCCCAAGCGCGAAGCGCGCGGGCCATAAATCGACGGGAAAAAACGAGGATCCGTATTTTACAGTACGGACCGAGAAAACGAGGTTAATAAGATATTTATTATATCTCTGGAGTCATTTTGGCGACCAAAACAAACTTTAGCGGGCCGTACAGTGAAGTACGGCCCGCTAAATTGACCAATCACAGCGCGCGTACTAACTGAGAGATATAATAAATAAAGATTATCGCGCGCCCGTAGACATTAGGGAGCTTTAAGCACGTGCGTTTTTGAGAAGCGGGGGCAACCGGAAGTGAGCTGTTTCCCCTTTTAACTTGTCTTCACACAACTACATTTACATGGATTAGTATCTCTTCTCCATTAGAGATGATCACTATAAAAATCAGGGAGACTCCACTGTTCTGGCACGTGAAATGTTCTCTTCCGGTCTCAAAAACGCGCGTGCTTAAGCTATTCATGCATAAATTAGAACACGCGGGATTGTGAAAGGATACTTTGTTGAGGTTGCGTGAGACACAAAACCGGATGAAAAAATGTCTAGTGACAAATGGCACAACAAGCGTTGTCTGTTTACCTTTACATGGTGCTGCCTATACCCACTAAAGTCCATCACACAATCAAAATAGCTTTTTTCTCTTGCGACAGCTTCCAGTGTCTGAGTGCAGGAATTCAGCTTATTCCTGTCGCATTGTATGAAGGTCACTACTGGCTGAATTCTGTCCGCCGAATCCCAGTACCATTTGCCACGGTTCAACACCGTCACGTCGTGCCCTCGGAGTTTCAGACGAGCGACAGTCTCGCTGCCCAGTAAACCGTCTCCTCCAAGGACGAGAATGTTCTTTCTGTGCGACTTTGTGGATCCCGTTGAAAAGATACATAGATAAATAAATAAGCTAGACAGAGCTCCGGACGACATCTTGCACCGGATCCAGTCAGACAGGCAGAAACTGATGAAAGATTGGTTGTGTGCCACCTTACATAAAAGGTTCCTTGATCACTGAATTCCTTGTCACGTCACAGACTAGCCGTGACTAACTTTTCACGCAAGTGCAATAAGCAAAACCAACAATCCAAATTTTCAATTCCTGGCCCCATTAGGGGGGTCTGAATATCCCGTATCCCATTAATCCCTGTAGTTTGTATCCCTATAATTCAAGTTAATACTGATGACGTCACTGCATGTGATAAGTCCGATTACTAATGTAAAACACATTTTCCGGTGCGGTTTGATACTTTAAAATAAAAATCGAGTGCAAATAGGGTTTGAAGGATGATTACAATGTTTTTTCTTTGGGAAATACATTAATTCGCATTTTCAAGTACTTTTTTTTACTTTTCGCGTCTTTCATATTGATCAATTAACCTGTTTTATTCTGTCAAAAAAGAAAACTTTGACCTTCAATATCCCACTGTCTCTTTTCTAAATATCCCGTATCCCTATAATTTTTCCCCGAAATATCCCGTATCCCTATAATTTTTTTCGCAAATATCCCGTATCCCTAAAACCCCTAATAGGGCCTCGGAATTAAATGCCTCATATACAACTGCTTTTAAAAAAAACTGTATGCAGATTTACATTAAATGTTTATTGGTGATAAGTCTAACATGAAAGTAAAGCCAAAAAACGTCGATGCAGAATTGCTGTAAAATAATGAAAGAGTTAAGCTGTTTTATTCTGGTTTTTGGCTATGGAACTGAAGGATGCAATTCAACTGGCTTTCGACTTCAGAAATTATGCTAGACATTCCGTGCCTTGAAAAAAAATCGTTAACACTGTATTTTCACCTTAAAAACTCCATTGACATTTTTCATAATGGGATCTAATTTTTTAAAGAAACTGGTGCTTCTTCTCTGCGAGCTGAAACACACAAAAGGTGGGTTTATCAAATGATTATAAATTTCCACAACAGCAAAAGAGAGTGAGAAAATTCGTTACATTACTTTAATAAGGGACAGTTGATTGGGACATATATGATATCCATTCATGGTTGCTTCCGTTTCAGTCTCCCCACAGTGAAAATGCTGCACAGTTCTCGTCGCTTTCTGTCAGCGACAGCTGTTAAAAGATTGCAGTCATCACTTCTGAGCAGATATTTGTCGAATAATGGCGGAGTAAGTTGTCGTCCGTTATATGCCCGACATAATATTCCATATTAGCATCTCTGTGAGGATGTTTCGTGCATTGACAGACCTTACAATACACATAACGCGGTAGATAGTGTATCAGAGTACATATAATTTAATATCACTGTTGTTTCGTCATTCTTGGTTTCAAGCCCGGGTTTTAAAAGTTGAAGTTTAAGACAACTTCACTGTCTTACACTCGTTCCTGTTAACTGTTGTAGTTTTAATGGTCTAACGCGCCATTTGCGAAGCGTTTATTACCCTTATTTTAAGTCCGAAAGATTAGCAATGTATTTGTCCTAGCGATATCGATACTTAGCAGGGAGGCCAGATAATGGAATATTAGAGAATGATCACCAATAACGATCTGTGTTTATGTTTTAACGCATTCAGTGCTGTAGTGTTGTGGAAGCTATGGGAGGGGTGGGAACAACATAGTAATGCATGGTTTAATTTTCCCTGTGACCTTCCCCCCTCCCTGGCAATCCCCGGGACAAGTCCAGCCTTTCGGGCCCAGGGGTGGGAAATTGTCTAAGGTAAGTCTGTCCCGGGGGTAGGGAGGTGGAGCAAATTGAAAATAATTTTTCTTTGAATAAATAACTATTAAAGAATGAGTTCTTCATTGAAAGCTTTCCAGGAGATATTCACAGGTTGTTGAAAAAACATTCAGGAGTCGTTCCGTTGGCCTGCCTGGGGGTGGGAAATAGACTTCCAAGAAATAAAAAAATAGTTGCAAATCTCCAGGGGGTATGCCAAAAGGGATGGTAAACGGGAAAATTGAACCATGCATAAGGATAATGTGTATTTTGACATTGGTGCTCAAAGGGCTAACTGTAAACTGTTTGAATGGCTGAGCCTTTAGACAACAAGCATATTTTCATTGAATCAGGACATCACTTAACCATTTCACCTACAAGAGTGACCAAGGAGCAACTTCATGTTATAATTTCAATAAACTTCAGATGTTGCATGCGCCATCGTAAACACAAAAATCTACAAACTTTAGACCTGTTTATTGACTGTCATCAGAAAACCACAAGAGTTGACATGTGGAACTGCCTCTGAACATCTTCAACCACAGCTTGTCTACTTTCAATCTACTAGGTGCCGTATTGGGAAACTAAAGAAACCTAATTAACTAATCATTTACACAATAAAACATAACATTTAACAAAAAAAGAAAAAAAAAACAGAAACCCATGAAAATTGAAACACATAAAACCACATCTTGTACACATTCAATCTACCAACTACCATATTTGGAAAATCAAGAGAAACAAATCAAACTAATAAAATTCACTTCAGTAGCACGAAATGCCTACTAACTTACTGGGAAATACCCAACTCTGCTCAAAAGCATGATGCGCTGTAGAAGCGGGACTAGACAACAAGCTCAAAGACTTGAGCAAGCTGCAATTTCTAAGTATGGTACAACAGGAATATTTATAATAATATTAATATAATATTATTAATAATATTATTAATAATAATAATATTATTATTAATATTATTAATATTATTAATAATATTAATATAGTCTTGACAAGCTGAGAATGCATGTTGCCCTAGGAGGGGACTCGCGTATGAAAGGGTATTGATGCTCGTCACTCTCGCTTAGGGGTGTATTTAAGTTTCGAATTTTGGTCTCACTTAGCATGTTCTGAGGACAACACCATCAGATGTAGGTAAAAATAATTTTTAACTTGCTTGCAATCATCATCACCAATCAGCTTTATTAGCAAATTCGCATCATTGTATTGTTTAGTTTTTATATAGTTGATGAGGGCCACTAGTTTACCAGTTTTTACTGTTAAGTGTTTTACCCTATGTTTTATTATTATTATTATTATTATTATTATTATTATTATTATTATGATAGCCCATATGAAGCTGTGAAGGTCTTGTTGAGGGTTTCACGCACAGAAATATAAAAATATGTATTTAATATGTTTTAAATATGGTCTCTTTAAGGGGTCCAAAAATCCTGGGCAATGCTCAGATTGTTCTCCTTTAGAGGCTCAGTTTAAAATTTTCGATGAGCACCCCCACCCTGCTTCATATGCGAAGTCCCCCCCCTCCCCGGGCATGTTGCACGTTTTAAGTTCGCCGGTTTCAGGTGCCACACACTACTTCGATATATATGAGTGTAGAGAATTTGATGTATTATTTACTTATCTCATCCAAAACGAAACGTTCATCACTGAAGTTCCGTTGAACCCTCTCAAATTATGTGTAGTTTGCATTCCTGAGTAACAAAGCTCTTGACTTGTTGTGGTTTCAGGGGACCGTTCATGCAGCTGTGACATTAACAACAGTTGTTCAAAACGCGCCTCGGAAGAGAATTGAAGGTAAACAAAAACCCTTTATGTTGCCCTTGAACTAGGCATCTTGATGATAACTTATATTTTTGGCATTAATAACTGCATTTGAAAAAGATCTGCGAGTTGCTTGTTGCTATACCAGTGCGATCCAGGAGGGTTTGTGCCAAGTTGGGAACATGCAGCTATAGTTCTTTGAATGAATTGCAATATTTATTTATAGTTATTGCCATGTTTGTTGCCTTCTGTTTTGTTTGTCCATTTCTTTGGCACTACTCTAGTAAATAGATAGTTATTGCTCAGTATGCAGACTAAATTGAGGTGTTTCAAAAAATCATCATAAGTCATGATTTATATACTACTTATTAACTGACAGTGAGGTCATTACAAGGAAATCTTGGACTGAGACCTTGATGTATTGACCGAGCGATAGCAAGGTTAATACAGTCAAGGCTGAGGTCTGAGATTTCCTTGTAATAACCGAACAAACGAGGTTAATAAGTTTTTTATTTCATGGCTTTTTTAGCACTGGAAAAAGGAAAAACAGAAGGCTTTTCAATATATGCTTATGCGCGCAAGTGGTCATTCAAGGTCATGTTCACTGAACCGAAACATGCATGACTATGCGATCGAGACCAGAAGTGACAGAAAAAAAAAACATTTTCTTTGAATATGAGACAACTTTTGTCCAAATCAAAGAAAAAAAAAATATTTTGAAAAATTTTTCATAATGCCCGGTCATTACAAGAAAATCTTGCCTGCTCAGCAGCCAATAATAAGTAATTTCAATAGTCCTTGAAATAGCCACATCTATGAATATTACTCAAAGCAGAGTTTACTCAAAATAAAATAGCACCAAGCATACTTTGATAGCTTTGTGGGGGCATACTTCCTTATAAGAGGCTTATATGAGGATGTGCTATCAGATGGGGTTGTATTTTCATGACTGGATTTACTATAATGGGGTTGCATTTTCAATAGAGTTACTAGAATGGGGTCGGACAGTTTTGGTTTTTAGGGGTAAGAAGATTCTTGTAATTCGGGATTTAAAATGGTCTTGGTTAAAATGTTCAGAAAGTTGTTGTTTACTATAAAATGTTACAATCAGCTCACATCACATTCCGTTCTTGAATCCACAACTGAAAATGCATCAATTCATTTTGGGATAACCTGTTTAATGGATTGTTAAAGTAGATGCATTTAAATGGAAAGCAACTTAGTTGGGATCGTGAAAATTGCATTTTCTCAAAAGTGGCTAAGTGGGGTCTATAACTGGCCACAAAATAGACATACAATATACAATACAATACAATACTTTATTTATACACGTGACACCAAGGAGCTCGTAAGTGCTTGTTTAAACGTGTACGTGTGCATGACATATGAAACCAGTAGGGTAGGGGCTCTAAGAGGCCAGTGGCACATACCCAGCAAAAATCAACCCAAATACCACCCCCTCCAACCCTTAGGGACGGACCATTAGAAAAGTGATGGGGGGGGGGGGGGGGAGAAACCAAAAAAAAATTCATGCAAGGCAAAATGCCAAAAAAAAAATTCATGCAAAGAAGACGGTAAAAAAAAAAATTCATGCAGAAGGAAGGTCCAATTGTGACTTTTTCACACGTAGTAAAAAAAATTCGTGCAGAGAGGTTCACCTGAAAAAAAAAATTCCTGCAAAAGCAGTGAGCGAAAAAAAAAATTTGTGCAAGCTGAAAATTCCCCACCCCCCCACCCCCATCACTTTTCTAATGGTCCGTCCCTTAGGGACAGCTTGAGGTATTTTTTGCATGGGTCCTTACATTTTGGATACTAAAAACAGTACCAGACCAACTTAAATTAGAAAACAGAAATTAGAAAATATGCGCCCAGATTGGTTAGAATTCATCTTCCAATTAAACAATTAGATTATTCGCTCTCGATTTCTATCGCGTGATAGTTGACGAGGGCACAGCCTGAGCAGACTATCACGCATAGAAATCGAGAGCGAATAATCTAATTGTTTTAGTATAAATCTACTACTCGTTCAAAACTTTGTCTTTTCTGGAACAGCCTCGACCACTGTCTAAATCTTCTTCACGGACACTTCGAAAACGTGAAGAAGCGGTCGCCATTACGCTACTCACTGTCTATCACAGAATAGATAGTGGGTAGCGTAGCCAATCAGAGACCGGCATTTGTGATAGAATGCTAGTAGATTTATACTAAAACTCGATAGAAACACAGAACTACCACGAGCTGTTGACGTAATCATGATGCGACCAAAGAGAATTTACATTTTGGTCATCAAAGTTAAAAAGTTGTTTGTCTTGTTTTCGTTGCGGTGTTTTCTTAAAGAAATAGGAAACATGTTCTCCATGTTTCTCTCGTGTTATACAAACACTCGTGAAAGTTTAGGAGAACTCGAAAAAGCTGTGGAAACACTCACCTGCGGCTCATGTTCCCACATCAATTCTTGTTCTCCCAAACTTCCACTCATGTTTCTATTAAACAATTAGATTATGAGCTCGAGATTTCTATCGCGTGATCTAATTGTTTTAGTATAAATCTACTAGTCATTCAAAACTTTGTCTTTTCTGGAACATCCTCGACAAGTAAACTGTCTAAATCTTCTTCAGGGACACTTCGAAAACGTGAAGAAACGGCCGCCATTATGCTGCTCACTATCTATCATAGAATAGATAGTGGGTAGCGTAGCCAATCAGAGCACGGCATTTGTGATAGAACGCTAGTAGATTTATACTAAAACTCGATAGAAACACGGTAAATGTTTTCTATTTCTTAAATAAAGGTGGGATTCTTGGCCAAAAAGTATAATAAAAAATATTACTAGAAATGCATCTTTTCTTAAAATCTGTTTGCTGAACTTGTTGGCTAGGGTTTATTTTTTCAAGTGACCACTGAAATTGATCAAATTAATTTTTGTCAATTTTTTTTCCATCAAATCTTTGGATCTGTTTAGTGAGTTAATATGTCATCTTTCTTATTTTTGTTTGTTTTTGTATTGGTTTGCAGTTGTGCAAAATGACTTGACAAAGGAAAATGTTGATGTGATTGTGAATGCTGCAAATTCCTGGTTGAAGCATGGTGGTGGAGTAAGTAACTAAGAAGTTGTTTTGTTTTATTGATTTTACAGTAGGACATTTATGATTTTTAGTAATTATAACATTGGGATGCTATGAGCACAAGCACTACAAAAATACAATCACAGGAAAAAATACTCAGAGCTAAAAATTAACTCCAATGCTTGGTGACCAGTTTCCTTGAATTCTTAGTGGCCCATCCCAAAATGAAGTAGCATCGCTTTTTTTTTGGAGAGTCGCGTGCCAATCGCAAAAAAATGGAAAAATGCAAAAATGCAAAAATGTTGTGAATGTGGATTGTTCGTGAAATCGCTTCAGAACTAAAAGATACACTAAAATGAATGATCTTAGAGTCCGGGCAAAGAAACGAAGAGAAAGGTAGTCTAGTTAAACTACACATTGAGTTTTATTTCTAACTTTCTACTTCACATAATTTACATTTCAACTTTTCGAAATTCTGTAGCCTAGTCGCACATTGGGCGTTCAAACTTTAACCTTTGGTAGCCCTGGTCAGTTTTAACTCGCCACTGGTGACCGCCAAGTTTTAGCCCAGAAATACCAGATTTCCATTATGGGATTTTTAGAGTAAATTCAAGAATACCATTCCAAATTCCCAAATTTGGAAGAGTGGGAGGAAACTTGGTTGTGAATTCCCTGGTTGGGACTTGTCACACTTTAATAATAATAATGATAATGATAATGATAATGACCTTTATTGAAAACATTTCCATATAGTGGCTCTTCATTTTTCAATATGCTAAAATACTAAAACTATACTAGCCTAACTAATAAGATACTTGTAAAAGGACTTATATTTACAACTTGATAATAAAGATGCAAAACTAGTAGTCATACATAATCGACTTGTAGATGCTTAAAAATGCTATTAAGCAAACCATTGCTTAACACTTCTTCAGAAAAATCCGTAGTCATCTACATTTCTAATTCTAGCAGGTAATTTATTGAAAAGTGTAGCATTACGGTCCTTAAAAGTGTTTCTTTCTTTATGAATACTTATGACTGATGCTGCTGAGGATCTTAAACTATAGTTCGAGACTGAATGGAGATTAGACCTATTATATTTCGAAATTTTGTAGGTGTTCAATAAATACCCTGAAAAAAATCCCACAATGGGAAGATGGTATTCGTTTTCCTGTGCAAAACATAGTTTTCTCAAACTCTGCTTTTGCTTTTTTTGAAAATCCAATTTGACACAGTTGAGTCAGATCACCAAAGTTTTAGCTTTCTTCATGGTTTCTATGATGGAATTGTTTTTTCGCGCCCATGTTCTTGCAAAATCTCGATGGCAACGTGTGCGACGCTTTCTCGCGCAGTCGCAGTCTGGCAGTTTTGGAAAAACACGAAGACCTGCTCTAGAGTCCAATCTTCCCGGTTTCAATCTCGTTCAAATTCGTTATTTCTGTCTATAAAAGTCAAATGGCTTAAGTTTCTCTGGATCTGTCGCGAAGAGAAACCATTTTTAACTCTGCCCAAAACCGCTGAGAACTGAGGGTTTTTTTTCGAGTTAAGGCAGATATTTATATCCCTTTAATACGGTGTCCATACTCATCGAGCTCCCCAACAGTTAACTAAACAGACGTTTTGTAAAATGAGTATTGTGGGGATAGTTTCTAAAGAAACTGGTGCTGCGTCGGTGGGAAATTGAAACACAAGAAACTGGTTAAATAATAAGAGTTGATTAAGTGAGTTATACCACCGTAAGGTTAAAGGGCGGTGCTGACGTTTTCGAGCGTTAGCAGTCAACAACGGCAGTCAACATTTCACTCCGACGAAGGGCTAATGCTCGAAACGTCAGCACCTCCCTTTTACCTTACGTTGCTATAACTTACTTAATCAACTCGTTTGATTTATCCAAACAGGTTGCTGGGGCTGTCCTTAGAAGTGGTGGACCTCAGATTCAGATAGAAAGCGATGAGTACGTGACTAAGAATGGTCCCGTCAAGACTGGTGGTATTGCTGTGACCGGGCCTGGGAGATTGCCGTGCAAAATTATCATCCATGCAGTCGGTAAGACAAACAATCACATACCCGCACCACTTTTTAATATTTAACACTCAATGACTGTTCCCGAGAGGAACAGTAAATTTTGTTTCCCGAGGATCTCAATGTTTTCCGAGACTTGCGTCTCAACAGATTAACAGTTCCGCAAGGGACCAATCATAAGTGATTTGTTATATAGCAAAACAAAAACGCTTTCATCACGTGCAACAGCAGCCAACATTTCGTGGTTAACAGTGAGCTGTTTTCCGTTTGACGTCATAGTTTTCGCAATGTTGCACGCTCATGGCATTTGGCTGTAGACAGTTTCATTATTAGATGTCATGTAACCATAAACTAGCCAATGAATGCGCGCGCTGTAACGGGAAAAACGCCAGCTATACAACAGCCTTTTTTAGTATATACCATCTCAACAACTTTGGCATTTTGAGTAATCTGATTGCCTCATTATCTCGTTATATTTAACACTTTAGCAAAATGAGTTTTGCTGTTTTGTGTTACGACCTTTGTTATTAGACGCGAGTGTTTAACTGGGAATTACACCACTCGTAAAATTCATACGAAACTGCATCCGGGACCGTAGTGCCGTATTTTCCATATCCTCACAAGTGAGGCTTCGATGACGTCATTTTCCGCCTGGCACGATTCAGTTTGTGTACAAAGCTGCCAAACGAACATCTTAACGTGTTTTTCTTCAAGAGAAAATGAATTTTTGTCTATATAATAAAAAGAAAATTACACGTTAGCTCGAAGATATGACTTTTATGTTCTCGTGGCAAGAACAATCTCACTCGTTCGCTGTGCTCACTTGTGAAATATTGTTCTTTCCACTCGAACATAAAATTCATATCTTCTTGCCTCTGTGCAATATCCTCTATATATCTGACAGAGTCAGGGGCGGATCCAGGATTTTTAATGGGGGGTAGCTAATATCAATCTGCCACCAAAGGAAATGTTACGTTTAAAGTTTTACAACGGCTACCCCAAAACGTTGCAATAGTTCTTATGCATATTTACGTCAGACGAGGAAATTTCACTACCAAATCTCGTTTTGAAATTGGAAATTTGCATAGTTAAATTGATAAAAATAAATTTCCAAGGACCCAGGTACAAATGGCATCTTCGAGATGATAATATTAATAATATTTATTAATAAATTTATTAATAATATTAATTATCATTTATTAGATTATTTAACTTATTGTTAATTAATTAATAATAATTATTGATTAATTCAGAGAATAATAGTATTTAAATATTCTTTGTTATAATGCGACCAGTATGACCCCCACCAGGGCCTTTATTGTTTGACTGTGAAACGCCCCTACACGGGTCGTTTGTTATGGCGCTAGCAGGGCCGAAGGAATTCGCACGGCTCAGTGTATTGCCTGTTGAGATACAAATTAGGTAAAACACAAATCAGAAGAAAATGATAAATTGAAATAGCGGCAGTCGTGTGAAAAAAAAAAATGCTTATTGAGTGATTAAGTAACGACTTGAGTATGGGTTCATGATAAATCATATATTTGCACGATAAATCATATATTTGCACTGCAGTTGGAAAATAAAATTGGAGATTTGAACCTTGCAGTATTAACCCTTCAAGCCCCAATATAAACGTTCATTTTCTCCTAACTGTTCTTATATATTTGTTATGGTGACAGTGAGGAGAATTTGTTTTAATATCAATAAAACTCTTTTGGTGATCATTTTCGTTATTCTCATAATCTGAATGGTTGATGAACAGTGAATATTGATAGAATATTGAAGACTGGAACAGGAATCGAACCCGCGAAAATCCGAAGTTAGGTCGTGCGGTACGTGAAAATATTCTTGACCCAAATATTCAAGACTTCACTTGGCTATATATGGTGTACGTGATAGCAGTCTATCGCGCGCAGTGGTCAGAACAATGACTACATGAAGTACTTACTCCGTCTCACTAGGTCCCGTATGGGAGGGAGGTCAAAAGGACGAGGACGACCACCTTCATTCAGTACTCTACAACTCGCTGACCGAATGTGACAGCAGGCACCTCTCAATCCTCGCAGTTCCCGCCATCAGCAGCGGTATCTTTGGCTTTCCCAAGAGGCGATGCGCGCGCATTCTCTTCTCAGCGGCCTTGGAGTTTTTCCGTACCGAGCCGAAGAGTTCGGTCGAGCTCATTCGGTTTACGAACGTTGACAGGGTCACTGTTGACATATTCAAAGAGGCCGCCGCTGATCTGAAAGACGAGCTGGACGTCAGGGTTGAGTTAATGCAAACGTAGCGGTGTTCAATACCCGTAACGTTGAACTTTCCCCTCTCGAATTCGGTTTAGGCTAGACTGATTTTATAGTCTAGTTTTAGGGGCAATTCACCATGGAACCAAACCCTTTTTTGGGGGTCAGAACGAAGCTGCTAGTGAAACAGCAGGTGATCGTAGCAGCACCACAGCTTTCCAAAGAATGGTCACATTACATGGTTTCATCAACAGATGAAAAAGTTAGAACCACACTGTATAGTAAAACAAACAGTACCACAGTACAGTACTGTTCAGTAGCTTTCCAAAGAATGGTCACACTGCATGGTTTGATCCACAGATGAAAACGTTAGAACCACACTGTATAGTAAAACAAACAGTACCACAGTACAGTACTGTTCAGTAGTTTTCCATAGAATGGTCACAGTGCATGGTGTGATCCACAGATGAAAAAGTAAGAACCACACTGTATAGTAAAACAAACAGTACCACAGTACAGCACTGTTCAGTAGCTTTCCAAAGAATGGTCACACTGCATGGCTTGATCCACAGATGAAAAAGATAGAACCACACTGTATAGTAAAACAAACAGTACCACAGTACAGCATTGTTCAGTAGCTTTCCGTAGAATGGTCACAATGCATGGTTTGATCCACAGATGAAAAAGTTAGAACCACACTGTATAGTAAAACAAACAGTACCACAGTACAGTACTGTTCAATAGCTTTACAAAGAATGGTGACACTGCATGGTTTGATCCACAGATGAAAAAGATAGAACCACACTGTATAGTAAAACAAACAGTACCACAGTACAGCACTGTTCAGTAGCTTTCCGTAGAATGGTCACACTGCATGGTTTGATCCACAGATGAAAAAGTTAGAACCACACTGTATAGTAAAACAAACAGTACCACAGTACAGTACTGTTCAGTAGCTTTACAAAGAATGGTGACACTGCATGGTTTGATCCACAGATGAAAAAGTTAGAACCACACTGTATAGTAAAACAAACAGTACCACAGTACAGCATTGTTCAGTAGCTTTCCGTAGAATGGTCACAATGCATGGTTTGATCCACAGATGAAAAAGTTAGAACCACACTGTATAGTAAAACAAACAGTACCACAGTACAGTACTGTTCAATAGCTTTACAAAGAATGGTGACACTGCATGGTTTGATCCACAGATGAAAAAGATAGAACCACACTGTATAGTAAAACAAACAGTACCACAGTACAGCACTGTTCAGTAGCTTTCCGTAGAATGGTCACACTGCATGGTTTGATCCACAGATGAAAAAGTTAGAACCACACTGTATAGTAAAACAAACAGTACCACAGTACAGTACTGTTCAGTAGCTTTACAAAGAATGGTGACACTGCATGGTTTGATCCACAGATGAAAAAGTTAGAACCACACTGTATAGTAAAACAAACAGTACCACAGTACAGTACTGTTCAATAGCTTTACAAAGAATGGTGACACTGCATGGTGTGATCCACAGATGAAAAAGTTAGAACCACACTGTATAGTAAAACAAACAGTACCACAGTATAGTACTGTTCAGTAGCTTTTCAAAGATAGGTCACATTACATGGCTTCATCAACAGATGAAAAGGTTAGAACCACACTGTATAGTAAAACAAACAGTACCACAGTACAGCACTGTTCGGTAGCTTTGCAAAGAATGGTAACACTGCATGGTTTGATCCACAGATAGGAGAGCAAGAAGCACGCTGTATAGTAAAACAAACAGTACCACCAAGAGAAAATGAGGGTGCAGTACTGTTCTGTTGCTTTCCAAGAAATGATCACGCTTTATGGTCGGAAAAAGTGAAAATCGCACTGTTTAACAAAATACAACAGTACCGTATTGTTTGATAGCTTTCAAAAGAAAAGTCAGCCCATGGCTTCGGCAGCTTGTCTTTCACGATCTTCTTCTTTCATGATCGACCCCACACCGCTCTTGAAAGCGGAATTTGAGGAACTGAATTGTAGCACTTTAATTTACACTCATAGTGTATGATCTTTCCTTATCCTTTACAATATTTTTAAAGTTCTACTCGGCGCTTTTAAATGTACCCATGACTCTTTCAGCGGGCGACATAATCACTCACGACTTTCCGCCGTCTGACCTCGTAGCTCAGTCGGACGAGCATCGGTAGGTCTCTTCGGGGATCGTGGGTTTGATTATCGCTGACTGAGGTTCAGCTGAAAACGTGTCTTGCCTTGCGTAGTTCTTCTTACTTCCAATACAAGGGCTAACGCTCAGTTGGAATTTCAAGAATCATCTTTTGCACTAAAATGATTTTATGCTGAGAAATATTTTTCTGGTTCACAATTTACCCAGATACGGGTACTTTTCCAAATATGGAACCGGACCGATGCATGCTTATTGTTGTGATCAAAACTAATGGGATTTTTACTTAGGGTGAACTCCACTGTCGCGTAAATTTTTAAAATCTACGTAAACGCGTGAATTTATTTGAAAGTGGCTTTACGTGCGTAATTAAAGTTGCAGACTATGTGTGGGGCTTTCGCGTAAACGTCAAATTTCACTGCTAATGACAGTACTGTTTAGTGACCGACTGACTGACTATCCACGGTGATTGAAGTCTTGAATCAAAGGTTTGAATTTGACCATATCATTTTTACAGACGGACTGAATGGTGGACGGCTAATATTAGAGTTATCTTTTTAGAGTTAAAGCGTAGGGTTAGAGTCGCAAAATCCTCAATTCAAGATTTTGGAATGCCAAGACTGAAATACCTTTATAGCTAGTCAACCTCGACTGAATGAGACACAAATTGATGGCATGGACTATCAGTATTATCGTGCCAGCTGTTTGCATAACGTGGGCGATGAAGCGAATTAATTAAATTCAACAAAACGATCAAAAACAAAGAAAAGGAGTGTTTTCGAAAACAGTCAGTTGTTTCTATTTTTACCTCAATTGTTAGGCTCACTTTAGTAAAGAGATCACGCGATAAAAGGTGTTGTAAACAACCGTTTTTCGCATCACTCTCCGGGTAGGCCAAACATTTGTAGAACTTTCCATAAGGTGGCTTTCCACTGTGGCATAAATTGAAAATGATTACAGGCGTGAATTTAACTGGCTTTTGCCGCGTGGTTTGAACTTTTTTCATCTGTGAATCAAACCATGCAGTATGACCATACTTTGGAAAGCTACTGAACAGTACTGTACTGTACTGTGGTACTGTTTGTCTTAGTAAACCTTGTAATTCAACGTCTTCCACCTGTGTGTAAACCCACGCAATGTGATCAATTTACTCAATAATACCTCCATGTGAACCTTCAGTGTAATTAATTTTCATGAAATGAACTTTGGACTTTGGTTGGCCACCTTGTGTTTCTCCTGAGAAGGAGGGTGTCTCTGAGGGAGGGGGGGGGGTCAGCATTGTTGGCTGCAATTATTATTGTTGTCATTATTATTATTGTTGTTGTTATTATTATTATTATTATTATTATTATTATTATTATTATTATTATTATAATTATTATTATTATTATTGTTATAATTATTATTATTCCATTTTATCAGTAGTAGTGATATTCTGTTCACTCAGGAGCCCTGGTTCACTCCAGCTGTACGAGGGATACTCCCTAAAACATTCCAAATTGAAGTTTTACCGAAATAGTCGAACCTTCCGTGCAAATGTTCAGCATTGCTCAGACTTCAAGTTTTGATTGGGTAAAAAAATTCTTTTTTCCCGAAACAGGGTTTCTTCGATAGCGCTGCTGCTTAAACTCAAATAAGGTTCTGTTATTGAGTTTGCCTGATAAACTCAACGAAAACGATAGAGGATACGGTAATCGTCATTTCTCTGAGTAAGATTTGCGCAACTTGGGGCCAGATTTGTGTAGACTCAACTTTTAACTACAGTTTCGTATTTCAGAGCCAAGCGGTAAAATGCTCTGTCAAAATATTTAAAGTTTTAATTTTCGCTCAAGTGCGAGTAATATGTGTCGGTAATATCAAAGACTCGGTAACAAAAGACTGTGTTTGTTATTTTGTTGTGGAGGACAGGGAATTGATGGGCGGAGATATCAGTGGAACTTTTATCGGTACAACCAAGTCTCGGGTCACGAAATGTTAGCAATGGTACCACTAAGAAAAAATTTTTTTTTCTAAAAGCACGTTAGCTCATTCGTTTCTTCGCTAATAATTTTGTGTCGATAGATCTTTTGATTGGCTTTGTTGGATAACCGATGTCTCATTTTCCGTGCCATACTTAATATTTATACCACGTTGTTTTGCTTGCTCTCTCAGCGTTAAATTCCTTTAGTTTTTAGAAGTGTTCATCGAAAGTTTCAAGCGACGAAAAAAAAAACATATTCACCGATTTGTTTAATTCTTTACCATTCAATGGCTTGTATTTCAACTCCATATAGTTGTTTATCATAAATTGTTCCGAGCTACATAACATGCATACGAACCGTCAGATATTTGTAGCGACTGTTTGGAGTTTCATGGCCTTAAGGATTGAAGGCTGAAATAGGGAGAAGAAAATAACGAGGAACAATCGCAGAATAGCCCGGCACTCGAAGCGAGGGTGTGAAAAAGATATGGCTGCAATTGTTACATGTATTTATCATGGGTTACGCAGCCGTTCATTTGGGGTGTTATCAGGAATGCACGTGTTGACATGAGCATGTGAACACATTTAATGCGTAGCTTAGCATTGACCTTCATCCGCGTCCTTTGTCGTCCGCCTCATCGCCTCAAAATCAAATACCCAATGAAGATGGGGCATATAGCTTTACTCACCTTGTACTTAATGTTCTTTGTAAAAACAATAAGCTTAATCTCGCGCAACGTTTCAAAGTTTCCTTCGTACCATGTCCATCAACCGGTTGCAACTATATTTTCTAAATTTAGACCTATTTACGACTTATTTCCTTGTAGAAAAGTCACCTCACTGTATCAAGTATTTGCAAGCTGTATTCCAAGATTCATGTAAAATGATTGTAGCGACATAATAAAGAGGGCGCACGCGTCCCGTGTGGACACACCCCAACAAATGGTTGTTTATTACATGGTAAATGTTTTATATTCGTTTGAGCGGGGAGCGAATTAGAATATAAATATTGTTGCATTGCTATGATACACAAATAATATCGGAGTGCCAGGGTATTCTGTATTCTAGTCAATAATGAGTGAAACCAATTCGTCTCCCAGGTAGTTTTTTAATTTTTTGGTTGTAGAATTTGCATTTTTAGACATTAATAGTCGTTTTTGGAGTTATTCAAATGGAGCGAAAATAAATGAAAAAGTCTGCTCATGAAAGAATAAGAAATTGAACCGCTAGAATTATTGGAGAAAATGATGGAAGAAAAAAGGGTGTCAGCCAGTGGATTGCGTGTTCATAGCCCATGGTTCGTTTGTTTTCGCGTTTAAAATTCCCGAAAGCAAGTCCAGTCATGGGCGAATCGACCTCTTGCACCTGAAATTTTCACGATGCATTCATTTACAGCGATCTCACCTAGTAATCGAAATTAGGTTCACGGCAAAGGTGTATCAGAACTGTTTTTTTTTTAGACATTGCCTCACGAATTGTGATGGCAAAACGGGGAAAAATGTGTCTTTATCCCAGGTCGGTGTGGCCCCGTTGCTATCGATGGTTGCGCGGATAGACTGGGACTAGCGTCTTTTAGAAAAATGACAGTGTGCCAGAAGCAAAACAAAGGCGCGCTACTTTGACAAACAACTTGTGTCTTGTCCGGTTTCTTCCCATCGAGCGTGTTTGACGATGCTTCCGCCATATCGACACTGTTAACGTATACTATAAGTCGCCGCGATTCGTTCAACTCGTGTTTTGTTCTCAGCGATTCGCTGGCTCTGTAGAAAAAAAACCCGTAAGGCAAGAACGTAAATATCGCAAAGGAAGGATGAAAGTGACCATGGCTAGTTACGTTGAGGATCTTGTGAAATGCGGGTTCTTGGAGATGAAGCTGCCTCGAAAGCAGCGCAAGTTAGCTCACAAGGTGAGTTATCAATCGCGCAGATTTTCCTTACTCAGACATATCTTGAAACTGTTCTATGAAAAGTCAAACGGACCTTTGTAATGTATTCTGAGCACGTACACGAATGAATGACCACCGCATATGTAATGAATTTCTGTGTTTACTCTGATTTTTAAAGCTTCAATCATTGATTTTCTTATCATCTGTGTTTTTTGAAGAGTTCTTTTTTGTTCCTGTAGGCTGCTTAAGGGATATTTTGCTCAAAAGAGTTTTTGTCTGCAGGCAGTCAAAGTCTACGGGCGTGATCCACTTACAAGTTTGTTAGTACCTCCCTCGTACATTCTAAATCCATGCTTTAAGCGGGTAAACAAGCTGCGAGCAGGCTGTTCAGCTGCTTGAACGTATTGTTATTTCCTCACGATTTAACTGAATACTAGTAGTTTTGGCGTCAGTTGAACAGTTATAAATACCTTTTTTTAAGAATCTGCCGTTAGAATTTGTTCTTGTTTTTGGAGTTGTTTTCGCGCATCAAAATGTTATAATTTGATAGATTTCTGATAGTGCATGTCCATTTCTAGATGCTATTGTACATTTCACTCGCAGACTGTCATTTTTGTAACCCCAACTCCCGCATTCTCTTGGACCTTTTCAACTTTCTTATTCCGTTTGATATTTGGATTGGCGAATTCGCTTGCTTTTTCCGCCTTTTGTGATTCTGAAGTGTTGTTCAGTCCAGACTTGTTGTAAACAACCCAATCGCCGCTAGAGGCACATATCAGTCACAAATTATTGTCGTCTCATCGGTAAAAATTGGCCAGCGAGAAGAAGTAATTGCTATTGTAGCCCTTTGTTCTTTTTCTTTTTGCCTTTTTACTCGTCTTACCGACAATGTTTTGTGATGAAGATAAATATTTGAATGCGCTCTCTCTGTACCTTTGTTATCTGAGACTGTAAGGAAGAAAAACAAGACGTGATATTGCTCGTCGTGGTACATCTGACAGTACAATATTGGAAATGTTTAGACCGTCAAGCAAGGAACTTTGGTCTTTCTGTGTCGTTGCGTGTTCTGCATTCTTAAACCATAGCTCCAACTTTCCACGTTTAACTTACAGATCCCATTTGTTACGCAAGGTTTTCTTGAGAGGTTTTATACCTTGTCCGCGTGCAAAACCATTCTCTTGACTTTACGTTGTTTCATAAAGGAAAAAATCGCTTTATAAGATTAATAAAAAATTTCCAAGTGAGAGCAAGATGTCTACAGACTACTTTAAGACTAAACATGCCGATGTTTCTGTCCTGTTTTTTTTCTCTTGCAATTTGAATTTTTTTCAGCGTCATTCCTTACCATGTTTTCAATTATGTCAATCAGATTCAAACAGATCTCAGGTTAAACTGCAAAATTTATCTCTTCCGTCAACTAGCCGCTAATTTTTCGAGCCCTAATAAAAAACAACAATTTAAATCCTTTGTCTTCAATCAAAATCTGCCCCTTCTGACGGCACAACGGGATATGTTTTTTACAGCAGGTTACGGACAGGTGAATCCAGCTGGCGGGTGTATTGTTTATTGGCTGAAGTTTACTTTGGCCAGGATCCATTTTATTAATATGTTGACATAAGAGTAGCCTTCACATGATGTTAAAAGGCTGGCTGGAAGCCTCTACTGAATCTATAAACAACATTTTTAAAATTGGAAACGAAACTGTCCATAGGAGTGATTTGATGCACAGAATTGATGTTCTGCAACCTATGAAAGAATCACTATTATTGTTAACTTGTGTGATTCCTTAGGAAGATGTGAAATTTATAGCTTTGATTAAAATCTATTGCCCAGCTTCTCCTCCCTCCACTCTCTCAGCATTCTTAGGCTAGAATAAGGTTTAACATTACTACCAATGCAAAACCATGCTGAAAACTTGAAAAAATAATAAAAATAAAAAGAAACAGTACATTTGGTTTCATTTATTTATGGTATATTAATATATAATTTCATAACTTTAAATATTTAGGTATATTAAATTGTTGAAGGACATTGAGCCTTTATGTATGTCCATATGTTGCTGTTTGTAAGTCACTGTATCTGTTTAAGACAATGTTAGAAAAACAATGCTGTACACTTGAGCATACAACATTGTAATGGGGAGAGGGAGGTGCAGCTGGAAAATCACCAAGGCTTCATGCTGGTACTGATTTAAAGGAAGATGGGGAGATTTTTATTTGGAGTATTTCAACAAGTTGCAACTTGTTGTAGAGCAGTTTTCTGTAATTTGTGGCACACAATGCAGGAAGTAAAGGATTATTAATTTAACTGACTCCATTCTTCATATCATTGCAGATTTGGAAAAGAAAATGGTTTGTTTTGAGGCGTAAGTCTTCCCGCGGACAACCTCGTCTTGAATATTATTTAACAGAAAAAGCTTGCTCTGAGGGTAAACACCGAACAAGCATCCCATTGGAAGATTTGTCTTCAGTCTCAAGAGCTCACTCTCGGACTCACAACTACAGCTTTCTGTTAGAAGGAGTTGAAGTTAAACTTTTCTTGAGTGCGGACACTGAGAAAGAAACATTGGAATGGATTCAGTTAATTAAAGAACTTGTTCTTCCTGAGCCCAAGCTATATCCAACTGTACAAGGAGGGGATATCTATGGTATGTAAAACAGTAAAAACAAGTAACTAGTCTTCAATATTTTGGTACTGTTGCTATCAAAGATAAGAGATGCTTGTGCATTACATGATATATTGTAATATGTATCTATTAAATGATAAGGAGGGCTGGACAGAAATATATTTGGCTCAACGTGGTGATGCACAGACCAGGCATGGCGTGGTCCATTCTTTATGATTTTACATTCGGCCCTACCTTACTCAGTCAATAAGCATTTTATCACATGCCAGCTGCTGTCTTCTTATTTTTCTCCTTTTGCAATGGCATCATCTTGTGAACCACATGTGTCTTGCAGGCCCTCCTACAGGGATTTTATAGATTGAGGCTAGTGCCAGGCTAGATGAACCATAGGAAATCTCTACTTACAACCACTGCCCACTCTTTTTCAACATAGCCCAAGCATTTCCCACTTTCTTAGTTTGTCATCTCGTGTGGCTTAATGTTGATTTAATTATCTTCATTCAGCTTCTCTTCCTGTTGCAGGGCTTTACGAAGTAAATGTCATTCCTTCAGAAGATTCTGAGAGACTTGGTCTGACTGGAACTTACCTCATAACAGTTAGGAAAGCATATTTATGTCTTCATAGCACAAAAACAGGAGAAAGAGTGCTTGAATGGGAGTTGGATCATTTACCACGATTTAGACTTCAGAGAGTTTCTCACCTTCAGGATGTAGATAAAGTGTTAACATTTCAAGCAGCAAGGTGGAGTAACAGAGTTTGATATTAGACACCCTGGTTTAGATAAATAAATCTAGCTAGAAGTTCCAATTCATGAGCCAAAATTTTGACACTCATGTCTAGTATCTTCTTCAGGTGCATTGTCTGGTAGGCCTCATTTATTTCTGTGTTAACTGCCAACCCACCTGACCCTTGAGAAAGACAGCACTGGTACACAGCTCATGAATTGTAACTTGTCAAATTTTCCAGAGAACATGATTGCACAACAGAAGTGCCAAATGAATGCTACCCTCTTTGTTGTCATTTTGTGTTTGTTTTATAAACTTCCTGGAGTTCTTGATTGAATTCTTTTGTCCTGTTTCCTTCCATTACAGTGGCTCCAAAACAGGCGAAGGAGAATTCCAGTTCCTAACTCGTCAAGGACGGGAAATCTTAGAATGCATAAAACTGCAGACTCAAAAACTTGTAGGTATACGCCAACTTCGGCATGAGAGACACCGACGGCCTTCACTAGACTCTGTACCTTGCACCAGGTCATCAGAAAATGAGACTGTTGACAGTCTTACAAGTACTTCATTCTCGTGACCTCTGGTCGGACAACCTGCAATATGCATTGTAACATGCATTGCAATATGCATCGCACCATGCATTGAGCTGCATTTAACTAAGCAGTTTTGCTGAAAGAGTTCCAACTGGGAGGTGTAATGTATCTCCCCACTGTGGCTTCATTTTCCAGCGAGGTCTAGACTGGATCAGTTGGCGAATACGAACAGAGATCACTGCATCCTGCACTGTAAACATGCATTACATCATGCATTGCATGTAAAAGAGGTGTCAAGATCAATTGCTGACTGCAAACAGAAATCAAGGTTAAATGCAACTTTGATAGCCCAGCTGTGGAATTGTCCCACTGCCAAGGGAACTGCTCAAAGAGGGTTTACAAATTATTGTGCCTTCGTTTGCTCAACTTAAACAGTTTGAAAAGATGGTTGGCTCTAAAGGTTATTTGCGTTGTTGTAACACAAGTTCTTGCAAGCCATGAGTGTTTGCTACAGTTCCATGTAATGTTCTTTACACCGTTGCAAAGTGATATTATTCTTGTCAGGTGAAAGAGATGAGATGGATGGATGTAAGCATCAATAGTTACTATTGCGTCTTGCTTTCCTAGGTCGTCATCTTTATTTTTAGGAAGCATGCTCAAGGCATATAATTCATGGTAGGCCACCATATAGTCACTGAATATAGTGTTTACAGGGGTATACAAGGGTTTACAAAGGTATATCTTTGTAAACCCTTCTATACCCCGGTAAACTGACTATATGATGGCCTACCATGAATTATATGCCATGCCTGATTTCAGTACTTGACTTATACTCAGTTCACACCGAGGCTTAAACATGTTGAAGTGCTGTAACAGTTTACATCATGTAGTCAAACACGGTTTAAAATTGTTTTCTTTATAAAAGCTGCTTACTGACGTTGTCCACTACAAATTTAGCACAAACAGAAAGAACATGTTTAAGTTTATTTGAATCCTGTGTAAAAGCCCGTGTTCCACTGTTTGGTTACCTGCAATTTTCACGTTTTAAAACCTTGTTGAACTAAACATGTTTAGTTGGTTTGAATGGGGCATTAGTTATTTAAGGATTTACTGTTTCACTTTGTGGATTTATTTATTCTGAGAGTCAACTCTTAACAGTTCCAGGATCTGAGTAGTAAGTTTCATACAATTTTGCTATATCACACAGTTCTTATTTATAACCCAACCTAATCTCATTCAACTTCTCAATGTCATGACTTGCTATGGTCAATGTTTGTGATGTGTCTTGTTGTGTTCCTGTCTTTCAATGATCTCAGATTCTTTTGGTAACTTTGTAAGAGCTGTGAACTGCCCCTGTACTTCCTTATACTTCAAGTTTAAAGGTCAGTTAACCCTTTAAGTTCCAGTAGTCACCAGCATCCAATTTCTCATTACAATATTCACTGTTCATCAACCGTTCACGTTATGAGAATAATGAAAATGATCAGCAAAAACAGAGGTGTATTGACATTTAAATATATTCTCACTAGTACCATAACAAATATATGAGAACGATTAGGAGAAAATGAATAATAATATTGGGGCTTAAAAGGTTAAAGGTTATAGAATTTGCTGTTGATTGAAATTACAACTACCTGTAGTGTGGATGACATTTTCTCAAACTCATTAATAATGCAATATGAAAAAATAAATGACACCCATTCAGGTGAGGTGGATCAATCTTGATACCCAATGAAACACCTGGGCCCTGTGGTTCAAAGCAGGATTAGTGCAAAATTTAAGTGCAGATATGAGAGCTTAAAAGGCACATTCAGTATAATTCTCTTTGAATACAATTTGATGATTGTATGCTATAAAAACGAACAGCCATATCAAGATCTTTAGGATTTGGATTTGAGTACAAAACCGAGTTTGATCTCAGATCAAACACTTCGTTATTTTTTTTACAAGTTTTGCAACAATTTAATTGCATTTCAAAGCTCTTAAATCTTTCAACTCTACGTCCAGTGCTGAAAGAAATAGAGTAATCTATAAAACAATAATATTAGCTTTTGTACGGTTATTCTAAATTTGCCCTTTCCACAAGTTGGTAAGATTTCCGCACAGGTCCCTACTTCATTATGCATTCTGTAACTACTGTTTCGTTCTTCGAACACAAGAAATATTTGCACATGCATTAAACCAGACAAGACAGCTTCAGCATGCATAATGAAGTAGGGACCTGTGCGGAAGTCTTGCCCACAAGTTTATTTTAATTGCAGAAATGTTGAGCATCTTACCTTCTATCGCTGTTATCCAAAGGATTAAAAGCTTCAGCTCTATGCATTCCTCTCTTCAAGATAACGTCGAATACTGCATACAATGCCATACACAGTCCTTGAAGGATACCTTTTTCCTCCTTTTTTGCTACCTCCATTACAAACTTGCAGAGCCAGTTATTCAAACCAACTCGAAATCGGAGTACTCCAACCTTGTGCAGATCATAATCTTTAAACATGCCTCCGGAGTCCAATTCGGGCATTTAAAACCTTTCGCGCAGTTTGCCATTCGTTCAAATGGTTATAGCCCATTTATTCTTAGCATCTGTTTACATAATGCCGGGACGAAATTTTGTCGTCGTACAGGTCATTCCGGAATAAATTCATTCCGGTTTTCAATCCCAATGAAATTTTCATTTCATTCTGGTATCGTGTAAAGTGAGAACGAACTTCGTTCCGAGGTTAGAAATCGCCTTAGGCGAGTAGCGCATGCGTATCTTTATCAAGATGGCGGATACAAGTACTAGCGAGAGGAAAGTAGCAAAGAAAGATTTGTTTAATAGTAGATGGAAATGGGACGTAAGGAAAACAGAAAAAATGCTGGACGTTTTCATTAGTTGTAAAAGGAGAAAAAAAGCTGGGAGAAGTAGTGGAATGGGACTCGGATAAAGTAGTGCTGTTCTAGCACGTTCGAAGTGCTTTAGCTGAACCGGCAGTGGCCTGAAGACTTTGGCAAAAGCGAGCCCTCTACCACAGAGAAGCCAGTTGAAGAAATGTCAAAGGAAATGTCAAAAGCATGTCCTGCTTCGCCTTATCTCGTGTGTTCTTCTCCTTTGTTCTCTTCTTTTAGCGAATATATTTGCATAGAGGAGGCCAAAGAAGCAGCCCTGTGGTCAAGTTGTTCGAAATCGTGCAGCTATCCCTTAATATGCACAACAATGTTTCGTGCGAAACTCGCGCCATCTTTGTTTACTGATGCGCGGAAACTTAAACCACGGGAACCAGATTTTGTCATGTGAATGTAGCACGAACATCACTCTGGAACGAAACTCATTCCGGAATCTTGTGAATAACTCCTTATACGTCGTTAAGGTGGGAAAAACTTTATCGACTTGTCCTCTTCTTCCATGATCGTTTTTGGCTCCCAAAACCGAGACCTTCTAGACACTCCCACTTCGCACATGGTCTTATTCCAGGATCACATCACCATGGTGATGATGGGCTCCTGCTCATACCAAATGGCGAAATACATACATTATGCATGAGACGGCATTTTAAAAGGACAAAACCAAATAGTTCTGTATTGTTTCACTGTGAGAAGTTATATCGTTTTCGGCCTCGCAATTTCACCAGTTTCTCGTTGTTTGGAACCTCTGATGAAATACTCGCCCTCGTTTTTGAGATATTACGTCGAAATTCATATTGTCTCTGGTAGTGACCCTCAATTTTAGGGACCGGTCATTAATTATGGGTCAGGGAGGGTTGGAGGAAAATTAAGTAATATTAAAAAAAATTTCCCTGTCCCTCCCTCCCCTTCCATTGGCTGCAGTTTTTTTCAAGGCCCCCCCTTAATTTTCTTTACAGATGTTTCGAGCCCTGCCCAACCTCCCCTACCTTCATCTTTTCATCCATGGAGTAATCTCTATGTACCTCCCAGCGTACTTCATGACCACGATGATAATTTCTATTTGGGCTTATCAGGAATAGATGCAAATGTGAAAGGTGTTAGAATCCATACTACAGTACTAGGAGATGTTACAAAAACACGGTATTTTATTCTCATTTTGTTTAGCATTCCTTAGTTTACGAGACAACAGAATAAGAGTCGAGTTGGACGGCGCGACGACCTTTAATCTACGAGACTCTACCACTTTTTAAAAAATACGAGGGAGTCGGCATAACGTTTTTTAAAAATTCTCCCACTCTCCCCTTCCCTCTATCGTCGCACTTCTCCCCCCCCTCCCCCAATTCGAAATCGAGGTCCTTCATTGAACCACATTGGCAATTGTACTAGTCGACGTTACACCCCTGAAGTATAGGCAAAATACCCAGCGCAAAACATTTTTCGTATTTCAAGTTAAGGGCTTTTCTTCAAAATTTTATCACATTGTTCTATCATTGATTCGTACAACTTTATACATTTTCTTGCAAAACAAAGCATTTTATGCCTTAGAAAATGCAAGAAATATTTGTTCAAGGATGCCGTAATTTGCTACAATTTTAAACTGTAGCACTGATGCGAAATAATTTTTTTTCCACCTCAACTAAATAAAATTCTTATTCCGATAGTATTTACAATGTTTAAATAGATAAGATTGTCAAATTGTTACAGTTCCTTTAGAAACAAAATTATGCTTGAATTTCCAGAATTGGCTGTAGCTAAAAGTGCCGCTAAAAATGCTTTTGGGTGAGTGTTCATAAAAGTTATACAGACAAGACGTTGTCAACGGGAATCACCGTCAATGTGGTCACGACTTGGATTTTCTTCGATTTCTGAAACTTTAATACCCAAGTCGTAACAAAGTTCCTTTTTAAATATGGCAACCCAAAAACAAGAAAGAACTACAGGACCAAAACAGAGGAGGTTTTTTCTAAATAAACGAACACGAGATTTTGAAAAAAAAATTGGTACAGCAAAGTTTCTGCTTTCTACGAATACTGAATTGTTTCAAGGATTCTCTGGTTCTAATACTGGAAGCGGCCGTCCCCGATTTGGTGTCTTAAGTGGAGGAAGGTGTCCTGTTGCGTATTTCTTTGATTTCTTCATAGTAGCAAAATTCTCCGCATTAGTTTGCCCATTAGATTCAAACAAAACGTCCTTTTTGCCGTCAATTTCAATTTGTCTTTTACTTTTCCCGCCTTTCTTCGGTTTCTTTCCCCGAGGACTGGGCACCAATTCCTCTCCATCGTCGTCACTTTTCTCCCGACTAGTACCCGGTCGGGGCGATGATGTCTCGCCGCCATATTGATTTCTTGTATCCTGCGAATAAGCCGATGTGGAAGCTTGAGAGAAGTCAAACGGACCTTGAATAGCAACTCGCGGTGTTGTGCATACAATCTCTTTGAGGGATTCTTCAGAAGACAACGGCTCCGTAATGCCGCGAGGAGAATAATTTGCAACGGCGGGAGATCTAGTTGAAGGTAAGTCAACCTCTTGAGGTCGACTTTGCAAAGTTTCTTGTTCAAAACTTGGCCGGCTTTGTTTAGCAGCAGCCTGGTAAGAAAGAAACAGCGAAAGTAAGACAAAAGTTATTATTTCTTGTTAACAAAGAAAATTTTCACAAAACCGGCCATAAACATTTAAAGGTTTGAACGTTCAAAAACATTCTGTCGAATTCTGTTATCACCAGGTTCTCTTAAACGCGGGGTGAAAATTGGCCTCAGTTTGTACACTTGCTTGAAAGAAAATCTGGAAGTTATAACGTACGACAGGTAAAGACTTTGTTTACTATACAGTATTGATCTAGCTTTTTCATCTTTGGATCAAACCATGCAGTGTGACCATTCTTTGTAAAGCTACTGAACAATACTGTACTGTGGTACTGTTTGTTTTACTATACAGTGTGGTTCTAACTTTTTCATCTGTAGATCAACCCATGCAGTGTGACCATTCTTTGTAAAGCTACTGAACAGTACTGTACTATGATATTGTTTGTTTTACTATACAGTGTGGTTCTAACGTTTTCATCTGTGGATCAAACCATGCAGTGTGACCATTCTTTGGAAAGCTACTGAACAGCACTGTACTGTGGTACTGTTTGTTTTACTATACAGCGTGCTTCTAACTTTCTCATCTGTGGATCAAACCATGCAGCGTGACCATTCTTTGTAAAGCTACTGAACAGTACTGTACTGTTGTACTGTTTGTTTTACTATACAGTGTGGTTCTAACTTTTTCATCTGTGGATCAAACCATGCAGTGTGACCATTCTTTGGAAAGCTACTGAACAGTACTGTACTGTGGTACTGTTTGTTTTACTATACAGTGTGGTTCTAACTTTTTCATCTGTGGATCAACCCATGCAGTGTGACCGTTCTTTGGACAGCTACTAAACAACACAGTACTGTACTGTGGTACTGCTTGTTTACTGATGATCATATACTTTTGGTGACCTGTAGTTTTCGATATTTTGCAACATGACTCTTGGTCATCCACTAACCTTTGAACTGACTTCACTGATGATTTTAACTGTGGGTTCGTTAGGAATGGTTTCCTCTGAGCCTTCTGATCTGGCGTTATCCGTTAACTCGATCCTAAAGTAACAAGGAAATGCAGGCCGTCAAAGACCTTAATGGAACCAAAACTGAGGCAAATACTCTAACCTATCACCAAAGATGCACACAGTCTAATTAGCCAATCAAAACTTAAAGCGAACACAAGTCGTCAACACCAGGCGCGGGAAAACGCGTTCGAGCCCGTGTGATTGGTTTTCGTTTTTAGTAACGAAGCGATTGGTTTTCGTTTTACAGTACTTCTGATTGGTCGAAAAATGGCTGGAACGTTTTTGGTGAATCAACTAACGTAGCGAAGCAATAGCCAAATCATTTTAGGCAGAAAAACGAGAATCGCATCTACGAACGTTAATGCATCATTTTAGTAATTAAAGGGTTACAATAGGTTTAGGGTACAAAATCTGTCAGATACACGCTGTCGGAGAGGAGGTTACACATGGGGGGGGGGGAGGGGCGGGGTGGGGAGGGGCGGGGCAGTTACACTGTGCGAGTTCAATGTGTGAGGCCCTTTGAGAACGAGGGGGGAGGGGTGGGGTGTGGGTTGGAGAGAAGAGGAGAGGGGATTATTGTCCTCGTTTGAATTTCAACTCTTTACTTCCCACAAGTTTGACGGTCAGCAAAATTTTATCAAGCGGAACTAAACTCAAGTTGCAATTTCATAAAGACTCTTGCGGTTCGCCATAATCTTAAGCGACCATTTATTTTTTATGAGGGAGGGGGGCCTGGTGTGATTCAGGAAGCACCATTTAAAAATTGCATGACCCCCCTCAGCTTGACAATTTTTTTACATGAACCCCCCCCCCAATCAAAAGAAAGAGAAGTCAATTTCGTGATAAAACATTATGACATAATAGAACTGCTAAAATATTTCACGAGATCCCCTTTTCCCTAATTATTTTCGCATCCCCCCCCCCTCAAATCCCACCAGCCCCTCTCTCCCTCGTAAAAAAATGAACGCTTCCTAACAAGGAGCTTAAGCAAGCACTGAGGACGACAACGTTTCAAAAATCCTCTAATTTTTTGTTCGCATTAAATTTGAAGTTTCCAATCGTGACCATACGCATATCATTGCCAAATCTTCAATCTTGACGCTGCACATTCACTTCATGTTGTTTTGCACACCGTAGCAAAACGCACTTTGCGTGTTCCATCAAGACTATCCAAGATGTTAATAGGGAGCTTAAGCACGCGCGTGCCAGGACAGTGGTGTCTCCCACATTTTTAAGGTGATCATCTCTAATGGAGAAAAGATACTAATCAATGTAAATGCGGTTGTGTGAAGACAAGTTACAAGGGGAAACAGCTCACTTCCGGGCGCCGGGCGCCGTCCGCGTCTCAAAAATGCCCTTGCTTAAGCTCCCTAATTATAGCCTACGAAAGTAATCCAAGCCTCCCGCTTGATTCCTAAAAGGCCTGTACATAACATTATAGCTTTGTACATGAATGTGACCGTCATCAAATGATTCATCTAACACAAAATCAGTCATTACAAAACTATTTTGAGAAAGTATTCATTATTGAATGATAGTGAGAAGTATAGAAAATGCAGGTTCTAGATACGCGTACCACTTACCTCTCTTGATGCGAACTTTCCCTTTCTCTATCTGCTTCCGGACTTACTTTATTCTGGGAAGCAAGTAAGAGTCAGTTCATTCACATCTGCGTCAGTAAAGGCAGTGTGAATGCCATTTAAAAAACTGTAAGTTTTAAAAAAACTGTCAAGCAGTGGTTTCCTGCAGTACTTGTTCGGTGTAAAACGGTGTGGAGATTTTCTTTGTTTTAGGCCACTGTTGTTGTGGTCTGCATTGTTTGGATTTTCTTTGTAATCTTTTGTTACTTTACTGGTGCGTCTTACACCGAACACAAACCCTAGATGTTCCATGTCTACTGTTAAGCCATGCAGTGTTACTACACTTTGGAAAGCTACTGAACAGTGCTGTACTGTGGAAATGTCTGTGGAAATGTTTGTACTGTTTGTTTTACTATACAGTCTGGTTCTAAATTTTTCATCTGTGGATCAAACCATGCAGTGTGACCATTCTTTGGAAAGC
>OX453286.1:5586200-5651200 GCA_949710005.1 Ricordea florida
AGAGTGAAATGGTTGAAGTGTTCATGTAATTCAAGTGCTATTTGTTGCTGGGAAAAAGAAAATTAATTACTCTCCCACAACGTAAAATGAAAAAAATGTATGTATAAGGAACATACACGTCTGCCTGGCAGATGTAGCAATGGAAGTCCTCAATGACATGTTGATGTTGAGTTCGATCAAATATTGCCTTGCCCCTTCTTGAGCCTCCATGGATATTTCTATCTGCAGGGTCAATTGTCAGTGCAAGGAGGTGATAAATAATATGAATGAGCAATAGGCCCCCTGGTATCTGAAGATACAAACTGGTTAAGGAAATGCCTCAGTCTGTAAGGTTCACACAGGTTCATACAAAACACAGTGCTCGAAATTAGAAAAAAATCCAGGTTGTCCTTATGGCAAATGCCAGACAACCTGGCCCTTGACTTTGGTTGCCCTGATAAGGACTTGGTTGCCCTTAACATGTTCTATGATTTTTGCCTAGTTATAGGGTTTGACCATAGAATAATACCCCTATCGGAATGCCTCTGTTTTCATAGTTATCGAAGTGCTGCGAATAAGAATTATTTGGAGGAGGTATGGGTTTGAAGTGAACACGACAAGCTTATCATGGCTTATTGAATCGAACGAACGGCGTTCAATTAACGGTTACAACCTTCCATTTCCTTTGTTTTACAAATTGTCATGGATCCTCATCCATTTATCAGTATCAGGAGATAAACCTCGCATTTAGAGCTGTTTTCGTGTCTCAAGTTTATAGCTTCTGTTCTTTATTCTGTTAAGCATCACAGTAATGTAAGTACTTCAATTTTTTCCTGGGTTGTCCGACAAATTCTTCTCGGGCAACTAGCCCTTTATTTTTCCTAAAAAATGGTTGCCCGAACCAACTTTTAGTTGTCTAGGGCAACCGGGCAACCGCTAATTTCGAGCACTGAAAACAGGGTGTGCTTGGGACAGTTAGGGAGCCTGGTCATTTGTACAAGCTCATTTGTAAAGGCTTACATGTAATGCATAAACACAACAATAATTTTATTAATTACCGTCAACCTACATACTACATGTGTCTCTTTTATTTTGTAATTCCAATTCATAGAGCAACCTGGTCATGGCATAAATGTATTTGTTATATTCCTAGACTAATTCACCCAACTAAAGAGCAAGTGTAATTGGCTGATTCTTAGCTGTATGGCCTTGACTACATGTAAATTCTGTATCACCCGGCTGAAGTTAAAACAGCACGAGATCAAAGCTTAGTGGAAAATGGCTAGACTCCTCAGGACTCTTTGGACCCAACATTATTCAGAGAAAGGTATGTAGGATCGGATTGTGCATGTGATGGACAAAACACTGACCCCCAGTCCGTGAACTACCCCAATGGACCAAGCAAATTCGTTGTTCCAGTATAACTATTCAAAATGGCCATGTCTTTCACGTGGCCTTCCGTCGACACTTTGGGGTAGTCCATGCACTGGGGGTCAGTGTTTTGTCCATAGCCTTGGATTGTGACCTGAAAGTATATTTGAGTACTATTATTTTCATTTTAGTCCAAGAAATCTGTGTTATTACTTAGTTTTATATAATAAAAAGTAAATTATATCGTCGCTTGAAGATATGAAATTTCTCCTATTAAGAAAATACTTTGAAATTAAATACCCTCAACACATTTCAAAATGTTGTTTTCATGTAGGCTACAAATATCCAGAAAAAAAAATTAAATAGGAGCATTCAAAAGTTGGTTGCCACTTTGACACCTTTACTTCAAATAGCAGCGATTTTAATTGAAAATGATGAGCTTTAGTGCTGTAAAACGATTCAGAAACTTCAGAGATCGAATCACGGCATCTTATGTTTATTTTTCAAATTTAGACCAATATGCCTTAGGCAAAAAAATAATTAACAGAACACAACTTAATTTTGATTTTCTTATGCACTGTGCTACCTCTTGCTCATATGTTATCAAACAATGATTTTTCGGAAGGACCGTAAATGTTATTAAGACTTACTAAAACTACAGTAAATCTACTAATAGACTCAAAGATAGCACAGTAGCTTGTTATAACGGAATGGAATCGAAGAAATGAGATCAATTTGATAATGAAAATAACCCCGTGAGGAACATTAGTATCGAGTCGAAAGGAAGAAAGTGTTAAAGTGTTAACATGCAGCTGTTGACTCTAAAGAAAGCAATATTATGTATAATAAATTCAGAATTTTATAAGCTTATTAAACAAAGTAAAAATACTAAACTTAGCTATTAGTCCTAGTCTTTTTTTATGTATATGGGCAGGTAAGTCTAACGATTGTACCAAACGATGATAATTTTGTAGTTTGAGCGTTGTTTGGCGGCGATCACAGGAGTCGAACCTGAGTAAACTGAACTAAACAAGCGGAAAACTCCATCAGTAAGAATAAAAGGATACAATAAACCCAGCTGCTCGCCATTCTACTGGCAGATAGAAGACATGTACTCCGAAATATGAAATCGCGAAAAATATGATGAAAAACCACGCTATGAATTGTAAAGGATGCCACGGACACGTCCAGCCATTTATTCGCTCTTTCTGGTTAACAACCACAGCCGAAGAGACCCTTGATGACGTTGCAGTGCCGTTTGCTCCATGGATAGGAGTACTCATAGCTTCTCCCCACGCGGCTCAAGGTTGAAAATCTTCGCGAAAAGCGAGCTAAAAATCCTCAGAAACGAGTCAAAAATTATTCTTGTTACCGAAAGAAGTCGGCTAGGGCTTTGCTGTTTCTGTTTACAGAAACAGATCGAAGATCAACCCCTGCTAACTACAGATACATTGCGCGGCTTCCTTTTTAAGAAGTCAAAAACATGGCGCCATGACTGTTTATCCTAACTCCATTGTGCGATCTGATTAAGTGCGTATTGCCATGGATACAATTGTCAATAAAACGTCATAACTGAACAGCCCAAACTAGTACTCAGGCTTTCCTCGGCCAATACGTCCAAAGTGTTTTTCACCAAAATAAAATTAAATTCTTATCTTCGCGCGCTACCCTTTAATATCCTCTATATACTAATGAATGAACCTTAGTCAATCAGAAACCGCTGTCAAGCCAGAAATGAAGCCGGCCATTGTCAAGGAGTAGGGTTGGCGCAGTGGTGAGAGCGCTCGCCTTCCACCAATGTGGCCCGGGTTCGATTCCCGGCCCAGGCGTCATATGTGGGCTGAGTTTGTTGGTTCTCTACTCTGCTCCGAGAGGTTTTTCTCCGGGTACTCCGGTTTTCCCCTCTCCACAAAAACCAACATTTGATTTGATTTGATTTGATTCAATTTAATTAAATATGACTTGATTTGATTTGATTTGTGCTTTACAGTGTCCCCAATTAGTACGTCAGTGCTAGATACATTTGACACTCAAATAAAGTTCATTATTTATTATTTTTAAGTAGTTACCGTAGTTACCATGACTACACCAAATAGTTACCCATTTTTTCTTTCTTCCCGCTCACCCGGAAACTCACTTACACATGGCTTTCCCACTATTGACCCACTCCTGTTTTACTATAATGAATTGAGGTAAAGCGTTCCAAAGTCTCGGGGCACCGATAGACCCTTGCCCAGAGTGGATTCAAGAACGTGAGACACGGACTTTAGTTCACACTTCCTTAAAACATGATACTCCAATGTAAATGTACATTGACGTTGTCATTTCAAGCCACATCCCACAACCCTACCATTTTTCATCACCTTGACATTCATAATGTGGGAAACCAGAGCTCATCTGCTAGCTGTGCCATGCCTGCTGGCTTTTGAGCTCAATTTTTTCATCCTTTTTTTTTGGTAGCAACCGAGGGTTTAATCCCTTCTACCACTGTCGCCTAAGTGCGCATATGTGTGGCTTCAAAGTTCATTCAAAGTTTAAATTGACATTCATTATAGAACTGACTAAATATATATATATATATATATATATATATATATATATATATATGGGTTATTGACCAAGCTTGTTCGGTCAAGATGGCTGGATATTGGCTAAGTTCTTTTTTTTTTTTTGCGTTTTTATGGACCGAGACGAAGTCGAGGTCCATAAACACGCAAAAAAAGAACGAGGCCAATATCCAGCCATCTTGACCGAACAAGCTTGGTCAATAAAGGATTTATTATATGGGATGAAACACCAAAAAATGATCCGTGTACGTGTTTATTTTCAAGGACTGAAAAGGAAGCCCGTTACATGCAAAAATCAAGTTTTCTCGTTTTCCAGCTCCATCGATACACAAACCACAGGAAATCTTTAACTGTCACGGAAAAGATTTTTCAGGGAAAAACTAAGAAAGAAAATTTTGGTAAACCGGCTTTCGCCTCGGATGAATTTTCCTTGCGGGACAAAGCCCTTATCCCGAGCGGGCAAGATAGCTCCATATTGCCCGCTCGGGTAGCCAATTACAGCGCGAGATTCGGTTCATCTTGTCCGCTCACGGAGCTGGTCATATAATAAATATATATATCGAAGATGGAAATACCTAGCGTCTAAGTGAACCATATAGTTTTCTTGTTAGACACTGGTCTTGTTTGGTAACATATGAAATGTTACCACATACTTAAGACACTTACTACTCACTGTTACTTGGTCACAAGACACCATACTTCGTAGAGGGGACTGGTTGGGAAAACCGGCAAATTTCAAAGGACTGGGCTATTGTTTCGCTTTTGAGGTTGATACAACAAGTCACGTGACAACAACAGTGCACAGCACACTAACAAACATGGCTAATGACTTCAGAAATAAATTGCACGACTGTAACTTTTTAGAACGTGTCTTAAAGTGCACGATTGTAGCTTTTAAATTGAATAATATTATATAGCTGTAATTATTATAGATTTTCTTTATACACGTTCGTATTTCGAACGAGGTTTTTAGCTCTCTGACGTAACGTGTTAAAATAAATGATTGATTGATTGATTGATTGATTGATTAAGTCCCAAAGACAAATCTTCCAGTAAAGTTCCAGGAATAACTTAATGAGCCTCTTAAGCAGTCTATAAGCGCCAGTTCAAAAAGGTTGTGAGAAATTACTCGGGTAACTATTGCAGATCAAGGTAAGCGCGTTTCATTTTGTCCAGCAATGTTCTCCTTTTCCAACAACTGATTTTGCAGGCGGGTTTCTTGCGTTTTAAGTTCTGAAAGGCGTTGTCCTTTTCAGTTAGAAATTTGGACTTTTTTTAGAGATTCTTCATCACTGTCATCATTAAGTGCGCTGGCGTAGGCATTAAAAGCTTCATGGTTCTGATCTGTTGGATAAACAGCGCAGGCAATCAACAGGGTTAAGAATGCCAGCGCAAGGAGACTGGACCGGCGCATCTGGCTGTTGATCTGCAAAAGATGTAAGAAAAACCAAGTGAGTTCAGGCGCTTATCTTGTACCCAGATTCCACTCTGTCTCGGTTTCCGCTTTATAACGAACTTTATATTTAAGCTAATATCACCACGGCACAGTACTTTTCAGTAGCTTTCGTCCAAAGAATGGTCACACTGTATGGTTTGATCCACAGATGAAAAGGTTTTCAGAGAGCAATAAAAGACATTTTCCTTTGAACTGATATTTAAAATAAAATTGGCTAGTATAGATATCAATTTAAGAGAAACGCATTAGACAAACAGTACCATGGAAAAACACTATTCAATTGTTTCTTCTAAGAAATGCCGGCGATAAGAAAATATGTTTTTTTTTTATGTACGGCTTGCACGTTCTTTCTCTTATGGTGACAACGTTTGCGAATTAGCATCTTTTACTACAAAGAATTCACTTTGTCGAGCGTTCTTTGTAATTAGCAACGAAATTTTCATCTGAGAAAACCAAGTTTTATATTAGTTTAACACTGTGACTCTTTTGATCGCGAGTGGGCGAACAGTGTGCCATTTTCACCGAGTCATTCATCCAAAAAGGAAAAGATAAAGGCGCACACGGGCCTTGGGGTCCACACGACCGGAACTTATCCCGGTTTCTGTAGCATGAATCACTTGGGAGTATTATTACTTCTCCCTGGATGGGATGCTAGTCCAACGCAGGGTTATTCCCAGCATTACATAGCAGGTGCCACAGGAGACCCACTAGTGCCACAGGAGGCCCAGCTTATTCCTGTTTTAGTAGCATGAAGCACCTGGGAGTATTATTACTCCTCCATGGATGGGATGCTAGTCCAGCGCAGGGTTACCCTCAGCATTACATAGCAGGTGCCACAGGAGACCCACTGGTGCCACAGGAGGCCCAGCTTATTCCTGTTTCAAAAGCATGAAGCACCTGGGAGTATTATTACTCCCCCCTGTAGGCCTTTCCAGATTGTGCTCGGCACTTTTTTAGCGCAATTTGGCTTTGGGAGCACTATTTTGATCAGAGAGCACTTTTTTGGCCAAAGAGCATCTTCTGTCAACTTTTTTGGTAAACAAGCCAATTTCTAGCTTATTTGAAGCAAATTACTGGATTTTTTGTTTTATATAGCAATTTCAAGTTCCCTTGACTACAAATAATATCTCAACTAGGCTAAAACTGGTGATTTCGACATTTGATTGGGTATCCATTCCTGTGGTACGTCGGTAACTACAAATATTGGGTAGCCTGTGGGCTGTTGAAATAGTTAATAACTAATCTAACGCCTTATATGGAATATCTGTCTGCCCAGATCAAAATGGCGGACGCTTCGTCGAGTGGCGAAGAAATAGAAGAAAATCCCATAGAAACTGCCATAAGAAGAGGCGCTTCATTGATGGATTAGTTGATTCTTTATATAATCTGTCTTAGGCTTTAGTCATTTTCTAGAATGAATTCTAGTAATGTTAGCCAGAAAAGCAGATATGGTATTATATAAATAACATTGTTTTAGAGTGGTTTCTATAAACCCGTGAAATATTAGTGTTGAAGGTACAGAGTAGAAGGTAAGAAAACACAAAAGAAAACAAAAGCATTTATAATAGTAAGTTGTTATACGCTAAAGTGTGTTTCACAGGTTTATGGAAACTACTCTGACTAACGCATTTATTTAATTTAAGTATTATTCGTTATTTGTTTAATTATTGACTTGTATTCAATGGAAACTTGCCTTTTAGTTGCAAATCTAAATTGGAAAGCATCTTTTCTTTCAAATAATTAAAAATATTCGGTAGCACTTTTTTAATTTTTGGAGCAACTTTTGAGCACTATTTTGGTTTTGGAGCACTTTTTAAGCATCTTTTGGGCATTTTTGGGAGCACTTTTTTAGCTTTTTGGGAGCACAATCTGGAAAGGCCTACCCCCCTGGATAGGATGCTAGTCCAACGCAGGGTTACCCCCAGCATTGTATCGCTGATACCCATTTATACACCTGCGTGAAGAGAGATAGTGTGGACAGAGAAGAAGCTCGATTGAAAGGAAGAAAAGTGGACACTATACACTACTGAGTTACCACCCAAGAAGGAAATAGAAAGTAAAAACAGTTGGCCCGATTTAATTAAATATAAGTCATCTTTCTTTACTTTATTGTCACATTTCTCAGTCAGATTTATTCTTATAGTGCTTTGTCAATACTGCGGTTCTGGTACAAAACATGTTTAGCTTAGCTTGCATGGTTTGGATTCACTTTTTTCGCCACTCAGTTTCGAGTAAATCGTCTACTTGCTATAATGTCTTTCTGAAATCCTTGTAATCTTTGTTTTTAATGTGGGTAAAGATTTAACTTTCAGGCCGCAATTTTAAAAATCTCCAAGGCTCGTTTAACATCTAAATTGGCCGCTTACATTGTGTGAACACAACAATAGATGAAAAATCAAAGCGAACTTGAATTTCCCGATCAAGCAATATAGAATATGCAGCGAAATCAGGATCTTTTCAAACTTACAGCTGACGATATTAGAAGTTTCTCGTCTTGTGACAAAACTACCGCCCTTGCCAATACTGCAGTCATTATGAGCTAGATGAACACCCTTAAGTTTTCTAAACAAGTAGCGATTACCGTAATGAAATCCTTGCCTATGGATTTCTCTTCGCTGCACTGTCATTTGCACCTGTGATTCCGCTGAATTTCCGCAAAAACAAAAAACTAACTCAATGACAATGACAATTATTAATTTATACCGTGCATTTTCCATGTAAATATTCAGCTGCGCCTTACAAGTTGAATTTAGAACCCCAAGGGCCAGGCCACAACACCAGGATAAGCGTCCACTACACTAGTTTTCGAACAGTGTTGTGAGATCTTTTAACCCTTTACCCCCTAAGAGTGACTTTATAGATTTTACTCTGGCTAACGCCAGACGATTTTGCTCGTCACAGGGAGACCCCTTAGGGGTGAAAGGGTTATAGATTTTACTCTGGCTAACGCCAGACGATTTTACTCGTCACAGGGAGACCCCTTAGGGGTGAAAGGGTTATAGATTTTACTCTGGCTAACCCCAGACGATTTTACTCGTCACAGGGAGACCCCTTAGGGGTGAAAGGGTTAACGTCCCACAAGAACAGTGCCGTGAGGTGGGGCCTACAGTTTTTCGTCCTTATCCGATCGCGAGACGACTAGAATGTCTAACCATTTGCAGATAGCATAACAAAGGTAGCACATTCTCCTCAGTTATTAGTGTTGGTCCGGCTCAGGTTTGAACTCACTACCTCCCGCTCGACAGGCCGGTGCTCTACCAACGTAGCAAATAGAAACTTAATAAAGCAAGGCGTGAAATACAGTAGCTAATAATACCAGCTAATAATACTTTTAAAACACACACTGAAGAAATGGTTTATCAAACAAGTTGAAAATTGACACTTAATCTCAACGTTTCTCGAGAGATTCGAGGGAAGCAAAATTCACTGTTCGCCAAGGGACCAGTGATTTGTTATAGAGTAAAACAACATTGCACAGGGAGGCGTTAATAGAAATGTTCACATAGTATCTTTGAAAGTCTTCAGGATCAACACATTTTCAACGAAGTCCCAAGCGGTTTTGGCTGGGATTATACCTTAAGTGACTGTGGAATGCGTGCAATCCTGCGAGAGTTGCAACATAAGCAAGAAAGCAAAAAGTGCATTTTGTTTTCTTTCAGTTGTCCTTATACCATGCCGGCTTAAGTCCTAGCCGATTCGTAGCGAATGTAGTTATAACTGAGGTCTAGAAGAGCAAGTGGGCTTAATTGGTTTTCTTCTTGTTTGTCTGTTTGCGTTTTATTAGTGCTTATTTGTCGCGCAATGTTCTTAACCCGCTTGGATTATTCAAAATATCTAAATGCGTTCGTGTAGAAATGCAAAAGGAAAATATAACTTTGGACATTGGCCACCGAAAATTTAGTTGATAAGAAATCGATCGAGTAACAACGAAAAGAAGTTAAATCACGTCTTCGACCGGTCGCCTAAGATTGCATAACATGTTACACACACTTGTGAAATAAAAAAAGTAAGCGAATTGAACCTGCAGCTCACATGGCGCGACGCAAGCGCGAGAGTGCTACTGTACTCACAAACCCGTTAGGAAAAGAAGACCGCATGCAGAGAAAGTTTCCGTAGGAACAATATTACCCAAAAGAAAAATACACTGAACAAAAATGAAATGAGATCAAAACTGCGATGAAACACATAAAACACGCGCTGTGATTGGTCGATTATAAGTGGATAGACACATTGATGACGTCATCATGGGCAAGTTAGTTTTCAAGATGGCGCGCAGTTTTGAAAAAGCTTTGCAGATTACTTTAAATTGAGTAAGTTCAATCCTCGGGCGTTGTTTATATGTATAAAAGTAGCGTTCTCAAGGGCTCAATCTTTGCTTCAAGTAGAGAAAAATCTTCGTACATTCTAAAAGACGATCGAAGCAAGTTTTAATTAAGGTTTTCTTTTCTGGTCATTGTATAAAGCAAATACATTCAGTTTTGAAGTGCCTTAGTTTGCAATGTTTGCCACACGGTAACTGACGTATTCGTCTGTGGATCAAACCATGCAATTTGACCGTTTTTTGGAAAGCTACTGAAAATTGTACTGTGGTGCTGTTTGTTTTACTGTACAGTATGGTTGTAACTTTTTCACCTATGGATCAAACCACGCGGTTTGACCATCGATCATTTTGAAAGCTACTGAACAGTACTGTACCATGGTACTGTTTGTTTTACTGTACAGTGTGGTTCTAACCTTTTCATCTGTGGATCAAACCATGCAGTGTGACCATTCTTTGTAAAGCTACTGAACAGTACTGCACTATGGTACTGTTTGTTTTACTATACAATGTGGTTCTAACTTTTTCATCTGTGGATCAAACCATGCAGTGTGACCATTCTTTGTAAAGCTACTGAACAGTACTGTACCATGGTACTGTTTGTTTTACTGTACCTGAGTGTGGTTCTAACTTTTTCATCTGTTGATGAAACCATGCAGTGTGACCATTCTTTGTAAAGCTACTGAACAGTACTGTACTGTGGTACTGTTTGTTTTACTATATTGTGTGGTTCTAACGTTTTTATCTGTTGATCAAACCACGCGGTGTGACCATCATTTTGAAAGCCCGGTACTATTTACATGTTTGCATGTTATCCAGTGTGGCTGTAACCCTTTGACACTTTCATAATGAAGATAAGCAACGTAACAAATCTTTACAAGTAAGTAAAAAAGTTTGAAAACTGCTACAGTGTTGCTTCAACGTTTTTGTCGGTTGATGATACTATATTATTCATTTAAAATAAAAGCAACTTAATATGACTGTGCTACGTCCTATACAGAGTGATTTGACTTGTGCAGATTTGAAATTCTATCTAAAACTGCTAAACGATGCATGTTCAATATTTTGTCATTTTTCTTAAGATGGGTTTTTTCTAACCGTATTGTTGATGGACAAACTAAATTTTCATTATTACTCTCTCGTATCAATTTCGTCAAATGTGCCTCTGATTTGTTCACTGCTTTCTAATTTAAAACACTTCGATTAAGGGGAAAATTATTTTTTTTTTATCTGACGACCAACGAAGATGATCGATTAAAGGTGTTAAAGACGTAAGTTCTATTAAATGATCATAGCGTTTGAATGTAGGAATTAATCTCGATAGATATTGCTCTAAGGATGTCAATGATTTCCGGGTTTTAATGGCACTCGGATTGCTTTAAAACGCAAATACTCCTTTAATGAGAAATTACGTGGCTTGTTTTGGTCTTGTTAAAATTGCAGCCGTAATTATCCGTCTCGAAGAATATTAGCAGCTTTATGACAACGTGAGTGCTCGCAGGAGATTTAATTGGCGCTGAAGGAAATTAAAGGCGAAATGTTTCGATTAAAATGAGCAAGAATCAGCACACTTTTTGTTTACGGTTGGTAAAGCAAGCCACAGGATCTTCTGAATTTCATAAAACCTTCTTGTTTCTTTGAAGAAACCTTTAATTGTTGGGGCAATATATCAAGGGCAGTGCTTTTAGGTTTAATATCGCTTCGCGTTACTTATGCGATACAGTAAACAATGTTAATTCTTTTTAAATTGATTTAAAATCCAGAGTCACTCTGATTAAGATGAAAATGATTTTTTTTAAATGTAAAGGATTAGGCACCTTAAGCTAAGGTGATTTCCAGACAGATGAATTAATTGAAATACTTAAAAAAAAAAAAAATTTATATATATATATATATATATATATATTTATATTTATATATAATTATATATATCGCGTGGGTTTTTTTCTATCAGAAATCAGTTGAACGGTGTTTGAATAAAGCCTGAGGCTAGCGCCTACGCGATATTATTTTGACTTAAACAAAGAAGTCATCAGAATTGTCAATTCATGAAATATGACAGTAGGAAATGAATTGTCACTAAGACTAATATTACTATCTTTCTTACGATTGCGAAAGTAATAATCGACGTTGGTTTCCTTAAGCTCATGTTTGAATTAACACGGAAAGCGATACTAATCATAGATATAAACGCTGCAACCAAGATAAGTTTGAGAACGTATCGTGTCCTTGTTGGTGACCAAGCGTTTCGATTTAGGAAAACTTTGCTTTGAAGAAAGGTCAGTGGAACTAAAATTCTTGCGTTAAGTTTGCAGGTGAAGTAGCTAACTTGCTGGTTTACACGTCTCAGTTCGGTTTCTCTACATCTCGAAAGAAAGTTGCATTTTGTCGCATATTCATAGTGCGCTAACTATGTTGTCTGCATTTAGGTAGGCTATGGCGTCTGCATCTAGTATGAATGATGAATGGCTTACTTGAGATACATAATGGTAAATTCAAGACCTTTTGACGCTACGAGTTCCTTCTTGAAAAAAGGAACCGAACGAGACCAATTCTTTAATTAAATAAAAAAAATCAAATTCGCTAGTTCTTCTATCTCCTTGCCTGTTATAAAATCCGAGCCTAAAACCTCACTTTCTTGAAGCCAAAGCTCTTCAGTGCTCAGAATTATCGAATCGCTAATGGATATCAAATAATAGTATTTTCCAATAAGCCAAAATTGTCCCAAACAAGCTAGTTTAGTGAAGTACTATGGAATCGCAGTTTGGCTCTACGTCCATTCATTGCTTCGTATTGGATAATTATTGCACAGGAAATAATTTGCGTGATAAAATTTGCTTTTAATCCAAGACTTCGAAACGGTAAAACTTTTGTCAAAGCTCTAGCCTCCGAAACTCTTGGTTTGAATTTTTCTAAAATCGATTGATATCTTCCTTTTGTTACTCCTTCTTTTGTTACTAACCATTCTTTCCTCGTTCACGCAGTTTTAATTGTCCATTCTGAGCACAGTTTTTCGAGAATTAACTTGGCGATTCGGGCCATGCACAATGTGAAATATGTAGTTGGGCCGTATATATCGAATGACAGCATTCTGTGGGTAATTGAACGATGCCAGAAACTTTTTATCGTTCCCATCTTGATTTGTGTTGAGCCAATCAGATTGCTTAAAATGCCGAGGCAGTTGAGACGGTATGTATTAAAATCTTGCTATCCGGGCCTGTCTCGACCAGGCGTGAAGGCCAGAATGGAATCTGGGTCCGCGATTAGCGCCGAAACGTATTTAGATTTGCTTACACGTCTTGCAGATCAGACGATGCTCCGACCCAGTGCCCTGGCGCTAGTAGTTTTAATTCTGGTGGTTGCAAGTGTTGCCTATCCAATAGAGAACGATGACGCCATTGATGCCTACGGCAGCGCTGTGAATGACGTAGAAATCTCAAAAAAGCCCAAATCTCTGACTGAAAAGGACAGCGGCAATCAAGATTTTAAACACCGGCGGAAACGTCTCTGCAGATTCTCGTGTTTCAAAAAGCGAATGTTGATGGAAAAAATGAAACGCGCTTACCTCGATCTGCAAAAGTATGACGCATGATTTTATCGACTGTCGAGAACTGACTATAATATATAGGCCGGATACTTGGAGGCTCATTAGATTAAAATCCTAGAACTTAAGGTTTGTAATTCAGTTGAGCTGCTTGTAAAATACAAATTAAGCTCAATAAAACACACAGTGAAAGGTAAAAATGTTGAAACTTCTGATGTATTTTCCTTCATAAACAGCTCTTTACCCTTTCGCGCCTGGAATGAACCAAGTGCAACTTCGCCTTTTAAGCAAAAAGCAGTTTTTCACCACATAAACACACCATTAAGAGCCGAAAATACTACCTAAATCATTTCTTTTTTAGTTATTTCAAACACGCGTTTCTTCGCAGATCAAACACCTCACAATTTGACAAAATAGGACGCCAGGGCCAGATTGTTCGAACTGAAGCAGGTTTAAGGTAACCCACGGTTGGTGCGAAATTTGTATAGGTAATAGCATGGTTTGTAGTGATATTTGATATAAATACCACGAGAGATATTTCAAAATTGTTGTACGTAATTTCAAGAGCCGTTAGGCGAGTGAAATTTGAGACAATTTTGAAATATCTCGAGTGGTATTTATGCCAAATATCACGTACAAATCATGCTATTATTTGTTTATACTACTACTTGCAAAAGGTTTGTAATTTTCACATGTAGGTATTTCAAATTAAACAGAAATACCACTGCTCTTAGCCAATCAAATTACAGAAATTTCTCAGGTAGTAGTATAAGTATAGGTAATAGCATGGTTTGTAGTGATATTTGATATAAATACCACGAGAGATATTTCAAAATTGTTGTACGTAATTTCAAGAGCCGTTAGGCGAGTGAAATTTGAGACAGTTTTGAAATATCTCGAGTGGTATTTATGCCAAATATCACGTACAAATCATGCAATTATTTGTTTATACTACTATTGGCAAAAGGCTTGTAATTTTCACATGAAGGTATTTCAAATTAAGCAGAAATACCACTGCTCTTAGCCAATCAAATAACAGAAATTTCTCATGAAGTAGTATAAAAATGCAAATATGAGAGCTTAAAAGGCACATTCAGTATAATTCTTTTTGAATACAATTTGATGATTGTACGCTCTGAAAAAAAATTGAGAAAGTTATCGGAGGAAAGAAACCCGGGTTAAAATTTAACCTTGCTTTGGCGTTACTGAATCAGCCTTCGAACCAGTTTTCGGTTGCATGTAATACTACGCAGTGTTAGGAAAAGTCGTTGAAATGTAGCTTGGAGCGTTTCTAGTAAATGAACCGACTTCTGGCTCTCTGGTGAAGATTACAGCTGCGTTCGTTCCAGAGGTAGTTGTAGTAAGCATTTTTTTCCTTCGCACAGCTTTTTGCGTGAAAAATGTGAGACAATTTGCACGTAACATTACCTGGTTCCTCAAAACGTTTGTTTATGATAAAATCTGTTTTGTTATTACGAGTGTGACTGGGCTATTATTTTCCAAATCAGACCGAACCCGTGACCACATCATCACCAATTCTTAACAGCCACAGCAATTGCTTAAGCAGCGTACATAGCTGTAATGATCTAGATCTGTCATTTGTTAAACCTTTCTTCGACAGTTCACACGTAGCAAATTTCATAGATTCGAAATTTATATCTTCATCCTCATACGGGTATATTGCGAACTCATCAAATGACGAGCTCCCAATTGGCTTGATAGCTCAGTTGGTTGGAACATTGCGCCGGGTTCGAATCCCGTTCAAGCCTGAATGTTCTAAGGTCTTATCTTTGCAAGTGGTTCGGCTGCGTATATAGCTGCGTATGGCGATCTTTCACTTATTAAATCCCAGCAAATGACCATCTATTTCAGCACGAAGCAAATCAAACACGGCACAGTTGCTTCGCAGTCGTTTCCATATTAACGTTAAACTGACAGATTTACAACATTAAGACATTACTGACTTTAATAAATCAACACTTTAATGCATCAATTCCAATTAAACACTGACGTGCAGGTTTATTCTATACTGTTTCGTTAGTGGACAAAAGCTTCCCAATTTTCTAAACAGTCAGGACCCAGACAAGCATTAAAGGTAAATTTGTATTTGAATTCTCATATTTCCTTGTAGAGATCTAGGGCTGTCAGTAGCGTGGTCTATCTTCGCTTTCTCGTCGAAATCGTGTCCCTAAAACTCCGTCTTCAAGTTTGCAGTATTTTATCGCTGCGCTGCACAATTCTTGTACACCGTGGCTTGTTCTCTCTTGCTTACCCTAAAAAGAAATGAAATTTATTTTAGTGAGATTTTAGGAGTCAAATTCACTTCGTTTTTACAGTACTTTTGACCTAGGTTTGAGAAACAAAAAAAAACACATTTGAACCAAATTTCTCCCAACTCATGCTTGGCAAAAGCTAAAACGAGTATTGAAATCTAAATAACCACTTCCGCAGGCTTATCTTGTAAAAGGAATGTGCTTGATTTTTGTACCCACTGTGGAACCCGTAGATACAATGCTATCAAGTTTGTAAGTCCGTCTATAAGTAACAATAAAACATTTCGGCAAGTAATCGGACTGCTATCGATGCTTTTCGTTTTCTCCAATTTAATTCGCCTGGCTCCGATGTCTTGCGATTTCTTTGACTATCCTGTGGCCTACATAGCAGGCGTTCCAAACTCTTTTTTCTCTTTTGTTTTTTTTTTCTCCCCTTCTCTACACATCACAGGTTTGTAACGGATTTGCTTTCGGTGACCGATCATAGGATACTCGAGTTTAAAAAAAAAAAAACACTTTTTCCCCGCTTTCTCTGCAACCAAAGGGGTCGCATTCATTGTTTTAATGTGTTTGCCCATGATTCGGAGGTACTTGCATTCTACATTCTGATCAAGGCCATCGCGATCCGTACTCTAAATTGAGGTACAATGCAAAAACGATAGGCTAAGACCAAATAAGAGACATTCCGACTTCTTAATATGTCAGTGCTTCTCACAGTATCCGTCATACCGATTTAAACTGGATATAGTACAAATAACGTTTTGTTTTATTTTTTCATAACTAATTTCCTTATGCGTTGTTAATTACTGTGTTAAAGTTATTATGTAGTTGTTTTGAAGACTATCTGATACTTTTTTCTTGTTCCAACCACTGAACAAAATGGAATTTAAGACGGGCGGGGCTGATTAACATTAGTCAGCCAAGCAACTGGGTTTAATCCCTTAGCTTTCTTACAATTTTAATATTAGTTGTCACAACTAAAGAAAGAAGCGATGACTTGAAAAGATACTCATTCCAAACTTTTACCCGGAAGCAATATCCACAGTGCATGTTTTCGTCAAATTTAAAAGAGACATTTAGGCCTGATTTGGTAACTCAAAGAAGGGATAGAAAAGCTATTGATATATGTTAAATTCAACTAACTTCTAGAAACATAAGTGGTATTTGTCGCCTACATAAAAGTGATCCCAACTTCAAGTTGAAAAAATCCAACGGTTGCTGGTCAAAGGATGGGTTTCAATTCTTATTAAACGCCTTCTTGTTTGTGCCTTTTCAATGAATTTGAACTTTTCAACAATTGCCTCCTTTCTCATTCTGCAAACCAATTTCAATCTTTTATTCGGTTTTCTTATAATAATTGAAAACTTAGCTTCTAGCTTTCAAACTGGTCTCTTTTCGTTTGAGGTAAGTCACTGTATATAAACTTAGAATTTTGATCACTCTATATAAACGGAGAATTTTGGTTTCCAGATTTAGAAGTTTTTCATGTTTGCTTATCCCAAAATGGTCATTAGTCAGTCTGAGAGCAAATCAAAAATATAATTATCTTTGTCGATCATGCAAGTTTAGCTTCAAAATTTGATAAGATACTCGCCACAGTCGCTGTTCTTGTCTTAAAATATAGTTAAAAAAGGATGTTCACCTTGAAACACACTTATTGTAAAAGAACTTAACGAAAAATAGGATATTCCCTCGTTGAATACAGCGCTTTTCAGTTTATCTTTCTCCCCTTCTCTAATTGAACAAAAACGTAGTGAAAACTTGGAATAACACGTGCACGGAAGTAAAAAGGCGGCTTTTATATGAAATTCTAGTCCAGTTTTTTCCTAACCGCTTAGTTTATACCAACTGAGTAATAGCTTGAAAACGTGAAACTGAAATATATAGAGCGGTAAATTGTGATAAAGACTCCGTTTTGTGAGTCCATGGTTTAGCAAAACTTAAAGTTAGTTTTCGATGAACCGTTTCTTCAAAAGTTTCTTGAGGCAACGACTTCTTCAAAATCATGTATCTGTGATAAGGCACATCTTGTGTAGATGTACGGTCCGCTTTAGCAGATAACTTTGACATCTAGGCTTACGAGTTTTTTTCACAAGTTACCTTGAATGACCTCTTTCCTATTACGCCTCCCATATGATACGCTTCTGAGCTTACAGCACAACACAGCACAATTAATAACAAAAGCAAACCACTGTTTGACACGGTTCGTATCTTCATGATTTGCGTCGAACTTTTATCGTCTTTAGCGCCCAAGATTTTTCTTCAGTTAGAGCGCGTGCTTTTACACTGAACATCTAACACGCCTCTTGAAGCCCTATTTATAACGAGTCCGGTCCGTTTATGAATGCGCGTTGTCATGACAGACGAGGCTGACGTGTGTTCCCCTGCCGTATCCCCTGATCTATCATTTGTTAAAGAGGAACAACCATTAGTCTTTGTTGATCGTCCATTAAGAGACACTCAATGGATCAAACAGCTGGTAACTAAATTCTATTGTAATTTTTGGTTTTCATCTTTTGTGAAGTTATAAATGCTGCTAATGACTAGTTTTATTACCGTAAAGAACCACGGCCCCAATTGCAGTCTCAATTTTTTGGCAGAACCTAAACGCCCCCAAAGCTATTTTCATATGCATCGAAACTACTTCTTTTATCGAGCGTATGTAAATCGAAGGATTAGGTACCGCACATTTTTTACGAGGAAGGGGTCACCGGTGGGATTTTATCTCTTTTTTTTTTGGGGGGGGGGGGTGTGGGTTATGCGAAAAAGGCTTCCGAGGGGGACCATCCCAAAAAAATAGGGAAAGGGGGGGGGGTCACCTGAAATATAATTCGCAATATTTTGTAACAGGAGCCCATCAATTAAATCGCTGCTTCAATTAGGGGGGCGGGGGGGAAGTGAAAAAATTAGCAATCTGAGGGGGGTTATGCAATTTTTAAATGGTTCTTCTCGAATCACACCAGCTCCCCCTCCCTCGTAAAAAATGAACGGGCCCTTAGATAGAAATGTTACCGTGCCTACCAAGGCTTTCTTACAGCCGTGAATTATTGTTCTACCTTTGATGAACTGAAGGGTTTGCTCTCTGCAATTGCTATCTCTTTTTACATTTTCACGGGACGTATTTTTTATTTTCCTTAATTATTATATATGCATTAGCTTTCATTACTTTGATAGCGAAATCACAATTGCTGGAGACAGCTCGAAACATAATGCAGACAATAGAATTGAAAGAGAAATAAATTTAGATTCACGTAAATTTGCCAGTGGAACAGGAACGAAAGTATATATATGGACAAATTAAAGCTTTTTTCTACTCTTGCGAGTTTTGTAAATCTTACTGCAAAGGAGCTTCGCTGTAACGATACTAATAACAGCTTTCTGGATAACCGGGTTCGGAGAAACAAGCAAAACTGATTGTTCCATGTGTTTGGTTTGTTAAAGCTCACTCGTTTGTGGCTACAAAGTTAGTGAGGTCCATCGCAACGAAAATCTAGTATTTAATGCACTTTCTTCAGTTTGTAGATAGCTTTAGATAAGTGAAATGTGCTATTACTGCGTCTTCCAAATAGTACTGTTATAATTAAATTTTATCCTGATATTGATCCCAAAATAAAGCGCTCCTGGGCTAACGTACGCGAGTATCAAAAACTGTTTGAAATAACCAAAACATTTACAATCTTCATCATTTCATAACCTTAATTAATTCTTCAAACCCTTTTTTTTGCCGTTGTCGCGATCACTGAAACTGCTTTTACGCAAGCGTGAGATGAAGCTAAGTTGTGACTAAAATGAAAAAAAAAATCGTTTTTAAGGTACCTTTCTCTTGTTTTTAATTGCAAAATTAACTGTATGAATCAATGGTAAATGGTTCTTAGAGTAATGCACTTAATCACTGCACTGAATTATTAGAATTATATGTGAAAGACCAAAAAGGATATTTGATCAATTATCGCACTGTTCAAAGTCTTCTAACGTAACCATTCGCCCCTTTTAAAACCGGTAGAACACTAAGGAACGCATTGAAGTATAAAAAAGCGTCTTTATCTCAAGGTAATGAATCGTTTTTTCTCCTTTTAACTAGATTTCTTATCTTTTGTTGCGAAACTGAACATTGCTTTCACTTCGTTCGATCTCTCTATTCTCGCATGTGCATCACGTTTCGTGTAGATTTTTATATAGATTATAGAATATGCCTGAAATCAAAATGAATTCACAACCCTTTCCCTTTGACATTTAAATCCTAGCAGCGTGCAAGATGTTTATCCCACGAACCTAGTTTAATGACTTGCTCCCACGAGTCTCCTATAGCTCAGTGGTAGAGATTCTGAACCAGTTTACTTATCAGAAGATCTTAGGTTCGAATCCTATGGGGAGAACTCGGATTTGCTTAGTTTGTCTGCGACAGTGCTGAAATAAAATACATCTTTCATTGACAAATTCTCTAGGCTCAAATACTATGTGCTTATTGACTAAGCGGAAGGGCCGTAAGTCATGACCTCGAACCAAATATTAATATTGTCCCGTCCGGCCCGACCTAACTGACTTAACAAGAAATTTATCATATGACCAGTGATTAAGTTTTGGAAATTTGTTTTTATTCTAAATGCTGGAAGCGATAGCCTGGCACGAGTGAGAAAAATTCCCCCCCCACCCCCCCTAAAAAAAAACTCTTCATTTTTCGAGGCAGAACAAGAAGTTAGCAATTCATCGAAAAACGTTACCTATTTTCTCATTTCTGTTTTTTTGTTTCGCAATAAAGCACGAACAAGTGCACCAGGGTCGGAACGGCTCACCTCAACCTGTCCGGTCCTACACAGATCAGCTTTTACTACAGTTTTTTATGGGATTGCGAGAGCGTGTCTTGTGATAAACTATCTTCATTGTTTCAGCTTTCTGTAGATATGTTTGTTATACATTAGAGCTTGTTGCTGTTTCACTCGAAGAAATTACCCACTTTTCGGTGGACGCAGTTCAGGTTCCCTAACGAGCGAGTGTTAATGATGACTAATCGGTTCTCGATATAAATTGCAACTCAGTTTTGAGCTGAACTGAGAATGTCGGCTTTGTCCTCAAAAGATGCCGATTCGTGACATCTCACGGCTGAATTTGCCGGACTAAAAGAGGGGGTGACCACGAATAACAATGTACGCCCTGACCAAGTAAAACAGCGCTCAACAAAGAAATGAATCTTTTTACAACGTAACAGCGATAGTAATATTCACTTTGTCTGTCGGTTATTGCGATTACATTTAGTACAAGAAGAACAACGCTTAATTTGATACTGAAGAAGACCTTTCAAAAAATCGCCGCGGTTTTTTCGTAGGTAACATTTTCTTCAGCGTATTGAATCATTTTATCATAAGAATTCATTTCTTGAGTTGGAGGGTTAAATAAACAAAGTTAATTGCAGTAAACTGAACGCTTTTCATTACCAACACGTTTCTTTGTCCCTCTGAGAAAGCAGGTGAAGGGAACGGTTCGGAATAAAGAAGACGGTTTGCAATCTCCGGTTTAAGTAGAGGTCAGTTCTTTTCAATTTCAGTTCCGCTCGCTCGCATCGGTTCTTTTGATTTAACCGTTTAATTCTCTGAAGCAATTATTGATCGGCCAAAAGTTTTCAGGCGTGGCAAAGAGTAGTTAAAACGCAAAACAATTATAGCGAAATGAAAGCAAAATTCTTTTAGTCCAGTGTGACATAGAATATACTTAAAAACTATGGCAAGTAAACTAAAATAAAAACAAAATTCTTTTAACCGGGTGTGGCAAAGGGAAGTTGTAAACGAGAACGAGTAGACTTAAATGAAAGCAAAGTTCTTTCAGTCAAGCCAAGGACAACCTGAGTGAGATTAAAGCAATATAGTTTCAGCCACGCTCGGAAAAGAGTACCTTAATACAAGGGCAAGTAGATTGATTTGAAACAAAATTTTCTTAGCCGTGAAGACCGTACAATTCTCTTATGAGGCAATCTTACACATATCGAGAACTACGAAGAGGGAACTAATTAAAATGAGGAAAATCATTCATAACTGGCTCAACTGGAGTGTAGAATGTATTGTGGGGGTAGTTTCTAAAGAAACTGGTGCAGCGTCGGTGGGGAACGCAAGAAACTGGAGAACACACTTGGGAGCAGGGTTGGCGCAGTGGTGAGAGCGCTCGCTTTCCATCAATGTGTCCCGGGTTCGATTCCCGGCCCCGGCGTCATATGTGGACTGAGTTTGTTGGTTCTCTACTCTGCTCCGAGAGGTTTTTCTCCAGGTACTCCGGTTTTCCCCTCTCCACAAAAACCAAGATTTGATTTGATTTGATTTAATTTGATTTGTGCTTTACAGTGTCCCCAATTAGTACGTAGGTGCTAGATACAGTTGACACTCAAATAAAGTTTATTATTATTATTATTATTATTATTAACACAAGAAAATAGGATTATAAAACAAGTTGATTAGTACAGGTAATGGCATGACTTGTAGTGGTAATTGGCAATAATACCGCGAGTAATATTTCAAAATTGTTCAAATGGTATTAGGAGAATTTTGAAATATTACGAGCTCGTATTATTGCCAAATACCACGTCCAGGTCATGCTATTATTTGTTTATAATAGAAGCCGAGAAATTTTCGCTTCGTGTCTGACAATATATCTTCGTTGAGTTGAGGCCGTGTGGTTTCCGCGGCTTCCAAACATTTATCCACGTCTTAATACTTTTGACTGTATTTTTGTTTGCTGCGTTTTCGGCGAGGTTTTGTATTTCCTCCCCGGAAATTTCCGCCATTTTCAGTTGAAAACAAAAGCGAGAAGGTAATTGTGTTTAGTGTTGTCATGGTAACGTTGTTACGCGGAAATAGTGATACTATCATCCAATCAAATCTCTGAAATTTCTCGGCCTATATTATAAAGTAAGCTATACCACCGTGAGGTAAAGTGACGGTGCTAACGTTTCGGCATATAATTCATGGTAGGCCAATATATATAGTGTTTACAGGGGTATACAAGGGTTTACAAAGGTATATCCTTGTAAACCCGTGTATACCCTTGTAAACATTGTATAGAATGAGTTACCTTAGGGGTCGTGCCAACTGCGCATGTGCTTTGAAGGCTGTCATTATCCCCTGAAAATTCATCGTCTGCCATGCTGACTAGATGAACAATTCTTTTACAAAATTAAAGTCCAATTTTAACTTTTGCCTTCCGCCCGAACATTTGTTTGAAAACCTTGTTTGACTTGTTTCCACTTTAGATTTGACATACTCGCAAATGCATGAAAAGAAAAAAAAGGACATAAAATACTTATCCAACACGGTTATTTCACTCAGTGAGAGATATAAAGTATCAAAGGACTTGCTCGTTCACTTAGTATTCTCATAAACTCTTGCATCTGTGGATCAAACCATGCAATGTAACCATTCTTTATTTTTATAATTGGAAAGCTACTGAACAGTACGGTGCTGTGGTACTGTTTGGTTTACTATACAATGTGGTTCTAACTTTTTTGTATCTGTGGATCAAACCATGCAGTGTAACCATTCCTTGGAAAGCTACTGAACAGTACGGTACTGTGGTACTGTTTGGTTTACTATACAATGTGGTTCTAACTTTTTTGTATCTGTGGATCAAACCATGCAGTGTAACCATTCCTTGGAAAGCTACTGAACAGTACGGTACTGTGGTACTGTTTGTTATCTATAGATGAAACCATTGGCAGTGTCACAGTTCTTTGTACGGACGCCGAAGAGTAATTTACCATAGTAACCGGTTTTAATAGCAATTGGTTACAATTATTCTTGACAAGAAAAGCGTTTAATCACGTTAAATGACGAGAAAGCATTAGAAATAAAAGGAAAACATTTTTGGGTAATGAAAACAACAAATGAGTTTCAGTCTCCAGTTTTGTAAGGAATGAAAGTAATGCAATTTAGTACGTGCTTAGAATTGGAAAATCAAGTTTAGATAAGCCAAAGCAGAATCGTTATTTCGTCAGGGTTATAGCGAACATGTTTAAAAGATTACTTTCTATCGGAAGAAAAATCCATAATGCCATTACAATTTTTGAATTTTTTTTTTGTAAAAGTAAGCTTAAGAAACCTGCGTGCAAACTGGTGAGAAGAAATGATAAGTATGCTTGTGTTGTCCCAGTTTACACGAACGACGCCACGACGCTACTATTAGTAAAAACAAGGGAACACACACACACACACAAAAAAAAAAAAGAAGCACACGATGAAATGATTTTCTTTTCTTTCTCGTGTGTTTGTGGTTATTCTTGCGTCGTTGCGTCGTACGTTGCGTCTTAATGACTTGGTTCGTTGGAAAATGGCTAGCCTGAAAGAGCACGCATACAAGTGCCATTTACTAAAGTTTTAACGCGTTTCGTGTTCGATGTTATCTAATGTTCAGCGTCTACACTCATCGAAAACGCTTGATAAATTCATCTTGTTAACGGCTGCATGAGAAAGGCTTAAGAGCTTTTAAAAAAGATGGCGAACAACTGGGATGCCTTTATTCAACTGTTAAATGGCTCTTATGTAGTCAATGTTTCGTGAATACAAGCGTTTCCCATGAAATGCATTAGCATTTTTTATGTAAATTCAAAGATAAAATGTGTCCAAGTGACTGGGCTTTTAGTGGGAAATGCATTAATGTTGGGCCGTTATTTACTATTTGAAATAAGCGATCTTTAAAAGTATGCTTTCCCACTTTAGGGACGGACCATTAGAAAAGTAATGGGATGGTGGGGGGGGGGGGGGGGGGGGTGGGGAATTTTCAGCTAGCACGAATTTTTTTTTTCGCTCACTACTTGTGCCGGGATTTTTTTTTTTTCAGGTGAACCCCTCTGCACGAATTTTTTTTACTACCTGTGAAAAAGTCACAATTGGACCTTCCTTCTGCACGAATTTTTTTTTACCTTCTTCCTTGCATGAATTTTTTTTCTTGGCATTTTCCCTTGCATGAATTTTTTTTTGGTTTTTTCCCACCCCCCCCCCCATCACTTTTCTAATGGTCCGTCCCTTACTAAATATCGGACACGCAAACTGGTTCACCACGGCCTTAAGTTAATGGAGGTAGATCCAGGTTAAAGCAAACAATGCTAAGGAAAATTTTATAAAATAATAATGACGATTATAGGAATAATAATATACATGAAAAAATTACTCGATTCTGATTGGCTGAGAGCAGTGCAGTTCAAGTGTAACACCAGTGCAAAAAGTGTAATACCAGTGCAAAAAGTGTAACACCAGTGCAAATTACAAATCGGTTTTCTGGATTATGATATTCTTTATTTTTAAACGAATCGCTTTGAGTTCGTAGCGTTATCAGTTGATCTTCATCAGCCAATCAGTAAATAAAGTGTCAAATCCGCTTCAAATGCTTACCTCCTGTCCGCAATGAGATCTTCCAGTACTTCTTCCAGGCGAATTTTTTCATGTTTATATTATTAATAAGTAATCATACGGCTTTTCTCGTTCAATTTGGAATTAATTTGTACTTGTGAGTTTTTCAAAAAGCTGAAATTGCACTCGCCGAAGCGGCTCGTGCAATTTCAGCTTTTTGAAAAACTCACTCGTGCAAATTAATTCCAAATTGAACTCGAACCCGTAGGATTACCTTTACTAATAATAAATTATGATAATGATAATAATAACAACAATTATGATAACAATAATAATGTTGATGATGATAATAATTATGATAATTAGATTGCCAGCGATAATCATCGTAATAACAACTTATATTGCGTGAAAATCCAAAAGATCTTGGAAGCTTTGCAGTTTAAAAGCTTATATGGATGAGATAAAAGTCTGTGTACAGTGGCACGTTACAATACAATTCTCGCAAACATCATATGGCGTTAAAATATTTACTTTCTTTTCTCTTCTTGCCCCTATCTTCATCAAACCTACGTCCCTTCAAACGTCAAACATGGTCCGCTCCCACGCGAAGGGGTTATTGTAGAAAATGTTTTAATAGATTAATTCAAACAACGGTGCCACAAGGTTTTGCTTTCGACAACGTTCAACTTCATGTGAAAAGTTCTAGTTTTGTTTATTGTTCCGCTATTTCTTTCCCTCCTCCGCCTTTCGCAGGTAAAAGGTTGTTTACAATCGATGGGCGCATTGTTGTCTACTATCCTTTGTTTCAGCGGTTCCTCGCCTTTCTGCTGTCGCCGCACAGTGAACACCACACCACGTGATCTCTTTTGGATGCATATGCCGGCCATTCAAGTGCGACGTCATAATCTGGACGTTAAATTGAGGCAGTCCATAGTTATCACACAGGAACAGCCAGTAATTATCGAGTGCATTCCTGTCGTACGAACATCAAGAAATTCACAATTCTTAACCAAGGACCTAGAATCTGGAACTGTCTTCCTGCATCTATTACAAATTTGTCAAGCTTTTCTGTCTTTAAGAACAAAGTGCTAGAGTTTTTATTAAAATAGATACTCAACTAGTTTAGCCGCACTTCTTCGCAGCCCTTATTTCTTATAATATTGCGATGTCAAGGTGGCCTCTCTTTATAAGCCTGGTGGTTTCCTGAGGTCTCCTCGCCAAACAACCTGCTGTATACTGTTAAATTTATTGTAAAAAAAAGGCTAATAAATAAATGATGATGATGATGATGATGACTAACAAACATCTCGCACTTCAAGCATCTCTTCAATACAACTACGTATTCATTGCGTACATCATCGATTTGTTTCCGTTACACGTTTCTCGTTCCCTTGAGACGATGATTCTATGATAACTGACTGACTTCGACAGTCGCCTCAGCTATCTAAAAAAGAGGACATAATTCAAAGCGAAAAAAGAAGTTAAGCACACCGAATTATAAGACAAACAGAAAAGAATGGTCATGCTTACACTGCATGGTTTGACCAGCAGATAAAAACTTAAGAATCAGTACAACAGTACAGTACTGTTCAGTAGCTTTCCAAAGAATGGTCACACTGCATGGTTTGATCCACAGATGAAAAAGTTAGAACCACACTGTATAGAAAAACAAACAGTACGGTAACCACAGTACAGTACTGTTCAGTAGCTTTACAAAGAATGGTCACACTGCATGGTTTGGTACACATATGAAAAACATAGAACCTCACTGTATAGTGAAACAAACAGTACCACAGTACAGTACTGTTCAGTAGCTTTACAAAGAATGGTCACACTGCATTGTTTGATTCGCCGGATGAAGAAGCTTGAGGGAACTTCGAAAGACGCAAGACCTATGGACTTTCTAAAGAGGCTAAATAAGGCTTCGTTCTTGTTTTTAGCCAAGAGCCGGGTCGTGGGTTTCAATTGAAGAACTGAATTCATGAACTCAGAAACGTGTGAGACATCATCTCAGCAAAATTGCGGCCCGTGACGATTTTCACGTGCAAGCAAGTGTTTGAGATATTTTGGTCTGATTGATTATCGCTGATCACAAGATTATTTCTTTCCTTCCTACGCGCGATGTCAAAGAAACTGCGATGCAGACTGCTTTCGTTAAATAACAAAGGTTTTCACCGCTTTACACGTGGCTTAATCACTTTAAGGAATAAGACTAATGACGTAATTATCCGTCTGATAACATGAACCAAATTATCAGCAAATGATAAAGTAAATGACAGAGAAAATTTTTTGACTTTGATTAGAATATTCGCTCCTTTGCTAACTGAACGAACAGCAAGGAAACTATTTTGAGCTAAATTGCATGCAGTAAAACTTTTAATCTCAACGTTAGAATTCAGTGGCATTTGTTATACTGTGTCAAAGCGAATTCTTGGATAATTGGGTATGTAGTTTGTTTTAACCGGATAGCTTATGGGTAGTCTAACCGCAATAAAGCAGGTGAGTTAGAAATTTCGAACTTTAGCTCAGTTTTTTCAGAGTATGTAAATAACTCGGTTTCCTAGTGTTTGCTAACCGAGAAAACGGCTTGGGTCATTCAACGCCGAACTTCGCCAGCCATGCAACAGTTTATCCGCGTAAGGAAAAGCAAAAGTATAGTTATGTCCACAGTTACAAAAGTACAGTACAAGCTTAAGAAGAGTAGACGCATGTGTTTTTCTTATGTTGTACTCAACTGCAACAATTTTGGTGGAAAAAGAAAGTTTAGAAATGATTTCTTTGTAAGGTTCTATACATCGCTGAAAAAGCTATAAGCACACTGTATTGTAAAACAACCCGTACCACAGTGCAGTACAGTTCAGTAGCTTTCAGACCGCATGGTTTGATCCACAGACTCAAAAAGCGAGAACCAAACTGCAAAGTACTATTCAGAAACCTTTACAAGAATGGGCTTATTACTTGGCCTGATTCATAGAGGAAAAAATTAGAACCCACTGTTAGAAGCCAAGTTTCACACAGTGAAAGGCGATACCGCAGCATGGTCTCATGTCATTATCCATGATAAAATGAAAGCGTTTCGCAGCTTAGGTAATTTTTATCAATTTGTCTAAACAACTTGCGATGCGACTGCCCGTGAAGCAAGACCGGAGATTAATTACGAGCGGGAATATTGAGTCGCGCGCATGCAGGATATGAAATCTGCCGGTTATTGTTCTGGTTACAAATTCTTGGCTTTGTGTACAAGATCTCGGCAAAAGAAGGAGAAACACTTTTCTTACAATATAAGGTTTTCATAGAGCAAGAAAAACGCGGACTAAATAAGTTGGCTAGAATAGATATCAATAAAAAAAATACGTTGGATAAGCAGTACGCTATGAAAACACTGTTCAGTAGCTTTCTAAGAAATGCCGGATCAGGCATCATGGTTTTAACTACAGATAAAAAAAGTTAGAACCACACTGTATAGTAAAACAAATACCACAGAACAGTCCTGTTCAGCAGCTTTCCAAAGTTATCACAGTGCAGGGTATGATTCACAGATGAAAACGTAAAGAGACACACTGTAGAGAAAATAAGCAGTATCACAGTACAGTTCTCTTTATTTAATAGGATAAGTACCGTTAGCCCGGCGTGTTTTGTTCATTGATGAATGGTTCGATCAGTGAGACGCAAATTATGATTCGAAAGTTAAGAAATAAAAAAGTTAACTTGTCTTATGTTTTGTCTCTGACCAGGCTCCGCTTGAAGATTTTGTTATTATAAAGTAGTTTTTTATTCATAATCCTAGACAGGGCCGTTGAAAATTTGAGGCATATATATGTTGTTAAAACAGACTTAAACAAAAAACAAAAGAATTGATTCGGGGTGTTTATATTTTTATTCTCAATTTCCATGTAAAGGCGGGCCGCTGAGCAGGCCAGCCTCCTGTCGGGCCGGATATATGGGAGACCTTTCAAAGGCTTATAGCCACGTGTTCTTACTTCCTTGATGTTGTAAGATATAGATTTGGCGAACAGTTTAAAGTAAGGTGCGTTCAGATTAACCGGTAGTCAATGAGAATATAAAGAAGGTGAGAAGTCCAAGACTAAACCAAGAAATATATTAACAAGCCAAAGAATATAGTTTTCCTTTCGCCATTATGAACTTTCTGTGGACTTTGCTTGCTGTTTTGGTTTTCCTTGCTTCTTCGTCTCTGATATCCGTCGACGCGTTTTCTATGACAAGTATTGGTAAGAGGTCTTTAAAGGTAAGCGCTATGTTTTAGACTTGGTCAGGACAAAGAACTAATACAACATTTTGTGAGTTGTACCGATTTTCTACCCCTCAAGTGTTGGCCACCCTTTCTGGTCCTAACTTATTTTATACACGCCTGGTTGGTTTATAGAGAGTCCCAATTTTGTTTTTCCTCTAAGAAAAGCATGCAACTACGGCTAATTCAATGCATTATCTTTTTTTATTATTATTTTTTATTACAACACTCTTACTTATATGCATTTAACACTCAGTACTACTTTGACACATAAATTCTACAATACATACGCTATATCCAATAAATTACACCCGACACACACAAAAATACTAAGTACACTCGAGATAAAAGAAACAAGAAAAATTTTATAGACATAAGCCTGTCTGACGTCACTCGTTTTTAATGTGATTTGTCTCAAGTTTCAATACTGTACCGTAACCGGTTCACATAATTTACTCAAGAATTCATTTGAATTTGGTTTCTTTCTGATGTTCTTTCAAGCGTATAAGTGTTTCTTTGCAACAAAGTCATTAGACGTAGTCTGCATTTAATAGGATTTGACAATTCCAACGGAGAGGAGTCTTCGAATGCGTTGTATTAAAAAGAACTACATTTCGCGAAACTTGTCAAAATTTTCATTAACAAATAGTCTAAGAAAGGTACGATTGATTTTAATTTCCATGGATAGTTTCCATTACACAGAACAAAACCATATAACAAGAAAAAACCGTGCACAGTTTGACATGCTCCTTTGCAAAAAAGTAGAGCTATGCAAGAGTACTGCATGATACCGCCACATTGTCTAGTTCTTCACTGTGGGTTCTCGCAGGAGCCCCAAATTGATTAAAGAATTATTTAACGGCATGTTAATTTTCGAGTAGTTAATTTTCGCGGGACTTAAACTTGTTTTTTTGAAGATCGCAAAATTTAAATCCCGCAAAAATACGTAAAAATAAGGTACTTAAAATAATCGGTCGGGATGGGGAAAGGTAGGTAATCAAAGCCCTAAACTTAGACGGGCTGGCGGAAGGTAGGTTATCGGAGCTGTAATCTTGATGGGGGTGGGCGAAGGTAGGTACGTAATCCAAGCTCTAAATTTTATTTTGTTAAGGGACGGACCATTAGAAAAGTGATGGGGGGGGGGGGGGTGGGGAATTTTCCGCTTGCACGAATTTTTTTTTTCGCTCACTACTTGTGCAGGAAATTTTTTTTCAGGTGAACCCCTCTGCCCGAATTTTTTTTACTACGTGTGAAAAAGTCACAATTGGACCTTCCTTCTGCATGAATCTTTTTTTTTTAGCTTCTTCTTTGCATGAATTTTTTTTCTTGACATTTTCCCTTGCATGAATTTTTTTTGTTTTTTTTCCCCACCCCCCCCCCCCTCCCCCTATCACTTTTCTAATGGTCCGTCCCTAAGTGCGACCTATTTGACTAAGGGCCACATGATATGTTTAAACCAATCAAAATAGAAGATAATAAGCCAGTTCGGAGTTTCAAAAAACACTTGCGCGCGTCGGGATTAAATCACGAATACATTAAAAATACAAAAGATTTTGAAAGCAAATTCGTGCAAGTATTTTGCATAACAAAAGAGGAAAATTAAATGCTTCTCTTTATCCCGACGCGCGCACGTGTTTTTTAAAAGTCCGAATTGGCTTATTATTAAGAAAAAACCCTTCGCTGTCCCAATCCATCCATTCTGCAAAGAAAGGCTTCCTTAATAACTCTTATAATGATGGCTTCAATAACATTTATTTTATTTTCTTTTTTAGCGAGTTCATTTTAACAAGTCGGAACTTCAACGAGCTCCATTCTCCCCTCGTTTGAACAGTGTGAAAATTTCCATAAATGGCAAAAGACACGTGACGCAGCCCCGCTCTATCAAGGAGAAGCTAAATTTGGCAGAGGCTGATTTACACCTATGAAAAGGACTATTTCAACTTAGGCTGTCTTTTGCATTGTAATTTGATAGAAGCTCCATGACAAAGTTAATTAAATTGTTCATTGAAAGGCGAGCAGCTTGAAGTGGTTTTATTAATGCGGAACAAGGGAGAAAATGAAAGATGTTAAGGAACATGCACCCATTGTTATATACCTAGACTTTCACTCAACAAAACGAGCACTGTGATTGGTTGATCCTTGGTCACGTGCCCTTGATCAAATTCAAATGAACTTATCAACTGAAGGGACTACATGGCTATGTACCCGGTGATACTATATCTGTCTCATAGCAATGGCGACTCCATTATGTCGTACTACATGCTTCTATATCGTACCCGATAATTATCAGGCTACCTATATCGTAACCGGTGATGATGATGATGATGATGATGATAATAGTAATGGGCTTTATTTGAGTTTCAACTGGATTTAGCACTGACGTATGAATTGGGGACACTGTTAAGCACAAATCAAATCAAATCAAATCATATTAAATCAAATCAAATCTGGTTTTTGTGGAGAGGGGAAAACCGGAGTACCCGGAGAAAAACCTCTCGGAGCAGAGTAGAGAACCAACAAACTCAGCCCACATATGACGTCGGGTCCGGGAATCGAAACCGGGCCACATTGGTGGAAGGCGAGCGCTCTCACCACTGCACCAAACCTGCTCCCCAAATATCGTACGTCAGGTAATGGGCTACTGAGTACGTATCGATGCTTTATCGTACTTCGCACTGGTCAGCAGCCTACGGTAAAATTGGGGTAAGTATGTGGTGTAACATTCATATAGTGGTTTACACTAAGTCGACACTTGGCCATACATAACAATACATACACATTGTCATCTTAAGTCACATATCACAACCCTACCATCACCTTCCGATTCATCATGTGAGAATCCTTGCAAATAAAGCAGGTTGATGTTGTTGTCGTGGCTGATGAGATTCTACTTTCGTTCCCTTGTTCGCCAAAACCCATGGGAGACCCTCAGTAATCGAAGAAAGACAAAAATAGAAATTGGCCTAATGATTTTCTTTAACAAACTGGAACGCAAATGGACTTTTTACACGTGCAGAACGTGATTTGACAGTAAGCTAAGCCCCTCCCAGAAGGCCGCATGGGATTGTACGGATTGCGGTAAACTTGAAAGTTGCGGCATACAGGTTGTTCCCTTGCATGCCGATCGGTAAGTACTTCTAGTAGGTTGCTGAATGGAGACTATGCCTGGTTTTGCGGACGAATTTGGGTAAGATTTCCGCACAGGTCCCTACTTCATTATGCATGCTGTAGATAAACTATTTCGTTCCTCCAAAATATGTAAAGTTTGCGCGTACAATGTGCAAGACAACACAGCTACAGCATGCATAATGAAGTAGGGACCTGTGCGGAAATCTTACCCGAATTTGTCTCAGTTGTATCTGAAGACTTCGAGTACGCAGATTGCCGACGAGGGAACCTGTTCAAACTAGAGGCTGGCATCGTTTTTGCTTCGCACATGCAACAAGGTAAGTTCCAGATGCCAATATCGAATATTCGTGGCTTAAAGCTAACGGTTTTTTTGTTCTTATCGCGGCAAGACACTTTAGGAAAGTGCATGCTGCAAAACATGCGCCTATTTTAGGGAGGACGTAATAAAATGGTTTGCGGTGGTGCGGTTTCGCGTTATTTTGCGTGCTGTGTACAGTAATTAACGGTTTTGCGAGATAAAGCGGTTTGCGGTCTCAATAAGGTCAACTTAAATTACAGTTTTACTACATTCAGTTGCATTGTTTTTACTTTTGAGTCCGTGGCAATTTTACGGTATGTGTTTACATTTGAATGTGTATTTATTAGCAACACTGACAAGATTACAACTGACAAAAGATGAAAAAGAAGACCTGTAGGAAGAAATGGCGAGGAGGCCTGCACTACAAAGCTTGTTAATTAGTCCTCCTCGATTACAATTTTTCAAGGATCATTCGTACTGTTTTTTTTTTGCGTACCGTACCCAAAGCAATTCAGCTATACAGGGTTGCTAAATTTTGAAAAAGATCGGAATGATTTCCGCACAGGTCCCTACGTCATTATGCATGCTGTAGCCGTACGGTTTCGTTCTGAGAAAACAAAAATGTTTGCATGCGCACTTCCCAAGACAATTAAACTACAGCATGCATAATGACCTGTGCGGAAATCATTCCAAAAGATCACCTGTCTTTTGACTCACACCTACACAGTAGCTGGTAAAAACGGAATTTCGTTTGGGAAACAACTTTTGTTCGTTATAACACCTACAGTTAATTTTCTTCGCAAAACAGGTTATGTCATTTGGTTTGTGAGATTCTTTACCTGGAACACAAATCTGTCCTTCGCGATACTTTGTGTAACCCTGCCAAAGCCGCTCCCAAGCCCGTGTGGAATAAAGGGAAGGGTTGGTGTCTCTTACCACCGTAAAACAGAACAAAATTGCACTCTGCAGCAAATTGCTTGTTAAGGCTCCAATCTGGAATGGATACTCCACATCCCCACCTCATCCCTAACAATTCTTACTCTTTAACACTTCCATTGTTTTCCTGACTAATTGTCTGAGGAGGGTAGGCCATGGATTAGGACTGGAACTAGTGTTCATCTGTACCCTCGGTGAGGGATATGGCTTGCACGTCTGGACGGCCTATTTGCTACGCGGTACGTTACGTCTGCATATATGCGGCAGCATGGCTGGGGCAAAGGTGCTCGATTGGACTATGTTGCTCACTTTTTGCTATGTTGCTATGTGTTTTCCAGTACCCCTTCTACTGTCATACCTCCTAGTGGACAGTACAGTCATCTTTTTTTAATGGAAGACACCTAATTTAATCAACTGTTTGTAACCAAATGGACCAATTACAACCCGCTGCGATTCGAGTATCCAACAATTAAGTATTGAGATGCCCTGATGTTGATCAACAAGTGCCTGGGTCTATACATAACACACCAAGACCTACAATTGCAAAATGGCCCTGATGTTCTCCAATTTAATTTTTTTTAGCTTATTAAATAGATAATCAACAGCTTTTTTAACAGCCTACATCCTGCAATATCCGATGCTTCTTTAAAAAAACGTTTTTTCTTACATCAGCTTCGGAAACTTCACCTTGACATGATGGACTCCTGACCTTGAATATTTTGGTTTGGCCCACGGCATTCTTTGAAAAATCCAAAAATGCCAGTTTTTTTTTTTTTTATGGCCGCCTGCAGCTATTCTTGTGATGAGAAATATTGTGCAGTAGTAATTCTTATGGCGGATTCATAATTCATTCTTAAAAATGCTTTAGAACATAGTCCTTTGGGTGTTCATTGTGACATGGTTTTGTTGCATTGTCAGAAACAGCTTATATGTATAAATAAAGTCACTTTATTTATATAATGGTACGTTGTTAATTTTTTATGTTTAAGCCATGAATTTCAACTTTAAGGTGCATTCAATGTTTTATTTTAAGCACTTGTGCACCACTAAATACAGTGGAACGCCGATATAACGATACGCGAAGGGAGCAGTAAAATTATATCTTTATATCGACACTCTCGATATAACGATATTGCCGTAAAATAACCGAAAATATCGTTATATCGGGGTAAAATTAACATGTACCTTTTTTACTACATATTGTTTCATTAAACTTGTAATGAGTATCAAATGACTCACAAGAAAAGCATTTGATGTTTTTAAGGTTACACAACAAAGTTTGGGGTATGAATCGTAAAAGGGAAACAAGACAAAACTTAAACATTTGAAGTTGCGACTGTAACCGTCTTTGTTGCAAGCGTGGCCATTTGTTCTTCGGTGGATTGAAGACTCCAAGATCAACTGTAACCAAACATTTATTGTTCTTCTTTCACTGACATTCGCACTAACTAGAAGTTACACGTGGCTATGAAATATATACATGGTGGCTGATGCAATACAGCCTCGATTTAATGTTAACTTGAATGACATTTCCTGTACGTAAATACTTCCGCTTTATGTAAGTTGGGTTTGCATCCAACACCCCCACTCAATCACAACTTTACAACATTTATGGAAGTAGTCTATTAAGTTTAACCCTAGTTACAGGCTTAGTAAAAATGTCTGCAACGTTATTTTCTGTTGGTACATATGTCAGCTTGAGGTTTCCATTCTGGATCTCTAATCTTAAGAAGTGGTATTTAACATCAATATGCTTTGATCTCTTATGATGCACAGGATTATTAGCCAGTGCTATTGCCCCTTGATTATCTACATACATGCGAATAACCTCACAAGGGGGACCCACTAGATCAGCTAATAGTTGCCTAAGAAATTTAGCTTCCTGGGTAGCCATGGCTAATGCTACATACTCAGCTTCACAAGAAGACAGTGCTACCACTGACTGCTTTGCACTCTTCCACGATATCAGTGAGCTTGCACTACATAACTTAAAAGCATATCCACTGATGCTTCGTCTATCACTGGATGTTGCCCAGTCTGAATCACTGTACCCCTCTAGTTTCACTTCAGGCCCTTTTACAAACTTTAAGCATCTATCTTGAGTACCCTTTAGATACCTCAGCACTTGTTTTGATATAGCATAATGTGCCTTCATTGGCTTTGATAGATGCTGAGAAAGATATGTGACTACATAACACAAATCAGGTCTTGTGCATGTCATGAGGTAAATCAAACTTCCAACAATCTCACGATACAAACCTACATTTTCAAAATTGCTTTCATTAACTGTACTGCCCTTAGTTACACCCAGCTCACATGGGATTGCCTTTGGCTTGCATTCTGACATGTTGAACCGAGACAAAATCTTTTCTATGTACTGGGTTTGGTTCATTTCAACATACCCATTTCCACACTTGAATTGGATGCCTAGAAACCATGATAGAATACCCAGATCTTTCATTTTGAATTTCATCATAAGACATTCTTTAAATTCTTTCAACACATCTGTGTTGCTACCTGCAATAATTATGTCATCAACCCATACAATTAAAATTACTTGACCACTTTCAGTAGTCCTGACATAAACACAAGGATCCACTAAGGATTGTACAAACTCTTCTTGTGTTAGATAGTCATGTAACATACTGTTCCAGTTTCTCCCACTTTGTTTCAAGCCATACAATGATTTCTTTAGCTTGCAAACAAGTTTTTGTCCATTGGGCCCTTTTTGTTCATAACCTTCAGGTTGCTCAACATACAACTCACAGTCAATAGGTGCATTCAAATAAGCAGTCTTAACATCCATTTGATGGATAACCATACCTTTTTGAACAGCTAATTGCATTAACATTCGAACCGAAGTTAAACGAGCAGTTGGAGAAAATGTCTCATGATAGTCTATACCTGGGGCCTGGAAGTAACCCTTTGCAACAAAACGGGCTTTGTACTTTTCCTCTCCATTGGGACCTAATTTGATAGTATAAACCCACTTTCCCCCCACTGAAGTTCGACCCTCTGGTAGGGAGGTGAGTTCAAATGTGTCATTATCCCATAGTGAATTTAACTCTTCATCCATAGCAACTTTCCACTTCCCAGACTCTGGGGATGTGATGGCACATTCATATGACTGTGGAACATTTCTAGCTGTGTAACAGTAGTCAACTGTAAAATTTGCAAAATCATCAATTGCTTGATCAAGTTCCTCCCCTGTTGCATAGTCATCAAGGTATTTTGGTCTGACATGCTCCCTGGTAGGGTAACGCTTAACACTTTCTACCTTAATCTCAGGCTTTTGCATTTCGGGTTCTTTGGACTTGGCTGAATCAGATAACAATTCAACACTTTCCTCTTTATGGTCGAATCTCTCACTGAATTTGACACATCTGGCTTTCTTGATGGTGTTTTGATCAGGGTAATAAACAAGAAATGCAGGACTGGACCTATCATAACCTATAAAAATGCCTTCCTTAGCTCGAGCATCTAATTTGGTTTTGTTCTGTACATAAGCGTGACACAATGAACCAAATACATGCATGTTGGACAAATTTGGTTTGGTACCTGTCAAGCACTCATAAGGTGTTTTACCTGTTCTGGAATTATAACACCTGTTGCGGATATGTGCTGATGTCATGACAGCATAGGTCCATAACTGTTTAGGTAACTCTGCTTCGATTAACAGACACCTTGCCATATCAAAAAGCGATCGCCATGCTCTCTCAGCTGTCCCGTTTTGGTGGGGTGAATAGGGAGCTGTAAGCTCATGTTTGATGTGATTATCTAACAATAAGGATTTGAATTGATCACTAACGTATTCACCCCCATTGTCAGATCGTAATCGTTTGACTGTACCAAAGGGTGCAGTATCAGCCAAGAACTGCTTCATTGCTGTGATGGCATCACTCTTGTTCTTTAGGAAATACACCCCAAAGGCACCAGAAAAATCGTCCACAAAAACCATTGCATAATTGTGACCATCCCTTGACCCTGGTGTGACAGGACCTGCTAAGTCAGTGTGTACTAACTCCAGAGGTGCAGTTGCACGACTATCTGGCTCTCTATTTCGAAACTGTGACATCTTTCCCTTTACACAAGTGTCACATTCAGGCTTACCCTTGGGCTTTGTTGTTATTTTCATCCCCTCAACAACATTTTCTAGTTTAAAAACATCATGCACGTTGCAATGCCCCAATATTTTGTGCCAAGTTTCCGCACTGTGCGCACCATTACTGGAATCGGCATAGTTGAGGTAATACAACTTCCCATATTTCTTCATAGCAAATTTGGTGTCACCTGGTGTACTTAGCTCAGCAGAATCTGGTGTCAAGTGTATGGAATTTCCCCTATAAACGGCAGATTGAACAGAAAATATGTTCTGTTTATAACTAGGTATATATAAAGCGTCTTCAAGAAAGACTTCATAGGGAACACCCCCTACATCATGCAGAGTAACTTGTGCCCTGCCCCTGGCAGACACAACACCACATGCCCTACTGCCATCAGCTAACTCTATGTAATGATTTTCGGGTTTGAAATCATCATCAAAATGTAAAAACTTGGACTTATCATTGAGAATATGAGCAGTAGCTCCTGTATCTACTAATAAGGAATTTTCTCTTGTTACGTTAAGAGAGTCTACAGTCACTTTGAACGCAAATGAAGCGCCCCTCTTATCGTCACTCACGGTTTTCGCTGTGTCCTTCTTGCGACAAACATCTGTGTTGTGTGTCTTGGACTTGCAGTGTCTGCACCATCGGTGATTAATCTTCTTCCTTTGTTCCTTTATGCGACATTCACTTGATTTGTGACCAGGTTGACCGCAGGAGTAACATGTTATATGTCCGTTCGATGCTGAATGTTTCTGTTTACAGTTCATAACATTGTCCTCTCCAATTTGTGGCGGCATATGAGATCTTTCGGTCTCTTCATAACTCCTAAGGGCTACTTTGAATTCTTGAAACTGAATCTTGTCGTCGCGCTGCGAAACAATGGCGGAAAAGGTTTTGTATTCCACAGGTAATCCTTTCAGTACCATGGCAATCAAAAGGCTGTCGCTCACTGTCTCCCCGGCGGATTTGAGCGATGCAGCTGCTGTTTCAGCACGTAGAACATAATCTGTTATGCATTCGTCTTGGGCTTTCTGCAGTGAAGTTAGTTCTGTATACAATGCAAGAACACGTGGTTTGCTTTTTCCCATGTAATGGTTCCTCAATATTTGGAGGGCTCTTCTGCCATCGTCCCTCGCATCCCTTATAATTAAGGACAGGCTTCGATCGTCCAAGTACTGGATCAGTTGAGCGAAGGCATCAATGTTCTTTTCCGTTTCTGTGTCATCTAGCTCACCTTCGGCTAGGAGAACATCGTACAACTTTTGAAGTCTCATAAGTCCCAGGAATTTTACTTCCCAAAGTTCGTATTTCGTAACATCACCGTCGAACATGAGCCTTCTGCTGGGCCCATAACCTGTTGCAAGCGTGGCCATTTGTTCTTCGGTGGATTGAAGACTCCAAGATCAACTGTAACCAAACATTTATTGTTCTTCTTTCACTGACATTCGCACTAACTAGAAGTTACACGTGGCTATGAAATATATACATGGTGGCTGATGCAATACAGCCTCGATTTAATGTTAACTTGAATGACATTTCCTGTACGTAAATACTTCCGCTTTATGTAAGTTGGGTTTGCATCCAACAGTCTTTACTTTTCTTTTACTTTACTTTTCGATCTTACGCTCGGTGCGCTGAAAACCCATCGTTATACCGGGGATATCGTTATATCGAGGATCGTTACATCGGGGTTCTACTGTAATATATTTTGATCATATATTTTCAAAGGTGCATTTGGAAGCGTCATGTGCAATACGGGATAGTAATTATAATACTAATTATTATTACTGTATTATCAACTTACTGTAAACCACTATATGAATGTTACACGACCTACTTATCCCAATTTCACAGTAAGCTGCTGACAAGTGCGACATGCGATAAAGCATCACTGGTTACGAGGCAGCGATCTCATGTATATACCCACCACGAGTCCCCTGTACGCAATTGAATGGTACGTTGACGTAATTGAATGATGCATTGAATAATTTAACGTGTGTTACATAGTTGAGGATTCGTGGTGGTTATATACATGAGATCTTTCGTGGTTACGATGTAGCATTATCGGGTACGATATAGCGGCACGTGGTACTGTCGAGGAAACGGGATTACTGCTACGATATAACAACACATCGCCATTACGTTAAGACAACATATCTGGTACTATATAGTTTTACCGGGTACATAGCCATGTATTACGATATAATGCCTAACCACACACGATCTAATAACAATTTAGTCCAATATTCCCCTCCATGCACTCCACAATGAGACGAACGTGGAAAAAAATTTCTTTCTTCTCAAACTACAACTTTAATTGGTGCGCCCGAAACTGGTACAAAAACTTGTAGCTTACTTACTTACTTAGGCCCATCGCTCCAGGTGGAGCATAGGCCATTAACAACATCTCGCCAGCGAACTCTAGCTTGGGCTTTTCGCACAACTTCATTCCAGTACTAGCCCATCATTCTAAGCTCCGTCGCCAGCTGTTTTTAAGTAATATAGCTTCAGGGCGGTTTTCACTACATTGCGTTATATTCCCTTGGTAAAAGGGCCCTTCCTCTCCCAAGTCTAGTTGCCTGTCAATGTTTCCGTAACCTGTGTTTTTTATAGATAGGGTTGTTAGCCCTATGCCAGCCCCATTAGCCTCGAAGAGAGGTGATCCTCTTTGCCTAAGCTCCCACCGGCATAGCTCTCCGGGTGACAGAGGCACGCAAGCCCCCCCCTGCCCCCACCTTGGCAAGGTAGGATACACGGTGCAGAAAAAAACGTGTAGGTCGTGCAAGAAAAGCACGCCAGGAGACACCTTAACGGAACAGGAATTGCTTACATTTTCTCACCCAGGAAAATCTATCTACACAGCATAAAAGCTTTGCGACCTAAAGCAAAATTTATGGCGAATTAATAACTATAATCCTTCAATGGTCATTTCCATGTGTTTGAAACATGTTCAGTTTACGACCATATTTGGGTGTTCAAAACACCTCAATTTTTGTGATAATTTTTTTCAGTTTAAAACATGCTGATTTTGGCGGTCATTTTTGGGTGTTATACACACAGTTTTCTTGGTTGTCGCTGACGAGGGTTCAAAACACGCTTATTTTCGCGGTCATTTAAGGGGCTTCAAAACAAGTTGATTTCGGTAGCTTTTTTTGGGTGTTTAAGACATTGATTTCAATGGTCATTAATGGTTAATTTTTGTGGTCATTTTTTAAGTTTTAAGACAGGCTCTGTTTGGTGGTCATCTTTGGGTGTTTGAAACACGCCGATTTTGGTGGTCATTTTTGTGTGATGAAACCACGCTAATTTTAATTGTCATTTTTGAGGGTTCAAAACACGTCAATTTTAATTTAGTGGTCATTTTTTGGAGGTTTACGTGCTGATTGCATGTTAACGAACTTGCTGGTTTTGGTGGTCGGTTTATGCCTCATTCACACCAACTAAACATGTTTAGTTGAACCAGATTTTAAAATATAAAAATTGGTGACCGAACAGTAGAACACGGGCTTTTACACAGGATTCAGATCAACTTTAATATGTTCTTTCTATTTTGTGCTAAGCTTGTAGTTGACAACGTCAATAAGCAGCTTTTTAGAAAGAAAACAATTTTAAACCGTGTTTAACTAAACAGCATTTAAACATGTTTAAGTTTTGGTGTGAATAGGGTATTAGGTGTTTAAAATACCCTGTTTTTGGTGATCATTTTGCGAGGACTTGAAAACAGGCTTTTCAGTTGTCATATTTTGAGGTTTTACAGTACGAATACTCGAACCATGGCCAACTGCAACCAAACACATTTTCATATAAATTATTCAATCACAATCAAGTATGTAAGCAATAGCATATAAATATATGCCCCATTCACACCAACTAAACACGTTTAGTTCAACCAGGTTTACTGAAAAAGGTGAAAATTGGTAACCGAACACTGAAACATGGACTTTTACACAGGATTCAAATACATTTTAACATGTTCTTTCTATCTCTGCTAAATTTGTAGTCGATAACGTCAGTTAGCAACTTTAACAAAGGAAATCATTTTAAACCGTGTTTAAGTAAACAGCAATTAAACAGGTTTCAGCTTTGGTGTGAACGGGGTAATAGATATAAATCTCTACAAAAATGTTAGATTTCCCTTAAAATGCATATAACTAGTTTGCGCTATAACTACAAAAAATATCAAGATTGAAAGAGAATCATCGTAGTCAGTAGAAACTCTCCACAAATCTGTTGTACAGCATCAGTAACAGACATTCAAAATTTCTATGAAAATTTTTGGATGGCATTCGTTCGAGCAGACGCACAGTAAACGCGCTAATTTTAGTGGTAATTTTTGTGTTTAGAACATACTCTTTTAAGAGGTGATTTTAGGGGTTTTAAAACACGCTTATTTCTGTGGTCATTTCTCAAGGTTTGGAACACCCTAATTTTGTTGTCATTTATCGGTGTTTATAAAATGTTCGAGTAATTGCGCGCGCTGTGATTGGTCAGTTCGAGTTCATTATAGCTCCACAAAGCACTCTGCTTATGTCACGCGCGTGCATTATAACTCAACATATGCACGCAAGCTACGTCACGAAATAAGAAAACGTTTGTTTCTTGCCACAAAGGGAACGGTTTTACTTTTCATTCAGCATTTAAGCCAATAAAAAGAAAGCATGTACATGTAAGGAGAATACTTATTGTGATTAATTAAAATTCGCAATCCTTTTCTTGTTTAAGATGTCTTTATGTTAATGTGGTGGTTTACATTTTATAAAAGAAAAAAAAAACGCGCCCTTCGTGCATTGTTGAGTTATATAAGCACTTGGGAATTTTTAAGAACATTCGAGAAGTGCGAGAAGCACTCGGCTGCGCCTCGTGCTTCTCTATGCACTTCTCTCGTGTTCTTAAAAATTCCCGCGTGCTTATATAACTCAACAATGCACTCGGGCGCGTTTTTTATTTCTATATTAAAAGACGCTGTGTTTGGGGGTCATTTTTGAGTGATAAATACACCGTGTTTTGGGTTCTTGTTTATGGGTGTTTAAAACACGCATATTTTTACGATCATTTTTGGGGCTTCAAAACGGGCTGATTTTCTTACTCTGTTCTAGGTGTATAAAACACGCTGTTCGTGGTTGTTACCGAGTAGTTATTTTGGGGTGTTAAAAATCACAAAAAAAACACGCTAATTTTGGCATAGTACTGGGCATTTTAGAATGTATAAAGTGTTCTGTTTTTGGTGGTCTTTTTTGGGACTTTAAGACGGGCTGTTTTGGGTTGTCACATTTTGAAGTTTTAAAAGTGCTGATTTTGGTGGTCATTTTGGGTGTTTACACTTTAGGGATTTTAAAATTACTGTTTTGGATTTTTTTGAGAGTTTAAAAGACGCCAATTCAATGGTAATTTTTGGATGTCAAAAGCACGCGGTTTTTGTGGTTATTTTTTAGTGTTCACTCTGTTTTTGATGGTAAAATGCACTGTTTTCGGCTTCGCAACATTCACTACGCCTATATTTGCACAGCAGCTGCAGCATTTATTGCTTTCTAGAAACTGTTTGGGATTAAAGCTTGTTCATATGAATTCACTTGACATGAAAGCTCTATCGCTTGTTTGAACAGCAGTAAGTATGTACAAGAGTACACAAAATCTGTGGGAATAGTAATTTCTATAATATAAATCACCCTCTTTATTTTCTAGTTCCGGATATCCCCTTGTTTAAGTATTCATTGCTCACCTAAAAGGTAAAAGAAATTGGTTTACTCTTAGTGTTTCTATTAACATTGAATATTACTAAACAGAAGTAATAAGAGAACAGAAAAAATAAAAATAAAAAGAAAATAAACAACAGTACGAAAAACGAATATTCTCACTTTTTGAAGTACTTATAGTGTATCGAAACTCAGTTTTTGGGTTTATTTCGAGAGCAATTATTCTGATTGTGGTTCTGAGTGAAAAAAGGTAATATGTACAAAAAGACGTTGTGAAGTACAGTAATAGATCGACAACGAGTGCGAGGGTTTCATCAGGGATTCCGTAATTATAAACTAGACTCCGGGAAACATATAACAGCACGAGGATGGATGCCAGTACAGATAACTCCAGCTTGAGATTCCCAAGAAAAGTCTAAGAAGAGTCTGCTTTAGTCAATGAAGCTAGACCAAGGATCACGAAATGCAAAGATACGTAGGCGGTGGAAATTTGTCGAGAATGTCAAAGGACGAGACCATGAAAATTTCCGGATTTGGAAGTTGGAAGAGTTTTTAATGAACAAGTGTTGTCATCTCGTTTGTGTAATGTCGAGGACAATGTGGTGGACATGGATGCTTTATCATCGAATTACTGGCCAAATCATACAGCAAAACAAACAGTGCCACAGGTGGCGAATAAGAAGGACGGCCATTGTCATGGACGAACCGGCGTTGTATGTTATCGTAGGCACCTTTTCGATTATAAGGACAAGAGGTAGGCATGTGCATATGGAAGTGATGAATGCTTTTCCTTGACTTCTTAGAGAAAGATTTGTCTTACTTTATTTTAAAGGCTCCGAATGTTTTGCTGCGTGCTGGACACTGAGATGAAAGACTGTACACGAGCTGGTGTTGTTCTTCAGACGACGAGAGAGAAGAAAGAAGCAGTATCTGTCGAAGGGTTGTTTTAAAGGAATGGATTGTTAGGGCAAAGCACAGCTTAGTCACTGCTGAACGGTATTTATTTCTATAGGGGAAGGATTTTTGTTTAAGGGGAGCCAGAGGAGCATCGGAATTTAATTTTGATAAATTTTAAGCTCGTTTCGAATCATATTAACTTTCAACTGAGAAAATCTGTACAAGACATTTCATGGAGGGATAACAGATCTCAAGTACGTTCCGAAAACAATCAAACATATATGCCATGAAGTAGGGGAAAAATGTGAGCGATGTATTCTTGAATTGTATTTTAGTCTCAAACAATCTATCGGGAAAGATAATTCTGTAATGCTAAACCAGCTATTTGCGGTAGTGTAAGTTCCGCTGTGATATATACTTTGATATCAAAACACTGCGTGTTTTCAGTTGGTGTTTCATTGGGTATCAAAATTCATCCACCTGACCAAAATAAGCATCATTTATTGACTGTTGATGTCATTAGTTATTTATGAGTTTGAGAAAAAGGAGATCAGAAAAAAGACTGCTTTAAGTGTTGGGTCTGTCGCCGGAACTCGTGCCTCAGTGTTGTAATTTCCCAAGAAACGCCAATAGTTTGAATTCGTGTTGCATGATTAGTTAACTGACAAGGTGTTTCGAATTTTGTGGGTATGATGGCAAAAAAAAAAAAAATTAGGGGTGTCTAGGTCAAATCATGCGAAAACCGATGAAATTTCTAACTAACGGAGTTATAACTACTAAAATAACTAACGGAGCATAGCGTTGAAGCCGTGAATTAATAACGCGAATCAAACATGGCATGATACTACGGCAAATTAAAGCAACAAATTGCAGCTTCATGACACAGTGAATTTTATACTTCCTATTTTCCATGAGAAATATTCAAAATCTTGCAACTTTCCTACATATATTTGTTCTGCCAAGGAGGCATAAGACCGCATATTTTACCTCGTTTCTTGAAATTAATTTCAAACTAGTTTTTTTTGCCACAGGGTTGTTTGTTGGTACAGTTTGTTTGTATTGCTTCACGATTTCTATATGCTGTTTACGCAGGCGTTGCAGTCGACACACTACCAAATTAAAAGGGATTTGTGACCTGCTATATAAAGTTTCTTTAATATTACATGTTGTATCTTTTTACATGTAACACGGTAAGGTGAGTAATACTTGGCACAATCTTAACATGAATGTGAATCACTAGTATGACTAATGCCTTTAATTTAAATACATTTCAAAATGCATTTTGTGAACAAAGTATGCAAAAACTGAACAAAGGGAACATGGCAAAAAGTTTGATCAGTGAAATTAAAGGGCAAAAAGTTAGAGTCGCATTATATGACTCAAGGTTTGTCCCTGGAATTGAAAAGGTTTGACCCTGGAATTGAAAAGGTTTGACCCTGGAATTGATTGTGGGAGAGAGGATAGTTAGAGCCACAGTGTATTATTTAAGGTTTAACTCTGACATTGAAGACGTTATGGTTAAAACCATAGGGACTGAAGGTTTGACTTTAGGAGTGTCAGGGTAAAATGTTAGACTCGTATTAAATGACTCGCGGCTTCACTCTGAAAATTAATGGGTTAAATTTAAACTTTCGAACCACATTCTATGACTCAATGATTATTTGACTCAGGGTGCGAAAAGGTTTAAGGTTAGATCTACATTGTTTGACCCAATGTCTGACTCGATCTAGAACCAAGTTGAATGCAGGAAAAATTGTGCTTAATAGTAAAATATTCGTGGCAGCCACAATTAATTGAACGCAACAATTGATTTCCCAGTACAAATTTCTTTGATTGAGCAATATTTTTAAGGAAGAGTGTTATCGTTCTATAGTCCAACCTCACAATTCCGAAATCGATAACAGTATCTCTAACGTCTCGCTAACTCGAGCTCAAATCATTTCCTCTAAGCTTGCTTTGTCTGTCTTTAGTGTAGGCCTTCTTCGAACCACTTGCGATCTCGAACTATTTTCCGCGGTTCCCTGCTGTGAGAGTGAGAGAGCACGAGTAACGAGATTGCACAGCATATAAGCGTTCTTTCTCTTTTTCAACAGCATTCTTAAAACAAACAACATCATGATGAACACTTTTACGATCCTCGTGACTTGTCTGGGTATTCTCTTCCACTCCGACCGAGCCTTCTGCGAAGAGGCTACGGCAACGATCACTGCTCATTGGCCCCAAGGATTCTCTGGAGGTATATCGATTGATCTCGAAGATGACGTCGAAGATGGTTGGCAAGTAACCGTGACTTTCTCAAGCCTGTGAAACGATTGGAGGTTTGGAACTCCGAGGTTGAGTCCGTCTCCGACGATAAAACAGTTTACGTCTTAAAAAACAAATTTTGGAACGCCAGGTTGAGAGCTGGGCGCTCCTTTAGCTTTCAGTTCATTGGACACAAAGCTAAGTTTGCGGAAAGCGGACCTAAGATGACAGCAGTATTCACGCGTCTTGGCGAAGGAAGCGGTTTCTAAGGAACAAACTTTCAGAGTCCGTACTATTAACCTCATAGAGCCTAGACACTTATGTAAACGTTTGTTTCCGAACCATAATAAATCGACCACTACTTTTAAAGCAAACTATAGCACTTACTAGCCTTGGCAACTTCTTCAGTCAAGGCAAAACGGGTAAAACTTGTTCGGTTAAATTTTAAAAGCTTAGGATTAAAAGATTTTCACGATAGGAAACTGATAACTAACTTCCTCAAAGCTTTGACCAAATCATACAGCAAAACAAACAGTACCACAGTAAAGTACTGTTCAGTAGCTTTTGAAAGAATGGTTACCCTGCATGGTTTGATCCACAGATGAACAAGTTTGAACCATACTATAGGTTAGGTTAGGTTAGGGTTAGGTTTTATATAGGTTAGGTTAGGGTTAGGGTTAGGGTTAGGGTTAGGGTTAGGGTTAGGGTTAGGGTTAGGGTTAGGGTTAGGGTTAGGTAAAACAAACATAGTAGTAAAACAAACAATACGTACATAGTAAAACAAACAATACGTACATAGTAAAACAAACAATACGTACAGTACTGTTAGCTTTCCAAGGAATGGTCCACTCAGATCTTATCATTGTTTAGGAAAATAGCGAGCTTAATTTTCTCTTTTGTGTTAGTCATTTAAACCCTTCAAAGTTTAGATATGTGTGTTTCTATTGCTCGTATAGTGCACTTTCCTCACCCAAAACGCCCGCCGGAAACTTGTACAGATGGCGCCTTTTCCCCGTTTGGCTTTCCTTCCCTTCAAGTTGAACTCGAACAATCTGCCTTTTTATAGTCGATTACTCCAGTGTTGATTTTCCATAACAAATTAATCATGGTATGTGCGAGCTGACATCTACGAATTTTGCCTGTCACACTTCCAATCGACTGCCGGAGTGGTGCAGAGAGTATTGTGTTTTGCCTCCAACCTTCCTCGATCGATGTCGCTTTCAGAGACGATCCAAAATTTTCCAATGAAGCCGAAGCGCCATTCGTGACGGATGACTGCTTCCTGATCATCTTCGGACCTGATGCTGAACATCATGGACGAAAATGGCAAAGACAAACAAGACGGCGTGTGTAGGAGATATTTTTTCACTTATGATAGCACAAAAGTTACGTTGTACAGCTTCATAGAACATTCGCTAACAGGGGAACGTAGAATTGACGCATTTAGGCAGATTTACCCAAAATGCAAATTTTCTCTGTAGCCACGATGCTTAGCTGAGCTGTGAAAAGCTTGTAAAATTATACGTCATGGTTTTCGAGTTGCGTGCCTCGTCATTCATTCTGACAAAGGCTAATGCTTAAAACGTCGGCTAACTATAGAGCGTTTTCACTAACGTGGCCAGCAAATTTTTTGGAACAAAAGAAAGTTTTTACATAAGAAAACAGTTCAACTCACAGAGGATTAGTTTGGAACACCAACATGGCCGCCGTTTCATTGTTTTGGAACACCAATATGGCTGTCGTGACGTCATGTGAAAACGCTCTATTCACCTTGCGGTGGTACAACTTGCATAATCAACGCGCATGTTGAACTCATTTTTTCCACAAATTATGTGGCTTTGACAGTTTCAATTCGGTTTCAATTTTCTTTACTTCGTAATGCAACCATGTCGGTAGTAAGACCAGTTTTAAGAAAAGCTATTGAATAGTACTGTATTATGCCGTAATTTTTTTGGGTTTTACTATGCAGTGATGTTCCCGTGGATGAGACCATGCAGGATGACCGTTTCTCTGAAAAGTCGTTGTGGTACTTAAAATATTTCCCATATTTTATTTTGACCCTTACCACTCATGTTGTTTCGCGTTGACTTTAATCACCTCCCTCGCAGGTTTCGAGTTAAAGATAAAAAGCACCGTACTACCCGATCGAGAATGATGTCTCGCAACTTTTCTTCTTGATTCCTGACACACTTCCCACATTTACCATCCCGCATTTCACATCCCGCATTACAATCTTTTAAATCATTGTTTGGAAAGTTGATTGCTTCAAAAAGCTCCAATTTTCCGTTAATTCACTAACCAAGTTGCTATTGAACAGTTTGTTATCGGACAGTTCAATAAGCCAATCACATTCAAAGTTGTAGTTTAAGTCAGCCAATCACAACTTTGGTTTCAATCGCATATAACAACAGTGTACAGACTCCTAAATTGGTGCTTTCTTCAAAAAACATTTTTTCTTCGAACAATGACATTTTTTTTCATAACTTGCATTTGGCTCTTCTTTTTTCGGGAATAATATTGTAATTTTTATAATTAATTAACAATTAGATCCGTAGCCCTTGAGGGCGAAGGGTCTAATTGTTTTAGTATCACCCAACTAGTCGGACAGAAAAAGCAATAATAAAGTTAGCAAATGCAAGTTGCAGAAAGATTTATTTGGGAATAAAACTAAAGAAAGCGCCACGAATTTCGCTACTCGAGGACTCGAGTAGCGAAGGACTACTCGAGGACTACTCGAGGACTACTCGAGGACTATTACTAATAGTCCTCTAGTAGCGTAGCGAATCAGATTGCGGCATTTGCATTAGTCCACTAGTTGGGTGATACTTATTGGTAATAACACTTCGTGTAGTCTAATTCTGTCTGTAATCATACTCGTGATGAGCAATTGGAACTCTCGCCTCGTAGTCGTTGGCCTTTGTAATTTATCACTCATATGATTACAGACCGAAGTATACTCCACTCAGTACTAATACCATAACTTATTCACATTTTGGATGCGATAAAATCTTTGGCCAAAAATATTATGTTTGCCAAAACAAACAAAATGCCTTAAATGAAAGACAAGTTACGACAAGGAAAATGCTAGAAAAATGCACGAACTGTTTTCTGTTCGAAAAAAGGAAAAATGATATGAAAAAAAAATTATTTTTGGATTACCTTATTATTACATTATTAGGCATTGATAGCAGCTTTTTCAATTTACAGGAATATATTAGAAATTTAATTGTGAATAGAATATTCCTTTACATAAAAAATGGCATCAACATTCACTTTACACAGCCTGGCACATCTCTGAGAAGCTACAAAGATTTCAGCATTTTAATATGCTAGTTTTGTTTGAATTAGTTCTGTCCAGTAGCTTTTCAAAGAATCGTCACACAGTTTGATCCTCAAATGCAAAACGTTACAACCACATAGAAAGCTAAAACAAACAGTGCGAAAGTCAAGGACCGTTAAGTAGCTTTCTAAATGAAGAGCCGCTACTGCATAACTTGTCCCATTTTTTTGTTTTCCCTTTCCGTTTCATATTTAAAATTCCTGTTCATTTATTCCACAGGCACAGTATTACGAAGATGTTACCTCCACCATAGAACACCGATGTTATCTCCACCACAGGAACACCAATGGAAGAGTGGTTTCATTGGATAAATTTGGGCTGACTGCTGAAACCGATATTGATAGAGGCTTGGAAATAACTGAGATCTTCTCTTAACTTATCGCCATGTTCAAAGTTTGGCAGGCTGACACAGAGTTACCACACAATGCGGTTTTCGATTTGAAAGCCACCAATGGATGACCCATTTGGATCAAGCGGTAAAGTTTGAATTCAACTTATAAGGAAAATGGACTATCATGTTATAATCAACATTAAATAATAAAAATAATTAACTAAGTAGACGGATTGCAGACAGGCAGCTAGCCGAAAATAAAACTCAACTTCTCTTTATATCTTAATGCAAATCGAAAGTAACCATAAAAAGTAACAACCGAAATAGCTGATTTTAACACACTTAAAAATGACCACAAAAACAGTTGATTTTTAAGCCTTAACTATGACCACAAGAACAGCGCTAGCTGATTTATAACCATCAAAAGTAACCACCAAAATAGCTGCTTTTCACACACTTAAAAATGACCACAAAAACAACTGATTTTATACCTTTAACGATGATCACCAAAAACAGCTGATTTTATATCTTTAATAATAATCACCAAAAACAGCTGATTTTTAAGCAGCCCAAAATGACCTTCAAGATCACTTGATTTTGAAGGTCTACAAACGAACTCAAAAATCGGCTTGTTTTTCTTACGAAAAAACGACCACGAAAACAGCTGATTTTTAAGCCTTAACTATGACAACAAAAACAGCTGATTTATAACCATCAAAAGTAACAACCAAAATAGCTGAATTTAACACACTTAAAAATGAATACAAAACAGCTTATTTTTAGTCCCTAAAAAATGACTACAAAACAACTGATTTATAAGCCTTATCTATGACCGCAAGAAGAGCTGATTTATAACCATCAAAAGTAACCACCAAAATAGCTGATTTTAACACACTTAAAAATGACCATAAAAACAGCTAACTTTATACCTTTAATAATGATCACCAAAAACAGCTGATTTTTAAGCAGCCCAAAATGACCTTCAAGATCACGTGATTTTGAAGGTCTACAAACGAACTCAAAATCGGCTTGTTTTTCTTACCAAAAGACGACGACAAAAAACATCTCACTTTAGAACACTAAAAAGCAGCTTTTAAAATCAGCTGATTTTTAAGCATTAACAATGGAAAAAACAGCTAATTTTTAGACCCTTAAAAATGACTCCAAAAACAGCTTATTTTATACCTTTATAATGATCACCAAAAACAATTGACTTTTAAGCAACCCAAAATGACATTCAAAATCACCTGATTCTAAGACACTTGAAATGATCACCAAAAACAGCTGATTTATAACCATAAAAACTAACCACCAAAACAGCTGATTTTAACAAACTTAAAACTGACCACAAAAATAGCGAATTTTATACCTTTAATTATGATCACCAAAAACAGCTGATTTTTAAGCTTTAACAATGACCACAAAAAAACTTGATTTAAAAAAAAAGCTGATTATTAACCCATCAAAACGACCATTAAAAAAAGTCTGATTATTAACCTATAAAGAAGGATCATAAAAAACAGCTGACTATTAACCAATCAAAATGACCATAAAAAACAGCTGACTAGTGACCCATTAAATTGACCATAAAAAACAGCTGATTATTAACCCATCAAAAAGACGTTAAAAAACAGCTGACTATTATCCCATGAAAATGACCATAACAAACAGCTGATTATTAACCCATCAAAATGACCTTAAAAACAAGTTGACTATTAACCCATTAAATTGACCATAAAAAAACAGCTGACTATTAACCCATCAAAAGCACCATAAAAACAGCTGCTTATTAAGCCATAAAAATGACATTAAAAAACAGCTGACTATGAACTCAAAAAAATGACCATAAAAAAAAGCTGAGTATTAACCCATCAAAATGACCATAAAAACAGCTGATTAATAACCCATCAAAATGACCATAAAAAACAGCTGACTATTAAATCATCAAAATGACCTTAAAAAACAGCTGATTATTAACCCATCAAAATAACCATAAAAAACAGCTGATTATTAACCCATCAAAAAGACGATAAAAAACAGCTGACTATTAACCCATCGCATTGACCATAAAAAAAGCTGATTATTAACCCATCAAAATGACCATAAAAAACAGCTGATTATTAACCCATCAAACTGCCCATAAAAAACAGCTGATTATTATCCCTTAAAAATGACCATAGAAAACAGCCGACTATTAACCCATTTAAAATGACCATAAACAACAGCTGATTATTAACCCATCAAAATGACCATAAAAAACAGCTGATAATTATCCCATCAAAATGACCATAGAAAACAGCCAACTATTACCCATCAAAATGACCTTAAAAACAAGGTGACTATTAACCCATCAAAACGACCATAAAAAACAGCTGATTATTAACCCATCAAACTGCCCATAAAAAACAGCTGATTATTATCCCTTAAAAATGACCATAGAAAACAGCCGACTATTAACCCATTTAAAATGACCATAAACAACAGCTGATTATTAACCCATCAAAATGACCATAAAAAACAGCTGATTATTAACCCATGAAAATGACCATAGAAAGCAGCTGATTATTAACCCATCAAAATGACCTTAAAAAACAGCTGACTATTAAACCACATAAATGACCATAAAAAACAGCTGACTATTCACCCATCAAAATGACCTTAAAAACAAGCTGACTATTAACCCATTAAATTGACCATAAAAAAACAACTGACTATTAAACCATCAAAAGCACCATAAAAACAGCTGATTATTAACCCATAAAAATGACCATAAAATACAGATGACTATTAACCCAACAAAATAACCTTAAAAAACAATTCACTATTAACCTATCAAAATGAGCATTTAAAAGAGCTGACAATTAACCCATCAAAATGACCATAAAAACAGCTGACTATTAACCAATCAAAATGACCATAAAAAACAGCTAATTATTAACCCATCAAATTGACCATAAGAATAGCTGATTATTAACCTTTCAAAATCACGTTAAAAAACAGTTGACTATTATCCCATGAAAATGACCATAAAAAACAACTGATTATTAACCCATAAAAATAACCATAGAAAACAGCTGACTATTGACCAACATAAAAGACCATAAAATACAGCTGACTATTAACCCACCAAAATGACCTTAAAAAACAACTCACAATTAACCCATCAAAATGACCATTAAAAACAGGTGACTATAAACCCATCAAATTGACCATAAAAAAAGCTGATTATTAACCATTAAAATAACCATAAAAAAGCCGACTATTAACCCATCAAAATTACTATAAAAAAAGCTGTTTATCAACCTATCAAAATGACCATAAAATACAGCTGACTATTAACCCATCAAAATGACCATAAAAAACAACTGACTATTAACTCATCAAAGTGACCAAAATAAACAGCTGATTATTAACCCATCAAAATGACCTTTAAACAAGCTGACTATTAACCCATTAAATTGACCATAAAAAACAACTGATTATCAACCCATCAAAATAACCAAAAAAAAAACAGCTGATTATTAACCCATCAAAATAACCTTAAAAAGCAGCTGACTATTAACCCATCAAAATGACCATTAAAAACAGCTAATTATTAACCGATCAAAGTGACCATAGAAAACAGCTGACTATTAACAATTAAAATGACCATAAAAAAGCTGTCTATTAACCCACCAAGTTAACCATAAAAAACAGCCGACTATTAGCCCATCAAAATGAATAGAAAAAACAGCTGACTATTTACCCATCAAAATGACCATAAAAAACAACTGACTATTAACTCATCAAAGTGACCAAAATAAACAGCTGATTATTAACCCATCAAAATGACCTTTAAACAAGCTGACTATTAACCCATTAAATTGACTATAAAAAACAACTGATTATCAACCCATCAAAATAACCAAAAAAAAAACAGCTGATTATTAACCCATCAAAATAACCTTAAAAAGCAGCTGACTATTAACCCATCAAAATGACCATTAAAAACAGCTAATTATTAACCGATCAAAGTGACCATAGAAAACAGCTGACTATTAACAATTAAAATGACCATAAAAAAGCTGTCTATTAACCCACCAAGTTAACCATAAAAAACAGCCGACTATTAGCCCATCAAAATGAATAGAAAAAACAGCTGACTATTTACCCATCAAAATGACCATAGAAAACAACTGACTATTAACTCATCAAAGTGACCAAAATAAACAGCTGATTATTAACCCATCAAAATGACCTTTAAACAAGCTGACTATTAACCCATTAAATTGACCATAAAAAACAACTGATTATCAACCCATCAAAATAACCAAAAAAAAAACAGCTGATTATTAACCCATCAAAATAACCTTAAAAAGCAGCTGACTATTAACCCATCAAAATGACCATTAAAAACAGCTAATTATTAACCGATCAAAGTGACCATAGAAAACAGCTGACTATTAACAATTAAAATGACCATAAAAAAGCTGTCTATTAACCCACCAAGTTAACCATAAAAAACAGCCGACTATTAGCCCATCAAAATGAATAGAAAAAACAGCTGACTATTAACCAATCAAAATGACAATAAAAAAGAGCTAACTAGTAACCCATGAAATTGACCATAAAAAACAGCTGATTATTATCCCATTAAAATAACCATAAAAAACAGCTAACTGTTAACCCATCAAAATGACCAAAAAACAGCCGATTATTAACCAATCAAAATTACGTCAAGAAACAGCTGACTATTATGCCATGAAAATGACCTAAAAAAAACAGCTGATTTTTAACCCATGAAAATGACCATAAAAAACAGCTGATTATTAAGAAATCAAAGTGACCTTAAAAAACAGCTGACTGTTAACCCATAAAAATGACCATAAAAAAACAGTCTACTATTAACCCATCAAAATTACCTTAAAAACAACCTGACTATTAACCCATCGAAATGACAATAAAAAAAATTCACTATTATCCCATGAAAATAAGTATAAAAAACATCTGATTATTAACCAATGAAAATGACCATAGAAAACAGCTCATTATTAACCCATCAAAATTACCTTCAAAAACAGCTGACTATTAACCCACATAAATGACCATAAAAAATGCTGATTATTAACCCATCAAAATGACCTTAAAATGAAGCTGAGTATTAACACATCAAAATGACAAAAAAAAAACAACTGACTATTAACCCATCAAAATGACCTTTAAACAAGCTGACTATTAACCCATTAAATTGACCATAAAAAACAACTGATTATCAACCCATCAAAATAACAAAAAAAAAAACAGCTGATTATTAACCCATCAAAATGACCTTAAAAAGCAGCTGACTATTAACCCATCAAAATGACCATAAAAACAGCTGACTATTAACCCATCAAATTGACCATAAAAAACAGCTGACTATTATCCCATGAAAATGACCATAAAAAACAGCAAATTATTATCCTATAAAAATGACCATAAAAAACAGCTGACTATTTACCCATCAAAATGACCTTAAAAACAAGCTGAGTATTAACCCATCAAAATGACCAGAAAAAACAACTGACAATTAACCCATCAAAATGACCTGAAAACAAGCTGACTATTAACCCATTAAATTGACCATAAAAAGCAACTGACTATTAACCCATTAAAAGCACAATAAAAACAGATAAATATTAACCCATAAATATGACCATAAAATACAGCTGACTATTAACCCACCAAAATGACCTTAAAAAACAACTCACAATTAACCCATCAAAATGACCATTAAAAACAGGTGACTATAAACCCATCAAATTGACCATAAAAAAAGCTGATTATTAACCATTAAAATAACCATAAAAAAGCCGACTATTAACCCATCAAAATTACTATAAAAAAAGCTGTTTATCAACCTATCAAAATGACCATAAAATACAGCTGACTATTAACCCATCAAAAAGACCATAAAAAAAGCTGACTATTACCAAATCAAAATGACCATAAAAACAGCTGATTATTAACCCATCAAAATAACCATAAAAAACAGCAGATTATTAACCAATCAAAATGACCATAAAAACAGCTGATTATTAACCCATCAAAATGACAATCAAAAAGCTAAATATTAACCCATTAAAATGACCATAAAAAAGATGACTGTTATCCCATTAAATTTTCCATAAAAAAAGCTGATTATTAACCAATTAAAATCACGTTAAGAAACAGCCAGCTATTAACCCATCAAAAACACCATAAAAAAAGCTGACTATTAATCCATAAAATGACCATAAAAAACAGCGTATTATTAACCCGATAAAATGACCATAAAAAAAGCTAACTGTTAACCCATCAAAATGACCAAAAAAACAGTCGATTATCAACCCATAAATATGACCATAAAATAAAGCTGACTATTAACCCACCAAAATCACTTTAAAAAACAACTCACTATTATCCCATAAAAATGACCATTAAAAACAGCTGACTATTAACCCACCAAAATCACTTAAAAAAACTCACTATTATCACATAAAAATGACCATAAAAAATAGCTGATTATTAACCCATCAAAATCACGTAAAAAAACAGTTGACTATGATCCAAGGAAAATGACCATAAAAAACAGCTGATTATTAACCCATCAAAAAGACCATAAAAACCAGCTGACTATTAACCCATCAAAATGACCATAAAAAACAACTGACTATTGACCCATCAAAATGACCATAATAAACAGCTGATTATTAACACATCAAGATGACCATAAAAAAAGCTGATTATTAACCCATCAAAATGACCATAAAAAACAACCGACTATTAACCGATGAAAATGACCATAAAAAACAACATATTATCAACCCATCAAAATGACCTTAAAAAACAACTGATTATTAACCCATCAAAATGACCTTAAAAAACAGCTGACTATAAACCCATGAAAAATACCATGAAAAACAGCTGAGTATTTACCTATCAAAAACTCCATAAAAAACAGCTGACTTTTAGTCCATTAAAACGACCATAAACAACAGCTGATTATTAACCAAACAAAAGCACCATAAAAACAGCTGATTATTAACCCATAAGAATGACATTAAAAAACAGCTGACTATTAAACAATCTAAACGACCATAAAAAAGAGCTGAGTATTAACTCATTAAAATGACCATAAAAAACAGCTGACTATTAACCCATCAACATGACCGTAAAAAACAGCTGACTATTAACCAATCAAAATGACCATTAAAAACAGCTAATTAATAACCGATCAAAATGACAATAAAAAACAGGTGAGTACTAACCCATCAAAATGACCATAAAAAACATCTTATTATTAACGCATTAAAATGACCATAAAAAACAGCTGACTATGAACCCATCAAAATGACCACAAAAAAAATGCTGACTAATAACCCACCAAATTGACCATAAAAAGCACCTAATTGAAAACCCGTTAAAATGACCATAAAAAACAGCTAATTATTAACCCATAAAAATGACCTTAAAAAACAGCTGACTATTAACCCATCAAAAGCACCATAAAAAACAGCTAATTATTAACCCGTAAAAACGACATTAAAAAACAGCTGACTATTAACCCATCAAAAACACCATAAAAAAACAGTTGACTAGTAACCCATTAAAATGACCATAAAAAACAGTTGATTAATAACCCATTAAAATGAACATAAAAAACAGCTGACCATTAACCCATCAAAATGACGTTAAAGAACAGCTGATTATTAACCCATTAAAAATACCATAAAAAACAGCTTATTATAAACCAATAAAAATGACCATAAAAACAGCTGATTATTAACCCATAAAAATGACATTAAAAAAAAGCTGATTATTAACCCATAAAAATGACCATAAAAAACAGCTGATTATTAAACCATCAAAATGACCTTAAAAAACAGCTGACTATTAACCCATCAAAAGCACCATAATAAACAGCTGAATATTAACCCATAAAAATGACATTAAAAAACAGCTGACTATTAACCCATCAAAATAACCATAAAGAACAGCTGAGTTTTAACCCATTAAAATGACCATAAAAAACAGCTGACTATTAACCCATCAAAATGACCTTAAAAACAGCTGATTATTAACCCATAAAAAACAAAATAAAAAACAGCTGATTATTAACCCATTAAAATGACCATAAAGAAACAGCTGATTATGAACCCATGAAAATAACCATAAAACAGCTGACTATTAACCCATCAACATGACCGTAAAAAAAGGTTGACTATTAACCCATCAAAAACACCATAAAAAACACCTGACTATTAACCCATCAAAATGACCATAAAAAACAGTTGAGTATTAACCCATTAAAATGACCATAAAAAACAGATGATTACTAACCCATTAAAATGATCATAAAAAACACCTGACCATTAACCCATCAAAATGACATTAAAAAACAGCTGATTATTAACATATCAAAAACACTATAAAAAAAGCTGATTATTAACCCATTAAAATGACCATAAAAACCGCTGAATATTAACCCATCATCATGACCGTAAAAAACAGCTGACTATTTACCCATCAAAATGACCATTAAAAAAAGCTAATTATTAACCGATCAAAATGACATTAAAAAACAGCTGACTATGAACCCATGAAAATGACCATAAAAAAGTGCTGACTAATAACCCATCAAATTGACCATAAAAAACCTAATTATTAACCCATTAAAATGACCATAAGAAACAGCTGATTATTAACCCATAAAAATGACATTAAAAAACAGCTGACTATTAACCCATTAAAAACACCATAAAAAAACCTGACTATTAACCCATCAAATTGACCATAAAAGACACCTAATTATAAACCCATCAAAATGACCATCAGAAACAGGTGAGTACTAACCCATCAAAATGACCATAAAAAACATCTGATTATTAACCCATTAAAATGGTCATAAAAAACAGCTGACTAATAACCCATCACATGACCATAAAAAACACCTAATTATAAACCCATCAAAATGACCATAAAAACAGCTGCGTATGAACCAATCAAAAACACCATAAAAACAGCTGACTATTAACCCATTAAAATGACCATAAAAAACAGCTGAGTATTTACCTATCAAAAACCCCATAAAAAAACAGCTGACTATTAGCCCATTAAAATGACCATAAACAACACCTGATTCTTAACCAACAAAAGTGACCTTAAAAAACAGCTATTATCCCATCAAAAGCACCCTAAAAACAGCTGATTATTAATCCATAAAAATTACTTTAAAAAAAGCTGACTATTAACCCATCAAAAAAAGCATGAAAAATCTTGATTATTAACCAATTAAAATAGCCATAAAAAACAGCTGATTATTAACTCATTAAAATGACCATAAAAACAATTGACTATGAGCTCATCAAAATGACCATAAAAAACAGCTGATTATTAACCCATCAAAAACACGATAAAAAAGCTGACTATTAACCCATTAAAATGACCATAAAAAACACCTGACTATGAACTGATGAAAATGAGAAAAAAACAGCTAATTATTAACTTATCAAAATGACCATAAAAAACAGTTGACTAATAACCCATCAAAATGACCATAAAAAAAGCTGACAAATAACCCATCAGGTTGACCATAAAAAACAGTTGATGTTTAAACCATCAAAATGACCTTAAAAAACAGCTGACTATTAACCCATCAACATGACCTTAAAAACAGCTGATTATTAACCCATCAAAAACAACATAAAAAACAGCTGATTATTAACCCATTAAAATGACCATAAAAAAACAGCTGATTATGAACCCAGAAAAAATTTTCATAAAAACAGCCGACTATTAACCGATCAACATGACCGTAAGAAACAGCTGATTATTAACCCATCAAAATGACAATTAAAAACCGCTAAGTACTAACCCATCAAAATGACCATAAAAAACATCAGATTATTAACGCATCAAAATGACGATAAAAAACAGCTGATTATTAACCCATCAAAATGACCATAAAAAACAGCTGATTATTAACCCATCAAAATGACTATAAAATCAAGCTGACTATTAACCCATCAAAAGGACCATAAAAAACAGCCGACTATTAACCCATCAAAATGACCATAAAAAACAGCTGATTATCAACCCATGAAAATAAACATAAAAAAAGCAGGTTATTAACCCATCAAAATGACCTTAAACAACAGCTGACTATTAACCCATTAAAAGGACCATAAAAAACAGCTGAGACTTAAACCATCAAATTGACCATAAAAAACAGCTGAGTTTTACCCATCAAAATGACCATTCAAAACCGCTAATTATTAACCGATCAAAATGACCATAAAAAACAGGTGAGTACTAACCCATCAAAAAGACCATAAAAAACATCTGATTATTAACGCATCAAAATGACGATAAAAAACAGCTGACTATCAACCAATCAAAATGACAATAAAAAACAGCTGACTAACAACCCATGAAATTGACCATAAAAAACACCCAATTATAAACCCATTAAAATGACCTTAAGAAACAGCTGACTATTAAATTATCAAAAACACCATAAAAAACAGCTGATTATTAACCCATAAAAATGACATTAAAAAACAGCTGACTATTAACCCATCAAAAACACCATAAAAAACACCTGACTATTAACCCATCAAAATCACCATAAAAAACAGCTGAGTATTAACCATTAAAATGACCATAAAAAACAGCTGATTAATAACCCATTAAAATGACCTTAAAAAACAGCTGATTATTAACCCATCAAAAACACCATAAAAAAACAGCTGATTAATAACCCATTAAAATGACCATAAAAAACAGCTTATTATAAACCCATTAAAATGACCATAAAAACAGCTGACTATTAACCCATCAACATGACCGTAAAAAACAGCTGACTATTTACCCATCAAAATGACCATTAAAAACAGCTAATTATTAACCGATCAAAATGACATTGAAAAACAGCTGACTATGAACCCATGATAATGACCATAAAAAAATACTGACTAATAACCCATCAAATTGACCATAAAAAAAACCTAATTATAAACCCATTAAAATGACCATAAAAACAGCTAATTATTAACCCATCAAAATGACCTTAAAAAACAGCTGACTATTAACCCATCAAAAGCACCACAAAAAACAGCTGATGATTAACCCATAAAAATGACATTAAAAAAAAGCTGACTATTAACCCATCAAAAACACCATAAAAAAACAGCTGACTATTAACATATCAAAATGACCATAAAAAAACAGCTGATTAATAACCCATTAAAATGACCATTAAAAAAAGCTGATTATTAACCCATGAAAATGACCATAAAAACAGCTGCGTATAAACCCATCAAAAACACCATAAAAACAGCTGACTTTTACCCCATTAAAATGAACACTAAAAAAAGGTAATTATTGACCCATCAAAATAACCTTAAAAAACAGCTGACTAACCCATCAAAAACACCATAAAAAACAGCTGACTAGTAAGCCATTAAATTGACTATAAAAAACAGATGAGTACTAACCCATCAAAATGACCATAAAAAAAGCTGATTATTAACCCATCAAAATGACCTTAAAAAACAGCTGACTATTAACCCATTAAAAGGACCATAAAAAACAGCTGAGACTTAAACCATCAAATTGACCATAAAAAACAGCTGATTATTAACCCATTAAAATCACGTTAAAAAACAGCTGACTATTATCCCATCAAAATGACCATAAAAAACAGTTGACTAATAACCCAGCAAATTGACCAATAAAAACACGTAATTATAAACCCATCAAAATGGCCATAAAAAAAGCTGAGTATTTACCTATCAAAAACCCCATAAAAAAACAGCTGACTATTAGCCCATTAAAATGACCATAAACAACAGCTGATTATTAACCCACGAAAATAACCTTAAAAAACAGCTTACAATTATCCCATCAAGAGCACCCTAAAAACAGCTAATTATTAACCCATAAGAATTACTTTAAAAAACAGCTGACTATTAACCCATCAAAAACACCATGAAAAATCTTGATTATTAACCAATTAAAATAGCCATAACAAACAGCTGATTATTAACCCATCAAAATGGCCATAAAAGCAACGGACTGAGAGCTCATCAAAGTGACCATAAAAAACAGCTGAGTATTAACCCATAAAAATGAAATAAAAAAAGTTGACTAGTAACCCATCAAAATGACCATAAAAACAGCTGAGTATTAACCCATTAAAATGACCATAAAAAACAGCTGACTATTAACCCATCAAAATGACGTTAAAAAAAAGCTGATTATTAACCCATCAAAAACACCATAAAACAGCTGATTATTAACCCATTAAAATGACCATAAAAACAGCTGACCATTAACCCATCAAAATGACCATAAAAACAGCTGACCATTAACCCATCAAAATGACGTTAAAAGACAGCTGATTATTAACCCATCAATAACACCATAAAACAGCTGATTATTAACCCATTAAAATAACCATAAAAAACAGCTTATTATAAACCCATTAAAATGACCATAAAAACAGCTGATTATTAACCCATTAAAATGACCATTAAAAACAGCCGACTATTAACCCATCAAAATGACCATAAAAACAGCTAAATAATAACCCATTAAAATGACAATTGAAAACAGCTGACTATTAACCCATCAAAATGACCATAAAAACAGCTACGTATTAACCCATCAAAAACACCATAAAAACAGCTGACTATTAACCCATCACATTGACCATAAAAACAAATGATTATTAACCCATCAAAATGACCATAAAAAACAGCTGACTGTTAACGTATTCATCAAAATGACCATAAAAAACAGCTGAGTATTAACCCATCAAAATGACCATAAAAAACAACTGACTATGAACCCATCAAAATGACCATAAAAAAACATTTGACTAATAACCCATCAAATTGACCATAGAAAACACGTAATTATAAACGTATCAAAATGACCATAAAAAAGCTGAGTATTTACCTATAAAAAACACCATAAAAAACAGCTGACTATTAGCCCATTAAAACGACCTTAAACAACAGCTGATTATTAACCCATCAAAGGCACCATAAAAACAGCTGATTATTAACCCATAAAAATGACATTAAATAACAGCTGACTATTAAACCATCAAAACGACCATAAAAAAGAGCTGAGTATCAACCCATTAAAATGACCATAAAAAATAGCTGATTAACCCATTAAAATAAGCATTAAAAAAACTGACTATTAACCCATCAACATAACCGTAAAAAACAGCTGACTATTAACCCATCAAAATGACCATTAAAAACAGCTAATTAATAACCGATCAAAATGACCATAAAAAACATCTTATTATGAACCCATCAAAATGACCATAAAAAAATGCTGACTAATAACCCTTCACATTCACCAGAAAAAACACCTAATTATGAACCCATTAAAATGACCATAAAAAACAGCTAATTATTGACCCATCAAATTGACCTTAAAAAACAGCTGACTATTAACCCATCAAAAGCACCATAAAAAACAGCTGATGATTAACCCATAAAAATGACATTAAAAAACAGCTGACTATTAACCCATCAAAAACACCATAAAAAAAACAGTTGACTAGTAACCCATGAAAATGACCATAAAAAACAGCTGAGTATTAACCCATTAAAATGACCATAAAAGACAGCTGACCATTAACCCATCAAAATGACGTTAAAAAACAGCTGATTATTAACCCATCAAAAACACCATAAAACAGCTGATTATTAACCCATTAAAATTACCATAAAAACAGCTTATTATAAACCAATTAAAATGACCATAAAAAAAGCTGATTATTATCCCATCAAAATCACCATAATAAACAGCTGATTATTAACCCATCAAAATGACCATAAAAAACAGCTGATTATTATCCCATCAAAAAGACCATTAAAAAACGCTGAATATTAACCTATCAAATTAAACATAAAAAACAGCTGATTATTAACCCATCAAAATGACCATAAAGAACAGCAGACTATTAACACTTCAAAGTGACCATAAAAAACAAATGATTATCAACCCATCAAAATGACCATAAAAACAGCCGACTATTAACTCTTCAAAATGACCATAAAAACAGCTGATTATTAACCCATCAAAATGAACATAAAAAACAGCTGACTATTAACCCATGAGAACACCATAAAAGACAGCTGAGTATTAACGCATCAAAATGACGATAAAAAACAGCTGACTATAAACCCATCAAAATGACAATAAAAAACAGCTGACTAATAACCCATTAAATTGACCATAAAAAACACCCAATTATAAACCCATTAAAATGACCTTAAGAAACAGCTGACTATTAAATTATCAAAAGCACCATAAAAACAGCTGATTATTAACCCATAAAAATGACATTAAAAAACAGCTGACTATTAACCCATCAAAATCACCATAAAAAAGCTGAGTATTAACCCATTAAAATGACCATAAAAAACAGCTGATTAATAACCCATTAAAATGACCTTAAAAAACAGCTGATTATTAACCCATCAAAACCACCATAAAAAAACAGCTGATTAATAACCCATTAAAATGACCATAAAAAACAGCTTATTATAAACCCATTAAAATGACCATAAAAACAGCTGACTATTAACCCATCAACATGACCGTAAAAAACAGCTTACTATTTACCCATCAAAATGACCATTAGAAACAGCTAATTATTAACCGATCAAAATGACATTAAAAAACAGCTGACTATGAACCCATAATAATGACGATAAAAAAATGCTGACTAATAACCCATCAAATTGACCATAAAAAACACCTAATTATAAACCCATTAAAATGACCATAAAAAACAGCTAATTATTAACCCATCAAAATGACCTTAAAAAACAGCTGACTATTAACCCATCAAAAGCACCATAAAAAACAGCTGATGATTAACCTATAAAAATGACATTAAAAAACAGCTGACTATTA
>OX453286.1:5656200-5891200 GCA_949710005.1 Ricordea florida
GCGCTCGTTCAAGCATAACCTTTGAGAAGTCTTTTTCGCTTGAAGCCTCCTCTATTTTCGCCTCAGCAGCTGTGGTATCTTCGTTGTTGTTCATTTCGTTGGCTTGAGGAAGCAACGCGAACTGGCTTACTTTTCGCTTGAGACCGTTCTCGTACATACTCTTCCAAACCGTGGCGATATCGTTCCGATCAGCGATTGATTTTGATTGGTAAACACGATCGAGATCTTTGCCAGCGTCTATAGCCCAAGTCTTCATGGACGTCGGTTCGTCTGGAATTGCTGCCATCGCTACTATCCTAAACTCACTCGCAATCCTTGCTTCGAACTGTACCGTCCTTTGCTGTTTTAAATTTCCAAGGTCTCTAAGCCCGGTTCTGAGATTCTAAGGTCTTGCTTGGCTTTGGCTGCTGGTCAGTAGACAAGATTTATCAGCACGCCACGTTATTTTGATTGATATCCTTTAGGCTTCACCTGTGATCTAAGATAAACAACATTTGATCTACAAATAATTCAAATTCGACTGAAAGTCTACTGTGTTTCACTGAAAGACAAATTCTTAATGTCAAGTCTCAGTACTCGGGCCTTGATTTCAATGCACGTTTCGTGCTTCGAATTTATATTAACTGTTTATTGTTCTAAAAGGAAATCATTATCATTCCGACAATGAGCACGAGAGCTTGACAAATTAATTAATTCTGTTTGCTACGCCGGCTGTATTGTCCTTCTGTCACGTTTTAGAGAGTGTGTTTTGTAACTGAACAAGCTGGGCACAAATGCTTTTTTAAAGAATTTCAGCTCAATATTTTTTTAAACTACAAACTACACCCAGAGCAACAGATTTACCACAAAATGAGCCGTAACAATAAGGCGGCAGTTGGTGGTCATCCCACAGAAAGCGATGAGAAGCAAGGGAAGTGACAGAGCCGTTTTTGTTTTGACGCCAGTGTTGTTGCGGCCAAGAAGGAAGGAAACCAACAGAGTTATCCGGGATAATCAAAACCGTAAACAACTGTGGCGTCATCAATTAAAACACAGCATGTTGACAGAAAGAAAGAGAGAAAAAAATACATCTGCGTTATTAGCACTTTTGCGAAAGAAAAAAAATTGATTATCCGCTAAGACAGGTCTGTGGAATCAAATTAACCCTGACTTTTTCCAATTTGTATACTTCCCTTCTGTTGTTACTGTGTTGTTTGAGAATGTCCTTAGACAATAAACCTACCAAACCATTCTCATGTACATCAGATCATAACAGTGCAATGCCGGTCAACCTGCAGCGTGCAGCCATCGAATTATGGACGCACGCGGAAGGTTGCTAATCACAAAAGAAGCGTAAGAGCTGCTCGAGCGCGCAGCGACGAGTTCGATTTGAAATCACAAGCATTGAATTGCGCGACACGAAGTTTAATTACCACTTTATTACGTCCAGTTTTGAAATCGCACAATTTGATAGTCCTAATACAGGATTTTCGTTAGTCACAAGTGCCAGTTTTATTGATCTTGTGGACGGTTTTCAGAAAAAAAGAGGAACCGAAAACGCTTTTACATTTCAATTCATTTTATTCTCATTGGCTGAAAAAAAAAAAAAGAAAAAGAAAGACGCGATTTAAAGCCTAAGGTAGTGCGATTCGTGAATTAATCACACTGCTATGGGCCAATCAAATTGCAAGGATCACCTGTGATTTCAAAATGGATGTAATAGATAGTGTTATCTACGCCTTAAACAACTGGTTCCAGATACCATAAATTGCTACCCAATAAGGAAGTGTCACCTTCTGGCTTCTCTTATCGACTATATATTGTGATATTCGACCTCCGAAAAAACAGTTCAAGATATGACTAGCCAGTGAATAAGTGATGGCCATCATAGCGCTCTTTGTATCAGCTTGGTAGTCATGATAACTTTCGCCCCTGCTGACCACCTGGGTACAATCGATAAGTGTCATGACATTTCAGCCAATAGTGTTTTCTATATCTGAGAAAACTTAATCGTCAGATAACTCATTATCCTGGGGGAGATTAAAAGTGTACATGTAAAGAGTACATACCTTAGCTTTTCCACTAGATAGTGTTTGCATAAACAAAACTGCTGGGTAAACAGGTAATCCGTCGTTTCCATGGGTCAAACCGCCTTTCTGAGCCCAAAGTTCAGAGAGAGCACACAACAAACCCATGTTTTCTCATCAGCAGCGGTACTGAAGGGTGGTTCTGCGCTATGGAAACAAGGGCTCGTCGGGTAAAGATAAATAGGAATCCCGGCAGCGGATACGCACGGGTGTAACCAACAGCTTCTTATATACTTCATGGATAGTATTTATTTATTCCTTGAAGAGATGAAGCAAGAAGTCAAAGCTTCACTGTCACGTATCAATTTGCAACTACCAACTGGGAAAACAAAATTGTAGTCAGGGTTTTTTGAATCAACGATTTGAGTAGTACGAAATAAACTATATACTATTTGCACTGCGATTGGAGACGTTATTGAAAAGTTGACCCTCGTAGTACTCAACACAATCTGTCTAGCAATTACGATTTAGCCTGCTCTTATATTGGGTCCAACCGCAATTGCTAAATTTGTGTTAATGCTGTGATGGCTAATGTTCTATCAATATTTTTTTTTCTGTGAATATTCAAAATACAACAGACAGACTGCACCAAACAAAATTGCTTCCTGATAGCTTTTTTCAGTTGCATTATAGTTAAGATATACTCTTCTTGGAAGTTGTAGTTTGTATTAAATATTACCTTTAGTTCTAGCGGACGATGCAAGGTTTCTAAGGTCTTATTCTTCCCCCTAATCGAAAACCAGACACGAAATTCGACAATGGGAGGGTGCAAATTTACCCAAAACAACATGTGGGAAACAAAGCCGAATTGTTCTTTGCAGGTGTCGCGAGGCAACAGTTTTGAAATACTGGAAGCTTCGAACGTTCGCCAAATGGATTTTCAGGGAAATGAATCGCAATTGTCATTAAACCGGCAAAACAGTTTGACTCAGCTGTGTCAGGTTTTTTGACATTGCGACACGGGTAACCGTTTTTCATTATGATTTGTACATACGCCCAGTCTCTTCAACCCGCATCTTATAAACTAGCCAAAAAACAGGATATGAATTATCGTTCTGTTGTGTAATACTGCAGAAAGACTCGCTAGGCTTAAATCTCTGCTGCACTTGACAAAGTGACCGGGATCGCATAGCGAGGATGTGCCGAGTAAACATTTTTACCTCCTGAGTACATTAACCGCCAGTGTTTCAAGCCGGCAACCCCTGATATGATGCAATTACTATTTTCGCACTTGCAACGCAAGGTTTCGCCCCAAAACACATTTAACACAGACTCAAAATGAATCCACTAAATAAAAATTTTTTGCTTGAGACTTAAACTTCATTTTTTACTTGTCTTCTTAACTTTATCTTAACAAACCGTCCTCCTAAGAAACTCTTATGCTTGTGTTAATTTTACATCGAATAGAGCGACATGTACTTACGCAGACGTTTCACTGAACTATTAACTTGGTAAACGCTACAGAATACTTCTGCCTTTCTTTTCTTTTACAGTTTTAATTTTATTTACTCATTATTTACTAAAGGACGCTCGCTGATTTTGCGCTTATTCTAACTATGTTTCACTTGATTCGTTCTTTTATAGTTAAAGTTTGTTTTAATCGAATTAAGAAAGAAGGTGGATCGATGGATAATAGCCTAAGTGTACGGTGTTGTACATTTCTCTTTCATGTTGAGCGACAAAGCCAGTCTTTCTAAAGTTTACTTGTTCATACCGGAAGCTTTTTCATCGCATTTAGCTCTAGAGAAGTGTTTCCTGCGCCATCGTCTTCCCTTGTCCTTGTTGAGTTTTCCCGCATTCAGTGCGCGTTCACGGTGAACCATCGCAAAATCAAACGGAATTAAGTCCTGGCAGAAACCTTCCTCCCGCGGCCGTTCAACCGTAGTTTCTATATCCCTTGGGAATTTTTCCTTAGACGCTTGTCGTTTACAAGCGAAGCTGTGTTTCATTTGAAGGTTATTTTCGTACAAACTCTTCCTCACTGCGGACTTCTCCTCGTGAAAGACAAACGACATATAATCGTAAACAAGGCTATAATCCTTTACCGTCTCCTCTTCCCAACAAGTCATTGGTAGCGGCCTATCCAACGCGGCAGTCATTCTATTTTTCTGGTCAACTTTTACAGCGAACCTTTGATCGTCTGAGTTCCGAGTTAACTTTTAAAAACAGCTTGGGTCTGTCTTATTTATTGTCAAAGCTTGCGTGTGTTTTGATCAGATGTTCACCTAATAAGTCGCTGGCACTTGTAAGGCAGGTGAAGCCGCGTGTTTGTTTTGAACATTTGAATGGCACCAGGAGTGTTCAAATGAAAGTTTTGCACGTGACTGAATACTAATTACTTTGACGATGAAGTCACGGCTTTGCAAAGTATTCTTCTCGCCGTGAAGTCACCGGATTTTTTGTTGGGAGGGGAGGGGTGGGGAAAATTACGAATACAGAATCTGGGCCGCGACGGGTGATATTTTGGAGCCATTTTGGTGACTTTAGCGGAGCATGAGCTTACCATTTTGTTTCTTTGAGAACCCAGATAATACGAATACTGTTCTAAGGAAGGGGAAAGAGGTGTTTTGCTTAATTTTGAACATCATTTTAAACCAAATGAGGCATTAAATGCAATCAATCTAACAACACTAAGCGAGAGGCGAGCTCATTGCCAGGTTTAAAATTTATATTGATAGACTTCGGAACGAGAACCACGCTTTGCACCTTATGTTCCCCAAACAGGAGGAGTTTGAACACAATTGCAGTCTCAAATCTGGTCGTACCACGCGTTCTTCTTGTAGGTCTAGGCGCACGCAAGAGTTTGTCACTTATAAATACACCTAATGGCTTTTACTGATATATTTATTCCATAGGTGCTGATATTTACTTTCGAGAAATCTGTCAGAGAAAAATAGTCTGTGAAAAACTAGAAGCAATTTGATTGGTTGGACCATTTTCTTCACCAGTGGAGAAAAAAAAAATTGTCCGACTAATCACAGGCCAGAGAGGAATTTTTTCACTGGTGGTAGAAGTAAGATCAGTTTTAGTGCCCTCGACTCGGCAAACACTGAACAAAAGTGACTTCCTCAGCTTCTTCTTTGAGCAATTCAAGGTTTTCAGACATAACATCAGTCGAGGACTTCATACAAGATCAAGAAAACAAAACTACCAAAAAGAAAACCTAACAGCACGTCGCTTTACTGAGAGAATTTTTGACGATGAAAGGTGAATCAAGCGGTCCGTAGAAGAAATTCCTCCAAACGAGCACACATCAGTGAATTTATTCTAGCCAAGTTTGCTGCGTTCTCTCTTCGCAAGTTTTAAACGGTTATTTGAGAAAGAAAACTTAAGCTACGGATACAGCAGCATCATGAAAGACGTGGTGTTTGAAAAAGCAAGAGCCGCATTAAAATCAAAACAAAACGATCTCTAGAAGAAAGGCAAGGACACCAAGCCAAACACTTCGGTCCCGCTCACAGAGGAAGAAGTAAACACGTTGCACGAGAAAGAGTTGTTACGAAAATCAACTCCTGATGTTAATACTGTATGGTTCAATAACACAGTTCACTATGGGCTCCGAGGATGTAAGGAGCATCGCGATATGTGCTAGGGCGATTTGCAATTTGGCCAAACAGCAAAAGGAGAAGGGTACTTGGAGTACACTGAGAGACAGACAAAGACTAGAACTGGAGAAAATCCCAGAGATATTAGGCGAGTAAAACCAAAAATGTTTTTAGTTCCGCAGTCTGATAGAGATCCTGTTGCGATGTATAAACTCTACGCTGAGAAACGGCCTTCAGCAATGAATCGCGACGAAGCGCCATTTTATTCAGCCGTAAACATGCTATGCAGCTGAAGAAAACCATTTCCTTTTAATTCTAAACCGTTGTTTAAAAATTCAGCTGTTGGCGTTAACAAGTTGAATTCAATGATGAAGACAATAGCAAATAAAGCTGGACTTGGTCCCAATGTAAGAAATCATAGCGGTCGAAAAACTATTATACAAACTTTAACCGAACAACAACATCCCAGCTATAGATATTATGCATATAGATATTATGGAACTGTCTGGACATAAAAGCAATCAAAGCATATTAACCAATTATGCTGTAGTATCTGAACAACAGCAAGACAAGATGTCGCGTACATTGACTGAGCGGACTAACAGGGAGCTTAGAGAAACCCAATACCTCGGCGTCGCAAGTTGCAGAATCCTCGACTAAAATTCATTCAGATCACCTCAACACAGAGGAGATTTCCGAAGGCTGCCGAACATTTCCGAAGACTGAAGAAAATTTTCGCAGGCTAACGAAGAGGTCCGAACATTACCGAGTGTTATATGTGATACTACATGAAGTTGTTTGTAGGTTACCCATAATAGAGATTAAAAGACAACATGGCTTCGTCTAGAAGTGTGCCTTTCTCCTTGTATAAATAGCTTAGCCTCAAGTGTATAACATGGTGTCAGGAGTTTAATGAACCACCAAGCCCCCTCGTTTGGCGCTGGTATTCCATAACAGGAACGATTTTGTCACAGAAAGTTCGCTGTTGCAGTATTTCAACGCTCGTTCAGTGGAGCACGTGGTCGACTCGAATCGCCATATTGGATTTTGTCTGCGAAAGGAAAGCATCTGAACTGTGAGTACCGAAGCATTTCACCCGTTTTAACATGCCGTTTTATCATATACCACCACCATTGCCTATGAATGTCAAAGATGACGTATCGACAAATTGGAAAATGTTCAAAGAAGCTTGGCACTATTACGTAACCGCTACCGAACTTGACAAGAAACCTAAGCCAGTACAGGCTGGAGCGTTATGTAGTGTTATGGGTATGGACTGTATAAAGGTTATGAACAGCCTTACGACTTTATCTGCTGATGATAAGAAAGATCCGGAAAAAATCCTTGATGCCCTGACCAGCCATTTCATGCCTCAAAAACATCTGTTGTTTGAACGAGTCAAATTTGGCTTTGCTAATCAAGCAGAACATGAAACCATTGATCAGTACGTAGTGAGATTACGCCAGCTTGCTGAGTCATGTGAATTTGAGAGTCTTTGTGAGAGCTTGATTCGTGACCGGTTAGTTATTGGTACCAGAGACTCTTCGACTCGTGATCGGCTTCTGAGGGAGCGCCCTGTTCCAAGCTTGGCTAGGTGTATTGAAGCTCTTCGTGCCAGTGAATTATCCAGAGTCCATAAAGAGCAGTTTAAGGATGTGGCTGACCCAGCTCCTACAATCCATCCATCAGACAAGCGTAGGTTAAAAGAGAAAAGGAAAGGAAGTGGTGAACATAGCCATGGAAACACAAGAAGTTCTAGCAAGTCAAGCAAAGGAAATTCAAAGAGTTCATGCAAGTTTTGTGGTACAGACCACCCACTTGACAGAGCTAAATGTCCAGCCTCGGGAAAGACGTGTCACAAGTGTGGTAAACAAGGCCACTTTGCTGTGAAATGCCATAACAAGATGCAGACGCCAGTTAAAGCTACAAATAAAGTTCATCAGTCAAGTGGAATCCATGTGGAATCAGCAGAGGATGGTGATGAATCAGATGATTCTATCTTCATCGCAGAGCGTGTTGGAGTTGTCAGCAGAAATGTGAGCAGATCTACCTTTATGGTTCCCCTCACCTTCCATACAGAGTACAGTCCTACAGTGAAGGCTCAGTTAGATACTGGAGCAACGTGCAGTGCAATGTCGTATACAGATTTGTTGAATATTTTACAGAGTGGAGAAGTCCAGTTGGATCCGCCTGGAGGCAAGATAAGATTATATGATGGTAGTATGGTTACTCCATTGGGATCCTACACATTTACAGTTAGTCAGAACAGTGTTTCTAAATGCAAGATAAAGTTTGACATCTTGGAGAATGCACCTTGGCCCATTGTCGACGGTGAGACGTGCATCAAACAAGGCTGGATTTCCTTGAGCATGGTCCAGTCCGTTCATTCAGTGAACAGCAAACAATATGAACCACTGGCGCTTGATGAGCTCATGAAAGAGTATGAAGATGTGTTCACGGGTTTGGGTTGCCTGCCAGGAGAATATCACATTAAAGTTGATACAAACATCGCACCAGTGCAGCATGTTCCTCGCCGTGTACCTGTGCCACTGAAAGCAAAGCTGAAAGCAAAGATTGAAGAGATGGAGAAGCAAGGAATAATTGTCAAGGAAACTGGCCCAACAGAGTGGATTAGCAGTCTTGTAGCAGTGCAGAAGCCCGGAAAGTTAAGAGTGTGCATTGACCCGCGAGATCTAAACAAAGCTATTAAGAGGCCAAAGTATCAGATGCCAACAGTTGATGAGGTTCTGCCAAAGCTTGCCAAAGCTAAGGTGTTTACAGTTCTGGATGCCAAAGATGGTTTCTATCAAGTTAAGCTTGACAAGGAAAGCTCACTTGTTACTACATTCTGGACCCCATTTGGAAGATATCGTTATCTGCGAATGCCTCAAGGAATCAGTAGTGCACCAGAAGAGTATCAGCGTCGTCAGAATGAAGCACTAGTCGGTTTAGATGGTATAGAAGTCATTGCAGATGATATCTTGTGTTATGGCAGTGGAGAAACTATGGATGAAGCTTTAGCAGATCATGATCAGAACTTAGTGAACTTGCTCAAGCGTGCCCGCAAAGTCAATTTGAAGCTTAACAAGAAGAAGTTGAGACTGCGACTAGACCAAGTAACATACATGGGACAGTTGTTTACGTCCGATGGTCTGAAGCCAGACCCCATGAAAGTGGAAGCAATTGCAAACATGCCTCAACCAAATGACAAAAGGGCAGTCCAGCGTCTCCTAGGATGTGTCAATTATTTGTCCCGATTCATGCCAAGGCTCTCAGAAGTGTCAGAACCACTTCGCAAGTTAACTGAGAAGGATGCTGTGTTCATATGGGAGAGCCAACAGCAAAACGCCTTTGAAGCAATCAGAGCCATGATTAGCTCTGCACCAGTGCTCAAGTATTACGATGTAGGCAGCGAGACCACAGTCCAATGTGATGCTTCAGAGTCCGGGTTAGGAGCCACTTTACTACAGGATGGACAACCCGTAGCATTTGCGTCGCGATCATTGAGTGCAGTGGAGCATCAGTACGCTCAGATAGAAAAAGAATGTCTATCAATTGTATTCGCCTGCAGTCGTTTTAATCAGTATATTCACGGCAGAGATTTAACGACAGTCGAGACAGATCACAAGCCGTTAGTCCCAATTTTCCAGAAGTCCCTTCATTCAGCACCGAAGAGGTTGCAAAGAATGCTCCTACGTTTGCAAAGATACAACCTGCATGTGAAGTATCTTCCTGGTCCACAGATGTTCATTGCTGACATGCTTAGCAGGGCCTATCTCCAGGCTGACCACACCCAGTGTAAGGGCACATCAGAGTATCAAATATTCCAACTCGAGCAAGAAGAACAACTGTTTCAAGAGATAGCCAATAATAATCAAGCCGACTACATGCGATTATCAGAGGGCACCTATCAGCAGATCAAGCAGTGCACCCTAGCAGATGTCACATTACAGAGCCTGATGAACACAGTTATGACAGGATGGCCAACCTCGAAAGAAGAAGTTCCAGTTTGCATTCGGGAATATTGGAACTACAAAGAAGAACTGACAGTGCAAGATGGAATACTGTATAAAGGAATGAAAGTCATCATCCCTGTTTCGATGAGATCTCAGATGATTTTAAGAGTCCATTCAAGTCACCTAGGACCTGATGCTTGTACGCGTCGAGCACGTGATGTGTTGTTCTGGCCGGGTATGACAAGTCAAATAAAGGACCTGGTCCAAAAGTGTGCAGTTTGTAATGACTTTCAAGCCAGACAGCAGAAAGAACCATTGATGACGCACAAGATCCCAGACACCCCATGGTCAAAAGTTGGTCAAGATCTTTTCACACTTGGAAATGAGACCTATTTGGTGACTGTAGATTATTACAGTGACTATTTTGAATTAGACCTGTTGCAAGATACGACTGCCGAATCAGTGATCAGTGCAACAAAGGCCCACTTTGCCCGCCATGGCATTGCTGACATGGTTACAGACAATGGTCCCCAGTACTCAAGTGCACAGTTTGCTGCGTTTGCTCGGGTATGGGAATTTCAACACACCACCTCCTCACCCTTACATAGTCAGAGTAATGGCAAAGTTGAGTCTGCAGTGAAGAATTCTAAGACTCTCTTAAAGAAGGCAAAGAAGGACAAGAAGGATGTGCAGATGGCTCTTCTTGAATGGCGAAACACACCTGACAGCAACAGCTTGAGTCCTGTTCAGAAGCTCATGTCAAGAAGGACCCGAACCACTATCCCTACAGCCGAAGCATTACTTAGGCCAGAAGTTGCAGAAGGCGTGCCTGAAAACATCAAACTGAAGAGACAGCAAGCTAAAGTTGCCTATGACAAGCATGCAAGACCATTACCGGAACTCCAAGTAGGAGAACCAGTACGTCTTCAACCAGTTAACCCAAAAGCACCATGGGAGAGAGGGTCATGTGTAGCAAAAGTCGGACCACGTTCCTACCTTATAGAAACAGAGAGCGGAAACCTGTACAGACGGAACAGAAAATTTGTTCGCCAAGATACTAGTCAAGAACTGAAGCGACTGTCCACCACCAAGAGCAGCTCCAATGATCAGAGCTCATCTAGGTACAAGTCAGCAGACAAACCACCAAATGACATAAGACCAAGCCCGACTATGAAACAGTCTGAATCTACCATGACTGATGATAGGAACAGCTTGCAACCACCTCAGTCTCTAGTTACAAGGAGTGGCAGAGTCAGTGTTCGTCCTTCCAAGTTCAAGGATTACGTGACATAGGTTTATGCCTTATGAACTTACATGCAGTCCCTGAACTTGAGACATTTCTAGTTACCTTATTAGAGTTTATTTGTGTTTACCCTTTCGATAGACTAGACAGTTTCTAAGTTTTCCAAGTTGATTTTATTTTACTGGAAAAAGGGAGATGTTATATGTGATACTACATGAAGTTGTTTGTAGGTTACCCATAATAGAGATTAAAAGACAACATGGCTTCGTCTAGAAGTGTGCCTTTCTCCTTGTATAAATAGCTTAGCCTCAAGTGTATAGCACCGAGGATGTCCAAAGAATCCTCCAAACGCTTAACAGTATTTTCTTCGGAAACAGTAAACATTAACAAATTGGCCAATTTAACAGCGAACGCTAAAAATTATGATAAAAATTTAAAAATTATAATAAAAATTAAAAATTATAATAAAAATTTAACGCTAAAAATTATGCGAAATAACACCAGACATTAGACCCCATTCAGACGCTCAGACAGTAATCCAACTCTGAGGTGAGTATAATTACGCCATTAAGCATTTTTACCGTGCGCTGTAACAGAGAGAAAATGTGCACTAATTTTTCTTTGTCTAAATAAAAATACATTCCTGACGGTCCCATCCCCTGGGCCTCCTGGTCTGGAGGCGGTCAAACAAACAATCCCGCGTCTTAATGTTGCATGCAAACAGTGAATGCTAAAAAGTGATATTAATATCACAATTAAGCGTACATTTGTATTTGGATACGCTGTGACAAAAATTTACAGGACCCATATCCCATATACTACTAACAGTCTTGCTTGTTCCCTAAGCACTGTTTGTTTGAATCTAATTTTAGCAGCCGCAAATACCTCCTCAGGTTTGCCGCAAGATTCGGTAGATTTAGACTGCAAGGCAACAGTTCGGATTTATTTTAGTGAGTTTTTGCTTAGTGCCTAAAGACCACACAGCGATTGAAAGTCACTGAACTCTATGTTTTTAAAACCAATTGCAACCGACTACATCATGTGAAAGCTTTTACTAAAGAGAGAACGGTACTGTAGAGCCAAGCTGTCAATTAAGCAAAACGTTCAACAGTAAACTTGATTTAAAGTGCTTAGTGACCTTACAAAGAATGGTCACCGAAGACGAGCAGTAAGCAGTCGAAACGTCGCGATCAACATCCAGTGACTACATATGCATCGTGTGACAAGACAAGAATTTATACCATCATCACATTTTCCACGATGAACAACAAATGATTAACAATTGTCACAGTGTTTCTTTCTAACCGAACCGAAAACGAAAAGAAGCGGTAGAACCAAACCGTACAGTGAGCCAAGTAGAAGCACAGTACAGTGCTTCAGTTCCAAAGAATAGTCACTTTCAGCATGGTTTGGTCCACATGCAAATGAAAACGTTAGAACCACATCGAGCACTCACAGGGAAACCACAGTCTGCAACGATGGTACTTTAAGGACTAACGTCTTACACTGAATAAAAAAGTCTCACTTGTGTAAACCGGATTTTACCCCCAGATAGAAAACACTGCTTTTGAAAGCCAGGTCACTTAATACACGTAAAAGTGTAAACAAAACTGTTAGACCAATTGCTGGTATACAAAGCAGGATTTTTGCATTTCGCATTGGTGGCCCCTGGGAATATACAATCCACGAATAACTTGCATTTTTCATTATAGACTGACTTTACCTTATAACAGCGAAATATCATTATCTGATTTTAACTAAAATTCGGTGTTGTTTTAGTCCTGCGCTTACGTAAATATATCTATTTTGTCCAGATATAAGTTCTCCAAAAATTGGCATATAATTCATGGTAGGCCACCATATAGTCTCCCAGTATATACAGTATACCAGTATACTGTATATGTATACTATATGGTGGCCTACCATGAAATATATAGAGGATATTACACGGTGGCTCGAAGATATGAATTTTATGTTCTCGTGGCAAGAACATAAAATTCATATCTTCGAGCCAACGTGAAATGTTCTTTATATTATACGGAGAAACAAATCCAACAAAAGGAAAAGGCGGGAATCGTGACGTCATTGAACGATACGACACTCACAAAGGTGACATACGGAAAATACGCCACTCGGGTCCCGGATGAAGTGGGGTGTGGAATCTACGAGTGGTTTAGTTCAATAGTTTTAGTTCAATAGTTTAGTAAAACACTCTTCTCCATATAATAAATGCCCAAAAATTGGAGGGAAGAAAAAAAACTGTGTTCTGAAGTATTCTAGAGGCAAGTCCGTTTTTTAATTTGGTTTAACCCCACAGACACGGAGGTCAGTCATCTATACGTGGAACAGTTAAGCCTTGCGTCCTCAGTTCAAGAGTATTGCACAGTCAGATCATGTCACTGAATTTCTTACCCCATTCGACGTTTACTGGGTAGGTAGAAATTCTAGAGCACCAAGATTTGTAAGCCTTAGGTCATTGTTGTCGTTTCCTCCCGGGGGTAGGGGGTGGTGGTCGGGGTTGGGGGAACATGTTCCCCTGATCTTTTTGCATTTTTTTCCTTGTTCCCAGCAATTTAATCAGAGGTTCCCTAGTTCCCTGAAAATAATTACAAAATATCCCCTGTTCCTTGAAAATAAATGGTTCTGTTCTCTTGTTCCCTAAAAACCCTGGGTGTTGTTCATTGCCGTACCACTGTTGACTATGGAACTTTGCAAAGTTCTGATATTTTTCCTAAGAAGAAGAAACGATGGTTATTTATAAAGTTAGGTCCTGAAGAAGCTGGTCCTATGTCGGTGGAAAATTGAGACACAGTACACACAAAAACAGTTTATAAAATGAGTTGGTAATGTCTTATGTCTGCAAGAATAGTAGGGGTGCTGATGTTTCGAGCCACAGCGAATTTGTCAGCACCCCTTACATTTTACGGTAGTAAAACCTACTTCATCAAATCGTCTTATAAACCATGTTTTGTTTACTTATTTACAGATGATTTTGGCTTGACACTGTGGCTAAACTTGCACAAATTCAGCCTAAATTTTTTAAGCTGTTTTTTGATTTCCGTCCTTGTTTCAGTCATCCACCTCTTGAAGTATTTCATAACACTGACAATTCTGGCGCATTATTTTTGTTTCTTTTTGATAATGCTAATGCTTAATTTAGCTTAACATACTTTGAATCTTGAAGCGAATGCCTAATTTAGCTTTAAAACAATTTTATGCAAACGTGTGCTATAGCTCCGCTATATTCCTGAACTATAAAATCACATTAAGCGATTTAAGGCAAATTTCACACCTTATTACGGTCCTCAACGACTCTCACTAGAAGACCTGATTGACTAACCACGGGAAAAGCTCAAATTTCAGATGCTTATTATGATCAACAAAAATAAGTTTCCTAAAACGGTTCAGTAGCTAGAAAAAAAATATTTCATTCCATAGTCTGTCTAAGAGCAGTAAAACCATACCCTATCTACCCAAATACGACATGAGGTCAATAGCGACCGTATGCTAAAATTAAAATGGGTCAAGAACCACGCCCTTATAGTGATAGTACGACCACTCGAACTATGGCTCAGAAATATATTCATGTTTTGACCCTAAACAACAGATTTGTTGAAAGTTTCTCACGACTAACATGGTCCTTTTTCAATATTGATATGTTTTCTTTAGTATAGTTGTAGAGTAAATTATATGCATTTCAAGCGAAATCTTAAACACTTGTGGAGATTCTATGGTTTAGGGACGGACCAAGTTTCTCACGACTAACATGGTCCTTTTTCAATATTGATATGTTTTCTTTAGTATAGTTGTAGAGTAAATTATATGCATTTCAAGCGAAATCTTAAACACTTGTGGAGATTCTATGGTTTAGGGACGGACCATTAGAAAAGTGATGGGGGGGGGTGGGGGGTGGGGAATTCTCAGCTTGCGCGAATTTCTTTTTCAGGTGAACCCCTCTGCACGAATTCTTTTACTACGTGTGAAAAAGTCACAATTGGACCTTTCTTCTGCATGAATTTTTCTTTTTTTACCTTCTTCTTTGCATGAATTTTTTTTTGTTTTTTTTTCCCCACCCCCCTCCCCCCCGATAACTTTTCTAATGGTCCGTCCCTTAGATACTCGATTGTGATTGGATAATTTGTATGGAAATTTGTTTGGGTGGCCTTGGTTTGAGCACTAGTTGCTCGGCAACGTTTCGACAACTTTTCACGTTTCGAGCAACGTTTGGCACTTTGAGCATCATGAGCAACTTTCAAGGTTTTTTTTTCAATTCTTTTTTTTTCTTAGAGCAACTTTTAGCATAAAATAGCCAGTTTTTAGACCCCTGGCTAACTAACGTTTTAGTAAAGCAAGCGAAGCATGAGAATGCTCCGAGAGTCCAATATTTCTACATTAGATATGTGCAAGAGAAAATGAGGAAAGAGAACATAACTCCTTCTGATATGATAAGGGGAGAGAATCTATTTTTAGCGCGGAATCTATTTATATATCGTTCCATGGCTGCGCGGTTTCCCAATAACTCAAGTGTAAAGTCGAGATCAAACGAAACAAGATCCCGGCATGGTGCATTGAAATTACAACCAGGTGATGAGAAGGACATCAGCCATTGGTCAGTTAAAAAAGTTTCCGGATCTAAAAATAGATTCTGTGCCCTTATCGTAGTAAGAGAACCCAGTAAAGAAGATGCGTTCTCTAACCTCATGACATGTGCGATTGGGTTTTCTGTGGTTTTGGGTCAGTGCCGCTCGGCCCAGCGGAACGACAATTTCTAAAAATGGCGGCCAATAAGAAAGATACTACAATTGAAGGCCTATGCTCCTTCAAATCGTATGACTTTGAAAGGCAAAATCTTGAAAGTTTGGCATGCCTTATAAGTTTATGTAACTGTTGAATGCTATGCTTTTTTATTACAAGGAGAAAACTGCATTTGTTTTAGACAGAAGCAACTTTTAAGTTACGTTTCGGAAACGTGAGCAACTCTGGAGCAACGTTTGGAGAACTTTTAGGCAACTTGTGGCTAAGCCTAACTGTAAAGGCCACACATGCCTATGAATAGCGTACATGACGCAAAACCTCCACTTCTCACTCCACCCCAGCTTACAACCTGATAAGAGGCATCTCTAGCCTGGTTCAGTAATCCAATTAGATTTTCGCCCTTCATATAATTGATCTAAAATAATGACTGTCCCTGGATAGCTGGCAATTAAGAATGATGAATCTATCGTGATATTTCAAAACGCAAATCCCCCCTTATAATAATGAGACAGATCAGGAGTGATGGGCTCCTGGCCAGATACAACACCCCGAAATGGTGTGGACAATGCGGGTTGGAGGGGTGGAAGGGGGGTTGGGGGGGTGGGAGGGGGGTGATCCTAAATTGTAAATGTCTTGAGGGAAAAATTTTGGTTGTGGTAAAATTCTTGGATTTTTCTTGTGTTGAGAGGTCGGACTAAATCGGGGATTTTTTTCAGGTATGTGTGCCAGAGGAAAGGTTTTTAAATTAAGAAAGTGCAACAAGCCGTAAGAAAAAAGGCGCGCCTACATTTGCTGTTGAAATGCTGTTTTTTGTTTGTTTGCCTTAACATTTTTGGATTCAAAATGATGCTGTGTGTACTTTTTGGTCTCGCGTGAAGCCCAAGGAATTTATTTTGGGTTTAGATCTGTGACGTCTTTGGAACCTCCCACACTCAAGTTAACGCCACGAGCTTCCCAATTAACATAAGAGATAACCCCACGCGCGACTCGATGCCTTCCGGCGAGTAATGTTTATGAAAAGCTTAGAGTGTGTCCTAATTTACTAGCAAAAAAATAGTGCGCTTTGATTCTATTTGGAATATTGGGTGATATATCTAGATAAAACATAGAAGTCTGGAAAAGCGCGAAACATCCTAGCTTACACAACGTCTTCTGAGCTGTTTCGTGGAGCTTCGCGCAGGGATCGTGCGAGACGATCCTGCATTAGCCGACACTCGATCGTTATGAATAGTTGTTCGAACGAAACATAAACTAACCCTTTATCTTTGGGGTTACTGATAGTCAACAGGATCAATGAAGATAATACTATAACTCTTTAATTTGACACGTAAATGATAAGTCAACAATTTTTAATGCTGGTTGGTGTGTTACCGCATCAAACACAAGAGATATTGCAACGATCGCATGTAATTCGAAATCTACGAATTTCACTGTTTGTGTGGTTGCTTTCCTTCAGATGATTTTTTAACTGGAATTGATACGAAACTATTTAGAGTGCCTCGACAAAACAACACGTATTTTTTCGATCCCTAATTGTTCTTAAATTCCGGTTTTGTCGTGACCTTGTTGACCTGCAGACAAACTGGCGTCAGGCATCCAAAAGTAAACTAGCTGATAGACACGCTACTTTGACTGAAGAATTTTTCAACCCTAAAATACTCTGATCTAATAGCCACCTATTCTGCTTAAAAAAAAAACACAATGCCAGCAGAATTACCGGGCCCGTTCATACCACAATTTGGGATTTTCACAGCTTTTTGTTGTTCTTGGTGTTTATAGTTTCAATTGGCTTGTAGGATATCAAGTTCTCCCATGCCTTTGTAATTTTCTTACAAGATTAGAAGGCTTTAAATCTTTAACAGAAACTCACACTCGAATACAGAAAAAGTAGGATTAAACAGGCTTGAAAGAGGACTGAACACACACGCACACAAAAAAGGAACAATAAAAGAGAAAGGTAAAAAAAATCCAATGCGATTGTTCGCCTCATGAACTCCCCGTAGCTAATTTCCGCATATTACATGTATTTTGTTTTCTAGAGACCAAAGCGATTGTATTCGAAGTAAAACGAATTTGTGAGCGAGGAAAACAAGACAGACTTCTAACCCTCAGAGAGTTAATACATGTGACCCCCTCCTTCAAAAGAACAACATCAATTTGAGGAAGAAAGGATTTATGAATATTTTTCCTTCACTTACTCGTATATTTTCTAAGGCATAGGAAAGCGCCAATATCCGAGTGTTTTTAAGAAGAGGAAAAATCTATTTGCGAATTGATTAATCCGACTCAAGAATAAGAACAAAGTTCGGATAACAAGAATACGCTTCGGTAAGACCGTCTCCCAGGGAAGTAAATCTGTCAAGAGAAGTCAACACAGGGATTCTTTTTGCGAGCGAAAAGCTGCGTGTTTGTAATGAAAGAGGAAGAAATTGTTCACAGGAAATCAAAAAAGGCCCGTTTGCAGACTCGGAAGCATGAAGATATCAAGCTCGAACTTGAATGCGTATTGGCTTTGTCGGAAGGAATCGATCACGTTTAGAGCGGTTGATTGGTTTGAAAGCATGGCATTGTTTCAAGAAACGCAGGTCACGAAAACTAAAGCGTACCTCCAAATGTTTATATTTTACTTTCGTTATTTTCTATATGGTCACTGAAAATATCTCGGTAATATCAAGTTCCGATAATGCTAAAGACAGGGGCTTACACTTTTAATATTTAAAAATTACCTCGAAACCCTTTGCTCAGGGCTAGAAATTAGCAAGGATGAGTTTGAAAAGTTTATTTTGGGTCGTGGACACAAAACAAAAAGGGCTACAAAATAATTTGAGAGAGAGTCACTTCAAGGCACAGAGTTAGGCGTAGAATTAATCTCAGGCGCTATGATGTCTCAAAATACTACACGAACAACAGCAATTCTTGGATTTTACAAGTAGTCATTTATTTGACACGCTTAATATCCTTCCTAGCATTTCCAACAACACAAATTTGAATTTCTAGAGTTGTCTTCGTGAAAAAACATTTACAGCGACGTCAATCTACAATGAATTCTAGATTAACTAGCTTACTGCTAATCGGCCTCTCGCCCCTGATAGCATAACACTTGGTGCAAACCCTACTAGAGTTTCACATCAAGGAAGACTATATGTACAAACAACTCGGATATCAAGCTCTCTACAATAATCCCAATTCAGTGCTGTTTAACTGACGTGTTCTGTTCGCTCTCTTTCGCGAATCGAGCCAGAAAACTTGAACGCGATACTTGCAAGCAAATGACAACAATTTCAGTTTCAGCCTTTCAGTTTATGTTTGTCTCCGTCAAGACAGGTCCAACATCACGTGCGCTACGTTCGCTCAAACGCTGACAAAGTTCTCGTTAGCGTATTCCGCGGCTTGTGCGTTTCTTCTTCCAGTTCTTGCATTCTCGAGATGAAAAGGTCTGTTAATACAACTGCATTAAAATCCTTTATTCTACTCGTTTTCCTTAGTGTCAGCAAAGTTCTCTTCAAAACGCCTGCCCTTCTGCACGTACGTTTACCGCGCGCTGAAATCATCAGCGTCCGCCTTCCAAAGGCGGTCGAGTGTTCGCCGCAGATCAATAAACCTCGTAATTTGGGTCTGATTCGTGGAATACAACATCAGTTTCCTATGTTCCATGTTTAAGACTTCGATTTAGAATGTCGCTTTCGGTGAGAACGACGACTCTCGTCCTTCAAGACCACACCGCAACTTAGCGCTCGCTCGCGGTGTATCGCGGCCAGATCTTTTTTGTCGTCCTCGGGTTTCGTTTCAAAAAGTTCGTTTTCCTTAATGTCCTCGAGGCTTGGCACAAAAAAGTTAGAAGGGTACTTTCTTCGCTTCACCTTTCGCCGTCGTTTCACCCGAGGCATTTGCATCATGCTCTGGTCGATGGCAGCCAGATCTTCGTGGAAATCTAGCGTGGATTTCAGCCCGTATTTAAAGTCGAAATCGTATCCTTTGTCGGGGCCTAGCTCTTTCATCGTTAACGGTATATCGTCGTGCAATAAGCACACTGGCGAATCGTCTTGATATGCTTCGGTTTTGCACATGACTTGTAAATTCTCTTTAGTACACCTTGAGTCAAGATCCGTCCACTTCGAACGCTGTAATACAACTGACGCAACAATTTAATTAGATTGCTGTTTATGGGCAAGTTTGTACGTGCTCGCAATATCGAACGACTTCTTGAATATCATCATAACAATCAATAATTCATGATTACCTAACTACTGACCAATGGGAACGCTTGTTTTCAATGGTTCCGTGTTCTGTGACACAATAGAGCCGAAAACATCAAACGCTTGAGTGACCTCCAATCAATGAGGGTCAACTTATTAGTGCAGGGTTTGTTAGGATTCTGTTCTCAAACTGTACTGTTTTGAACCATGTGAACCCGCTAATGATGCTAAGATAAGCAGTTTACAACGAATTCAAAAAGATTTAATTTAGAAATCATTAAAAACGTGCGCTTAATTACATGCAGATCCGCGGTTAACCGCTGGCGAGTTTCATCTTTAAATTGATGAAAGTAAAACTTGTTTTGCTGTCTTTTGTCTAAGTTGACGTTTTGACAGATGGTATATATTTACGTCACGCCTTCCAAGGAGCAGATTCCAGAGTGCGAGCTCTAGGCATCTTATGATCATGCTATGACTGTTAATAAGTGTAGGCACGGTTTCTGCTTGAATAAAAAATCTAGCAGTCAAGCACGTTTATCATAGAAAAGACGTGCTCACGATGGAAAAACGTAAATAAAACGACTGTAGCACGCTAACGTCAAACATAAGATCCTTTCTTAATCCCACGAAAATTACTATAGGCGTGCCAAATGTGAAAATAATATTAAAACTAAAGAGGTTAATTTTGCGTTGTCTGAAAACTCAAGAGCCCTTCGTGAATGATGAATCGCACGTCCATTTGTGTGACCTCTGACTCAATAACCCCACCCCCCACTGCCTCTCTACTACTTGGGTAAGCGCTGAGTCGGAACCAAACTTGTCCTGGTTTCGAGCCAGTTTTACGTGTCTTGCAGGATTGCAAATATTACTGGGTTAACACGTTTCATAGTTTTGTTCACTAAAACGAAGCCCTGAAATAAAGTGAAGAGATTGAAGTAAAGCTAAAGACCACTTTGTGGGCACTGTATCAAGTGGTATATAGAACTCAATTCGCGCAGCTACAACAGCACCCACTCCCCCTACCAAGCGGGCATCATTTAATATGTTCCCTCTTAATGCGATAAATGTTTGAGTTTGTTGGTAGTACCAATTCAATTGTAAGTTCAACAATGGCGTTACAACTCTGGAGATTTGTATAGAAAATAAAGGCGTTTGTAAACGAAACTGCAAGGGAGTCTAGCGCATTCTGGAGACGGATTATGAAGTCTCTAACTGTTTGCTTTTTAATTTGCTAGGGTTATCTCAGAGGTCACAATACCCGAGGAACGGATACATTTATCTTGCGTGCAGTCATATCTAGATTCTTTTACGGCCAAAGCTGATTTATTTCCACAACAGCTAATAGAATAAAAAGAGAGGCCACTTCATAGCACTGTTTGTTTTGATTGACTTCAACGATCGCACCAGGGCTCCAGTGAATTTAATTAAGTTGGAAATTTGAATGGGCGCGGGGTCACGTACAAGCTTGTCCCTCTTTAGGGAGTGAACATGTGGTTTCTTTATCAACAACAAGTGTCAAAGCTTTAATATTTTGCCTCAAAGTTAAAGTAATCACGTTCAAAACAATGCACAGGAGAAGGAAAAAAAAAAAACCCAACAACCAAGTTAATGTGGGAAAAATTTTCCTCGCAAAGAAAATATTGATTTTTATTTAGGGGGAAAGTTGAAGGGTCTATTATTTCATCATTTTTGATTGGTCGCGTTCTGGTGGTTCATTTCATGAATAAACAACACAAGTTCACCTGTACTAACAAATAGGAGGCAAATTAAGATTTAGCACGTTCGATGTTGCACCCAAGAAAACGAACGTGAACCATTGAACAAAAAAGCCCAGTTAGGAGAGATACAGAGTACGGTTTTGGTTTTGGAGAATAGCTGGAGGGAGTCCCCTTATAAACATGCACCCACTTTTTGTGTACAGTAAAAATCCGTCTTAGCCCACAGAGGCCAGTCACATATTTGTTGTTATAATGATCTTCTGCTATCAGACAAGCATCTTGAGAGAGGCACGTGCCACAGAATTTGATTTTACTCCTTGGCAAAGAACTCCGGAAATAGTAGACCTAACCATCACTTGACCACAGTAGCCCCACTTTTTCCACAGACCGTCAAGTGTGAAGCGAAAAATGCGAAAAACACAAAAAGAGGGGGAATATCTACGCGTCCTTTCTCGCTTTTCAGTTCGTTGATTGCTTGACCTGTAAGAAGCCTATCACTAGTGGGCTTCTAGACTTGTAGACTTGTCAGAGCTAACTCTATGTCAACATCTGTTTAAAAATCTTGATCGGGTCTAAGATCGTATTTAGTTTTTATACTCATAGAGGGAATAATTCCATTAAAATTTGTGCCAAACGACTGTTAGATACAAAAACACTGTTTCGCAATTTGTTTTTCTGAAACCAAACCAAAAGCAATTACAAATTCACAGTAGGTGACGATATGAAGGCGTTTCGGTAAAAGAGGTCGCAACTGCAATTTGGAAAATGCTGAAAAACAAGCGTTCCCATATCAAGGTGGTGTTAAGTTGCTCCAGAATAAAAAAGGTCACACTATATGTGCTACCCACAGAGGAGAAAATCTTAACCTTTCCACACACTGTATGGCATAACAAAAGGCACAGTAAAATAACCTTTTCCCAAGGAATGGTCACGGTATGATCCACAGATGAAAACGTTAGAATCACACTGTACAGTAAAACAAACAGTACCACAGTACAACACAGTTCAGTAGCTTTCAAAAGAATATGGTCACACTGTACGGTTTATATTAATCCGCAGATGGAAACGTCAGAACCCAACTGTATAGCAGATCAAACAGTACCACAGTACAGTACTGTTCAGTAGCTTTCCAAAGAATGGCCACACTGCATGGTTTAATTTGATCCACAGATGAAAAAGTTAGAACCACACTGTATAGTAAAACAAACATTAACACAGAACAGTACTGTTCAGCAGCTTTTAAAAGAATGGCCACACTGTATGGTTTGATCAACAGATGAAATAGTTAGAACCACACTGTATAGTAAAACAAACAGTACCACAATACAGTACTGTTCAGTAGCTTTACAAACAATAATTAATGGTCACACTGCATGGTTTGATCCACAGATGAAAAAGGTAGAACCACACTGTATTATAAAACAAACAGTACCACGGTACAGTACTGTTCAGTAGCTTTCCAAAGAATGGCCACACTGTATGGTTTGATCAACAGACAAAATAGTTAGAACCACACTATATAGTAAAACAAACAGTACCACAATACAGTACTGTTCAGTGGCTTTACAAAGAATGGCCACACTGCATGGTTTGATCCACAGATGAAACAGTTAGAACCACGCTGTATAGTAAAACAAACAGTACCACAATACAGCACTGTACAGTAGCTTTTCAGAGAATGGTCACCTGCATGGTTTCAATAATCCAACGACCAAACCTCTAGAACGTCTTTGCTAGATGATTTCAAGTTTTTAGAGTTTCCGTTAAGAAACTTTGGGGAAATAGAGAGACGAATCCGAACTGCTGCTTCTAGAATTTTGGCTGTCGTGGGAGAAATTGTCTGCAATATTTTGCTACAGTGAAGTAATACAAAGTTCAATACTTACTTGAACATGGGATGTAGTGATTTCCCGCTAGAACAGGAAAGCTTTCTTCAAAGAATATTGAACAACTATCTAGAAGAAAAAAAGTTCGAGAAAGTACAGGGTGTTACTCATTTCGTCTTTATTATTGAGTTTTGAACGGATTAAATGGTCCTATGATACCCAACCTCGTTCCCAGGGCTTTTCCCTAGAAAGAATAATGGCGGACGGGAAAAGACCCTGGCATCGGCTGGTCACGTGTTCATCTTAAATATTCATTGAAAAACTAATGTATGAATTCCTGCGGTTGATTCTGCATTTTCATTGGGTTCTGGAATTTTCTCAAATTCTACTTGTCATAAAATATTTTTGAGAAGGTTGCGAGAATATCTCCTCGTGTCACGGCAAGTCTAGTGTTTCGAATATTTTATGGAGCAGTCAATTCCCAAAAAAAAACATTTATATTCGACGTTATGTCGAATATGAAATTTGCCGTCTTAACGGCGATGAATACGAGAGCCGTCGCTTGATTCGTGTTTTTGGTAAAGTGAACTCACAACCAGCAGTTATCGGGGCAGATATTACAAAGAAACGTTCCCCGAGATTGCTTTGCAGCTATCACAAATGAGACAGCTACAGCCTGTCAAATGTTGTGCGATAGATTTAGACAAAGGTCTATCCTTGACATGCGAACTCACTGCAAGCCGACAGAAACATTTCAGTACACGCATTTCGCTTCCTGCCATCAGGGGTCAGTATCAAAGGCGAAGCATTTAGGCTGCTTCGAAGTAAGTCTTCAAAAAGTACTTTTGAAGAGAATATTGGAGCATTCACATCACGCCTTTACGCGAGAGGTTATCCAGATACTCTGATCAATAAAGTCCTCTCAGAAGTGAAATTCGAAGAGAGAAAGTCAGCTCGTCAAAAAAATAAAAGAACGCACAATAGAATTCTTCCTTTTGTCACACAATACCACCCAGCGGTGCCTAATTTAAAGAAATCGTATTGAACAAATGGCATTTAATACAGGATCAACCTTTACTGCGTGAGATATATAAAGAGCCTCCCATCATCTCGTACAAAAGAGAAAAATCGCTCAAGGACAGTACTCGTGAGATCCAAACTCTAAAGGCAAAGAAACTACACTTGCGAACAGCGGGAGTCGTGTAGGCCTGTCACAACCTTGTTTTAAAAAATCTGTAAACATAATCTGGATATCTCCTTTCAGTAGGTTCGCACTGGGATTTTTTAACGGTCCATCAGCCTTGCTTTCGTCTGAATGAAATAAGCTGTCGGTCGCTTCCGGCTCGTCTCAGAATAGCTGAAGAACATCGGCAGTCAGATTCCTTTATCCTGCAGTCCTTTCAGTTGGTCCTCTATGATGGAGTTTAAAGGACAAAAATCTATCACAATATTCTTGTCTGCCTTGACTGGCAAAAAACCCGGTAGCAGCTGAAATAGGAGAGACTTACCGAAACCAGTGGGTAGAATGGCAACAACATCTTACCCTTTCAGCAAATATTGAAAACACTTCACTTGAAGTGGCTTCCAACAAAACGAAGGAAAGCTACAACGATTTAAGGCCGATCCAAGTCGTTAAAGCAGAGATATTTCTCGAGGCGTAGTTTCACGCTTCTTCGCCATCTTGCCTTAGCCTATTTGAATATGCAAAGCGCTAATTTATTACACCCAGAATTTCAGGGTGTAAGATGAACACGTGACCAGCCGATGCCAGGGTCTTTTCCCGTCCACCATTTTTCTTTCTAGGGAAAAGCCCTGGGAACGAGGTTGCTATGATACCCCAATTGGGATACTGTGCTTTATTATTGCGAGAAAAAGTGAAGGAAATAGCTCCTGATATTGTTCTCTAGATTGCAAAATATCATTCTGAAAGAAGTGTTTTGGTGGTGAAGGGTACTTCATATTGGAACAGTTTTACTGAGGTTTCTGAAGACAATGCGTTCTAAAGGTGGCAAGGGGAAACTATAGAACAGTGATCTGGTAGTATGATGGGTTGAGGAAAAGGGCATTTCCTAAAAACGATATGGACTTTTTGAAGCCCCTTGTCTTCTAGTGTCATTTGGCAGCCGTTAGTAAACGCCCGCTAGCCCCTCCCCTTGCGTGTCTAGCTCAACCTATTTGCCTTTTTTACTAAGGCTTCGATGCCGGGATAAATCTAGAAAGTTCTATGGCCTCTTTGTGAACAAAGAAAACTATGTATAGCGAAAAGTGACGAAGCCGTGAGAAGAATGTTCAAACTTAAAAGGTATCCTGAGAAGGAACAAATTACGCTTTTGAAAACTTAGCTTCCGAAAAGATATTTTCGATACAACCTTAACTGACACATCTAATGGCGTTAGTTTTGCTCGAGGAAGTCAGTTGGCAGTCTTTTTTACTCTGTCAGTAATGTCATTCATCAGCCAAATAACAGGTGAAGGGATATTTGCTTTATGGATTCCTACGTACTTAAATCGCTATCTTATTTCGAGACGGACCCCGCAAACTCTGTGTGATCATTTTCCAAAGGTCTCCTCTACTTGCAAATCCCCACAAAGTCTTGATCGTCAAATTTCATGTACTTTTTCCTTTCACTTCAGTTACTTTTTTTTTTTAAATATACCTTTTTTCACTTTGCATGCAGCAAACATTCACATTTGAACAGAACGAGCTTTTGCTTTGAAAATTAAGTCTACATAAATAAGTAGGGCAAATTAGACTGAATACTAAAAAAAAAAAAAATTTTTAGTCCGTTTTATGTATCACTACAAGACATTACAACATTTCGTTCCTTTCTCGTAAAATATGATTTTTCGTTTCGCAGTGATATGGCAAGGTAAAGTCTCAGAAAAACAATGATTCTAGCCGTTTAAGCAAACACGACGAACAACAACCTCATTTGCAAAATTTACAATCAGACTAAAAGCTCATTTGCATGATAAAGGTAAAGTGGTCATCTAATTAAAAAACATAACATGCGAGTCACGTTCAGACCGCATGACCAGATTTTCGCTGTAGTTTTAGCGCGCTTCATGTAAAGATGTGTCTAAACTGCCTTGTCATGTGAATTTTTCGCTTCTTACGTTTAGATTCCTTATATTCTGAGTGTATTAAATTACCATGGTTGGATAGTTAGATAGGTTTCTCCCGTTTTGCTACAGCAGGCGCAAAAGCCTAAATTTGGAAAACAATGTTTATTATTCATAATACAAAATAATTTTATTGAAAAACATACGGGATCACAGTGCAGTGGTCTCTACTCTTCCGTTGCTTCCCAATGAGTGGTTGTTAATTTCGCTGTTGTAGTCAACCTTGAACTACCAAAGTTCGCGCTTCAATAATGTGACTTAAACCCCAGGGCTAGATGTTTATGGCAAAATAAGGCCAAAATAAAATTAGATATGGATACGGAAATAAGCACTGCACATGTAAACTTACCTAACATTGCAATATGGGAACGTTTCATCTATATAAGGGCAATCCAGTAAGGAATGTTGTCGAAGTATTGAATCAACATTAAGATATCACGGATTGGTTCGAAGTGATCCTGAAACAGAGATAGTGAGCGAAAAACTAAAGCTTAGTCCTCCCTATTACGTTAATAAATATTTTCTTTGATCCTCACACATAAATAGACAAGTTAATTTTGTTGGCTATGCAATAACGAAAACAAACGAGCAATATTCGTGCAACACTGACAAAATATTACGCCAGAATACTGGTTATTGTACAAAAACCAAGACCTGTACATAATTACGTTACCTGTCTTTCTATTGAAAGCTCAACATGATAATAGCCGAGGTCGGTGCAATTTGAATTTCTGAATGTTTAGCCAAAATTCCTTGCTGAAAACGCAGCGATGCTAATTTATATTGTCTCCATTGTCTCCAAGAGTTAAATGTTTGCAATATTGATGCGTTCATAACATTTCTAGCTAGAAGTTTTTCACATCTTCACCGCTAACATGGTAATTTTGAGCCCCATGACAAAAACTTATGAAATTTGGGAGAGCGTTACCCAGCTACACCCCCAAACTCATGTGTACTAATCACGCCGTTTAGCTCTTGCAGAACAAACCAAGTTGTATCATACAAAACGACATGTTCTCTGTAACATGTAAACAAAATTAGCCCCACGAGGTCAACATGCATTGGTTCACTCTTTGATAGCAGAGGAAAGGACTTACCTGATAAGTATTACGATCTACAAACGCAGCAGACGTTTTGAGTGAAAGCTGAAAGCCAGTTTGCTTACGACTCAGACAACTGCTCAAATGTTAATTGGGGGTGAAATTGATATTGTGCGAAAGTGTCATTTGATGAATTAGGGATAAGCCAATCAGATTTAGGTATGCCTGTCGTGGCGATGTTGTCGCTATTCCAGATGCGTGACTAAGTGTTTGCTGGTGGTGAAAGCACGTGAGTTACGCTGCCGACGAAAGCGAATAGCGGCTAGCCGAGTTGAATAGATTGGGCTGCTCGACTTTTTACATTTTTCGATTTTTTTTTCAACGGAGTGTCCTTAAAAATAAAACAGAATTTTAGCAAGTACACAAAGCTTGTCTTTGAGCCTGCGCTCGATTCGCATTTATATGGTAAAGGGAATTTTTTTAATTAAAAGCGCCTCAGTAAAATTGCGGTGCAGACCAAGTGGATTCAGCTGGTGATGATGCACTGATTTGAACGTAAAGTCGAAGCGGTGGTCGTTACCATTGACCTTAGGAATTTCTAGAGTTTAAAATTGAAAGGCAAAATTTATCACCAGGGGCATAGCAGTTTTGAAAAGAACCGTGAGTATAGAGCCCCGGGAAGGGTACTCTAGGAATTTCTGGGTGGGGATGTGCCGCTGGGACCCTGGAACCCTTAACCTATACCAGAGCTAATTCAGCTAAATTTTGCTACCCTATACTAGAGTAAACTTCCCAAATCCCCCTATCCTAGAGTAGCTGTTTCCCCAGTCTAGATAAAATCTTAAACCAATTGATCAGTTTCCTGAAAAATGATACCTTATTCTAGACCCAAATGTTCTGATTTATATACCCTATCCTAGAGTAAACTGCTTGAAAACCATACCCTTCACAGCGGCACATACCTACATAGCCCATATATGGCAGTACCCCCCCGGGGTATAGAGCAAGCGCAACGAAAAGCGCGCCTGTTACGCAATACGCAAAATCATTAGCAGAAACGTCTTTATTTCGAATTAGTAGAATTATTCTATTCAGCCAAGAAGAATAAAGGCCCATTTGTAATTAAATACAGTAGAAGGATGATCCGACTAGGGTACGTATTACTATTTGAACATTGTAGCTAATAGGTCATTGCAAAACAGTCAGTTTCTTCTTTCAACAAATCGTGTATGGGCGAAAGTGGAGTTGGTATCGCACTTGCCAGCGCAGGTTTTGCATACCTGCATTGCAGTTTGATTTTTCAATGTCTTTTTCTTTTTCTTTTGACAACTAGATGAGGTTTATTTAGGCCACTCATACAGGAAATGTCTGAGACCGTGACAGTTTAAGGTTTCACATTCACACAACCGCAGGTGAAATCCCAAGAATAGCCCATCACTGTGAGTAAGCGTACTAATTTTGAAATTAAAATATTCAAAAGGCGACGAAATCCGAATTTCACGAGTTAAGATAATTGCAAGAGTAGAAAAATGGAGGTATTTTCACCTCTAAGAAGACTACTAACCTCGTTGCAGTGTGAGTTGACGTGGGCGATTGCTGAAAGGAATTATGGAAGCGAGCTCCTGGTCGTAGGTATATGCTATTAGGATGTCTGTGTTAATTCAACCAGCTATAGTTATGAAAATATACTGAAAGTTCTTGTTTTTATGGCTGCTATCTATAACAACGGCTAAGGCTTATGAAAGCAATGATAATGATAAACTTCATTAATGTGTCAATGCCACATAGCCTGGGAAAATCCCATACTAATTTGGGGACACAATTAACAAATATTAAATTATGTAAAAAGAGAATTTAAAATTTTAAAGCTGTATAAAATAATTATGATGAGCAGAGGGAACAGCTCTTGCAGCCATCGTCTATGAGCACACTAATATCGTTAAAAATTATTGAACTCAATTCGTGGAAGCTTTTAAAGGCAAAAAAGTTTCTACTGCGTAACACGAGTAAGTCACTCTGGTTTTGCGGGTCACGCACTTCTGCCGGGAAGTTGTGAAATCATTTGTCACCATTTTTTCAACTGCTTCATTATTGTTTAACGTATTTTTAGATACTGATGCTTTACATAAAAAAAAAACAATAAAAAAAATGACGCATAATTTTCTGTTTATAGCTACAGAGTATGGGTACAATAGATTACGTTTTTCCCGTAAATTGAAAGGATTTTGGTCAAAATTGAAGCATTATCGATGAATTAAAAACTTTTTTTCCATTTTCGTCATTTCTATACTTGACAAAGTCCTAATTACGAAACGCTGCATGTCAATCACTTCTAGATTGAGTAAAAGTTCATTCAGTGATATCGTTGTTCTTTACAAAACTTCTATAAAACAGTCTACAACGATACAACCTGCCAACGTACGTTTCATGGCACCCAACCAGTTTATAATCGGTTTATCCGGAAGAAGGAAGTCCACTTGATGTAACGTTCTATTTTTGTGACTGAAGACAAGTCTCATCGCAGCGTTGATGCAAACACTATAGAATGTAAACAATGCGGAATAAGAATTTTATGAATGTCTAGAAATGATCTCATTTCCAAGGAATGTGTTTTTACTGCATTTACTTTCATATTTGGTTTAATCGGAAGAGGCGGCAAAAAAAGCGTGTATTTTGAAACGCCACTTCCAAATTTAAACTTCGCTATATTTGAGCTGAGTCAGCATAGCGATTCCATGCAGTCAGTTTCCACGTAACGATTTGTATGACTGGGAGAGTTAAAATTAGCAAAATAAAAATCGTCTCGTCTGTCTTATTTACTGCGTGTGCTTAAAGGTTTTTTTGTATTCCATTGTGCTTTAACCTCTTTGGTATTTTCTTTTTAATGCCTTGAAATAGCTACAATGTCATGAACACGCGGTTGTTACGATTGATCTCTAAGCACGCTCATAACTCATGTTTATTGAAGTGGGCGTGGGATACCTCTGGTCAGTCATGATGCAATGTTTACAAGTGCTTTAAAAACCAAAAGATTTCTAAATAAAGGCATGTGTAAACATCGAGTAGTTATTGCCAGTTGTTGACAGAAAAGTTTGAATCTTATTTACTCAAGAAACTTCTTTCATAGAAGCTTTAACCAGTACTTCAACTTTCGCCGTCTTGATTTAAGACATGATTATTTTTACGCGAGTTAAAGTGAGAGCACACTATGCGCGTTGTGGAACGTTTCTTGAATTTACAAGTAAAATTTCACAGGATATATTTGCAACCATAGTTAGTACAGGGGTCCTATGTTCCAACGTATCCTTAGACTTTACAACAGGGATAGCGCACTGCGTTCGGAACAAGTTTCTGAAACAAGTAAGGGACAAACATTGCCATCTGCGTTTCCTTTAAAATTTCGAGACAGCGAGATTTAATTGAATTCATTAATGCAGCCACCTCAAACGCGAGAGTCTAGCGCACAATGAGATGTAATTTCAGGGGACCCCTGAGGGGAAATTTCATCTTGAACTTGGGCATTGAGGGACTATGTTTAGAACTGGAGGGCAACACTTAAATGTCTCATACTAACAGTTTTTTGGTTTGTTTATTCTTTGTTTCCTTGATCTATAATCTAGTTTTATTTCAACAAGGACGAGTGTGCGTGAACTAATGGCAAAGTATGGCAGAAATTTTTCCAAGAAAAAACAGGATCAATGTCAGTATCTGGGCAACTGTGCACCTACCCCTCCCCTAACCCAACTTAACACTAACTTTTAAACTTATTATAACTTGTTGAGTTAGGGGAGGGGTAGGTGCACAGTTACCCAGATACTTCCATAGATCCGAAAAACAAGTGGTTCTATCTCTACATAAGACTAATAGAAATCAAATTGCGGAGTTACTACCGATAACTTAAATATATAAAACAACAAAACATGCGGCATTTAGCAATACTAAAATACAAGTGTCGCAATCAAAAATATCCTTTGAATTCTATAATTATAACTCATCTTAAAATAGCTCAAAAATGGTTCGTCGAGTGAAAGGTCGTGAGTTCACCGGCTTGAAGTCTGTCGTGTAGAGGATCAAATTCACAGTCAGCAATTTGCTAGCAGCCACTAAAGCACTGAAGTATAGCATAACGTTTACGACCAATACTATTAGTCGCTGTTATTAAATCTATCCGGCATAATTTTCAACGCACATCTAATAAAGCTAAAAGGATAGACGGACTGTTACGTTATGCTTGATTTAAAATTTCCACGTAGCTTTATGTTTCATGGTAGAAAACAACGTGTAGAAATCTGTAATATAGTGATACACCCATATAAGATACTCCGGAAGGAAACTGAACCTTTAAAGAGTCCGTCGGGTTCAAGAGCGATTGGGCTGAAGTAGCATGGAAATTTCACTCTCACGCGACCATTAAGAGGTAAGGTGTGATCAACAATTTGAGCTTCCAAATACTACAAAAACTATTGCCGGTGCAGTTCAGGTATAAGGTAAGGAGAATTGAAGTTTTGGTCATATACTTTTTCTTTTGTGCGAACGGATTCTCCTATCAGACTAAGTGACAATTGTGTAAGACAAAATCAAAAATTCTCAGCCTGCCAGTCCTTTGATGATCGAACGCGAAAGAAATTCTGCTGAAATGTTTGAAATTCTGATGGCATTAGTGCCGCACTATTTACTTAAGTAAATTGTTACTTTCATCTCATGGTTTGTCGTGCGATTTCGTGTAATCTTTGAACTATTGTTCTGAGGCCGCTTCCTTTTGATGCGCGCTTCCCTCTGCTGATTTCGCGTCTTGCATTAGCGTCTGTAGGAGAACAATGGAAAAGGAAATCTTTGAGTTACAAATCTCCTTATCCTACAATGCATTCAAAAGAACACTGAATGAAAACGTTTTGAAGTAGGTTGAAGTAATCTAAAGTCACGGTAAATAAAAATAATGTAAGGTAAAGTAAACTAAACTACACTCAGAGAAATGTAGTGTAGGCAGTTGAATCAAAATGAGGCGAAAAAGGATACAAAGAGAAGTTAAAACGAAGCAAAATGAAGTGAAGATTCCATTACCAGGAGTGTTCCCATGTGTTGTGTGGTGTCACCAGCACAGTAGCAAATGAGGCTATTTTTAAAACTAAGAGTCCATTACCAGGAGTGTTCCTATGTGTTGTGTGTTGTCCCCAGCACAGTAATAAATGAGGCTATTTTCAAAACTAAGAGCCCATTACCAGGAGTGTTCCTATGTGACGTGTGGCCGTGTCCCCAGCACAGTAGCAAATTTTTAGAACTCAAATGTTCTGGCAAACTCTCATCCAGACAAGAAGACATGAAAAATCTTGAAGAAAACTTTAAAGCACTGGTAAAACTAATCTGGAAACATAACAGTAAGCGTGATGAGGACTGATGTTTTGTGGCGCAGTTTCATTGGTCGACAGAATGCCTGACGCAAACAACACGGCACTAATTCACTTACGTTGAGAGCAAGCTTCCTGACACCTCTTTATGTCATCAAATTTGTTGTCGTTTCCAAGGCAACTGTAATACTTGAACGCTTGGCATTGGTTGGTGCTTGGGTTGAAGTAAAACTTAAGCAACTCTGTATCGCATTTGTTCTTCTTCCATACGTTTACGCAAATATGAGAGTTTTCTCCTGCAGAAATAAGGAAACGTTGAATATTGAGATTATAGCACAGGGGAGAATTGAGTAAAAAGGCACAAACCATTTTGTAGGAAATTCCTCCGGCAGAAATATCAATATCATGAGAAACGAGATAAGCACAGAGCAGAATTGAGAAAAAAGGGCGGAAAACATAAGGAAGGAAATAATTAAAATTTAAAAATGCTATGGTAGTTACAGGAAGACAGATAAACCAAATTAACCTTCACTTAACCACATACGCAAAGACCACACTGAAATACGTTTTTTACATAAGGAAATGTTTTAATTGACACTAGTGCAGAGCAGAAACGAGAGGAAAATATGATTAAATTGACAGAAAGCATGACAACGGCCGGAAGATGTAAAAAGCCATAAATCAAATTAACTTTAACTATAACACGTACACAGCAAATATGAAGCAAACTTAAAAGACGTTTTTTGTGAACTGTTCTTCTAATATCAGCGCTCCTGCGGGGACGGCGGAGCGTATTTGAAAGTGGAGAGGCTTGAAAACGAGCGCCGAAGGCGCGAGTTTGTAGGGGGATCTGGGGGCATCCTCCCCCAGAAAAGTTTGAAATCTAGAGGCTCGGAAATGGTATTTTCAACATTCTCCATGAGATATTTCTTAAAGAAAGACAACCTGGATAAGTGTAAAATGACGTAAAATGTCATCGTGATAAAAAGTGCCAATCATGCGCCAGAGAACGTTCTCGGAACATGTTTGGGTCAGTAAATTAAAAGGAAGTAAGAAGATCGAATGTTACTCTCTTGAGTCAACGAGTCTAGTTGTCAGCTAGATTAGGATTCTAATTTTAAAGCAGGTAGATGAAACAATGCAAAGTCGGCATTTTCTAGAAACTGCGCGTCAACACGTCAACTGACTCGTTTTGTTCCTTCAGCAAATACTTCCCATTACCAGTAGACAGAATTTTAAACTCGAAATGTTCAATAGGATGTGCAGGGTGGGGGTCCAAGCACCAGACACGGGCCACACCCATTAAGGCCAAAGGAAGCAGCGATGAGTTGCAGTCGGACAATTTCCTTGACGACGTATCTAAACTGATTCTGAGCGTTTCCTTTGCAATCAAGTCTCTAGTCTCAAACATTATGGACATAAGTAAACAAAGATGAAGCAGAAGGCTAACGCTAACGAAAGCGAATCGGCATAAGTTTACTGATAATCTTTAAATTTCTGATCGATATGATCGGGGGCACTTCTTTTTCCGGTGTTTAACCTCCCGAAAGCATTTTTGTTTTTCTATGTGTGATGCAAATCCTGGCTTACGCGGCTGACAATATTTCTGCGCCAGAACAAGTTTCAGGAAGTTATGGAACCCTTACAAAAATAGCACTTGAGGTAGAAATTTATAATATTAATATTTAATATGATTAATATTATAATAATATAAATATATATATAATATATAATATAATAAATATAAATATTAATAAAATAAATTATATTATATTATATTATATATTAATATAATATAATTAATATTAATATTATTTATTTATTATTATTAATATTACTTGAGGTTTTCGTCGACAGCTCCTGGGGCGTAGCTAGGATTTTTCAAAGGGGGGAGGGGAGGATGGGGGTCACACTGTGTCACACCCAGGGTACTCATCAGATTGGCATGTCGACATCCACGCCGTGTTTTACTAAATGTAACTATCTAGCACTGGAAAAGACTTTTTGCACGTCAGGAGATGGGCACCTGTGCCGGTTCTGATTCTTTGGATTCGCGTGTTTTTGCCACCAGAATTCTAGGGACCAGGAGCTAGGGACATAAAACAGTTATCTCGCAATAAGGAGGGGTGTCACAGGTGCCCCAGGAATCCCCCTTCTAGCTACGCCTATGAAGGTCGCGAAATCACGATAACTCCTCTTCGGTTTTACTTTTCAAAATGAAATAAATAAGGGCACGGGGAGAAGGGCGTTGGCTCTCCCAGTGAAAATGCGAAAAAGCAGACATATTGTGATGTTAATGAACAAAAGGGGTGATGAATGGTCCATTAAAATTTTCAACTGCTCGCAAAATTTTACCTTTGCTCGATTTGCTCGCAAAATTTAAACGAGTGCTCGCTTGCTCGTGCTCCCTAAATTTTTGCAGTTGCTCGCATGCTCGCAAAGCAATTTTTTTACCTCTGCTCGTGCTCGCAAAAAAATCGCCTGCTCGCATTGCTCGCGAATGCTCGCAAAGACCATTCGTTACCCCTAACAAACAAAACACAATCTAATAAGAATTGAACAGGATTTTAGTAAACGATTTGAAGGCTTTACTAACACTCCTAAACACTGTCATCCTAAAAGCTAATTTCGAGAGGTAAAAGAAACTGGCGTTTACTAGCATCCTTAATCAACGCCATTTTGTCAAATGTTTATTACGCGCCAAATTAACAGCCGGGCTTCCGCGGTTGCAAAGAAGCAAGGCCTTATTCTGTTGACAATATCTAAACGTGATCACGCGTTCTTTTGCTAATCCTATCCTATTAAAATGTCCAGGTGACTTAGCTTGAATGTACATTGTCTTTAGTTTTACTTCATCTAACGACAACAGGCAATATTCTCTTAATCGCTGGGAACCTAAAACAAACGTGACTTATCTTTGACCAGGTTGTTATAAAAAAAAATAAAGAACGAAATAAATGTGACTTTCTTCCAGGCGTAAATTGAGCTAGTAACCACAAGAAAAAAGGGTCAACAACCCCTTAAAACGATTTTGCCACGAAACTTTAAATCGTTTTTATGTATTAACAAAATTATTTTTACGTGTAAAATTACGCCTTGATCCGGCAATTTACCGCTGCCGAAGACAAATGGTCAAAGGTTCAGAACAGTAAAAATAATTTTCTCTGTCTGCTGCTTGTTAAGTTTGACACGTAGTAATAGATACATAGAAGAATTTCGACCTATCTAGCCCTTTGGGCAGCGTTTGTTAACACAATTAAGCAATATATGTATGAATTACTGATTGGAACGTGTTAAAAACTCTCTTCACGCCGCTAAACCACTAAGCCTCTTTCACTTGATCGCTTAGACCTGCTATTGAGAGAGTTTAACCTTACGGCTTGCTTTTTCTATTCATGTCCATTCAATTATAAACAAAGTGTGGAAATTGTTTTAGAAAATGTTTCCATATGTTAATATTTGTTGATGTTTAAGGAAACACCAATTCTCAAATTATCTCATGTATATGCAGTAGTCACAATGGTATACTAAACTCTTCCTTAAAACGCTAAAAAAATTGAAAATTCATGGTTCACCACGAGTCCGAGTGGCTTTTTACCTGTCTACGTTATATAGATATTAATGGCGTTGTCAGTCTGGCCAACGATAATAATCGAAAAATGTCTTAAATTGTAAGCAAGTACACAAAGAAAGCAGGTAAATTGGAACTGAGATATCATGACAGCCCGCACGGAGAAGCAAGTTAAAGAAGTACTTTAGTGTTGTATAACTGATTTCAACACACAGTGTTGCTGAGTGAGTAGACTCGTGAGCTCTCAATTCAAAGGCGCTTTAAAGCGCACATAAAAAATATGTAAGCAAAAAGCGCGTCTATAAAGTGATATAAGCTGCGTGAGTTAACTGAGAGCTTTATGCATGACAAAATAACTCAGTTCTTCGAACTACATATAAAACATACGCATAAAACTAAATGTTGGGGACGTAGCTCCCGGTGTTTCGCTCTGGCCTTTCCGGGGTTGGCGCTTCACATAGGGATAACCTCATTGCGCCTTCCTCCCTTGGACAGAATTGTCCAAGAAAAATAAGTATGTTTTTGTTCTAAAAACAATGCCGTCACAAGCACCCGATCTGCAAGGACACGTACAGTAAAGCAGAAAATCAAATGTTCTTTCAATAAAAGTTACTCAGTGAATTGTCTATGAAGCCCATCCAGATATGAGGCCATTATGAAGCGATAGCAGCGAGCTCCTGTTATTATAGTGTTACAGCAGACTCGGAAACGGACGGACAACTTTGAAAACGAGAGCGAAACCCTGCAAGTCCGGCGAATTTTTTTCGCTTCAACATTTAACTTTCCATCTCTAAGAACATAAACCGTTGTGTTTCTCGTATACGCGTTTACATATCCTTGATGGAAGTTGGGCCATATGTGAGCAGGTAAAAGTCTGTTTCGGCCTACTAAGAGACCACTTTCTTTTAAGACATTTCCAAATACAACCCGTCAAACTATTAAAAAATACTGTAGAAAACGCCAGCTTTAAAAGGCAAATTTTTCTTCAGCGCCAACAAAAATAAATAAAACTAAATAAGAAAATTTGACTAAATACTTATAATTTTGATTGTAAAATTTCTTGGCCATATGGAGATTTGTGATTACTACTGACATCATTCAATCTCAGAGAAAGAAACGTGACAAAATGCGCCTCTCACCAGCCTTCGCTTGTCTGCTACCATTTATCACTGAGACGTACGGTCATAACAATATTAATATTATGGACGCCCAAACATACCAAATGAGACATTAGAAGTCAAAAGTCTAATACTGCGATCACGTCCCATTTCGAAAAAATTAAGATAAATGCCAGTGAAAATTTACGTATCCCTTTATTAAAGAACTGCGCCAAAAACGGTTCCCTTTGATGCCGCAATTTTACATTAACTGACCGATGCTAAATTGACACTGATTTTCAAGAAGTTTTATTTTATCGAGATCTTGAACGTGTTATTGTAGTCTTATGTAGGCTGCTACAGCATGATTTCCTAAAGAGAAAAACTCTGCTCAAACAAGAACGAGCATGCGCTAACTGCCTAGAGAGTTCGGGTTCCACTCACAGAAAACATTTCCTCAGTTTCGTGCAAATGATCAAATATCAGGCTTGGGACGAAGCCAAGTGCACAAAATTCAGTTATCTTAGAAAGGTTGTTTAACACCCTCGATAGATTAGGATTTGGTTTTGGAATTATCACGCGACAGGAAGTAGTTATGATGATCAAAGCGCAGCGATTAAAATGTTTTTGAAATAGTGCTTTGCTCATCAACCTTAGGCAATCAGAGATCCCCCAACACATGACCAACACATTGCTGCGCTGACTTCTTTACCAATGAACAAAAACCTCACAAATGCACTATAAACGACACGAAACATTTTTTAACAGTACTGTACAATGTAGGTTCCTTTACTGTACAATTTTACGATGTGTCGATAAAACCACGCAGTGTGACCGCACGTTGAAAGCCTAGCAATAAGAACTTTGTTACTCTGGTTTTAGAACATTTGAAAAAGGGATTAAGGATTGCTTTTTAAATCTTTTTACTGATATTTTTGCGTCTAGGATTTCCATGTAAACGACGACTACATGCAGCAACGCACGAGCCTACCACAAGAAAGGGTCATGGAGGCGTGAAAAACGTGAGAAACTGCGCGCGTTCTGTTGCACAATATGGTAATGAAATTACCTCATGTGATTGCTATAGTTATAAGCTGTTTTTTAATAATATTGTAAACTGCAATTCTAGCTCTTGTATAATAATAATAAAGACTTTCTTTATACAGGGTAGCACTAATAGCCATTGGCTAATAAACTTGTGGCCCTGATTAAATCAACTTATTATTCAAAGGTCGACCACAACACCGGGGTCTACGTCCCCTACTCTTTTCGAACACTGAGTTTTGTGGGATCTTTGACGTCCCACAAGAACAGTGTTGTGAGATGGGGTCTACAGTTTATCGTCCTTATCTGAGAAGACTAGAATGTCTAACCATTTGCAGATGTCATAACAAAGGTAGCACATTCTCCTCAGTTATTTTAAGACCTTGAGTGTTGGTCCGGCCGAGGTTTTGAAATCACGATTCCCCGCTCGACAGGCCGGTGCTCTACCAACCGGGCCGCGGATAATCGAAATTCAAGCTGTGAAAAGTGACAATAAACTCAGAGTATTACAACCTGAGATTAGAGAATTCGTTTCATGGAAATAAAAACATTACAGAGAGATCATTATACATTCCTTTGATTTTCTTTGTTTGTTATAGCGCGTGGGTTGCAAAACTCTCCCTGTTTGGATCGGTGTAACAGTATGTTCTCACGAGATATCTAACGAATACAGTCCTGACTTCGGAACAGCACCCTCCTGTGGTACTGTTTGTTTTACTATAAATTGTGGTTCTAACTTTTTCATCTGTGGATCAAATCATGCAGTGTGATCATTCTTTGGAAAGCTACTGAACAGCACTGTACTGACGTACTGTTTGTTTTACTATACAGCGTGGTTCTAACTTTTTCGTCTGTGGATCAAATCATGCAGTGTTACCATTCTTTGGAAAGCTACTGAATAGTCCTGTACTGTGGTACTGCTTTACTATACAGTGTGGCTTTAGCTTTTTTTTATCTGTGGATCAATTTTCTTAAAAGGCTCATTATCCATCTGGGGTATATAAAGGTTGGTTTCCATGAAAACTGGTACTGCCATGATGGGAAATTAAAACAGGAAATGGGTTATGAAACGAATACATGAGTTGCATTTTACCAACAAGATGAGAGACAAACCTCTTTTGATTGCTACTGCACAGTTCTTTCATGCACCGCTGCTTGTAGGTGGATATATCGAACAAAATAGTTTTGGCTGATCCTTTTCACTTGCAGCTTGAATTTTCAGAAAGCAGAGTACAAATCACAGGCTTAACACAAGTAGTCTTATAACTGAGCGTGCTAGGTGTCTACAGCCGTAGCTAACTCACCACAGGTATTCTCGCACTCAGCAAAGTTGGATGTCCTGTTGTTGACGCTGCAGCTGCCCTGAATGTCTGTCAAATAGTTCGCACACGCTTGCGTAATATTTCTTCTGTTAGCTGCAGAAAGAGCGTTTGCCATCTCTCCCAGACACGGCCCATTGTCTGGGGGGAGAGTGCACAGGGATCCTGTACAAGAAAAGAAAAAACAAACAAAAAAGTCTTAACAATATCTCTGCAGGGCCAGGTTGTTCGAAGCAGAGTTAAGGTAACCCAGGGTTAGTGCGAAATTTAAATGCAGATATGTCAGCTTAAAAAGCACATTTAGTATAATTCTTTTTGAATACGATTTAATGATTGTATGCACTGAAACAAAATAGAGAAAGTTATCGGAGAAATGCTTGTTAACAAGAGGAAAAGAAACCCGGGTTAAAATTTAACCCTGGGTTAGCGCTAATCGGCCTTCGAACAACCGGCCCCTGATGCGTAACATCACAGTCCATGTTTCACCACAGTTTTCCTACTCATAGTCAACTTGAGTCGTTCACCTTTTTCCCCTTTGACTCCCATAGTCAGTCGCTAAGTAGTATAATTCTGGTTCAGCTCGTGATCCTTTCACACATTAGAGTGAGTTGAGCAATGTTCTTCTCACTTTGAGCCATTTTACTCCCAGTGTAAAGCCTTGACTAAACCTTGAGTTATACAATATAGCTTTTACTTTTAAATCATTCACTCCCAAAGTCAAGTCTTGAGTCATACAACATGGTACTGACTTTTAATCGCTTCTCGCTCAAACCCAAAACTTGTGTATTGAAATGTGGTCTTCATTTGCTATTTATTCACTTCCCTACCGGAACAGTTTCACGAAAGTTTAAGAGAGGCTTTTCTAAGCGACGAATCAAATACACTTTAATAAATTCGCCATAAGAATGCAGTCATGCCACTCAAAGGGATAGAATAGAGGAATTTTTGTCTTCTAAACAACCAAACAGAAACAACGCAAAGATCTTAGGATTAAGGGACAAAAACCACTGTAAATTTTCTGGAAAACTTCATTTTTCTCAATCAAATTAAGCGTTGATATTGACACAGTTAAGGAGATTGAAAAAGTTACGTCAAGTGAATTGACGGGCTTTTAAAAAGTCGCTTCTGTATTTGGTAAAACGCAACGGTGATGAAGATAGTCACGTTTTTCCGCACTCTATCACTATTAATAATCTTATTCTCGTTAAAGTAGTTAGAATAATTAATAGCAAGTATACAGTGCTCAAAATATAAGTCAGGAAATTCGTCATTTCACGTGCAAGGAAGTTTGTTTTTATCAGAAACAGCCGCATGATACAACGCACGAAAAAGTAAGATGTTTTTATAACTTTCTACAAATACAGATTCCTTGGTGGCAGTCAGTGTTTCCGGTTATGAATTATGGTGCGTGGCAATTGTAACGTGGTGACTTGCGTGGGTGTAACGTGTATTCCTTTCCCCTCACGCGTGGCTGACCAGAGCGTTGTGAATGCGTGGGTGGATAAAGCGCGAGATCAAACGCGACGCGCGAGATCGAACGCGACGAAGGCGAGAAGTCTCTTAAGGTACCGCAGGTACACTGGATAAACGATTAAGAGTTTACTTTACAGATCATGAAAGTTACGACGTTTCCAACACACGTCTTAAGATAGCTTTTCTATGAATCGAAAATATTTCAGTGGTTCCTATCCTCCGGCTTACGCTACTGAACTGTCTTGTGGTACTGTTTATTTTTGTACACACTGACAGTGTAGTTAAACGTTTTTTCATCTGTGGATCAAACCATGCAGTGTGACCATTCTTTGGAAAGCTACTGAACAGTACTGTACTGTGGTACTGTTTCTTTTACTAAACAGTGTGGTTCTAACTTTTTCATCTGTGGATCAAACCATGCAGTGTGACCATTCTTTGGAAAGCTACTGAACAGTACTGTACTGTGGTACTGTTTGTTTTACTATACAGTGTGGTTCTAACGTTTTTATCTGTGGATCAAACCATGCAGTGTGACCATTCTTTGGAAAGCTACTGAACAGTACTGTACTGTGGTACTGTTTCTTTTACTAAACAGTGTGGTTCTAACTTTTTCATCTGTGGATCAAACCATGCAGTGTGACCATTCTTTGGAAAGCTACTGAACAGTACTGTACTGTGGTACTGTTTGTTTTACTATACAGTGTGGTTCTAACGTTTTTATCTGTGGATCAAACCATGCAGTGTGACCATTCTTTGGAAAGCTACTGAACAGTACTGTACTGTGGTACTGTTTGTTTTACTATACAGTGTGGTTCTAGCTTTTTCATCTGTGGATCAAACCATGCAGTGTGACCATTCTTTGAAAAGCTACTAAACAGTACTGTACTGCGGTACTGGTTGTTTTACTAAACAGTGTGGTTCTAACTTTTTCATCTGTGGATCAAACCATGCAGTGTGACTATTCTTTGTAAAGCTACTGAACAGTACTGCACTGTGGTACTGTTTGTTTTACTATACAGTGTGGTTCTAATTTTTCTTATCTGTGGATCAAACCATAGATTGTTACCATTCGTTGGAAAGCTACGATTCAATACTCTTATACAGTGCTAGTAGTTTTGACTATGTACTAAATGTAGTATACAGCATTTTTTTCGAGCTTGATATATAAACATGTTAAGTTACTGTGGGAGTTGAAGACGTACCGATTCTGCATGTGGAGCCAGAGTAACCAGGTGGACAATCGCAAGTACCATCAGCTGTACACGTTCCTCCATTCAGACAGTCAGGTTTACAATCAGCTGTAAAAAAGATAAAGGCAAATGTTACAAAACATTCACACAATGCTGGGAGCGTTTAACCTTTTCACTCGGAAAAATTTGGCAATTCTCATTAGAGCGTCTCATACGCTTCCTCGTTTGTTAGTTTGGAGAACTTGACGTTAGATCATCTCTTAACAACGTGTTACATTGGTAACATGAAGGGAAGTTATATTTTGATCAAAAATAAGAGTAGTACTATATCAAATACGAGATACAATGTTTTGTCACATATAAACACCGAGAAGAGAGCTGAAAATACAACGCGTAGCACAGTGTTTTTAGCAAAATTCGAGGTGTTTGATATGTGATGAAAGAAATGTATCGCGTGTTTGATATAGTTTCTCAAACAAAATTGTTTAGAAGGGCAAATTAAGGCTGCAAAAACGAGCCGTTTTTTCAGTACATATCCAAACACGTCACGGTGTCTGATTTCCTTTGTCTTTCCCTCATGCATTATTTATGAGTGTGAGAAAAAGGGTTAACCATATCGGTTCCCGATGATGAAACAGGCCACATACAGTACAGCAGCCAATGATCTAATGCGCCTCTGGTTTTAAATTCAAGACCACATGCACTTTAATTGAAACAAAAAAATTAAGGGCATACTATACCGGTGTACGTGAAAACATGGAAGTGAGGCTAATAAGACAAACTCATCTTTCTTCCCGAACAAATCCATGCATTAAAATTTAGCGAGCCGCAACTTTGTGGCCGTTAAGCTCACAGACCTCCAGTTCCCAATGATAACAATTTTTATAAGCACGCTTGTCATAACTGCAACGGCTCATAACATGAAAAGAAAACGCTACTCACAGATTTCACATCTTTTTCCACGGTAACCCGGTGGACATGTGCAACTCTCTGGTTCAGAACATTGACCGTTATGGAGACAGTAATTGTTACAAACAGCTGTGACGGAAAGGAGAGTCAATCAATGCGCGTGGCATGGGACCATCTAACTATACTGCACTGTCTCGCTGTTTGTTTCACTATACAATATGGTTCTAACTTTGCCATCTGTGTATTAAACCATGCAGTGCGACCGTTCTATGGAAAGCCACTAAACAGTACTGTGCTGTGGTACTGTTTGTTTTACTGTACAGTGTGGTTCTAACGTTTTCATCTGTGGATCAAACCATGCAGTGTGACCATTCTTTGGAAAGCTACTGAACAGTAATGTACTGTGATACTGTGTATTTTAGTATACAGTGTGGTTCCAACTCTTTCATCTGTGGATCAAACAATGCAGTGTGGCCATTCTCTAGAACGCCTATGATGACTTACATGTCTGACACAAGGAACCCGTGTATCCCGGAGGACAGGAGCATTTGTTGGAACTTGGATCGGTGCAGTTACCTCCGTTGAAGCAGGACAACTTACAAATGGCTGACGGAAGAAACACATCACAGTTATTGAGACACTGAAAACTGTAAATCTTTTCATCTTCTTACTGTTTAGCTAACGAACGTACAATCAAACGGAGGTCAGAATAATTAAGCACGCGGGTATTTTCATGAACAAGTGAAGAGTGCTTCTCGCACTTCTTGAGTGTTCGTGAAAATTCCCAGGTGCTTATATAACTCAACCATGCAAGAGGTTCAGTCGAACCTCTCTAATACGGACACCGAAGGGACAGAGCGAAGTGTCCGTATTAAGAGAGGTGTCCGTATTAGAGAGGTCACTATGTTTACGTCTCTTTTTAGACCCCACTGACAGGCTAGAGTGTTCAGTAAAATCAAGTCCAGAACTCAGTGTTTTGTTAATTTTCTGAATCTAAATTGATTAATGTAATTGTACTTCTCAGTTACATGCTGTACATATGAATTTTGGAACAAAATGAAATACTGCGCCTAAGAACGTAACACACTATATTAAAGTACATTTCAAATAAAGTTCTAGCAATAGTTTACGTAAGTTTTGACAACAAACATTTTGACATGTTCTGGTATGGACATCGCTGACTGATAAAGTGTCAATGTTGTGTAACTGCCAACACGAAATGGTACATACCGCAAATTATCGACACCTTGTCCCAAAGTGTCCGTAATAAAGAGGTTGAGTTTGTATGAATTTGTTCCCAAGGGCAAATATTTTGTGTCCGTTGTCCGTATTAGAGAAGGTCCATATTAAAGAAGTTTTTTTCAGAGAAAATGTATGAGAATTTTGTCGGCACATAGGAAACTGTCCGTAATAGAGAGGTGTCCGTACCAAGAGGTTCGACTGTAGAAGATTTGGTTTTATTTCTGTTATAAAATGCCAAATTAACACGCACTTGTTTTGCAAGGGCAGTAGTGAATGCGTGCAAGAGAATCAAAAGACCTGGTTGACCCAATGTTCATATTATTGGCTAAAACTATTTTAGTCTGTCAATAAAATAGGGAAGTCGTTTGTCAGAATATAAGAACGTGACTATAAAAAGGACAAGAAAATCTGTGTGCGACGTGGCATGCGAGAATATGTTGCACTATAATGCACACGTGACGTAGGCCACGTGCTTTATTGCGTTAAAATGCACTCGGCTTGACCAATCAGAGCGTGCGTTACATCTGTTACATTCTATAATTATAAATCAAGGGATGATACACTGGGGTCGATATTACAGTACAGTAGTTCAACAAACTGACCTACCATTCTCACAAGATTTTCCCTCGTAATTCAGCGGACAAATACACTGTCCTTCCACACACTGGCCACCATGATTGCAGGCTTCCAAGCAGCTACCTTCAGAAAAAAAAAGAGGAAGTTGATGAAACAAAATGGGCATGTCTTTTGCATCATTACACATACTCCGCGTTCAGTTTTGATTGAAAACTTCTCAAAGACCTTTTTTGCAAGGTTGAAGGTTTCCTAGACGTTTAATGCAAGACGAATTATTGAGGTATTTGGGTGGGTAGACTGAAAACCGGGGCTAAACGGGCGAGAGGCGAGTAGAAGCCCCATTCCTGCATTCTTAGCGCGTATTCGTGTCTGCGTTTGTGCATGTGTCATAAATTTTATCTGTAAATGAAAGTTTATGTGTTTCATATTGGACATGTTTCTTGGAATCGATCAGAATTTCAATAAACCTTTGGACAAAAAAATATAGCATCAATGTGCCCTATCTGCTCCAAGTGTTGGAAGCGTTCTGTTCATATGCTCCAAATCCCCGTCCCTCTCTTGCTGATGTTAAAATATGACAGTGTAGTACTTACCTAACCCAGGGGACCCAGGTTTTATTGGTGTCTTGGCAGGTTCATCGTGGAAACCCTCTGAGGAGAGAGCCAGTTCTTTTTGGGCTTGAACTCCATTACTTGCTGCGATCCATGTGTTGACTGGAAACTCAAACTGTCTTCCATTTGCGTCCTTAACGGAAACCTAAGAAACAAAACTTAAGGTGGTAAGCCATTTGAGAAGAATAGGGCATACTGGGTTCAACTTTTCAGCCTTATCATTGATTTCATTCAGTTCCGCAGTAGAAAACCGAAATAGCACTAGCTCGTCGAAATCGCTTTCGAATGGCCCGAGAATCATGCGGACTACACAAAATTCTACAGAGGGTCAAAGTAAATCGATTTCATTGAAAAAGATTTCATTTCGTAGAAACACAACCGTTTATATCGCAGAGAAACACAACCAATACAATTGCATACAAACAGTTACGAATCGGCAGCTTGGGTCGCCTGAGCTAGTGTTAGCATATTTTCTTACCTTATCCAGGAACCAACTCTTGGACTCTCCTGTGTTGTAGAGTTCCACAAACATTTTGGTGATTAAGCCAATATTGGACGCAGCAACACGGAATACGTCTAGCCTGAAATACAAACCAGTCAGCTATTATACAAACATCACATTATACGTTTCTGTACAACGGCTCAAATATTTACAACTTTTATTACCGGGGCCAGGCCGAAGGCTGGCACCGGTTATAAAATGCAGACGGTTTCTGTCGTTTTTTCAACGTTACATTGTTAGGGATATATCGCTGACTGAGATATATCGCTGGCTCGTTACTTTTGCTCGCTGGCCCATTGAAGTCTTATCCGTCATTTTGAAAAGCATGGAGGGCAATCAAGAGAAAGATTATAGATTTTTGTTCCCCAACCTTTACGATGCACTAGTTTATGAGCGAAAATTTAAGAGTGAATATTTGGAGAGACAAATTTACGAGCGATCACTTAAGAGTGAACCTTACATCGTGAAACTTATCGAGAATAAGAGCGACTTATCAAAGCTATCTACATTGAGTGAACCTTCCATCGTTAGAGGTGCGAGAGGTTAACTATATCTATGCAATCCCGTGTCCCACTGGGCCCCGGTAAGTTCTACGTAGTGGTTCTCGTTATTTAACGTTTAGAATTGACAATGAATATCATCATTATCATTATTCTCGCCAATGTCACCATCATCGTTTACACCATTATCATTATCTTTATCATCTACATCTTATTACAATTAATACGTTTGCCATTACAATTTATATTATTTTTTTAGCAACTTAGCCAAGAGTTTGCTGAATACTGGCTGTCGGTTTTTCAATCACTGACTAAAAAGGTTAAAAGAACTCGAGACTAAATGCAATAGCACAGAAGTATGGCACACGTAAATGATGGAACATTACGCTTGAATTGCACTCTTGCGAAATGCAGATATTTTAATCTTGTTTTTAAACTTTTAACACTGCTAATTCAAGACAAGCAGTCACGTAATTCGTAGATCGCGTAATAAGTCCCACGTCGGCTATATGTGATTGCTCGGCTTGCTGTGTGTTGTGTCTTGGTGTTGGCGGGGCCGTTTTAGCGCGTTTTTCAACAGTACAGTGGCTCCCATTTGGGCCAGAAGCCTTACTCACGAACCGACAACGAGAAAAAAAATTAAAGTGCTAGTGGTTCAAGAAACTCCTCACCATGAACAGTTGAGTAAACCGATATGGGTTCTACAGCCTTATGATACAATAGCTAGCAAAAGGGTTATTACTAGTGCCACTACTGGTATTATTATTGTTATCATAATTATTATCACTGACTATCATAATCATCATCATTATCTTCATCATCATTATCATTTATTATTATTATTATTATCATTGTCATTAATATTATCATTATTATTTTTCATCTTTATCATTTTCATTTGCCAACGCGTGGAAAGAGGACCTCAAATTAGCGAAACAAAGCGCCAAGAAGCCTCCGTAAGAATAAATCAAAAGGAAACTTTTGGGTGGGCGCTTTCGAACTTGTGTATACGAAAAGGAAACAGACTGGTCGAAGAATGAAGCAAGACACGGCATGGTTAAACTTACTGTCCAGTTTTGAAGTGCTTAGCGCCAGGTGGGAGATCGGAAGACAGCGCTAGTCTGTCTGTGGACCCGCTCTGACCAATAAGACGAACGAATACTTTCCCGTCCGTGCCAGCCTGGTATTTATTTCCTGTCTTGGTGAAAATCGTGTAGTAATACGCTATGAGAAAAAAAAAAGAGAGAATCAAAATGGAATCCTTTGTGCAGGCGAGAAAACGAGCTTGATTTCAGTGCTACACCACAGAGGTGTGGCTTCAAACAAATGCGCAAGAGGTAAGAAAAATATGCCATCTTCATTAATTTACAACCCACTCAAAAAGACATTAAATTGAATCCTCCGGTGGTGTATAACTTATATTGTTATTTAGTATCACCCAACTAGCGGACTAATGCAAATGCCGCAATCTGATTGGCTACGCTACTAGAGGACTATTAGTAATAGTCCTCGAGTAGCGAAATTCGTGGCGCTTTCTTTTGTTTTATTCCCAAATAAATCTTTCTTCAACTTGCATTTGCTAACTTTATTATTGCTTTTTCTGTCCGACTAGTTGGGTGATACTAAAACAATTAGACCCTTCGCCCTAAAGGGCTTCGGGTCTAATTGTTATATAGCTGCGGTTTTTCTCGCCACGGCGCGCCCATTCATTGGCTTGTTCATGGTCAAATGATATCTAACAAAGAAACTGTTTACCGCCAAACGTCACGAGCAGGCAAGATTGCGAAAATGTGACGTTTAACGGAAAAACGTTCACTGTTACCCGCGAAATGTTGACCGCGGCTGCACGTGATCAGAGCGTTTTTTTTAGCACTGATCCCTTGGTTTGTTTTGATTTGTTTCCCTGCGAATCAACGTTAATTTTCTAAGGAAACAAAATTCACTGTTCTGATCGTGACCAGTCACTGAGTGTTAATTATGAACGCGTTTGATAAACCATTTTTGTGTGTGTGTTTTAGCTTCCTAGCGACGCATCACCATTTTTTTCTAAACCAACTTCTTTAGACAAGTCGGAAAACAACACACTTACGAGGGTTAGTTATAGTAACCGGCACGATTTTATCAGCGTTTTGTGACGGAGTTATCTTCAGCACAGGTAGTTCGTCCAGTAGTAGAGCCACCCTATATGGATTAGACAACGCCACGAAATCCGCGGGCTCACTCTTGCTCTTAGAGAACTTGAGAGATAGTGATTTTCCCGGGGGAATTGCATTCGACTTTTTTGAGCCAGGGATGAAGATCTGAGCATCTTTGCCTGCGTTGTTTGTGAATTTGATGTAGAAGTAGTACTGCGGGGCATTCGTGGATGACTCACGTCCTGTGATTAACAAAGAGTGTCAAAGCTCTAAGTTTATAAAAAGGCACTTAAAATTGTTTTATGAATTTAAAAGGGTCTTCTTTCTAACAAGCAAGCACTCAAAGTATAACAATCATAAACTAAGGTGAAAGAAACAAACAAAATAATCAAACAAACAACAACAACAACAACAACAAAAACACACGAAAACATTTCATTAACTTTAGCGGCTTCAACTTCATGACTTCGTTTATCAAATATAGAATCAGAACTCAACGTTACACCGTATACAGGGGTCGGTTGTTCAAAGACCGATTAGCACTAACAAAGGGTTAAATTTTTACCCGGTTTTCTTTTCCTCTTGTTAAAAAGCATTTTCTCCGATAACTTTATCTATTTTTTCAGAGCATATAATTATCAAATTGTATTTAAAAAGAATTATGCTGAATGTGCTTTTTAAGCTCTCGTATTTGCATTTAAATTTCGCACTAACCCAGGGTTACCTTAATCCTGCTTTGAACAACAGGGCCCTGGTGTTTAATTAGGAATCAAGATTGATCCACCTGACCTGAATGGGTGTCATTTACTTTTTCATTATGCATTATTAATGAGTTTGAGAAAATGTCATCCACACTACATGTACTTGTAATTTCAATCAACAGTAAATTCTGTGACCTTTAAGCCCCAATATAAATATTCATTTTCTCCTAACTGTTCTTATATATTTGCTATGGTAGTAGTGAGGAGAATTTCTTTAAATATCAATACAGCTCTGTTTTGTTGATCATTTTCAGTATTCTCATAACCTGAATGGTTGATGAACAGTGAATATTGTGATGAGAAACAAACAAATTGTATGGTAAAATAGTGTGACAGTACAGTAATATCCAGTAGCGTAGAATAATATTACTGCATAGCATTACTTAGGCACCAAAATCTTATGCTGTGTACAAACCGGAGCTTCAACATGTTTATAGGCTGTTTAGTTTAACATGGTTTGGAATCATTTTGCGCAAAACAGCTCCGTGTAAATTCTCTACTGACTTGAAAGTCATTTCTAACGAATCACTGTTACACTCTTTTTCTCACTATGTGTAAAGATTAGACTTTATTCGTTTGAGAGGCCGTTGTGAAAATTTCAAAACCTAGTTTAACTAAGCAAGTTTAGTTGGTGTAAACGCGGCATTAGACGTATTGTATGGTCAGACGCAACCTCAGCCGTGTCGCACAAGATAAAACAGACCTTAGAATCGCACTGTATGCATTGCAGTAACACTGTAAGTATATAATAACACAAACAGTCCATGCTACAGTATTGCACTACTTATGGCTCACCTCAGAATCATCGCACGGAGCAAAAAATACAAACAGTAAACACAACCAACCTTCACCAAAGCACGTTTTTCGACTGTCATCCCATATCATCTCGTCTGGACATACCATGGAGTGAGGTTCACCCTTACGGCAGTGAACGTAACGAGTTTTGTCAGTGGGGTCTTGGAACAGACCTTCGGGCCGAAGACAACGGACTGCAAGAGACCAGCTCAGTCATTAGTCATGCAGGCTTTTAATGATCAATATCTAATTAGCATGAAGCATGAAGCACCTGAGAGTATTATTACTCCCCCCTGGATGGGATGCTAGTCCATCGCGTCCATTTCATTGGGGATCCGCTTAATAGACTTTTAACTGTATATACTTACAAGCTGCCGTGATGTTGACAAGCCTTATCGCGTCCTTGTTTGCACTAGGCGACACAACAACAGGCCCTTTCTTTCCGTTCAGCAACATCGTGTCTCCAGGGGACCAAGGATTCACTGCTCGGAACTCGATCGGAATGTCGTTCTGCTGTCCTTTCTCTTCAAAGCTCAGATCCAGCGTCATGTGAGGCTGCACAGTGTACCCCTCGGTCTTGCTCCGTCCCTTGTTAGGAATTATCTTGACCTGAGTTCCGGCCTTGTTATCGAAGCGAACTTTGACGAAACGATTAGACGACGCTGACTCAACTATTTAGGAACGAAGAAAAAGTTTATTCATTGTGTCAAACAACAGAATTATACTTTCAGTTGTAAAACTGTCGAGACGGGAAGAACTTTCCATGCTGTGTATTCTGATAATCTAGCGGTGATGTCACTCGTTTTCTAACCATGAATGGAAGCCACGCTGTGTATACCCTTTGTAAAGCACGGGACTGTGATTATATTCATTGTTGTACAGTGCGCTTCTTACTTTTTCATCTGTGGATCAAACCATGCTGTGTGACCATTCTTTGTAAAGCTACTGAACAGTACTGTACTGTGGTACTGCGGCATGTTTTACTATACAGTGTGGTTCTTACTTTTTCATCTGTGGATCAAACCATGCAGTGTGACCATTCTCCAGAGAGCTATTGAACAGTACTGTACTGTGGTACTTTGCTTTTCTATACAATGCAGATTCATTCAATGTGACGATTCTGTACTGAATGAACATGTGGTAAACCTTAGTAGTCTGAGCAATAAGATCACGAAGGAAGCCTTGAAGTCGTAACCAGTAAAATGGTAGATATTTCTATTTCTATTTCTACTTCTAATAGTACTTTTTACGGCAAACCAGAGGACGTGTGAAACTTAAATAGCTCACCGTTACTAGAGAAGTACAAAAACACGCCCTTGGCATCTTCTGCAGGCACCTCAGCATCAAAGAACTCCAGAGTCGATACGATCATTCTGGTGTAACCATACGGTACCCCTGCCGCATTACGTCCAACAACGAGCCTTGTGTAGGCGTCCTTATCGTGGTCGCCCTCCTGTGGCATGTACCCTCTCGACCGAGCCACTTCGGTTCCATTTAGGTAAAGTGCGATTCCAGTTTCTCGCGCCCAGGTCACCATGACATACTGCCAGGCGTTGGATGACAAATCAGATTCGACCTGTCGATTAAAAAGAAAAGAAAATTCGGAATTGGTGTAAAATACGTACACTTAAATAAATACACTTTTCATAAAAGAGCAAAAACAAAAAAAATTAAAAAAAACAAACAAACAAAAAAATAAACCAAAGCAACAACAACAACAACAACAAAAGAGAATACAGCTATAGAAAATAAGCAAGCATTGCATGCATGTGGCTACTGCATTTATTAAGTTTATTCGGACCTTTTTGCCATACCTATCGCCTTTCCTCGAGTTCATTACTTAAACATATTCTCTTCTGAGTTTAAAAATAAATCGATATAAAAGTTATAAAATATGAACTCTAGTGTCTTTCCTTTAGGAATGTCGAACAAATTCTTCGCGGTCCGCGAGTCGCATTGTGCATTGTGATTGACTAAATACTAGGCACGCGCTGATTGGCTCCTTCACTCACTCAATCACTCGTGTTTCCTTTGACATATTGGCTACTGCAATATTTCATACGCAGTAGCCAAAAAAAACCATAGAACATCTCTCTCCCCACAAAGTACACTTGGTGAGCAATGCACTGGGTTATTCGCTAGATCCTTCGATTGATGAGGAGATAAACCGAGAAGGCCTCGGGTTCGTTTGTGTCAATGACTTGTTGCATATGCGAGGAACGTGTGGAATATGGGTTTCCTGCTTACGCTTACATATAGTAAGTTTACCACAGGTGACCCACAAGAAAAACATTTCTTTATCCTATTTCAAATAGCTTATTTATTTCAACGCCAAATTCTACCCCGTAGTGCCTAGGAGAGAAACAGTCAGGACACAACTTGACTCCAAATTCTGTGTTCTTATAAAACCGCCGACTGGTTAGCTCAGTGGTAGAGCACCGGACTAGCGTGCGGGAGGTCATGGGTTCAAACCCCGGCCGGAACAAGACTGAGAGTCTTCATGCTTGTCCAATACTCTGACAAATCTATGCACAGCATCGTATTAAAATGCATTGTGTTGTATTGTGTCGTTCTGGGATGCATTATTGATCTGTTTTTATGGCCTTATAATACAATACAATGCATTGCATAAATTTGTCGGAGTATTGGACAACCCTCAGAGTCTTAAAATATTTAAGAGAAAGTACTGCCTCAGGGTTGTATATAAGAGCCGGCAGCCGGCGAAGTTCGTCGGCTTCTCTGTCAGGTTTCGCCGGCTACTTTCATTGCTTCATTATCAGGTCTAAACTACTTAGTATCGTTTCGTATGGGTCCTTCGGACCCACAACCGTCTACTTTTCAAAAACCTCCGGCTACTTAAAACCTTAAAGAAAACCCTGCTGCCTGTGTCACAACGTCTACAAATGGTTAGACTTTCTAGTCTTCTCGGATAAGGACGATAAACCGTAGGCCACGCCTCAAACCCCTTCATAATTGATTCTGTGGGACGTTAAAGAGCCCACACACCGTTCGAAAAGAGTAAGGGACGTGGTTCCCAGTGTTGTGGTCTATCTCTCATCTAATGGTTAAATGCTCGGAGATGTTAGCTGCATAAGATACCCTAAAATCCGACGGTACATAACGTATAGTCTACGTGCAGCCGCACCCTCCCCACGAAGAAAAAAAACGGGAGGAGGGAACGTCTACGAAAACCTCCTCCCGTTTTTTCCTTCGGTGGGAGATTGCGGCTACACGTAGGCTACAAAAAGTAATGTATGTATGTACAAATGTATGTATGTACGTATGTAAATATTTTTAAGGGGAAGGTTGCACGAACAATTACATAGGGGGTAAATGAGACGTTATTTCCATGCGATTTCAACGTAATTTGTTATCTATCATGCAAATCGCGCAGCGTTTACAAGCAGGATATATTATTTCAGTCTCAACTAAATCAACTCTTTTTGCATGATTAAAGAAAAAACAAACAAGCAATCAAAAACAAAACAACAACAATAAAGATAAAAGAAAAAAACAAATCAATTTAGTTTTCGGTTCCATCCAATTCTGGATTGAACTTACCCGCCACACTTCGTCAGGAACCGAGACTACAGCGTACAGTTTACCGTCCTTCACGAACAACGTGAAGCCGCGTGACTCTTTATTAGAGCCACCGCTGTCCACAATGTAGTGGGGTTCATCTTTGTAGCCACTGGCAGCATCGTCCAGCTTGAATCGCAAACCGAATGTCAGACCCGTAGTACACTTGTCCGGGTTACTCAAGCATTCACCTAAAATGAGCATATTTATTTTATTTGACCAAACAATAACGTAATAAAACATGAAACAATGGAAAATGACATTAAGTAATGGTCCGCGTAAGAACTAGGCAAAAGAACAATAGGCTAGTGCAATAGCTCTAACTTTTGATTGGCGCATAGAACAATGCTAATATTTGACCGTGAGGTAGACAGGAGGGACCAAGGGAAAATTAAGGAGAAAAATGTTGTTTATGTCGGGTTTTTCATTGGTTTTTCGGCGATTTTTGGCCGTCCGCCAATCAGATTCGTCGATTTAATTGATATTAACAATTAAAAGTTCACACTTTTGAATCGATTTTGCGTTTGACCTGCCTAGTTCTTACGCGGATCATTACTTAATTATGTACACTCTAATAAAATTCCAGGTGAGCTTTCGCGCGAAAACATATCTTCACACGTGAAAATAACATTCTATCTTCAGACCTGAATTATCATAAACTGTTCCCTTGGTTACATCGGGCCTCAGGACCACACAATTGAAATTTAAGTAATGGTCCGGCTAAGAAGCAGGCAGAAAAACAATAGCGCTCGGCAATAGTGTCAGTTAATTTTGTGGTGCTAATTGGCGCATAGAGCAAAAGCCAAATTTGGCCGAGAGACAGAAAATAGGGGCATGGAAAAGACAAAGTCTAAACATGACGTTTCTTGAAGTTTTTAATGGTTTTTTCGAGTTTTTTTTGGGTATTAGCCAATTAAATGAGGCGATTTAAATGGAATTAACAATTAACTGTTCGCACATTTTTAATGAGTTTTGCCGTACGCCTGCCTACATTTTAGTCGGACCATTACTTAAAGTGAAATGGTTTGGTATCAATGAATTTATAAATTAAAAGGAGATATTATGGCCGCCTAGAAATTTATTATTATCATCATCATCACCATCATCATCAAATAAATAAATAAATAAATCAATAAACCGTAGGACCCGTCTCACAACACTTGTTCCTAATAATCTGTGGGACGTTAAAGAACCGACACACTGTTCGAAAAGAGTAGGGGACTTAGTTCTCGGTGTGGTGGTCTATCTCTACCTCTGGTTTCATCTGACAATTCATGCATGGGTTGGGTGGGTATTTGAGATCATATATGGACTGATAGCGGCAGCCAGAGGCGCCTTTACCTGCTGACGTCCGATCTCACCCAATTGAAGTGTAAAGCGCCTTTGAACATATTCAGATGAAAAAGTGCGCTATATAAATTCATTATCATTATCATTACTATTATTATGATTATCATCATAATAATCATTATTGGCTAGTTTCTGCGTTCACCTTCATAGTTTCCCATATCCAGCCAGGAATCATTCCCGTTCAACAGCAGCCCTCCATCCACAGACGCGATTGACCCGTGGGCCTCTGGGACAGGATCATCCCCAACCAAGCGGCCATTTTCTACTTTGCGCAACACCCACATTTTCTTGTACCGCAACTTTGGAGCTAAGGGCAACGATCAAAGCACATGGTTTAAACATTGGAAGGGATTATTACAACGCTATGTTAACAAGCGAGACAGAGGCCATGTTAAGGAGAGAGGTGATTGGCTGATTCATTGATCTGTCAACCAATCTGCTAGCCAGGCTGACTAGTACTGAATAAACTTTTCAGCGGATAATTGATTGATGGATTGTTTGACTTATAAACCCTTCAAATGTTTGATGGACTCATTGAATTATTCAGCGACTAATTGATTGATTGACTAGCCAGCTAGTACGCCATTGAACAATAGCGTTAATGAGAAAAACAATGAATATGCACTTGCAAAAAAACAATTTCGTGGGTTTCTTCACCGTCCTCTGCAAAACAACAACATGAAATGGGCATTTTCAAAGTTTTGTACAGAACGCGAGCAAAAGAGGTTAAATTTGCTTTGAAGAATTCCAGGATAAATAAAAGTAGTAGGCATTCTGCTACTTCGCAGGAGACAGCGATAACGCAATTTCTTTTGATCAAAACAGGCGCGAAAAGCCATATCAGCGACAGAAATTTCTTTTCCGAGCAGTGCCGTCCAAAACGTTGCCGTCCTGTTTGCTTTAAGTCCCTAATACTTACGAGGTACGGTAACAACAAGGCTGTTACAAGGCTTGCGGCCATCGGTGGGCGTCACAGGGAATGGTTTGTTCCAGTCGTTGATCTTTAGTGAAATGTTAGTCTCTCTATCGTGAGCTTCAAAGAACACAGGCTTGATTGGAGCTCCGTCTGTCGACATAGACATCAGTGTCACCTCCAGGGTGGAGTCGGGCACGATTGGGAATCCCTGAGGGTTCCCCTTATCGGGTTTTAAAATGATGGATCGCCCCACTTCGTTTGTAACACACAAAGAGGCGTAATAAATTTTTGCTGACACTGTGAAACACAAAAAGAGAGATAAAGAGATGTTATTGCTTTTTGCATGAGCAGCTCAGGATTAGACCCTTAAATACCTCCACTTTAACCATGCATACTTCACAGCTGGATAAAAGAGTGATTTTACATCAGAAACTGATAGTTGATAAAGAACTATGGCGCTGTTTGTTTACTGTTCAGTGTGGTTATGACTTTTTCATTTGTGAATCAAACCATGAAGTGTAGTTAACCTTTGGAAAGCTACTGAATAGTACTGTACTGTGGTACTGTTTGTTTAACCTTACAGTGTGATTCTAACCTTTTCATCTGTGGATCAAACCATGCAGTGTGACCATTCTTTGGAAGGATACGGAACAGTAACGTACCGTTGTTTTACTAGACAGTGTGGTTCTAAATTTACACCTGATCTGTGAGTAATACTACGCTGTGCGACCGCTCAGACGCATTTGAAGCCCGGTCTTTGTTATTCGAGTGAAGACCAGAAATGCATCGGCGTTCGCAGCCTCGTAAAAAAACCAGCGACCATGGAATGTCTATCTGCGTTAAAAGTTGATATACTTATTATATCTCTCAGTTAGTACGCGCGCTGTGATTGGCCAATTTAAACCAATTTAAACCAATTTAAAGTTTGCTTTGGTCGCCAAAATGACTCTAGAGATATAATAAATATCTTACACACCTCGTTTACTCGTTTGGTGCTGTAAGTTACGAATCCTCGTTTTTTCCGGTCCGTAACTCACGGTACGGACCTCGAACTCGGTTAATAAGAGGTACTTACGTCCACTCCAGAAAAAAATGTAGGCAGCATTGACATCATCTTGTGATAAACATCCGGCAAACGTCGTCATAGAAGCCATGTTAAAGCGGTCAGGGTGGAACGGCCCGTTATTCCCTACTTCCCGACCAATCACAAAGTTTTCTTTCAATGGGTTCACAGTGGTGTTCTCCACTGGTGCCCCCGTGGCGTTGTTGGAGCGTAACTGTGCGTTGTAATAGAGTTTGAGACCGTCGCGTTTGTGCCACGTGATCATGACGTAAGCCCATTCATTCAACAGCACGTCGCTGTGGACCTGCAATTGCAAACAGAAAATAAACATTTAAGGCCTCGTTCCTCGTTCCCTTGTTCCCTCGTTCCTCTGTGAAAACGATTAGCCAGTGGACTCCAAGACACATTTAATCTTCTTAACAACTGATAAGACCCTTAATGTCGCTGCGTTTTTGTTTCCAATGCTGGCGATATTGTTTAATTTGTTTCTTCGGAAGTGATCTATTGGTCCCCTTGATCAATGAACTTCGAAAGCTGGGTGCTGTCGCTGGAGAAACCCCTAAAGGCTCGCCGGATCCTTGCGCGTGGCGCGCGCGAGTGCCATGCGCGAGGATCGAGTCCACACCCACACCTCCTCAGTTTTACGATGACATGATAAGCATTCTTATTCTATTAAAACAATATATTAGAGCACTTAGCCCTTACCATCCATTCCCTGTCGGCAATCCTTACAAGAGCTACTAACTTTCCTTGTTGGGTATACAACGAAACTCCACGCGTGCTTGAAGTATGCGCACCGGTGTCTATAATATACCGCGGTTCATCTTCCGACATAAGACCGTCAAACTTAAGCTTGGTCCCGAAAGAGAGTCCATCGGGACAGTTCTCGGGATTTATAACACAGTCATCTGGCGGGATCTGAGCAACCGCATGCGAATCGCGTCCATCGAATTCCAACCCATCTTCCACAACGGTGATTTCTCCATGAGTCCTTAGATCAGGATTTCCTGGGATCTCTGACGCGCGCGCCGAGTGCTGACCACGCGCGTGGAAGATAATGCTACTGTCAGATAGTTTCTTAGCGGCCAGAGGGTGTACATTGTGGGTTTGACTGTCTTTCACCGCCTTCATGGACCATGAATGGACTGGTTTCACAGAGGGAGCTTAAGAGGGAAAACAAATTTTTAACTAAGAAGAATTCTTCTAACCGATGCTGGGCAAAAGTTTGAGATTTCCCAAACAGATCAATTATTTGCCGAGACAGAAGAAAAGTAATTATAAGCAAACAAACGAGTGATGCCGAGTTCAATTAAAGTAGAAGGGATTTAAACGATGTTAAGCAAAAATCGCAGTTCCTCGAACAGATTTACAGGATCTAGCAATACGTCTCCCGCAAAACCTCGGGAAGCCAGTTTTTGAAGAATTCGCAATGGTTTTCCCTATATGAACTTAAATCCCATTATTATATGGCAAAGCCAGTCTTAGGCAAATCCCTGTGCTCTGATTGGTTCTTTCTCGGTCAGGATTTTGCAGTACGGACCGTTTCCATGGAAACGGTCCAACCCGTGTATTTTTGTTTTGGAGCGAAGCCGGCAAATTCAAAATTTGCAACAAAACAGCGAAAAAAACTGAATATTGTCATTCTTCACAGTGAAACTACCAGAAGAAGCTAAGAAGATTGAAATTTTTCCGAAATTTCAAAGATGGATGAAGAAGACGAACATTAACTATCAGAAATAGAGTACTATATAATAAACAACTTACTAACCGAGCTTGCTCGGGCCGTACTGGAGAATATTGGCCCTCGGTCGTGGCAGTACGGACCTCGCTTCGCTCGGTCCGTACTGCCTCGACCTCGGGCCAATATTCCCCAGTACGGCCCTCGCGCTCGGTTAGTAAGCGGTTATTATTGTATTCGTTCTAAGACTGCGTGTGGTTTGTATACCATTGCAGTGCTCCAAGCTAAGTTTTTTTGTGAATCGCCTTTTGGCGACCTTCAGTTCTAAAAAGGTCGCCAAGGATATTTTGGTCGCCATTTTTTAAAGACCAGTTTTCATTTTTCTGATACACATTATGCCAAATAAAATGAAGTGGAAACCGCTGACAATATTGTAACAAAATGATTGTTGCGTGAGCGAATAGCTCAGCGAAAACGATGTTTTTAAAGTCCAAGAGCCGGAAATGACGAAAGAAAAACTAAACAGTTTTGTGGTCGTAAATTTTTGTTATTTTTGGATATGAAAACAAATCAAATGGCCAGGAAATAGGTCGCCAAAATTGGCGACCTTCCTGACAGTTTTGGTCGTCAATATTTTTTTGAACTCGCCATGGCGACCAAACGGTCGCAACTTGGAGCGCTGCATTGGTTAGACATTGCACAAAATTCATTGTCACTTTACCGCTCACCATACAAAAGATCGAAATTTCAAACTGTTACAATGATAACAATAATAATAATAATAATAATAATAATAATAATAATAATAATAATAATAATAATAATAATTAATATATACCAACTCAGCAACCTTGGCATTTTGAACAATCTGATTGGCTCTCCACCTCGGGATACTCAACATTGTCATATACCTAAACTCCCACTCAAAAAAAGTAGCACTGTGATTGTTGATTCTTGGTCACGTGCCCCCGATGAAATTTAAATGTATCCCGACTGGTATACAATTGCGCAGTTGTTGCCCGCGCGCCAGTTGTGCCGTCTTTGTTTGTTTTTGCTATATTTTGTTTAAGGGAAAGTCTAAATATATAACAAAGCAGGTACAAATACAAGAGAAACATTCATTCGTTTCGACGAAAGGTTAACACTTGAACCCTTCGCTTCCCTCTAATTGTATTGTAGGTAGACCTTAAATTTCCCACAAATTTCCTTATTAAAGAGAAATTCAAATTTTATTAAAGATCATAGCAGAATCAGGACGTTTTTTTTTCCTTGAACCTAGCGCAATATCCTAGCTCCCTAGAGTCTCCTGTAGCTTAGAGGTAGAAAACAAATTAATTGAAATAAATTAATCTTATTCGTGACAAGGTCCCTTCAGCGTACTCTGTTGTTTCCCATTTTTCTTTGTAACGAAACATGTACAACAATCTGACTTACCAGGGGCAGTGATGGTCATATTTATCACCTCATCCGAAAATTCTCTTGGAGTGACAGACACTTTATTGACATCGCCGTTGAGCTCCAGGATATTCATGGTCTCTAAGTCTTGGGCCTCGAACGTTATTGAGTCCGAGATCACACTGCTCTTTGGAAAGACCATCGAAACTTTGAGATATTTGTTCGGTTTGACAACGTAACCTCCTTTACGTCCCTTTGATGGTATAACCCTGACTTCCCGACCGACTTTGTCGTGGAGTACCAAAGTGATATAGCGTTCCACGGGTCCTGATGTACCATCTGCGGGAAACCAACAAATGGGTAACGCAATGTGAGCTTCATAAATTTGTTAGTATAACTCGTAATTGTAATTGTGAAGAATAGACTTCCCAGCAGCGGAAAAGATTAATCGAGGCTTGACTGTCTCTTTGGTTACAACTACTGCTAAGCATTGGGCCGTTCCTTTGGTTTTCAGTAAATTTAGCCTTAATTTGTTCACTCTACCGCTGAGTGCGTTTACAACCATTTTCATCCGCGAATGAAACTAAACAAAGTATCACTAGTCAAGAAGCAGCCTCACGGCACTGTACTTTTGTACTATTTTGTTCTGGAAAATCGAAATGCACCTATCAGAGCGTACCACCAAATCTCCATAACGGTGCACCCCAGCCAGTCGACCCCATCGTCCGAAGAAGATCAGCAGCAAGCATACGAAACGTCGCGATCCACATGCAAGTGACTACGTCGTGAAGCAATTTCGTACAACTACTACTGTACATGCTTTTAACTTCTTCATTGTTTTGTGGACTAGAAGCAGGATTAAAGCTGAACACGATAAGCAACTGGAAGACAAAGTAGGTGAAATAAGGCGGACGAAATGTGATCAAATTTAGGTATCCCAAAAATTCATCGAGCAATAGGGACTTTCTGCAGCGATCAGTTTGGCAATTAGGAATGCCAAAGAGAAGAGGATAGCTGTAATCCAAATGTGAAGTCACTAATGTATGAACAATTCTTTTCCTTTAATCCAGGATGGAGGAATTTTCTAACTTGGCGAGTTTTATACAACCCAGAGAAGGCCTTGCCACATGACTTGGCAACGTGAATGGACATGGACATGTTAGAATCGTAACAGGAACCTAAACTACGAACTCTGAGGAGGGACTGAATGATACAGTCCCTAAAAGAGATAGAATCAATTGGTATTCTTGACAGTTGTTGGCGAAAACCAAGATTTAAAAATTCTGTTTTCGAGTCGTTTATTAGCAGGCGATTATGAAGTAGCCATGCACGAAGATCAGAAACGCAAGACTCAATAGCAGCTGGGGAACAGTATTGTGTGGAACCATTAACAGGCCTGAACGAGAGATAGAGCTGCGTGTCATCAACATATCCATGAACAGAGGGAAGACGGTTAGCATTTACGTGGTAGAGCCGAGGAACAAATAAAATGACAAAACAGGGTCCACACAGCTGCCTTGTAGGACAGCGCAGTTCAATTGAACTGAATCATCTCAGGATTGATCATTGACGAGAACTCACTGCTTTTGATCCAACAAATAAGATGCGAACCAGTGAAGGGCTGAAGCAGTGATTCCAAGGGCACTAAGGAGAATCTGAAGGTTGATTGTGTCGAAAGCCGCACTTAAATAAATCGAGTAGCGCTTGAAGAGTAATTTCTTGATTGTCAATGAACATGAGAGAATTGCTTCAAACCTTGAGCAGAGCACTTTCAGTTGAGTGGAACTTAATAAGCCTGATTGGAATTTAGTTAAAGGAGCATTGCGTTTACAATGTGGAAGCAATTGAGCAAGAGCTGCCCTTATAACAATTTTAGAAGTGAAAGGCAGATTGCGAACCAGACGGAAATTTTTATACGTTAACTCAAGGTAGAGTAGAGGTTTCACGATCTCGGTTTTTCAATTCTCGGAGACGTAGGCGTGGACGCAAGATAGATTAACTACGTTAGTAATGAACGGAGCAAGAACATAAAGGCAAGACTTAACCAGCCATGTAGGGAGAGGATCCAGGGAGCACGAGGCATTGGACGAGGCAAGGATAAGTTTGCGAACGTCATCAATTGATAAAGGCGAAGAACTATCACGGTTGAATCAGCAACATTGGCACGAAGAGGATTAACTTGAATATTCAATTTTCTGAAAAAAAAATTCTTCAAACTTATTAGCAAGAAGAACTGGATCATCGAGAGCTGGTAGAGCAGTCACTAGTAGGACAATTACAAAGAAATCTAACCAATTTAAAAAAAATGTCTTGGAATAACCACCACATTAATCAATCAAGTCAAGTAGGAATTCTGCGTAGATTCAAGAAGTGTAAATAAAATGCGTATTGCAGACTTTCCGATATGCAAGCCTATCAGATGATGTACCACTTTTAAGAGCTTTCCGTTCAGTTTTACGAAGAACATGCTTTAGGTTGAGGTTGCAGAAGATCATCATTAAGCCATGGTATTTTTCAACGAGCAGGCCGGAAGAGCCTTCCTCTTCAAGGGCGCACGTTCCTCCAGGATTTCGGATAGAGCTGAAGAATAGACCGAATGCATAAATGGCGGCCAAAAAATTATTCTTTTGTTTATGTGCCAATTAGACTCACTAGCATCGTTTGCATGGACAAAATTCAAAAGAAATGTTGCTTGAGAGCGAGGTTAGTGACTTTAATTAGCATATAAACAAAAGAATATATTTTTGGCCACTATTTGTGCATTTGGTCTATAGTGCTTGAACAGTCCATCCACGTCGTTCCAACTCATGACGCTACACAAAGTGGACGACACGATGTCTGATCTAAATGTATCAATGTCAATGTCCTTTAACGAAATGATTCAAACGTCTTAGATGGGAACGGACTTGGGAAGTAAACAAAGCACTCGTTAGCCTGTTGATTTTATTATGAAAATTTGGTTCGAAAATTTAAAATCAGTGGGTAAAACCATCCTCTTGAGATCATTTTTCGGAGAGCTACTCAAGTATCATGTTCTCGTGATGTTTGTTTTCCCCACTTTCCAGGGAATTTCTAAATTAAAACTTACTTGTCAGAGATATAACAATATCAGTCACATTGTCCTTAAACTTGGCCGGTTTGACTATGATGCTCTTACGGTTGTTAATCAGCATCGATGAATGTGAATCAGGGTCGAAGGCCCTGAGCAGCAGGGGCTCAGAACTCTGGAACTCTCGTGTGATCTTCATAATTGAGCCGGTGCCAATGTGGAAGCCCTCGTTGAGCGCCTTATAGCTTGGAGCTATGATGGACTTCTTGCCAGCGCGGTTTCGTACTTTTAAGGTTACGAAGTAGGTTGAAGGCTTCTCCACGAGGTGTCCTGTGAGAAATGTTAGACACATTTTGAGAAGTAAATCGGTTTGAGAAGCGCCGTTTATATCTATCAAGCCCTCCCTAGACAAGACAACACAACACAAAACAATACAGTAAAATACAATAAAATACAATAACTTTATTTAAAAAAGAAAGCGCATTAACCTATCACAGTTTTCTAACTTGCGGTCCTCAGAACAAACTTCACAAAGGTCGACCACACCACCGGGGTTTACGTCCTCTACTCTTTTCAAACAGTGTTGTGGAATCATTTAACGTCCCACAAGAACAGTGCTGTGAATGTCTAGCAATTTGCAGATGTCACAACAAATGCAGCACATTCTCCTCATTTATTTTAAAACCTTGAGTATTGGTCCTCCCGCACGACAAATCAGCGCTCTACCAACTGAGCGAACCGGACGGCGGTTGTACCCCTCCCCCCAGTCAGACGACGTGCTTCTAATTCGATACCCGTTCATGATAAAAAATGTTCATATTTCACTTTAAGGGTTATCTTCTTGAACCACGCAACGCAATGCACTTTGTACAACTCTTCTTTGACTGGTTTAAATTATTTAGAATTATGCGATCATAAACGAACAAAACGTTTAATAGAAGTAGATAACTAAAAACACTGTTTCTCTTACTTCGGTCCTATAAAACATTAACGTTTCACATTCAAAGCTCAGGTTTCACTTTAGGGTTCAACTTCACGTACAAACGAACTGCAGCGCACATTGTGCAAGACCGATCAGTGCAAGCTTCGCGTCAAGCTCGGTCAATTATCAGCCTATTACGAAAGTTAAATGCTGAGGGAAACTGAAACATTTCGGTGTTTCACCTAACCTGGTAACATAAAACGTACATAATAAAACATAAAAAGTAAAGTTAGTCGTTTCCAATCATGCTCTACGACGGTCGACCACTTTAAACCGGGTGAAACGTACTACCGTATTTGCTGGGAATCCAATGTGGCCATAAAGAAAGAATTCCGACTGAAGATGAATTTAACGCATGGTATGTGTACTTACCGCTGTACGAAGGTATTGTGGTTTTCTTTTTCCCTGCAACTGAATACAAACAAAGAAAAAAGTAAAAATCTCGAAAAGTTACGCCTAAAACAATAATAGATACATGCTAAAAAGTTAACATCAGACAGCTGGACACACTTTTAGATGGAGACGACGTCTGGTAGATTTTTTGGAAAGCAATTAAACTTTTTGTTAAGGTAAATTAAAACGTTTGGCAGTCGCTTAAGAGAGGTGAACGCGTAATGGAAGCTTAATTTATAATTCTATCCTAAAATTAAACGACAAGCTGATTTTGGGCTTCCAAGAAAATCAATCCTTTTTTTTCATGACATTGTTATATTAAGAAACCATTTAACCATGTACACTGTGTGTGACTTTCTGAAAGAATATTAAATAAATGAGTGGAGAGGTTGACTGTGAGTGTAGGTTGGAGGCCATTACCAGGACTAATTTGTGCCTTTTCTAATTTAGTTGGTAAGGAAAATTTTACATTTGACAGGGAAAAGTCAGGGGAAAATCAGGGAATTTCAAGATCCTGTGGTGTGGCAACCATGACTAGATTCTAAGCCTAAAAGAAGAAATGGTATTGTTCAGAGCTGAGGAATTTTTACCACCTCTGATACAAACACTATTCAGAAGAAAACTGTATTGCTTGTAGTAGTAGAGGAAAAATACCTTCTCCCAGATTAGGACATACACCCCCACCCCACAACATATATATTACGAGATTTTTAAAACTAGCTTCACGAGTTTTTTAAAACTAGCTTCGCGAGGTTTTGCGTGAGTCGTATTTCTAGTTTTACCCTACAACTGTTTCGGGACTTTGACTTCTGGCCACTCAATAGAAGGTGGCCTCTTAACCCTTTAAGCCCCCATAGTGTCTTTATAGCTAACGCCAGACGATTTTATTCGTCACAGGGAGACCCCTCGGGGCTTTAAGGGTTAATAGAGGTTTTACTGTGCAATTAACAGACCACGTACCTTGTGTACCCACGTTAAGAACTATCCGTTTATCCTTGATAGGCGATGGTACCACAGTGCAGCTCAACGAGTCGTTAAGTGACAGCGGAGAATGCGAACCGTCCGCGGTGAAAGCTGCCAGCTTGATTGGTTGCGCACTCTCCGTTCCTTTCTTTATAGCCATCATAAAGTTTTTTTTCACTTTCCATCCATTTTTCGGATTGTGATCGCTCGCTTCAATCACCGCGTCCTGTCCGGCTCTGTTTTTGAAGAGAACAGAGACGTAATACTGCTTTCCCCCGCCTAAGAAAAAGAAAGGCAATTAACAGTTATTAAGTGGTGGCAACAAAGAATGAAGGCAAGTGTTTTCGTATTCAAATATCTTAATTGCAGAAAAAAGTTAACTTACCAAATGGGCAACAACGTTAGGACGACAATACAGTTATGAAAATGTGCAGGGGTTCCGTTAGCGGCCGGACACCGGGCGGAACACCCGTTCGTCTGGTGTACAACACCATATAAGTCACAGAAAAAAAAAATAATAGTAAGATATATTATTATTCATTCAAAACATTTCCCCGATTCTGATTGGCTAAAAGTACACGTTTAATTCCCCATAACCAGTTACTGATGACCAAATATCAAAGAAGTTTGAATTTAACGAGGAAATGACGTCAAAAATGCAGCGTTTTCGCAGGTTAAGGCACCGTTAACCGAGAAGACCTGGGGACGAGCTTGTGTTATTTTGTTGTTTTGTTATATTGCTGGTGGGTGTGAAATTTGTGAAAATAAAGCTCATTCTCTCCTTTAAGTGTTTGAAAATATTTTGATAAATAATAAAGAAATTAATGAATTCGGCTTTCGTAGGATATGAAGAATTAAGCGGATCTCGGAAGGGTGTTATCCACCTCGGCCTACGACCTCGGTGGATAACACCTTCCTCGATCCGCTTAATTCTTGAAATCCTACTCAGCCTCATTCATTAATTGCTAACTATTGCGTGTCCTAAGCGCCCACGTCCGCTTGTTGAACCTATAAAACCGTTACTTAAAAAAGTTACCGAAAACACTGAATGTCAAAGGAAAAAAAATAAATACAACGAAAACAACAACAAATCGACAGCGAAATACTGGCTTACAGCTTATTTCATGCGAAAAATGGCAAGAAATGTTGAGGTGGAGGTTCGTGCTATCTGTGTTAGCCGAAGTATGACGTAAGGTTTTAAGCAATCAATTTAAATTAAAGAAATAGCTTTTAACAAATGACATACCATATCGCATCAAGAATGCCATGAAGGTGCTGTATGATAATAGTAACAATGAAGATAATACTGATAATAATAACATTGCCAGGAAGGGGTCGGAAAAACTGACTTGGCATGTGGATCTTCGAACAGAAGTAGAATTGTAATCAAACCTCACGTTATGACTCAATGGGGAGTAAAACATCGAGCGATCTTAATAATAATAATAATAATAATAATAATAATAATAATAATAATAATAAGAAATTGAAAAGAAAATAATAATAAGAAATTGACAGCATTACATGAACGAATGGCGGACCACATGAATGATTTGATCAACAACAGGGTCACCATACCTGTATGGATGACAACTGGAAGGACTGTGCTGTGTCAGAAAGACCAAGAAAGAGGTAGTGCTGTTGATAACTATCGACCCATATCCTGTCTACCACTTGCTTGGAAATTGATGACAGGGATCATAGCTGATAGTATGTATGAGTTCTTTGTAGAAAACGATGCTTTGCCTGTAGAACAGAAGGGGTGTAGGAGAAAGAGTAGAGGCACAAAAGATCAGTTGTTGATTGATAAGATGGTCCTTGCTGATTGCAAAAGAAAGCATAAGAACTTGGCTATGGCGTGGGTGGACTATAAGAAAGCATATGATATGGTGCCTCACTCTTGGATTATTGAAAGCCTAAAAATGGCACAAGTGGCGGAAAATATAATAACTTTTCTGCAGAAATCTATGGTAAATTGGAAGACAGAGCTGACTTCTTGTGGAGAGACACTTGGTGTAGTTGATATTAAGCGGGGTATCTTTCAAGGAGACAGTCTGTCCCCCCTTATCTTCACTGTTTGCATGGTACCCTTGACCAAGATCTTGCAAGATGCGAAAGCTGGATATACATTAGGAGATGTCAAAATAAATCATTTGTTCTTTATGGATGACTTGAAGGTTTATGGCAAGGATAAAGCAGAGATTGAAAGCCTTGTTTCGACGGTACAGTTGATTAGCCAAGATATAGGAATGGAATTTGGGGTAAAGAAATGTGGTGTTGTGGTACTGAAGCGGGGGAAGTTGTGCAAAAGTGAGGGTATTAACTTGTTAAATGGACAGACGATAAAGGAAGTTGATGAAGAAGGTTACAAGTATCTGGGCATTCTAGAGCTGGACAAGTTTAAGGAAAGGGAAATGAAAGAAATATTTCGAACAGAGTACTTAAGGCGGTTTAAACTTGTCATGAAATCTCAGCTCAATGGTAAGAACAAAATCAAAGCAGTAAATACTTGGGCTGTGTCGCTCATGAGGTATGGAGCAGGAACAATTAATTGGAATAAGGAGGAACTTCAGGAAATAGATAGGAAGTCTAGAAAAATCATGACAATGAATAAGGAACTACACCCTAGAAGTGATGTTGCCAGAATATACGTACCCAGAAAGAAGGGAGGAAGAGGCTTGATCAGTTGCAAGTGTTGCGTTAGGAGGGAAGAGAACAACTTGAGTTGGTATGTAAGGAATAGTGAAGAGGTATTACTCAGGAAAGTTGGAGATAGTAATGTAGTCAACATCTCAGACGCTGTGGACCCAAAGAAGTTCAAAGTGAATGAAGTAAAGGAGATGGAGAATGAATGGAAGCGGAAAAGAATGCATGGGCAGTATGTGAGAGAAAAGGAAGGTATTGATTGGGATAGAACTTGGCAGTGGATTGCTAAAGGAGATTTGAAAGGATGTACTGAGGCCCTGATATGCAGCGCTCAGGAACAATCTTTGAGAACAAATTATACGAGATTTCATATTGATCACACAGCAGAATCCCCTTTGTGTAGAATGTGCGGTAGTAAGGGAGAAACGGTGGCCCATGTGGTGAGTGAATGCAGTAAGTTGGCGCAGACAGAATATAAAGGCAGGCATGATAACGTGGCACGGTATATTCACTGGCAACTTTGTGGTAAATGTGGATTGGAAAGAGCTAATTGCTGGTATGAACAGAAACCGGAGGGAGTGGTGGAGAGTGAAAATTTCAAAATACTGTGGGACTTCATAATCCAGTGTGATCGGAAAATCGAGGCTAGAAGACCAGACATTGTCTTTATTGATAAGAAGGAGAGAGAGGTTGTTGTGATTGATGTTGCCATCCCAGGTGATGACAGGGTGAAAGAGAAGGAACTCGAGAAGGTAGAGAAATACCAACTATTGAAAAATGAAATTGCAAAAGTCTGGTGCATGCGAAAAGTCATCGTAGTGCCTGTTGTCATTGGGGCTCTTGGAGCCGTATCAGTCAACTTTAAGGAGCACATGAAGCGAATCGGCTTGAACGTGAAGCTGGAAGTTATCCAGAAAACAGCACTGTTGGGGACAGCAAAGATACTAAGGAAAGTACTGACTCTGTAAAAAAAGAAGGAAAAGAGAGTCCTGGGACCTGTGGTGACTTGTTGTAACCCGCTCCAAAGGACTATATACCAGGCTGAACATCCTAGTTTAGCCTGAGTCTACAAGGAATGGACATAATAATAAAATAACAATAATGATGATGGTGATGGTGATGATGATGATAATAATATTTAGCAATTAATGAATGAGGCTGAGTAGGATTTCAAGAATTAAGCGGATCAACGAAGGTGTTATCCACCGAGGCCGTAGGCCGAGGTGGATAACACCCTTCCGAGATCCGCTTAATTCTTCATATCCTACGAAAGCCGAATTCATTAATTGCTTTATTATTTATCAAAATATTTTCAAATACTTAAGAGCGTGTCTCCGTAAAAACCGACCAGTGATTTTGGATCAAAAAATTAAATTCCCTTATATTCTGGGATATTAAAGCCTTTACCTTAGTAGTTGCAAAAATACACTTCGTTTGACCGAAAGTGATAAATATATTTTTTTACGAATTTTTGAATTTCCGGACGATTAGCGCCGGCGTCATAGCCGTTCAAAGTGCAAAAATCGCTAATATTGACCGCACTCTAGAAAACGAACACCTGGCTCAAAAATCCTGATTTTCTTTTCCGTATACAGATACACAACTGTAGATTTCCTAGCCATTTCACAGTTCCGAATTATTTATTTATTTCAACGGCAATGATTTTTTCCCCAGCACGTGTTTTCGGCTTTTCATCAAAACACGAAAGTTGCTCAACTTTGAGGGTAATTTTAAAAAGTGTGGCACCTTTCTGAACTTCGCTATCTGTATGAATACAATCTAGAAATGATAGTAAAACTCAACAAGGAATAACATTTTTGTGCTCTCCACGTTTTCGGAATAGACCGCCGTTTGAATTTCCAGAAATTTCGTAAACCTGATAATTAACAAACACTCGCCTTGTCGATCTGCTTGTCAAAGTCAAACTTCATTTGATGGCGTGATGGGTCTTATCCAAGTTCTTTCACATTTTAAGGTTATTTCTGAATCATCTGAAACTATATTGGCCGTTGATTCCATGTCCTTGGTCCGTTTAAGAAGTTATTTTGTTTATAAAATGGCAGTATCCGCAAGCGTGACTGGTTCGTGACACCGTCCTGAAAGGTCTTTTGTTAAAATTAGTTGGATGCAATCTTGTTCATCGAGATTACTCTTCAAGACATGGCGGTGAAATTTCTAGGGCAAATAAAACACTTTTCTTTGCAAATACGACGCGATGCGTCGCTGACAAAGCGTTTTAACCCAGTCTCCTGACAAACTTGAAAAATGCGTGACTTTGTATTTCATCCCCAGTTCTCCTGCACTGGGTGATGACCTGATACGGTAATTATAATTAACAAATACTGGCTCGCTCACTTGCTTTATTAACTTTTTAGGTTGTAATGTCCGTCTTTGATTTTGTAGAGGATATTTTTGCTCCTGAAGTAACTGCTTTAACTCAAAAAAACATCGAAATTATCTCTCACTTTGAAAAATAGAACGCTATGAATCAACGTAAAAAATAGACAGTTCTGTAAAGAGATTCTAAGCACCTTTACCATCTTGCAAAAATCCAGGAATACTAGCTTGTGTATTTTTGAACATCTGTGTTGTAACAAATATACTTGTCCTAATTATACTAACGCGCTGGTCCAAACAATGTAAAACAAGAATGTTCATTTCATACTTGTTATTTACTCAAACCAAGATTTCTACACTTACATCGTGGCACTGTTGCCAAAAAATATAACTGCTTATGATAAAAATAGTCGGAAAAATAAATTCCTTATGGAACGATTCCCTTTCAAGGTTTTACAACAACGTTGAATGGTTATTCCCTCGACCTTCTCTTTCAGTCTTTATTTATAATTAGATTTACAGTTTGTTACACAATTCGGAATACTTGACCATGACATTTACCTAGGTTTTATGAGTTCTTTTATTCTATTGAAAGTTACAAAGTAAAGGCGCCTCACATACGTCGGTACTTCGAAATGATCATATCATCATTATCTTAAAGACAAAACCTTTTTAAACCCCCCTCTTCATCAGTACTCCGTGTTACGGGTATTTATAGCTACTTGAAGCTACACGGAAAGAATTTGTCACACCTGGCCATGGGCATCAATCTCGAGACCTCTCACACAGAAGACTCCAAGTGCTACGCAATAACCAACTGTGCCATTGAGGGAGCAGGGTTGGCGCAGTGGTGAGAGCGCTCGCCTTCCACCAATGTGGCCCGGGTTCGATTCCCGGCCCCGGCGTCATATGTGGACTGAGTTTGTTGGTTCTCTACTCTGCTCCGAGAAGTTTTTCTCCGGGTACTCCGGTTTTCCCCTCTCCACAAAAACCAACATTTGATTTGATTTGATTTGATTTGTGCTTTACAGTGTCCCCAATTAGTACGTCAGTGCTAGATACAGTTGACACTCAAATAAAGTTCATTATTATTATTATTATTAATCGCTGCTCCTCAAAAAAGAGAAAACGTAAAATATTGTGTAGTAGAATGCTTACCTGACCCAATGGGAATTGTGATTCCAAAAATTGCGTGAATATTCTTGGAAATCTCCAAGTTGATAACATGATCATTTTTTAGCTTTTTCCTTGCTCCTGAATGAAAAGGATATTGACATGTCCTCAAAGGACGCCAGTTGCGACCCAAATTATGTCTGTGTTTTGGACACACGAACATTTCTTCTTGCCGGTGTGGCGGCACATCGAATAGCCCCCCCCCCCCCCCCCTGACTAGTATCAGTTCGTACTCCATCATTCCTCATAGTTTTGAAAGATGGCACGTTTTCAAGTGGATCGTTATATCTTCCTGGCATTCTCACAACCTACATACTGTATCCGAACCTCGAAAACCTCCACAATTAGATTTTCCGAAGCCCGAGAAAGAACACTTTACTGTATCAGTAGCCATGTTACCCCTTGTTTGTTTTGTGTCCAGTCCAGGAGGCCTGGGGATGAAATACAAAGTCACGCATATCTCAACTTTAATCTGAACTGGGTTAAGTCGCTTTGTTAGCGACTCATCGCGTTTTCTTTGCAAAGAAAAGTGTTTTATTTGGCCTAGAAATTTCACCGCCATGTCTTGAAGAGTAATCCCAATGGACAAGATTGCATCCAACTAATTTTAGCAAAAGACCTTTCAGGACGGTGTCACGAACCAGTCACGCTTTCGGATACTGCCATTTTATAAACAAGATAACTTCTTAAACGGACCAAGGACATGGAATCAACGGCCAATATAGTTTCAGATGATTCAGAAATAACCTTAAAATGTGAAAGAACTTGGATAAGACCCATCACGCCATCAAATGAAGTTTGACTTTGACAAGCAGATCGACAAGGCGAGTGTTTGTTAATTATCAGGTTTACGAAATTTCTGGAAATTCAAACGGCGGTCTATTCCGAAAACGTGGAGAGCACAAAAATGTTATTCCTTGTTGAGTTTTACTATCATTTCTAGATTGTATTCATACAGATAGCGAAGTTCAGAAAGGTGCCACACTTTTTAAAATTACCCTCAAAGTTGAGCAACTTTCGTGTTTTGATGAAAAGCCGAAAACACGTGCTGGGGAAAAAATCATCGCCGTTGAAATAAATAAATAATTCGGAACTGTGAAATGGCTAGGAAATCTACAGTTGTGTATCTGTATACGGAAAAGAAAATCAGGCTTTTTGAGCAAGGTGTTTGTTCTCTAGAGTGCGGTCAATATTAGCGATTTTTGCACTTTGAACGGCTATGACGCCGGCGCTGACCGCCCGGAAATTCAAAAATTCGTAAAAAAATATATTTATCACTTTCGGTCAAACGAAATGCATTTTTGCAACTACTAAGGTGGAGGCTTTAATATCCCAGAATATAAGGAAAATTAATTTTTTGATCCAAAATCACTGGTCGGTTTTTACGGAGACACGCTCTTAAAGGAGAAAATGAGCTTTATTTTCACAAATTTCACACCCACCAGCAATATAACAAAACATCAAAATAACACAAACTCGTCCCCAGAAAACGCTGCATTTTTGACGTCATTTCCTCGTTAAAGTCAAAATTCTTCCAAATTTGGTCATCAGTAACTGGTCATGGTGAATTAAACGTGTGCTTTTAGCCAATCAGAATCGGGGAAATATTTTGAATGAATAATAATAATAATTATAATAATTAAGTTAAATGACACCCTCTCTTTCAGACCAAGCGATCTTTAGAGCATGCGTGGTAACTATTTACCTGGCTTCGTTCCAGGAAAGAGGATTTCAAATGCTTTAGGGGCCTCTTTTGTTTCACACGGTATCAAAGTAACCGAATCGCTGCCGTTAATTTTCATCAGAGTTCCAGATGTGGGGTCCTCGGCGGTAAACTTTACCGGCTCGTTTCCCGTGGTTGGCTTAGTGAATGTTAACGCGTAGTCGGGTCTGATTGTGTACCCAGTTGAGGGCTTACGATCGCTTGGAATAAGCACGATCTTTTTACCAGAGTTGTTTACAATTCTCATGGTTATGAAGTATGTCCCTGTGGTTGAAACACCTATGGAACGAAAGAAAAGAAAGTTGTTGAAATGTCATGCATGATAGATTCAAACATTCAGGAATGAAGAATTTGTGCGTTGACTCTGATGATGACTTCCACTCAGGTTGTTGAAACGACAGTGAACGTTAACAAACAGTTCTCAGAAATACCTACTTCTGGACAATCAAACTCGACAAACAAACAGTTAAAACTGAATAAACTGGTTCGTCAGCATTAGAACTAGCTACCTGCAGGCTCGTTAACCTGTTGTGAGGTAGATAAGTTGATAATAGAATTAGTAAAACAGTACAGAAAGTTGAGATTGAGTGTAGAAATTTGGATATACTTTTTGTATGTGTATTAATCAAATGATTTCGAGAGAAATTTTGGATAAATAAACACCCATAAGTACTTCAACCTTTGAGAAATTTACTTGTGCTCATTTATTCCAAATTGCACTTGTAACCATTTGATTACTTATACAAATAAATAGAGAAAAATGAAGAAGTCCCCTAATCTAATCTGAGGGTGCGTTTTTTTGGTATGATCCGGATTTGGATTTGTGATACGAGATCACACGGATCATGGTACATCAAAGGAACCGATGAATCCACACTGGAGATAAGGATTCATCGGTTCCTTTGATGGGCCCTGATCTGTGTGATCTCGGACCACAAATCCAAATCCGGATCATACCAAAAAAAACGCACCATGAAATAAGAAAGAGGCAGCCTACATTCCCCTGCTTTCTTTTATCCCTCCTTCACAGGATACTTCTTCTGTTACCGGTTTTTTCATGAATAAATCAATTCAGTGCTATTTCAGCTACAGAACTGTTTAATTGCGTAACTGGGAAACTCCTACACAGTGTCTGCTTTAGCCATAAATAGCTTTCACTACGCTCAATGTTTAAGGATCAAGGCCTTGCACACTGGAGTGATGGTCCGGCCGAGGTTCGAACCAACGACCTCCTGCATGTTGCTCTACCAACTGAGCTAACTGTAGAACTAGATGCATATCTGCCTTAACCCTGGCTTCCTTTTGAGTAAATTCGGATTTTTCTTTGCGAACGTCGCCCCTCTAAATTTCTTCCAAGCAACCCTCCGACTTAAGGCATGCGCATTAGAACGTAGACATGTTGCTGAACGTAAGAAACGAAGCCCAAATTTGAACATGGACATTTCTCCTTGGGAAGCACGAGTAATAATAATAAAACAAGAATTATAACAATAAAAAAATAACAACATTCAGCAAAATAAAATTTCAAGAATCACCTCCGGTTCCTCCGGTCTTCTCTTTAGAGACAAGAACGTAGAAAGGGGCTTTGCGCGATAAATCTGGCGTTAAGGAAACCGACGGATAATTATTAAGGAACAAGTCACCAGATGAAGACTTCGCTGTAAAGGTGATGGCTTGACCCCGGGGAACTACTTTGATGACACCCATCGAATACTTTTTAAGGATCTGCAAAGAAAAACACCAATAAAAACAACCAACGGTCTTCAATGCAAAATAGAAGAAACTGTAGAGCGTATGCACATGACGTCACGGTAGCCATGTTGGTGTCCCCAAACAAAGAAAAGACGGCCATGTTTGTGTCACAAACTGATCCTCTAGGAAACATCGTCTTTTGTTTTCGTTAGAAACATGGCCGCTGATGATGTGAGTAAATAGGCTCTAGCCGAGAATATTCGCTGGTTAAAGTATCGTTATTACTTTTATTAATAATAACTATTATCATCATGATAATATCAATAATAATTTATAATTATGATTTTGATTCTGATTATTATAAAAGTATAAAACGTTCAACTAGGGTTCTATAGTTTCAAGCAGGGGCGGATCCAAGGGGGAGGGTGGATTGGGTGGCTAGCCACACCCCATTTCGGGAACTCAAGTCTTCATATTTGATCGATTATTAGGGAAAAGACCGAAGGGACTGTTTGTGAGGGAGGGGGTGGGATTCAAGCAGCACCATTTAAAAATTGCATGCCACCTTAAACTCCCCCCCCCTTTCCCCCCAATCAAAAGGAACAGAAGTCGATCTCGGATTATTAACTTTATGACATAAAAGTACTGCGAAAATATTTCGCATGACCCCTCCCACAAGTCCCCCCCCCCACCTCCATCTTAAAAAATAAACGGTCCCTAAAAACGATAAAACGAAGTAGCTGTCAGTTTGCCAAGTGTCTTCAACTATATAAAAAGTAAAGTGGATAAGATAAGCGCATTAAGAGTCCCCTGTGTAACTCTTTGTTCTTTTAAGTATATAAATACTATGCCACAGAAAATGGTCCTCCCACCCCCCCTCAGAAAATTCTGGATCCGCACCTGTTCAAGCTTCCTAATCATCCATCAATCAATTATCACTGAACAGAAGAACGAATTGCTTAGTTCCTACCTGCAGACCCTGATGAGGTTCGTGGTCACTGGACATGAGTTGTACGTCGCCGTCGTATGTATTGTTCACTTGTAGTCTGATCAAACTAGTAGATGAAGTCTCCGAGTCACCTAGAATCAAAATGCAGTGGTGTTGTAATATCTCATAGTAGAAGGTCTCAATGGGGTGATGACTTTTACGGCAAACGGTTAATATTTTTGACTGTTTTACGGCTAACGATAAATATTTTTTACTGTTTTACGGCTAACGGTTAATATTTTTGGCTGTTTTACGGGTAACGGTTAATATTTTTGGCTGTTTTATGGCTAACGGTTAATATATTTTACTGTTTTACGGCTAATGGTTAATATTTTTGGCTGTTTTATGGCTAAAGGTTAATATATTTTACTGTTTTACGGCTAGAGGTTCATATTTTTGGATGTTTTACGGCTAACAATTAATATTTTTTACGGCTAACGGCTAAAATTTTTCAATATTTACGCCTAACGGCTAATCTTTTTGCCCGTTTTACGGCTAACAATGAACAAAAGAACAAACAAAAAATGTAAAGGACGATTTGAACCTTGAAGAATTAACGCGATTTTTGGCATTTGTGATTAAGCCAAAAAAAAGAACAGTCTGGAACGCAATTTAAACCAGCGACGTTGCGAATACCCATTCGACGCTCAACCAGCTGTGTAAAACCAGCTCATACATCTACGGGTTGTTTCAGGCTTATACAAACCTCGATGGTTTTGTAAGAACACTGGAGCAGGTATAAATACTCGACTTTGGGTCTTGTGTTGTTGCTCTGCTCTTAAACTCTCCTAAGTACAACTCTTATAAGCCTGAACAAACACAGTAAATGAGTTTTATTTCTCAACTCGCTCCGTAAGGCGTACTTACCACTTCTAAAGTAGAACGTATATATGGCGCGCATCATCGAAGCCGTCAAATAGGTGTTAAACGAAGAAAAAGACCCAATCCTGAACTTTGCGAAGTGACCACCAGTACCTAGAACATCACGACCGAAGGACAAGTTTGGTTTCTTTGAGTTCACTAGTACGCTGACCTCCTTCCCTTGATCATCCGATGCGACTTCTTTTCCGTTCATGTATAACTTAAGACCACGATCATTCTTCCATGTCAGACCCGCATAGTACCACTGATCCGGTGATATCTGGGTCTGGACCTGATGACGTTATCAATATAAATAACCCAGAAGCGAAGAGTGACTACTATAATGAAGAACTTTACATTCAGTATCAAGAAATACTTTGCTGCAATATCCTTTGTTACTACGGTGCTGATATTAAAAATTACTGTCCTGTGAACTCAGCAACATTGGCATTTCGAGTAATCTGATAGGCTCGCTATGTCGCGATATTCAACACTGCTGTTCTCCTCCTACAATAAGCAAAAAAACACTTGCGCGCGTCGGGCTAAAATCAAGCATATATTAAAAATACAAAAGATTTTGAAAGCAAATTCGTGCAAGTATTTTGCATAGCAAAAGAGGACAATTATATGCTTCCTTTTACCCCGACGCGCGCACGTGTTTTTTGAAACTCCGAATTGGCTTATGCTAATAGTGCCAGGTGGTGTGGAAAAGCCGTGTGCAAGTGAGATTCCCCTTCACTTCCACGTGACGGAGGGTGCTTCATTTGTATTCACTAAAACAATTACCCCTCCGTCGCATTCGCGCTAGAATCGTGCTTGCTTTGTCAATTTTTATTCATCTAGCAAATTCCTGGCTTGTTACAAATGTGATCGATCAAATTTAGCATTGCTTGCTTGCTTAATCAAGAAGACGGAGTTGCTTAAACTTCAAACGAGCCGCAGCTCAACTCAAGAGTGCTGCTGAGTGCCCTTGAGCTGAGCCAGATAAACAACTGACCAATCAAGACAAGCTATATATATATATATATTTAAGAAATAGAAAACATGTACCGTGTTTCTATCGAGTTATAGAAACACGAGTGAAAGTTTGGGAGAACGAGAAATGCTGTGGGAACACGAGCCGCAATCAACCAATCAGCGCGCGTACTTTCTTAGGACTGTTTTCTAAATATATTATACATAGATAGATAGACAGACAGACAGACAGACAGGTATCTGTATACATACAGAAAAAAAAAACAGAAAAGAAAACAACAACAACAACACAAAAAAAACTTTACAAAGAACCTAGTCCTCACCTTCCATGCTCTGGTTGTTGTCGACAATTCACAGAACAAGTTGCCATTCAAAACATACATGGAAATCCCACTAGTTGAGGCGCTGCGTGCACCGGTATCCACCAGATACTTGGGCTCGCTATACGACATATCTGCCTGGTCAAACTTCACTTTGGTGCCTAAAGTTAATCCATTTTTGCACACACCTGGGACCTCTAAGCAATCATTTTTCCCGAGAAACGCCGTTGCGTAGGTGCTAGCACCATCAAAGGACATGGCGCCGTCAAAAATTTGAGTTGTTCCATACAAATACAACGGAGGCGTACCGAGTATCTTGCCTTGAATTTCGACAGAAAATGGCCAGGAATGGAATGGCGTCACTGGGCTGTCTGTGGACGAAAAAGCGACAGTGTCAACACGGCAAAAGAACTGTCAGAAATAGTTAAAAAAAAACCTGCACATTGCAACCAGATGGACGATCAGCCATTGTTTGATGATACGCTGGTTTAAAGTAATTAACTTAACTTAGAAAATTATAATTTACTAACTCGGGGAACGTCAGACGTTTAGACGTTTAGGTAGCTTAGGTTCAAACAAGCCCATCAGACTTGAAACGTGTAAATACCTTTGAAGGTCTTCAACCACAGCGTGTCTATATCATGATTTAGTATAAATACTCAGATGATTATACAAAATCGCGCGCTCGGATTTGTTCTCTATCTCGGATTATCAGCCGATAATCACCTCTATGAACAAAATGGCTGCCAGTCGTTCGCGCGCTTTTCTTTTCTTTTGTATTGTTTCTGTGTATTTACACTAAAACAATTATTCGCCTCAGGCTCAGTGATTATCGGTGAATATTTGTTAAATCTAGCAGTGCGGCGGGGTTTACACTGATCTCTACATTATAACTTTCTGTATGTACAGCATCGTTTCTTCAAGTGAATTATGTGCGCGCGGCATTTGTAGAGAGAAATACAAACCAGATATGACAGACGTCTGTTCAGCTGTGGCGCCTTCATCGTTGATAACACCTGAAGAAAAGATAGACACCAATAACAATGAGTCACAGCAGCAGTAGCAGCAATAACAACAACAATCATCATCGTCAGAAATGCCCCGTAACGAGTAGGTTTGTCCGCCAAGTTATTTGTGCACCTATGGTGGCTCAGGAAAGCAATGTGGGAGGCGCAAGGTCGTTGACACTCTGGGCAGATGAAAGCAGAAGTGGATTGGAGAGGATTTCTTTCGCGTTCCATGCGTTTCTGGCGCTACGACAATAATAACAACAACAATAACAACAATAATGAAAACAACAATAATAACAACAAGGACAATAATAACAACAACAATGACAATAATAATAACAATAATAATAACAACAATAATAACAACAACAATGACAATAATTATAAAACTAATAACAACAATAATGAAAACAACAATAATAATAACAACAAGGACAATAATAACAACAACAACAATGATATTAATAACAATAATAACAACAAAAATGACAATAATTATAACAACAATAATAACAACAATGACAATAATAACAACAACACTAATAACAACAATAATAACAACAACAATAATAACAATAATAACAACAACTATTAGTCGAGGATCTGAAACTCAGGATTACCGTATTTTATTATATAGACACGAGTGTTTTACTGGAAAATATACCACTCGTAAAATTCATAAAAACTACATCCGGGACCCGAGTGGTTTATTTTCCATAATCTCACACGTGAGTTTATCGATGACGTAATTTCGGTAATTTCCCTCTGAAATTTGTATCGATGTCTTTTTGTCTATATAATAAAAAGAACATTACACGGCGGCTTGAAGATATGAATTTTATTTTCTCGTGGCAAAAACAATATTTTACTCACTCGCTGCGCACGTTCGTAAAATATTGTTTTGCAACTCGAAAATAAAATTCACATCTTCGCGTCACCGTGTAATATCCTCCATATATCTCCAGGTAGCGTTCAGGACGGGAATTGAACCCGGCACCGCGACAGATTACCAGTTCGGTGCCCTAACCACTCGGCCAGGCTGCCTCCCTAGCCTACTCTACTAAAGTGTGCCAAAGTAAAGTTTAAACCGTACTACAGCGTATTTCACCACACTATGCTACATCACATTGCAAAATATTGTACTATATAGCTTTGTTATTTACACTTGCAGAACGTCAAGTGACAAACTTCTATGTTATTCCGTGTAAAAAGAGTAATCGTTAAAAACATTTTCCAACTCAAAATTTGTTCAAACATCTTGTGTTAAAAAAAAATATCCTTGAACAATTTAGCAATAAAAGGGGATTACATAAAGATGGTTCACAAAGAACTGTTTTTAGTTCCGGCGATTGGTACCGCTTGGTACCGTTCCAATGGGCAGGCCGCTACCGAAACAGCAAGATTAAAACGAAAACCCGCCCAAGTAATTGCCCTTGTATTTCGAAAGGCTCTTCTCTCCACTCCCACTTCCTTACAGCCTTCTGTACCTGATTGTGTTATTGATACTTCCGTTTCTTCGTCTGGCGATTGCGTTGGACTGACTGCAAGTCTCGCTACGTTGTCAAGGAACAACATTTGCCCTGTTGGTCCATCTATGGCAGTAATGAATACACGATCTCTGGACTTCATGCTACTTGCAATTGTGATTGTTTGGTCACTTCCCACCGGAATGCCATCTGGAATGGAGTTGTCGCTCACAAACAGCAGCGCCTTTCGTCCGATATTGTTCTTAACTACTAGTGTCATGTAGTATTTTTGACTTTCTCCTTCGTCTCCTGTTAAACAGAAGAAATGGAAAGGTTCTAGATGCAAAGTAGCTAGAGAGGAAGCTTAATAAAAGGCCCCCCTTTGAATATCAAACTTGCATAACTTGATTAACTTTCGCTAATAATTTCAAGCCCTAGGGTGAGCACTTTTTGTGTAACGCGGGTTCAAAAACTCGGTCATAAACAAAGAATGTCTGAACTCATTGGCGTCTTTGCCATCCAAGAGTTGGGTAGCTTTCTAAGGCAAAGATTTCCCTTACAATTAAGCTCCACGTACTGAAATTTCACTGGTTACTAATTTTTGCAAGCTCTTCTCTATTTATTTGATGTAGAAAACACTCGCTTGCGGCTCGTATTTTCCACATTTCTCGAGTGTTCTCAAATGCCCGGAGTGTTTTAATCACAGTGTAATACACGGCCTGGGCTTCTTTATTCGATTTATGATATAGATTTCACACGCCGCGAGTAGAAACAACAAAGCACACAGATCATGACGCCATTTAATACCAACTTCTCGACTGTTTTCGCTTCTTCTTTGTTATTTGTGTTATTATTCTCAGCTTTAAAAATTTCTGCTGCTTCGCAGAGAACTCCAACGTGAATTTCTTCAAAGAAAATGTTTTTCGCCATCTCTTACAGAATTGTCGAGTAGAGGTAATGTGGCGAAAAACAATAAAACACGCTTTTTCTATGTTTTATACTCTGATAAAACATGGGTTTTTGACCAATCAGAGCGCGCGTAAGAACGTAGCTATATTATGAAAGATTACAAGGCAAAATGTAATCATATTACATCAGCAAAGACCCACACTGAAGTGGATAGCTCACCTTGTCGCCAGAAATAGCTGTATACGCGAGAGAGGGTGTGAGGGGACAGTACGCCTTTAAACGTGGCTAGTGAAGCCAATTGAAACTTGCCAAAGCCGCCGTGCGCTGAGCTACTACCAATGAAAAGATTTTGAGGCAAATCAGAAGCCTTATGGTTACCAACAACCCCATGGGCATCGCCGCTGACCAGTACTCCATCAACGTACAGTTGGAGCCCAGTCTTTCTGTTGAAGTCTGCGATGACGTAGAACCACTTGTTGGGGACTACGGGCAAAGAGGCCTGGACAAGAATAAAAGACGATTTGGCGAAGTTGGATAATTGATATGAAATCTTACTTTGATCAGCAAGAAAAGTGCCAGTACATCTTTTAATTTGTTGTTCTTTATTGATGAACCGGTTGGTGTGACTATCATGTTACTACTACGTGCGGCTCTAACCTTTTTCATCTGTGGGTCAAACCATACAGTGTGATAATTCTATGGAAAGCTACTGAACAGTACTGTACTGTGGTACTGTTTGTTTAGTTAGAGAGTGCGGTTGCATAATTTTCCCCACTTCCCACTTTTTTTTAAAGATGCCAAAGCTCTGGCGTTTAACAAACCTGATAAACAGCACTGGATGTCACAATTTTGACGTATAAATTGTTCAGCTGTAGATAGACTGCAATGCCTTTGTTGTTCGAGCTTGCTCCGGTGTCCATCACGTACCGAGGTACGTTAGCTGCCAACGCATCGTCCTGGAATCTCATCTTCGCCCCCGTAGCAAAACCACCGGCGCAAAGGTCGGGATTGACAACGCAGGCCATGTGGGGTAGGGTAGCGTCGCAATATGTTCCTGAGCCATCAAAACTCGCCCCTCCCAGGACGGGTAAGAGATCCCCGTGGACCTGTAAGGATGGTTCCCCCGGGACTAGATTGTCGTGCATCGCGGAGAAGATCCAAGAAAGTGATGGACTGACAGGAGGCGCTGAACAACAAAAAGGTAAGAACTGTTAGATGGAATTTTGATCAACATACTATGCTAGCAACTTTGTGAAGGGAAAATGTCACGAAGTTGAGAGCCATCAACCGATCAATCTACTTACTGTACTGGGAAACTAATGGTAACAAAAATAGTAATAATAACATCAACACTAATGAATTTGTTTAAGTAATCAAATGGTTTCGACTGCAATTTGGAATAAGTGACCACAAGTACATTTTTCAAAAACCGAAAAAATTACATGAGCCTGAGGGCGAAAGTAATTTGTTGTCTTTAAAAATTCACAAGTGCTTGTTTATACAAAATTGCACTCGAAATCATTTGATTACTTGTCAAAAGTATACACGCAAAAATTCAATTTTAAATTTCTGCACTCAACTTCAAATTTCTGCACTGCTTGAGATTAATTGCCAATCAGCGCGTCGAACGTTTTGCATGTATATATATATATATATATATATATGTAAATCTAGCGCTGACTAGAAATTCAGCGACAATTTTACGCTAGAGTGACAAGGTGGAAGACGGCATAATACGTTCTGAGTCACTGAATTATTGGATAATTTATAATGATAATAATAAAAATAATAATATTTTTTTAGTATTATATAATGTTCTTAACAAGAGGAAGAAGACGAAAATGAGAAAGAAGTCTTCACCTGAGACGCTTGATTCTTGAACAGTTCCTGTTAAAAAACATTTAGTTAACAATATGAAATTTCAGCAAACTACAATCGTAGGTACAAAAAACGATCTTATGCGCCACGTTGGACAGGTTATAATAATTATAATCTCACTGTATATTTTAATCGTATTAATTGTAATTATATTGTACATTTTAATAGCTTTCGAAGCTCCGAAAGATGTCTACAGCCCAGACAGGGGAGATGGAAGGGTAAAAGGGGTGTAACACAGAGGAGCCTTAAAGCCCACAAGGACGGAGCTTATTCCGGTCTCAGTAGGAGGAAGCACGTGGGAGTATTGTTACTCCCCCTGGACGGGATGCTAGTCCAACGCAGGGTTACCCCCAGCATTATATCGCAGGTGCCACAGGAGGCCCAGCTTATTCCTGTTTCAGTAGCATGAATCACTTGGGAGTATTATTACTCCACCCTGGACGGGATACTAGTCAAACGCAGGGTTTCCCCAGTATTACACTGCCGGTACACATTTATACACTTGGGTGGAGACAGTGTGAAGTCAAGTGTCTTGTGTAAGGGTTCTTTTCTTTGGCGAAATCTGAGATTAGATTATTAGCAAAATCCTTAAGATTTTTGTCACAGTACACTAACCGCCATGGAATGCGTTTTTCCCGACGACTTTCAAAATAACGGAAATCCTGTTTATGTCTTTTGAAGAGATATTGAAGGCGGATGTAGAACTGAATGATGTTGAATTTAACAATTCAGGTGATGGGGCAGTCCTTCTACTTCTAGCGGTGAGTCCCAGAAGATTTACTCACATTAGAACTGCGAATTCAGTTTTAACGAAATAACTGTACCAAGCTACATGCCAGACGATTTTCGGAGTCATTTACGAATGAAAAGAGAAACCGTAGAGATCAGAGTCGATCTTCTAGAAGAACACGACGACCTTCCAATGGTCAATTTTCGCCCAAAGAAACGACAAGATAATGAATTTGAAAAATCTGGATTCCGATTAATCCTTCGAATCCTGCCTTGGCGCAGATTCGAAGAATTCATAATCCACTTTCGGATTTTAGTAAAGAAACGAGAAATCTGTGCTCAGATTTGAAATCCGGATTCGGATTTTCCCACAGAAAAGCAATCTTAGAAAACAACACACTGCCATCACTAAGGTTCGAACTCCTAACCTCCTACTGAGATCTCCTCGCCCTCACATAATTGTTAATGTTCTAGTTTAATTTAAAAGTGGCTAATAAGTGATGATGATGATGATGATGATACTAGGAAGTCCAACAGGCTAAACATTACATTAGCGTGTCTCTAAAGGCAAGAGGTGTAAAATATCCATGAGCTTACTCACCTGCAGGAATGACAGGCTGAGATAACGGTTGTCCTTAAAAGAAACAGGAAAAAAAAATTAACAAATTACGTACTCTTTTTTGCTGTTTGTACTCTTTTTGATAGCACTCAACAACAATAAAATAATTATCGAAAGCGTGACTTCTGTTTTCTTTTCTAAACTTTGCGAGTGTTATTTACCATTTCCCTATCTGACCTTTAGGGAAAACAGTTTCCTACACTGCGAACCGCTGACAAATCTCCCACAACGTGGAAAACATTCGAAGCAAAAAATGGTGTCAGTGCTTCCGTACAGTAACTGATAACGCTTCGGTAGTCAATGAGAAATGATAAACCAGGGTTCGTGCTGGGGTAAGTAAACAGAATTTAAGGACTTTTTAAGGAGTTTTTATAAGAACCAAAATACAATTTTTAAGGAGTATTTTGTTTGTTTGTTTCTTTGAAAAAAAAAAAAACGAAATAACTGCCATTGTTTCTATTTATTATTCATGCACAATATGCTACTGTTGTATAATTGAATATAAATTTAATAATAATGATGAGACAGAAGAAATATTGTGAAAAATGTGAACATAACATCATAACACGACATGGAACTTCCCCCCAAAATGTATAATGTCAATGAAGGTATAAACACCATCTAACATGTGAAATGTTTTCTGCTAAAATTTAATGTCTGAGCTTTGTTAGACAAGAAATAAGGAGTTCTTAAGGAGTTTTTGCTGAATTTTGTAAATTTAAGGAGTTTTTAAGCGCTCTTTAGAATGTAAGTCATAAAGCATGAAAGATGACAGTCAAATTAAGACTGAATATAGTGGACAAGAATGGTCCGACTTTAATTTAACAGGAGGACAATCAACGATAAAATAAAATTTCATCTGATAATTCGAAGCAAACACATGTCGTTTGCGTTAAGCACGGAATAAAGCATGCAGACTTGTCACGATTGGTATTTGTGTGACTTCTGGCTAATTGACACTGTAGCATGTGATTTTTTAGCCAGCATGAATATGTCTGTCTGTACTCTTTTTAATGAACAAGACAGAGGACCAAATCTCCTGAGTATCATCACATGATCTGCTTTGGGAAAACAAAATGTACAAGCGAATAAGGTCTATTACGCGACTGCACTGCTAAAGAATCACATGCTATTTTGTCAACCAATCATAAGTTACACAAATGCCAATCGTGACGAACCCGCGGGTTTTTTCCCGCGCTTAACACAAACGACATGTGTTTGCTTCGAGTTCTCAATGGTTATAAATTAAATGTGTGCGTTCTTTCTTATTATGTAGAGTGATTGACTGAGTTAAGGTTTAAGACAGTCACTTCAAAAGTGTCCTATGTTAGCAAAAACAACAGTTTTCCCTAAGGGACGGACCATTAGAAAAGTGATGGGGGAGGGGTGGGGAAAAAAACAAAAAATTTCATGCAAGGGAAAATGCCAAGAAAAAAAATTCATGCAAAGAAGAAGGTAAAAAAAAAGAATTCATGCAGAAAGGAAGGTCCAATTGTGACTTTTTCGCACGTAGTAAAAAAATTCGTGCAGAGGGGTTCACCTGAAAAAAAAATTCCTGCACAAGCAGTGAGCGAAAAAAAAATTCGTGCAAGCTGAAAATTCCCCCCCATCACTTTTCTAATGGTCCGTCCCTAATCATATTCGGACTTGTCACTGAAAACTTGTCTCAGAGAAAAATAAAAAGACCAAGCGAAGTTGATGCAACTCACCTTTCTGCGTAACTGTAACTTTAACGGCTTGAAGAGCAGATTTTGCAGGTGAGACAGAAAAGTACTTATGACCATTTAGAAGTAAGGGTAAAATCGTGCCATTTTCCTTTGCATAGAAAACGACCGCCGACGGTCTGGACACTGCTTTCTTGATCTTAACTACGGCACCGGGAGTAATTTCCATTCCTCCAGCAGGGTAGTTATCATTCGATTGCAACGCGAATTTCTTCTTGGACAAGTTTGTCACTTCCATGACGATGTAAAACGTTTCTACCGCAGCTGCAACAAAACATTCGAATATAGGAGTGCTTACTTTGCGAACATGCTTTCCTGAACACCTGGTCAATATTTTTTTCTGTAAAGAAACTCATCTGAACTAATGACTATTGTCCCCCCACCCGCCCCTCCCATCAGTTTCTTTGACTTCATATTGAACTTAGGAGGTAATCTGCAGCTGGATAAAAAATCAAGAAATACAGCAACAGCCGCAACTAACGCCCCGATATAAAAAAATCCACAATTAGTTTAGATATATTACCTCCTTTAGTATATAACATTGTAAAAGATAATATGTACACTTGTTATAGAAACAATAAAACTACTGAAGCAGAATTCTTTTTCAACTTACACGATCCATCGTAGTCGCGATAGAACGAAACCACGTTGCCAATCTGTGTGGCTGAAATGCACTCGTCAAAAAGCGCGATCGATTTTACGGAAAACTTGGCAAAGTCAGAGCTAAACACATTGGGTACTCTTCCTCCAATGCAGAGATTTGTTTGTGCAGTGTTGACCTGTCGAGCCGCTATAGATTGGCCATCAGGATCAGACGCCAATAGTTTATCGTCTTCGTACATGGACAATCCTTCTGTTTCACTCCATGTTAAGGTCAGATACGTCCATTTGTCTAAAGTGACGGGTGATATAACCTAAAACAAACAAATAATCAAAAACTTAATCACAATCATAATAAACATTGCGATCATAAAATAGGTTTCCGGGACTGGTAAGTTTCCGGGTCCTTCAACAAACATGCCCCTGGGCACACGAATTCTCTGCATCATTCTGAAGTGAAAAACACCCTACAACATTAATTAAATGTTACAAGTGTACCAGCTTCTTACCCGCCAAAGCTTGTTTTCGATGGCTAACAAGTACGTGAGATTTCCACCTTGGAAGAACAAGGAAATACCACGCGTCTGTAAGCTTTGCGCACCAGTATCAATCAAGTATCTGGGGTCTTTGTAATCCAGAACCGAGTGGTCAAATTTTGCGTTCATTCCCAGAGACATACCCCTGAGGCATTGGGCGGGGTCCTCAAAACAGTCCGTGTAGCTCATGTCTGTGGTGAGGAAGCTATCCGTACCATCCAATAATACTGCTCCGTCGCTGGTGCTCACTTTGCCGTGTGCTGTGAATGCCGGATTGCCCTCGACGAAGCCCTGTGGTGTGACCGTCTTTAACCGCCAGAAGTAGATGCTTGATACTGAAATACAGTCACCGGACTCAGTTCGTGTTCTTTTGTGATCAAACCTCCCAATCGCCAACCGCAAAGGTTCAAAAGATCACTTTTTTTGTTGTTTGATACGTGATGAAACACTGTATCTCGTGTTTTGCAAACCAGCGGTCAATTCAGTAAAACTTTTACAAGTGCAATTTACTCGTGAAAGTTTGCGAGAACTCGAAAAAGCTGTGGTAACACTCGCCTATCGGCTCGTGTTCCCACAGCATTTCTCGTTCTCCCAAACTTCCACTCGTGCTTCTATTGAACATTTAGATTATGAGCTCGAGATTTCTATCGCGTGATATTTGACCAGGGCGCAGCCCGAGTCAACTATCACGCATAGAAATCGAGAGCGAATGATCTAATTGTTTTAGTTTAAATCTACTAGTCAAAACTTTGACTTTTCTGGAACAGCATCGACCAGTAAACTGTCGAAATCTTCACGGACACGTCGAAAACGTGAAGAAGCGGCCGCCATTTTGTTAGCAAGGGCACACTGCTACACTACTCACTATCTATCACAGAATAGATAGTGGGTAGCGTATCCAATAAGAGCGCTGCATTTGTGATAGAACGCTAGTAGATTTATACTAAAAATCGATAGAAACACGAAGAAAATGCATTACATAAAATGCATTATCTTTTCAAAAATAGTCCAATGCCGGTTAGTACAACTTTTTGTAAAGAAGTAATGTCTTATCTTTGGCATTAGTTGTTTGCTTTTTATGCCGTAACATCTTAAGAATAAATTTAACGAAGCAAAGGGGGACGCGACGAAACCATCGTAAACAACAGCAGTTGGCGGGAAAGGGAACTGTCGCGGGATCAATGTTATGCTTTACTGTGAGCATGCTCAAAGCGAGATTAAGCAACTATGCCGCCGATAAAACGCTGTAGTGTGGACGCAGAACATTTTATCCGTTTTCATGTGTGGACGGAAAACGTTTGTTCCGTTTTTGCACCTTAAGTTGCGTTTTCAAATTTATTCGTTCGGCGTAGTGTGGACAAGGCCTTAGAGTTTGCTCTAGGAACTGGGAATACGGAATTGCTTACCTGGTGGTGTGGTAACCACGATACCACCATCAGGTGCTGCATCACCTAAGGACGTAGAGTACACAGAGGATATTACACGGTGGCAAGAAGATACAAGCGAGCACAGCGAGTGAGTAAAATGTTTTTAACACGAGAAAATAAAATTCATAATTATCTTCTAGCCACCGTGTAATGTTCTTTTTATTATATGGACAGGAAACTAGCGGGGAAATTTTCTTTGCACGTGCGCGTACATCCGGGACATCTGGTACATAACTTGTTCATATCTTCACTGAGTGAAAATATGGAAAATACGAGTGTTTTAGTTTCCGGTAAAACACTATTATCCATATAATAAAGTAAACTATTGTCGCCGTAGTTCTAGCGATATCCACCACCTAATTAACAAGCTATAGACAATTAATGGACGGAATTAAGCAAACTATCGCGATTTTATGTACCGTTGAAATTCAGTTACTCTTTGTTTATTAGCACAAACGCTCCTGAACATTAAGGGCCTGTTGAGGCCGCCGTTTAACTACAACGTGGGATGCTTAAAACTAACCAATTTGTGATTAATTCATTTTCAGTGAGCAGGAACTGACTAGTTTTCCTGGTGTGATATAAACGAGTTTGAAATGTAAAGTTCAAGCAGCACAAATTCAATTTAGAAAACGGTTTTGTTAAGCTCGGTCTTAACCTCGTTCAAATAACCAGCCCTTAAGATTCATACCGCGTAAAAGCATCCTAAAAATTGATGTCTATCGTTCAACCGTACGCATTAATTCTCCATGGAATAATCTCTATGTGTGTACAGATACATCTTATGCAGTTCTCACCTTGTTTACCGGTGATTCGCATAAGATAAGGTCGCGTCGGCCACGCTCTTGGTTTAATTATCATTGTCGGCAGTCTGTTTATAAGCAGCCGTTTTTCATTGCCAGGAACAACCGCGTGAACGGAGACGTCACTGGGCGTGCTCAGTTCCTTGGTGACAAAGCAGGTTCCTCCGGGTCCCAAACTGTAACCTTCAGGGGGGTCGTTGTCACTGGTGCCTACTCGGACATAGACGCCTGCCTGGTTCTTTAAGGCGAACGACAAGTAGTACCGTGGGGCAGGAGCTAAGTCATCTGCAACGGTGAGCAGGTTGGAGAGATTTAACCCAGTCAGCGTGCAAAAAGAAATAGTTTAATATTGGGATATATAGATTAGTAGTTTGGAGAAAAAACAAAATGGCGTCCGAAGTTACCGAAATATGGCCGTCGTCGATTTAACGAATTGACGTCAGTTTTTTATGCGTCTGTCCTCTTATTGATGATAAATTGCGTCATAACATTGTCAAAGTGTTGTAGATCCACGAGCCGATAGGCGAGTGGATCTACAACAAACTTTATTGATGATAAAAATTAGCCAATCAGCGCGCGAGAATTCGCTCAGTTATTCTAAAAACTCACTTTGCAGCTTTTCTGATTGGCTCACTATCTAAGTGAGCCTTGCTGGTGTGTAACAGTCCTTTTTGACTGAATAAAGTTAAAGAAGATAGAAACAGTCTGGTCTTTGATTTATATCGAATTGTAGCAATTATAATCTTATACCCTACTATTACATATATAAAAAAGTTTCACTGGTATATACTGAAACACACATGTGGCCTTAAAAAAATTTTCACCGCAATGGTTCGCAGCTCAGTAAATATTCTGCCACTACTCATCACGACTTCAGAGAATAATTGTTATCCAAATAGTTAAATATTTGATTCTACACTTTTACATGCTAAGTTTACAAACAGCCAACTGAAGGCCATTTCTAAACAGCAGTTTGGTGAGCGGCAATCTCAACACTCAGTTCCACAATATGTAACTAACTACTTCTTATATAGTTATTACTAAGTGCTAAAGAGCAAATAACTTTACGACTTGAATGCACCACCAAGACGGGTGGCTTCGCCTGTGTTGTGACCGAAAACGTGAGGTTACAAGCTGTACATGGGTCGACGAGCCGCTTTAAATAACAGCTGGTCGCAGGCGGAATGAGCACGGGACCCACAAGGCTCGTAAATTCTCTCTTCTGTATCACGTATTCGCTAGACAATAGGGATCTTTAGCAAGGACGACGTCGAGGTCAACGAGAACGACTACCAAAAACATAAATTCGCATTACTGGAATGAAATTGCAATTATTCCAACACATTCTCCTTGTGAAACTCATGCCAACTGTCCAGGAATTTAACTTGCATGAACGAGGTTTATCTTTTCCGAGTAAACTGAACATTTCTCTGCTTGTGCTCACGTCCTCCACAGAACTTTAAATTTGGTCATTTCACGTCGTTGTTTTGGAGAGAACGGCAACGAAATGTACCAAAATGCGCAACGCACGTGTGGGGCGTGCAGAGTCATTGTTTTTACTAATTATGCCTACTGTTTTTTGCCGTTCTCGTTCTCGTCGTTCTTGCTAAAGGTCCCTAATAATGCATTCTCTGTTCTGCGTGAAGTCGTAAAGGTTACCTTACACTACCTTGTGTTACTTCGCTACGAGATTCACTCTGCCTCGCAGCTTTCGTGCATGGCTTTATTATGTTGCCGCCTCGCAGCCTCGCCTCTTCGCGAGCCTGCTCGTTGGCAACAATTGTACAAAACAAACACACTTTCAAAAGCAATACAATAGTAGGATTATGATATGAAAAACCATTACGAGTTCCTCAAAAACTAGTGTTGTGAGGTTTTACGGGAGTCGTATTTCTAGTACACTTCATTATCCCCTAGGTACTAAAGGCGTGCAAGTATCAAACCGCATCGCACGACATAAATATGATCGAAAAAAGAAACCTCAAAGGCGTGAAATAAGCAGTCTATTAAGCGTTTTCTCGTTTAATGCAGCTCGGCAATTTTAGTCGCCAGTTTCCGTTATTTTCTGCCTTTTAAGGCGAATTAGTTTATTCTATGTAAAAAGTCTAAAAACAAAATTGATTTGTACAAATACAGTATCCAGCAGTTACATAGAACGTTCTGTTGAATAACCTCCATACCATAGAAGATACAGCTATAAAAAAAGGAGCTGTGTTTTTCTCAATGTCTTCAACTGTCTTGCTGACCAATGACGCGGAACATTGTAAGTGTTAAGTACCAGCCCACTGATGCAAACTCACCTCCAGGCTTCACAAGGCGAATGGAAACATCGGTCACTTGTTGTTGATAATCACTGGGACTGACAACAAACTCCTTCTGACCATTTATCAAGAACGGTTTGTCCGTGGACACACCCCAGGCCTGGAACCTAACGGGCTCTGGGCTCTTAAGTCTCTTGAGAAGCCTGGAATCTTTTTCATTGGCCATAACACGGAAACCAACATCTGGCTGGCTGTCGCTTGCCGTCAAAAGAACGTCTTCGTTTTCGGTGTTGCTTATCAGAAGATTTATGTAGTACTGTTTGGCGGGTTGAACAGCGACTGCAAACCAATCGAGAATATCACGTTAAAAATCTGCCGTTAAACCAAAGGGGCTTTGTCACGCATTCTTTCGCGTTTCTCTTTTATTCAATCACACATTCTTGTGCGTTTTAAGCTCTTCCTTTTTAATCAGTAAAATGTTATAGGCGATAGGTAACTAAAAATTAAAAGCCTTTAAAGAAACTGCTGAGCTGCGGGTGTGGACAACTGCAAATACTGCAAATAGTTATAACAAATTAATTATTATTATTATTGTTATTATTATTATTATTATTATTAAGCTGAACACGTTGCGGGTTAATTCTTTGGCTTCCACTGATGAACGGTTTTAATCGAAAATCGTTTTTTTTTTCCTCCGTGTAAGAACCTGTGAAGCTTTTGTTTGTTTGTTTGTTCTTCTTTTGTTCATTATTACTTTGTCACTTTTGTTTTCTTTGTTTACGTCACTCGCGAACGTAACAGGTTTTTACACTGAGGATGAGCCGAAAAATCACACACAGTGTCAATCCTAGAAGTAAACTCTTTTACGCCTGGCATAAAAACTTTGATCTCATACATCTCTTTCCTTTAAAAGAGCACTTAAGGCATTTATTTGTAATAATTATTAGTATTCTCCAACATAAATCTTGCGAAAAAGCTTTTAATATTTAACATTATTTGTAAACTTCCGTAATATTGATTAGTTTAATTTTCAACCTGATATTATTTTGTATCCGTCGCCGTAATTTTTATGCCATCTTCGAGAAATTGTGATCGAGGAGGCCTAATTAACATAAGCTCTATAGTTTCTTTCAGGCCTCCTCGCCATTTCTTCCTACATTTTTGGCGTTTCTTTGTAATTATTGTAGTCGTGTGGCAAATAAATAAATACAATACAATACAAATACAAAACAATCACTCTACGTGTGTTAAAAGAACTATGGTTAGATAAGTTTAAAAGGAAATATCAAGCGGTAGAGTCTAACCGTCACTGAAGTAATACTTGTAAACAGAATACATGGCGGACGCCTCAAGGTACTCGTCAAAAACCACGAAGGAGGCGATAAAGAAGCTTGCAAATCCCTGATTGGATCCACCTACGTTCCGGCCTATGAAAAAGTTTTCCTCCCCACTCCAGTCCTTCATATTCTGTACACCGACACCGCCTTTGTCAGCAGTCATCTGCTTTCCGTTAACGTACATAGCCAGACCGGTTCTCATTCGCCAGGCCACGCCCAAATAAAACCATTCGCCGGGTTTCACGTCAACTTCCGCCTGCAAAAATGTTACGCAATAAAAATAGAGAATTATACAAAAGGTAACATATTGAGAAATGGCACACCAAAATATAGCAAATGGTCCACAGTTCCAAAAAATTAGGATCACCCCTCATGGTTTGATCCACAGATGAAAATGTTAGAACCACACTGTAAGGTAAACAAACAGTACCACAGTACAGTACTGTTCAGTAGCTTTCCAAAGAAAGGTCACACTGCATGGTTTGATCCACAGATGAAAAAGTAAGAACCACACTGTATGGTAAAAAAACAGTATCACAGTACAGCACTGTTCAGTAGCTTTCCAAAGAATGGTCACACAGATGAAAACGTTAGAACCACACTGCATCATGGTCTAATACTGCTTATAAAATGGGGCTAATATAATTTTCAATATAATTTATAATATTCATTATGTAATTCACCTTCCAACGCGTGTCGAACGTCGCCAATTCAAACACCAATTTCTTGTCCAGCAAGTACAGGGAGACTCCAGGTGAATTGACGCTTTTTTCTCCAGTATCAATGACATATGCCGGATGGTCGTAATTCAGAACCTCTGCCGGAAATTTTAACTTCAAGCCCACAGTGAAACCGTCCAGGAAGTCGCCAGGATTGACCAGCGCGTCGCGGTGTCTCAGATGAGAACTAAGGTAACCGGAAGCGCCGTCGAAATGGAGACCCCCATCCACTGCCTGGCACTTACCGTTGACTTTTAAACCAACTTTGCCGGTTATCATGCCGTTGGTAATGACGTAGAAGGACCAGAAGTGACTTGGTGTCATCATCGGCATTGCTGTAGGTTCAAAAGATGCGCATGCATAAGCAACGAGGTACGCCATTACATTGCTAATTGGGAAGTGGTGTCGAAGTGGCAACCTTCTCTGACGACCTCCTGTTTCAATTTCAGAAAGGCTCTTTACTGGGACTTAAAATAAGGTTGGTTTTTTTTTTGTTGTTGTTGTTGTTATGTTGTTTTTTTTGTTTTCTCCCGTTAGAAAATTGCATTCTTGCCTAAGATTGCCTATATAAAGGTTACCAATGACGTCTGCCGCGAGCTGTAGAGACTTACGAAAACAAGACGATCTAAGATCGTAAGTCGGACAACAGGTAGACGTGCTGTTATGGGAGCAACTTCAGAATACCCGGCCACGATTGCGTGACATTAATCTCGTGCTCCCGCGGTGCCGTAGTCGCGATGTCAATCATGAAATTAAAAAAGAGAAATGGGCCAAAAAATATTTTAAAAGAAATAAAGTGGATGGAGTGGGTATAGAACTAGTGCTCCCGCAGTCCCGCACTCCCGCAGTTGGAAAAAAAGGATATGACATGGATTACTTGTTTTCGGCACATCGATTATAGAACGAGGTATGTTCATGTGTATTGTGCTTATTTTCGACACATGGATTATAGATCGAGGAATATTCATGTGTATTGTGCTTGTTTTCGGCACATGGATTATAGAACGAGGAATATTCATGTGTATTGTGCTTGTTTTCGGCACATGGATTATAGAATTAGGTATTTGTTTCCATATGCAAATATTTATTGACTGCGGGACTGCTGGAGCAGAACCTTAATGTCACGCAATCGTGGCCGGGTATTCTGAACGTGGCATCTTTGTTGTCGTTTCCTCGAGTTTCATCGCGAGGGACCTTGTCTTTATCAGCAAATGCTCTTCTGTCACTCTGTCCACATTTTCTGTTCACTGGTAACTCGTTTGATTTCTGGTTTTATCCTTTTGAGACATTCGCTAAATCATTTGATTCTTTTGCTATTTTCAGTTCGCGGAACGACCCGTTTTGAAATATACGCTCATTACACACGCCATCTTTTAGAGTGGGTCTACCGCGAACGGTTTATGGGTCTGTATGTTTGAGCGTAGAAAAGATGACACCATTTGTTTTCATTATTCGCCATCGACTTCGACATCGTAGAAAGGATGCGCCCGTATTACGTGTCTGCGGTATTCCCCATTGCACGTGACTGCGATTTGCGATGAAACTCGAGGGTAAACCTATAGTCGGTTGCCCGGCTAATAATTTGGTTTTTATGGCGGTGAAATGGATGTAACACAAAAGGTGTTTTATTCGATCTTCACACAAAATATGACCTTATGGGGCCGGAGAATAGAGCTTTACAAGTCATGATTGCAAGCCGTGGTACCAGTCGAGCTTTCCCTCCACTTCTTAAAAAAGAGATCTCTGTTGTAGAAACCAAGATCTCGGTAACCGGGCTGGCCCACCTTCTCATATGAACACATCGAAATTTTTAGAAAGAAAATAGGAGTGAGGGGAGATCTCAGTAACCGGGCCAGCACGGTCAACCGGGCTCATATGAAGAGGCCCTTAGAAATCTCTCTGATAAAATCGCTCAGCTTGAACACGACGTCGACAAGAACTGCGGTGCGATATACAGTCTGGTAGGTTTTTTGCCGTCGCGGAACCAACCATATAATATACCAAACTTAGGCGCAAACTGACATTCAAGTTTCTTCGACGACGTATACGTATTATAAAGTTTAGCCCGAGTGAACGCTCCCGAAAGCGTCTAGTTCAGAGATATTTACGCTGTTTTAACACTTTTTAAAACAGTCTCGCAGTTGAGTTGGTCAGCCGATAAATTTGAACTCATTATAGTGAGATTCTTGTACACTTCTACTGAATACAACTGACACAAATTTCAATGGTTTGATAAAAAATTTTCAAATAATTGAACCCTTTGCGTATCAAGGCTTCACACAGGAAGCCCAGTGTAGACTTCTAGAGCCTCTTGTTTTAAAACTCTTTTCAAGACTAAATGCTAAGGCAATAGAATCCCAAAATTGTATTATACAATATGGCTTATGAGGAGCCACTGTCTATGGACATATTTCTACTTAAAAGAATCATTAAAAACAAAGAAAACAATTCAAAGCTAAAAATAAGTGAAACGGGAGAAGAAATGAGCGATGACTCACCAGGCCTAACACCAGCACCAGCTGTTGAGAAAAGAAAACATATTTTTCTAGATCATTTGAAGTGATAGCTTTTACTAATTAAGAGGGCTTCTTAACATCTTTACAAGAAAACAGAAGGCTTGAAGTAATATAACACAAGAGGAATACCATTACGGAACCCAAGCGGTTTTCAAACGACTGTCGACTGTGGGTAATCACAACAGAAGCGGGCATTCCGAGGAACCAATCAAAACTTAAAACAAACATGACGTCAAACTTAAGCGCTGGAAAACGCCCGCGAGCTCAGGACAACTAGTTTTTGTTATGCTTATGATTGGCTGAGACAGAAGAGACACGGGATTTTTTTTAAGCCAATCACCAAACAGCTATCCAATCTTTGTTCTCCACAAGTTCCTACAACCTTACATAACACGCTACTCACCTGTAATTAAGAGCGGCGTCACAGTCTGCTTGTTGCTCGGGATTACAGTTGCATCTTCCAGTCCATTGATCATGAGTTTTTTTTCCGTTGCCGAATCGACCGCCATAAAATTTATGGAACTCGGCTTGTCGGTTTGTTTGCAAAAGGCGAGAATGCCCCTTGGTTCAATGTCTATCCCATTCAGCGGCTGACTGTCACTTGATATAAGCGTCACCTTAGAGCCAGCGTTGTTTGTTAATTGTAGAATTAAAGAAAATTGTTGGGTGGGCGGTTTCGTTGGTGGCGACACATCTAAACAGGACAAAGTTGCTAAGCATCATAACTTAATTCTCATCACCAAGAGAATTTGAAATAAATCCCTATGTATGGCTTTCACTTTAGTTAAAATAATTATGACAGACAATAAAAAACCATCAGAGAGTGCTGTACTGTGGTATTGTTTGTTTTTCTATACAGTGTGGTTCTAATCATGCAGTATCACCATTCTTAGCAAATCTACTGAACAGAACTGTACTGTGGTACTGCGGCATGTTTTACTATACAGTGTGGTTCTAACTTTTTCATCTGTGGATCAAACCATGCAGTGTGACCATTATTTGGAAAACTACTGAACAGTGCTGTACTGTGGTACTGTTTGTTTTACTTTGCAGCGTGGTTCTAACTTTTTCATCTGTAGATCAAACCATGCAGTGTGACCATTCTTTGGAAAGCTACTGAACAGTACTGTGCTGCGGTACTGTTTGGTTTACTATACAGTGTGGTTCTAACTTTTTCATCTGTGGATCAAACCATGCAGTGTGACCATTATTTGGAAAACTACTGAACAGTGCTGTACTGTGGTACTGTTTGTTTTACTTTGCAGCGTGGTTCTAACTTTTTCATTTGTAGATCAAACCATGCAGTGTGACCATTCTTTGGAAAGCTACTGAACAGTACTGTGCTGCGGTACTGTTTGGTTTACTATACAGTGTGGTTCTAACTTTTTCATCTGTGGATCAAACCATGCAGTGGGACCATTCCGTGTAAAGCGACTGAACAGTACTGTACTGTGGTACTGTTTGTTTTACTATACAGTGTGGTTCTAACTTTTTTATCTGTGGATCAAACCATGCAGTGTGGCCATTCTTTGTAAAGCTACTAACAGTGCTGTACTGTGGTACTGTTTGTTTTACTATGCAGCGTGGTTCTAACTTTTTCATCTGTGGATCAAACCATGCAGTGTGACCATTCTTTGGAAAGCTACTGAACACAGTGCTGTACTGTGGTACTGTTTGTACAGTGTTTAACATTTGGGAGTGGAAGAATTGTCATGCTAGTGCATAACAGTTATCCTCCAAAATCGCGGGGAATATCACCCGATGCCGTTGGCTTCCATCTCATGGTTATGATATGACCAGATTTGGATAGACCTTACCTAAATTAATTACATAAATATGTGTTATTGGCCAAGCGCGGGATCAACATGGCTGGATATTTGCCAATTTCGTTTTTTGCGTTTTCACTGACTGAGACGGAGTCAAGGTTCACAAAAACGCAAAAAAGAACGAGGCTAAAATCCACTTGAATTGACCGAACAAACTTGGTCAGTTAAGGATTAATTATATGCTTATTTTGTACTGTTCTGTTTCGCGGGGCAAAACGGACAATCCCGAGCGGGCACCATGAGCCTGTCTTTCCCGTTCGGAATTGTCCGCTTTGTTCCGCGGAACAAAACAAAATAAAGAAATCTGCCCGCTCGGGTGACCAGCCATACAATAACAACGGTATTATACTCACAATGATCAGTGATATTCACCGCTTGCCATTCGCCGTCCTTCTCCTTTGGTTCAAGAACTAAGCTAGGTAGGTTGTTAAGCACACACGACTTTTCTCCAATCTTGGCCCAGAAAGTGACAGGTATTCTTTTCGTGACTTTTTTCGTGATCTGCACTATGGTTCGACTTTTGACGAAGAAACCACGACGCGGGTCCCCATCTTCCGTCATGACCGTTACATTCTGACTGGCGTAGTTTGCGAATCGTATATTGAAGAAGTAGAAGGTGACTGGAGAACCTGCCAAACAGGAAAAAAAATCTCATGGAGTTTATTACGATGGTTAATACGATGGGCGCTATTAAATTCGCGACTTGATTTCTCAAAAACAGGAAGTAAAACATTTCGAGCCAAAATTACGTTTTTGATTTCTATTTAAGCTGTTGAATAGCACTGCTGCACGGTTTCGTTACCTATAAGGTGTGGCTCTAACGTTTTCGGCAAAAAATAGAGAATAGTTCATTTGAAGAGCTATTTTTACTGTTTTACTATACAGTATGGTTCTAACTTTTTCATCTCTGACCCAAATCACGCAGTGTGACTACTCTTTGCAAAGCTACTGAACAGTACTGTACTGTGTTACTGTTTGTTTTACTATACAGTGTGGTTCTAACTTTTTCATCTGTGGATCAAATCATGCAGTGTAACCATTCTTTGTAAAGCTACCGAACAGTACTGTACTGTGGTACTGCTTGTTGTATTGCACAGTGTGGTTCTCACTTATCCATTCGTGGATCAAACCATGCAGTGTGACAATTCTTCAGAAAGAGTACGAACATTTCTGTACTGTGGTGCTGCTCGTTTCAGTGTAAAGTGTGGCTGAACTATGTTTGTTTGTAAAAGCGAACTTGTAATTGATTAATGTGAAGAAATTTTCTACGTTAACAGTGTTAACAATAAACCTTTTTTCGATTCAATGTCGGACGTAATGTACTGATTACTTTGGTTTTGCACGTGTTTGTACTTGTTTTGTACTTGCTCTTGATTGGCTAAGGAATCTTGCGTCGCACGCGTTTTCCCGCGCTCTGTGCTGACCACATGACATTGCTTTGTTTTCTAATTGGTTCATAGGGCTGTGCACATCTGTTGTGATTTGCTACAAAGATTTCTTATTTTTTCTTTTTGTAGTTGTTTGGCTAAAAACCAGGGTATAAGCAGATTGTACGAGCAAACTGGACAGCGGGCGCTTCTCCAGTACGAACTGAACAATTATATCTCGAAGCGCAGGTCCAAAGTCACGAGTAACTAACGGTGCCATGATAATTAGCATAATAATATACATGCAAATATTTCAACGCGCTGATTGGCTGACAGCACGTCAATTAATCCCAAACAGTGCAGAAAGTTGAAACTGAGTGCAGAAAGTCGAAACTGAGTGCAGAAATTTGGAATTAAATTTTTGCATGTATATTATTTACAAGTGATCAAATGATTTCGAGTGCAACTTTGTATAAATAAGCGCTCATAAATGTTTCAAACACAACAAATGCACTCAACTTACAGCCTCGTACAAATTTTCAGTCTTTTGAAAATTTACTTGAGCTCACTTATTCCAAAATGAACTCGACACCATTTGATTACCTATACGAACATAGTTTATGTACCTGTTTTTGTTATGGTCAGATGTACGCCAGGAGTATCCTCTTTAAGAACTGGCGTGAGTTCCATCGCTGAATTAGAGTTTATAAACAGTGGCGTTTTCTTCTGCCCATCTTTAGCGAACGCCCAGAATTTAATAGGCAGCACAGACTTCACTTTCTTTTCAATGACAACGATCAGCCCCTTTCCGATAGGAAAGCCCCCAGTAGGGTCATTATCGGAGCAAGCCAACACCACATCCACACCTGCGCTGTTTACAATTCGCATCTTTAAATAAAGGAACTGGTCGGAAACTGCAAGCAATGGAATAGGGCAGTCACAATAAGAGTCTTATTACAACTATTCGAGGCAATAGCTAATGGAAAAGTACTGTTGCATTGACTAAACAATAAGGTTCTAACTTTTTACCTGTCGACATGCAGTGACCATTCTTGGGAAAGCTACTAGAGAGTACTACAATGTGATGCTGTCTATCATACAGCGTGGTTCTAACCTTTTTGTTGGGTTTAAACCATGCAGTGTGCCCATTTTTTGGAAAGCTACCGAACAACATTGTGCTGTGGTACTGTGTTAGATACACTTTGGTTCAAACATTCTCATCTCTGGATCAAACAGTATGGTACGACCATTGTTTTGGAAAACTAGTTAGCAGCAGTGCGCTGTGGTACTGTTTTTTGTCAAATACAGTGTGGTTAACAGTTCAAATTTCTTCAAAATGTCATGGGTAAAAATATTGACTGCCACTTTATTTCATGAAGTCTACGGTACCTGGGTTTCCAATAAACAAGTTGATCGGTTCCTGATTCTTGTTAGGCAAGGGTATTAGCGTCACAATCTTTGATCCGTTAATTAGTAAAAACTGACGTCTGGAATCAGCGTCTACCACCGCGAACTGAATCGGTGACACGTTCGGCTCACCGACCGGTGCGTCTTTGGTAATCATGGCAATCATATTCACGTTAACCGTCATGCCACTTGCAGGGTCATTGTCGCCAGGAATGAGCACAATCTTCTTGCCCGACATGTTATGGATCTTCATCTTTATGTAGTAATCCTTCAATGGTTGTTTGGACACAACTAGCAGGAAGGAAAAGAAGAAAAGAAAGTCGTAATGTAAAGGTGAGCAAACCAGTATCATTCATGGGTGATTTTTACAAACTCACCAAACTTGGCATTCTCTATCAGAGGAAAGAGCAAGTCGTTTGACTGCAAAACAGAAAGTCTGGAAAATTATTGCTTGGTTTTCGTTGATGCGAATACTTGTTATCGTTCTTAAAGATCTTCAAATGAATTTTGGACATAACTCCTTTGAAACCAAAGAGCAATGACCTACAAACTCAGCGAACTGGTAGAGGAGACCGAAAAATGATGATGTCCTGGCGAGAGCGTGAAGTGTTTCTTTTCGATGTGAGTCTGTTTAACCTTTGGATTCAGAGGATTCGAATTCGGATTCGGATTGGCGATAACTACACACACCTAGCTTTTCCAGTATTTCCAGATTTAAAAACCTTTGGCCTATTTACTCTCATTTTTATCTAAATTACCTTTTTACTTCTATGATACCGTTTACTATAAAGAGAATTAAACGTGGATTTTTTAAGACTGATAATGGGACAGCGGCCATCACCATGCACTCTACAGGCGGCTCGCAACGGGAATAAATACCTCTTACTAACCGAGTTCGAGGTCCGTACTGTAACTTACGGACCGAGTTTTTCCGCTCGGATTTATGGCTCAGGCGTGAAGCGCGAGGGCCATGAATCCAAGCGGACAAAACGAGCATCCGTAACTTGCACTACGGACCGAGAAAACGAATTTTTGAATTTCGCGGGCCGTACAGCAAAGTACGGCCCGCTAAATTGACCAATCACAGCGCGTGTACTAACTGAGAGATATAATACAGCAGCATACAGCTTTGAACCGATGGGGTTTTTCCGTGACCCACTAACAAGACAAGTGAACTAGGGTGTTCGAATTAACCAAAGTTTGAGTGAGAGTGGGTGTACCCTAATGAATTCAAGAGCAGAATTTATGCAGGGATCTGTCTCCCGAGTGGAGATCATGAGAGGACTTAGAGACTGAGAACTCCCTTAGAATGTTGGCAAGAAAAAAAAAAATTGGCTCCCACATGTGGAAAAAAATCGGTTCCCAAATGTGGACCTAAAGCAACCGGTATCACTACAGTCACCTGATGACAGCAGGATTGCCGAAACGTTGTGACACAAGACCAAGAACTTAGGAACACAAGCACAAGTGGAAAAGAAGATACCGAGAAGAATGTTGATGCAGAGTACCACGCGCGCCCAATTCAAGAGTCTATCAAGAGATCCAAATAACGAAAGCAAAACAAGTTTAAAGAATGGACGAGTTTGTCGAATGAGTTTAGAGACGTCATTTCTTTCCTTCCCTTAAAAGATGCGTAAACAAATTCCTCGCTTCAATGACTAGAACGACTAAGAAACAAAAACTATATCTAAATAAAGTGTGCCCCTGTTAAGAGCTGAAATATCTTTTTCAAAGTGGTGGCTATTCGTCTACCAGTTCCTGATACAACTGGAATTTTGAAGCGCTGGGTTTTAAGGAAGGAGGAGAACCAAAGATCCAAGGCAAAAAATCCTCGAACCAAGGAGAGAACCAGTAACAAAATCAACCCGCAAGATGGCGGGAATCAAACTCAGATCATGAAGGTAGGAAGAAAGCTCTCTTAACACTGCACCAACGTTGCTCTCTTTAAACAGAGATCACAACTTCGCCTTGCAATGAAAGTTAAAATAAGGAGAGTCCACTCACCGTTGGACCAAAAAAATGCAAAAATCTTTGCAGCCATCTCTTTCTTCATGTATCGTTTGAATACTGCTAAAGAATTCATATAAATTAAACCACACATTCTGTTGGGGTCGTCTCGAAGGCCACGCCCCAATACAAAGTTTGGCTTGCCACTGTAGACTGAAGCCGCACTCCTACTACTCTGAGGAGATCCCGCGCTAGCCTTGAGGTTACTGTTGCCATAGAACTGAAGACCTGAATCGGGACTCCACGTGATCAGTATATAGAACCAAAAATCGTAGGCAGCTGGTGTTTGAGCCTAAGTGAAGCAAAAAATTCTTTAAAAAAACAAGAGCGACGAAGGGGAAGAATGCTTACAATAATAATCAAGGTGATAAAATAAATTTTAAAACATATGAAGCAGAACAAGCGGAAATCTCGTGAATACGTATCAAGTAAATAGTTCAGACTCAAACTCTATTTGTCGGAGCTCGTGTTTCCGACTTTTGCTAGTACTTATCACGCTCACTCCTTTGGCAGACTCGTAAACATGGCGGCGAAAGAGGACGTGCTGCTCTTTAATTAACTTCGGACAGAATGACCATGGACTTGTCCGTTCTTCAAAAGCTTTGGGGAGCAGGGTTGGCGCAGTGGTGAGAGCGCTCGCCTTCCACCAATGTGTCCCGGGTTCGATTCCCGGCCCCGGCGTCATATGTGGGCTGAGTTTGTTGGTTCTCTACTCTGCTCCGAGAGGTTTTTCGCCGGGTACTCCAGTTTTCCCCTCTTCACAAAAACCAACATTTGATTCGATTTAATTTAATTTAATTAAATATGATTTGACTTGATTTGATTTGTGCTTTACAGTGTCCCCAATTAGTACGTCAGTGCTAGATACAGTTGACACTTATTATTATTATTATAATTATTATTATTTATTATTAAGACCATTTCGACTTTAATCATATAATTCAGAGTCAGACAATATGTTTATTGACTGCTCAGTAGGCCGAGGCCGATGATATCTTACCTTCCAAATTCCCTTGGAGGTGCACACTTGGGCAACCAGTATTCCACCAGCAATGTGAACGGACACTCCCCTGGATCCTACACTGGGTCCTGTATCCAAAATATAACGCTGCTGCTGACAAAACTGAAGCGACAGGTCGAGTCGCATCTTCATACCGATAGAGAAGCCCATATGGCAGCCCTCAGGATCCACCAGGCAATCTTTGGAAGATATCGTCGTGTACAGCGACGTATCATTGGTCAGCAAGAAGCCCATGTTAAGGAGACGTCGGCTACCTTGGATGTCGAACGGCGGGTTCCCGTAAATCTTGTTTTCCTTCAACAACAGGAAGTACCAATAGTAGCTGGCAGGGACGGGTGGTTCTGAAACAAAGACGTTAAGCATGATTGCATCTCCAACCCCTCCTCATATTTGCAAGAATATGTTTTATAAATTGTATATTATACTTTATGTATTGCATGGTATGGTACGGTATTGCATTATAATTTACTAGAGAACCTGTGTTAACAACTTCTTTAGAAGTTTTTACTGCTCGCGATCCCCTATTGTCCAGTCAACCTTATTACAAAAATCAGAAACAGAAAGGATGTGGAAATCTGTGTAAAGGGTTGAACTGGTACACTATGGCCCCCAAAGAAGAGTATCGGTTCAATGCACTGATATTTCGGGGGAATAGAGGACTATGAAAAGTCTTTAAGTCTTAATACAAACGCACCTGACATGTTTGATGGTAAGTATAGATGTTACCCAGTTGCCTAGATATCGCGGCAGTAAATCTCAATTATCATACGGCGTTTTGACTGGTTCTTCTTCATTCGGGATTTTGCCCTACGATTTCCATGGAAGCGGTCATGTGCCGTGTATTTTTTGTTAACAAAAGTCGGGAGAACAACATTTCCGAATAACACCGGAAAAAGAACATGTATCAATTAATCTTCTTCGCAAGGAAACGACGTAAAAGATAGTCTTACAGAGCTTAGTTGCGAAGTGCGTTTTGAACGTTTTCGGAAGTGCATTTGAAAAGGCCAATAAACCAAAATGGCCCTACTTCCATACAACAATCTACTTACAAACCTAGCTTGCTCGGTCCGCACTGAGAAATACTGGTCCTCGGCCGTTTTTGTACGGGACCTCGTCGCGTTCAGTCCGGTCTGCCACGACCTCAGGCCAATATTACCCAGTATGGCCCCAGTGCTCGGTTAATAAGAAGTTATTCTTAACAAAGCACATGGGCGTCACTGTTGAGTCGAGTACACTTCTCCTTTCAGGTGAAACACGTCTCTACTTATATCTTTATAGCGAGAGGATTAAGAGAGCAACGAACTGAACCTTGCCAAAACAAAGTCCATTCAGTTTTTAGCTTGCGTTTTCAGCGCAATGTTAACGCATGCCAATGCTGCGCTCTTCAGATCATTCCCTTCTTCGCCCTGTTTTGGTATAGCTTGACTGAAAAGCATTCGACGCAGAACCCAGTACAGTGCGCCCCTGTATCTGATTTGGAACCCACCTTTAGGTCCAGGACCCGTTGGTGTCACAACTGTCGGCTTCGGTCCTGAAAAAGGAATGGAAATCAGAGTCAGAATGTTCTGTCTCCACCCTAGAGAGGTTTCCTATGTGTTGCAAAGTATAGCGGTACTTGTCTTTCTTTGATGGCGACACCTTCTGATTGGCATTCTATAAAGCTAAACCAAAATTTTGAGAAAGACAACAATTCAGACTGAAGCGTGACGGTCATGATAATCACGCAGTTCTTTTTGGCGTACTTGTCACTTGCGTTTCTTATGGCTTGTTTTTGAGCAATGCAAGGAATAGTAAACTAGCACATGTGACTGGAAAATAATAATCATGATGAGTTTGTACGTACCACTACACCGATCTTGGCATTCCGCTAGTGTGTAGAAGATGTTCTCATTCCCTAAGCACAGCCCAAACTTGAAAGCTGCACACTGCTTGGTGTAAGGGTCAAAGTAATATCTCGTTTCAGCGTTGACACACTGATCTGTATTCCAGACTCGCTGGCATACATCAGTCTCTGATGGGTCTAAAGGAAATCATAATATAATATAGCGAGTTGTATCAGAAACCCATAACACTTGAAATCTGTAACTGCCTTTGAATGTCTTTAACCACAGCTTGTCCACATTCAATCTACTTGGTACTATCAGTGCTCGAAATTAAAAAAAAATCGAGGTTGTCCCAATAGCCGCCGCCTCTCGAGCGGGAGGTCGTGAGTTCAAACCTCGGCCGGACCAGCACTCAAGGTCTTAAAATAACTGTTGAGAATGTGCTGCCTTTGTTATGACATCTGCAAATGGTTAGACATTCTGGTCTTCTCGGATAAGAACGAAAATCCGTAGGCCCCAACCCACAGCACTGTTCTTGTGGGACGTTAAGGAATCTCTGTCGACCGGTGTGCACTGCGCGCCTCGACTCGAATTTCGTATGATACGAAAACCTCCATTTTGAAGTGTGACAATCTCTGACAATCTGAGCGATCTAACTTAATTTTCAATCAGCTATCGCTCTTCATCAACAATATCAATCAAACGTCCGCCAAGCATGCCATTCGAAAGAGAGTCTTTTAAGATCCCACAACACTGTTCGAAAAGAGTACGAGACCCTGGTGGTATGGTCGACCTTTGCAAAGTTTGATTTTAATTAATTAATTAATTAATTAATTAATCAATCAATAGAAGAATTGATGTATAGCCTCTTTGAAAATATCCATATGAGAAAGTGCGCATTAAAAAATCCAAGTGCTCTGTAAGCAAACTCGTGAATTGACAGAATTGACAGATATTTCAAAAGCCAGACAACCAAATCCGTAAACTTGGTTGCCCTGATAAATTCTTGGTTGCCCGCCAATGGATATCGCGAAAGTTTGGGGTTAAGTTCAGGCATATTCAAAATGGCGTCTTTGAACTTGATCACTACCAGACATGAAACTTTGCGTTTCTCTCTTAAATTTTCCTACCTGGTACCTTTCGCACCTGCACCGTAACATTTACAGATCTCCAAAACACAGGAAAACGCTTAGCTGAGGTAAATTAATTATCATTAACCTCACATTGTCGGACATTGACAATACAAACCGTCACATAAGGCTTGAGCCGTTTATTTTCTCCGTTTGGCTGGGTTGTCCGTTGTTTACTCCCTGGGCAACCAGCCTCTTATTTTTACCAAAAATTGGTTGAGCGGTAAACTTTTTGAAGTCTAGGACGACCGGACGACCGCTAATTTCGAGCACTGTGCTATATTTGGAAAATCAAGAGAAACCAAATGAACCAATCAAATAGCCCATTTCCGAGTTGCTACATGCCTCAGTTTCATAGCGAGTCCAGGTGCAAGACCATTCAAATGGAAATGAGTTTAATTTGCATAAGAATACTCTATCATTTCCATTTGAATGGTCTTGCACCTGGACTCGCTATGAAACTGAGGCATGTAGCAACTCGGAAATGGGCTATTGGCTTCAGTAGCATGACGTACTAACTGGGAAATGCTCAGGTCTGCTCAAAACATGGCAAAAAGTTGGTGCGTTATCCTTCGTAACCAATACCAACAGATGAAATTCGAAGCAGCCGTCATTGGTTTGTACTTACAGACGAACATCAGCCTTCAAAAGAGTGTTTCCGAAACCTTACGGAACTTTCATGAGCGATATTTTGGACAAATCATGGGGTCGTGCTGATTCGAAAATCGTTCAAGAACTCAGTAGGTTTGCCTTTTTCTTACTTGGAACCACAGACCTTTGGTGGATGTACGTTTAAACTATATCCTAGGTTGAGAAATCAGAATGATGTAGCATGTCCTACTGTACAGACGCAGACTGAACAAAATACATTTTTTGCTAAGAAATTCATGCTCACCACACTGCTGTTCACAGTTTTTCTTGGAGTACAGAAAAGACATATTTCGGTAACTGCAATGGTTCAGTACTTCCTTGAGGAAACCAATGCAGGGAGAAACTTGCTCTGCAACGCCGGCCTTGTCGACTTCCTGTTGAACGTCCAGCTGGCACGGTCCTTCGGGTTTACCAATTTCGCAAGGAGATACTGAAAAATAAAGAGCAAAATAGAAAGTTCATCGCCAAAGCTTGGAGACAGTTCTGTCTCAAGGCAGCGCCACAGTCAAGTAAAATTGACACTCCTTTCTGCACATCTTTGTTCCAATTCTTAAACACATCTACCATTAATTTTTTTTTTCAACACGGCACTAAAATTTAAATGCAATAGTATGTTATTATGTTTAAAAAATGCCTCAAAAGATACCAAATTCGGCTCAAGTGAAGTTTCAAGTTAAATAATAAAATCACTTGTCTCACCTATGTTGCAGTTAGGTCCAGAGACGCCCATGGGACAAACACAATTACCATTAACACATGTTCCGCCATTAAGACAGTCGGGCTTGCAAGAGGCTAAAAGAGTTGAATATGCAATCACTGGATCAACATAATAACAACAGCATCTCTACTTCTCACGTGCCTTTTCCTGTGCAACGTGATTGCAATTAAGCGTATAAACGACAATGAGCATAGGTAAATAACTCACAAATTTGACACCACTGTCCGGAATACCCGGGCTGACACTGGCACTTATTTGGTGCAACACAGGTCCCGCCGTTCTGACAAATGTTTTGACAGACCGCTGAAAAGAGGAGATGAGACCATGTTATTTCAAACGCATTTTCCGTCATTCTGTTTAAACCAATCGAAGCCACTGCTTATGCAGTTTGTGCAACAAACAAACGTAGCCTAAACATGGCCCAGGGCAAAAACTCTATATTGCTTTAGTTGCCTACCGTACAAATCAAATTTCGAACTCAAATTAAGTAATGGTCCAGCTAAGAAGCAGGCAGAAAAACATAAAAGCTCGGCAATAGTGTCAGTTAATTTTGTGGTGCTAATTGGCCCATAGGGCAAAAGCCAAATTTGGCCGGGAGACGGAAAATAGGGATATGGAAAAGACAAGGTCTAAATATGACGGTTTTTTTTTTTTAATTTTCATTGTTTTTTCGGGGTTTTTTGGTATTAGCCAATGAGATGAGGCGATTTAAATGGAATTAACAATTAACTGTTCGCACCTTTTTAATGAGTTCTGCCGTACACCTGCCTACCATTTAGCCAGACCATTACTTAAAGTGAAATCGTGCAAATTCAATAGCAAAAACGCCAATTCAATTGCTAGCGCGTAAATCAACTTGCAAACGTGCAAAAAAAAATGCAGCGCGCCAACTAAATCAAAAACGCATAAATTGAACGCGCAAAGAATGAGCCGCAAGAACGACGAGAAAGCGACCGCGTGCGTTCCGCGTCTTTCGCGCGCGAAGATCTCAGCCTTGAAAGGAAGAACAACACAAGCAACTTACGGACACTGCATGCTTTGTTCTTGTATCCTGTTGTACAACTGCAATGGTTTGGTTTGACGCATGTTCCTCCATTTTGACAAGGAACCTTGCAGACAGCTGAGAAGGCAAACAAGAATAAATAAAGATTCTAATAACGCAATAGCAGGACCAAAGCCAATTAGGAAAAAAATGGAATTTTACGTCAAATAATCGGTGATCTTAGTTGTGTTTTTGTGTTTTTTAAAACCTAGTAAGAGAATGGACATTGCTTCAGTCATATTGCATCGCTCTGACTGGCAAAAGCCTATTGAGGTTTCGAGCCACAGTAGCCAGTCACGTAACGTCGTGCTATAACTTACGTGTCTCGCAATGACTCCCCTGATACAGCTCATTATTGCACTGACATTGTGCGTTGACGCATGTGCCGCCATTCTGGCAAGGAGGGGTGCATACACCTACAGGTAATAAAATAAAAATACATTCAATAAATTTGTCATCTGCGAATAATAATTACTATAATTACAAAATGAGGTACTAAACGTGCTATTGGTGGACGAAGCTACACGATGTAACCATTCTTTTGAAAAAGGGAGATTTCACCTGCTTAGGGAATTTACTGTACAAAACCTGAGCAACAATTGGTCCAACTTACTTGGACACGGCTGAACGTTGCACAATTGCGTCTCCAGCTCAGCTCCTAGACCCTGGTCCAAGCACGTTTTCCCTTCATTTTGAGGTGGAGGGTTCGTGCATGTGCGATTACGCATGCGTGTTCCTCCACCACAGGACGCTGTACATTCGGTCCACGGGCTCCACTCAGTGTAACCTCCATCAACTACATGAGAATAAAACAAGTTCATCAGCAAATTCATTCCGTTGGATCAGAGCAGTGCGATTCTATCGCGAATGGTAATGCTGTTGGTCATCCAGTCCGTTCGCCATTTTCGAAGCTGTAACGTTTCAGCTCTCTATTTTGATTTTAGCAAGGCAAAATCACTAACAAGGACACAAGAAGGGTTGAAATGCTTGTATTTTCGGTTTTTCTTTGCTATCTTTCCTCTGCATTTCCTAACTTTTAAGGAAATAACGTTTTCATATTTTAATGACTTTTCTAAGATAGCTACGTTCTTACGCGCGCTCTGATTGGTCAAAAACCTATGTTTTATCAGAGTATAAAACATAGAAAAAGCGTGTTTTATTGTTTTTCGCCACATTACCTCCACTCGACAATTCTCTAAGAGATGGCGAAAAACATTTTTCTTTGAAGAAATTCATGATGGAATTCTCTGCGAAGCAGCAGAAAGTTTTGAAGCTGAGAATAATAAAACAAATAAAGAAGAAGAAGCGAAAGAAGTCGAGAATTTGGTATTAAATGGCGTCGGTTTGTCGATCTGTGTACTTTGTTGTTTCTACTCGCGGCATGTAAAATCTATATCATAAAGCGAATAAAGAAGCCTAAGCCGTGTATTACACTGTGATTTATCACAGTGTAATACACGGCTTAGGCTTCTTTATTTGTTAAATAAAAACACGGACGAATACTGATGAGAAAAGTTTCATCGGCTCACTAAAAAAGCAAGACGACGGTTCTCTAAGTTCCGGTTCAAACGTCGAACTTTACATGTGCCGAATCTAATGCAGACAAGAGGCTTCAAAAGCCTTCACTGGGTTGCCTTTGTAAACCCTCAGTATGCAAACGGCTCAGTTTTTTAAACTGTTTTGTCAATCCATTTTAGTTTGCAGTGTCAGTTGTGTTCAATAAGAGAAGTGTACAAGGAGTTAATCAAAGGCTTCTATGAACAAACTCATGAATGCATTCGGTGACACATGAGCGAGAATTTTAGATTTCAGAACTCATTCAAATAATTTAATCAAGAAAGGCCTGTAGGGCTCTGCCATCTCGTGTTTCATTTACCAATTTAAAAAATATGCAGCCAAGGCCTGCATACAGCTTCACATTCCATATAGACAAGGGTATCTTTGAAAAAAAGAAAAGAAAATCGATTCAATTTAAAAAAAGAACAAAAAAAGAAAGTCAAGAATACCCTCACCGGAGACTACACCGGGGACTGAACTCGGACCATCTGCTCCACAGTCCGGAATGCCTCCCATTAGACCATCCAGAATCACCTAGTTACCTAGGGTATATCTTATATTTTATATGTTATAGATCTTTCGCTCGTACACTCTACTGAGTGAAGCTGTAAAAATTATATCTCATTTTTCAACGTTCATGAAAGGTAATCCGTCATTCCCGAGGCTTTATCTGGAAACCGATATTTAAAATGGAGATGCCGTTGTAGAATTGACAAATTTGTGGTAAACATTGACGAACGTGTTTTATTTTATGGGGTAAGTGAAACCTGAAACGTGACACGACAGCACAAACCCAGCCGTGAATACTTGGCATCATCCCTTCCTCCGGCCCGTTTTGGAGGTTCAACATTTTATTTGAAAGCGTGAAGTTCACCAGAAATAGATAAATTCCTTAAATTGGTGGCTATGTGCCGGTTTCGGTGTTGTCGCAAATAATGATTTTGAAATTCAATGAAGCTGCATACCACCGGACTGTTTTTGCTCCAGTTGATTATATATCGGGTTTTGTAGTTTTTGTACAGTATAGAGGATCCAACGCTATAAATATAAATGAACACTTTATGAGAATGCTTCCCCCGAAATCGAGTTAACAGCTCGAAACGAAAGCAGCTCTACACAAGAAAAACACTTAGCTAGGCGAATGGAGTCCACAAGAAACTTTCCACGTTCTCTTCACTGTCGTGCTAACTTCAATCAGGTTGTTATGGCGATGTCCATGCCGAGCCAATCACACAGTGATTGGCTCGGCATGGACATCGACATGATGGACATGGACATGGACATGGACATGTCCATGGACATGGACATGGACATGGACATGATAAGTAAGGCCCGGTACAAAGGTCGAACTTTACATGTGCAGCCGAATCTAATGCAAATGAGGGAAAACAACAGATTTTTCTCATTCGCATTAGATTCGGCACATGTGAAGTTCGACGTTTGAACCGGGCCTTACTTACCTTATTAACTCAAGCGTCGAACTTTTCATGTACCGAATCTAATGCAAATTAGAAAAATCTACTGTTTTCCCTCATTACTGGGTTGCCATGGCAATGGCAATCCAGTATTAAAATGGGGTTGGTATTTTTTTCTCCGTGAGAAATTGCAATTCTTGCGCAATATTGCCTATATAAGGCTTAGCAAAGACGCCGCCGCTGTGTGATTGACTCGGCATGGACATCGCCGTAACAACCTCATTGAAGATTCATACACAATAGAGTGGGAAACTCCCCTCAGCTCTAGAGCGCGTTCGTCACGAAACATCTAGGGTCGACTTTTGAGGGGGCAATAATTCAACACATTCAAAAATTTGCGTATATTTAAAGAATTGCGTATATAACAAAAAAATAATATAAATATATACACAGCGGTTGGAAACGCGATTGAAGATTCGACCAGTGTGGTGTTCACGCCTAAAGAAAGGCTAAAACGAGACTCAAACCCGCGATCTCGCGAATATAAGCCATATAAGCCTTTGGCTTCGGCATGCACTCTGAACTGTATTCAACTGTAACTATGTGCTCTGTAAGAACTACGATTGATTGAACTGACTAACCTGATTAAAAGCGCTGCGATGCGCTACACTATTATCATCGCTGTTTGAAGAGAAACTCTTTAGTTCCATTCAAAAGATATATTTTTTTTTTTATAGAGGACATGTTAACAATAAGAAAATTGACTCTTTGACTGGTTCATATTTTGACGATTGGTTTTGTAAGTTCTAAAGACATCTCTAGTTAGGGAACAGGTCTCTTCTTTAACTCCGATATGTTACCTTTGACCCCTGGGCAGGCTTCAGGGTGGCATTTCCTTGATTCCATGTTCCCACCAAGCTGGGAGCAGTCCCCACCTCCATTCTGTGGTGCGGGGTTGGTGCAGTTTCTGGTCCTCAGCTGGGTGCCACCTCCACAGGTTACGGTACATGGGGACCACTGGGACCACTCGTTATATCCACCAGGCACTAAAGAGGCAAACACGTGGTTTAATCAGGGACAGGAAAACGCTCATACCTGAGTTTAATGTCACCATTCATTGGAAAGCTACTGAACAGTACTGTACTGTGGTACTGTTTCTTTTACAATACAGTGTGGTTCTAACTTTTTCATCTGTGGATCAAACCATGCAGTGTGACCATTCTTTACTGCTCTGCGATATGGCCTTTTTGGTAGTAATCCATTGTGATTTGACTTGAGTTCCCTGATTCTCAGTACAGTACTTCTCTTACCTGGGGAGGGGCACATTGGGTCTGGTTTTCCAGCGGACGGTGCTGATGAGTAAAAACAAGAAAAAGGGAACTCAGACAAGAGAGTTAGTAAAGGACCAGCCACATTTTAGTAAGGGACGGACCACTAGAAAAGTGATGGGGGGGGGGGGGGTGGGGAATTTTCAGCTTGCACGAATTTTTTTTTTCGCTCACTGCTTGTGCAGGAATTTTTTTTTCAGGTGAACCCCTCTGCACGGATATTTTTTTTTACTACGTGTGAAAAAGTCACAATTGGGCCTTCCTTCTGCATGAATTTTTTTTTACCTTCTTCCTTGCATGAAATTTTTTTCTTGGCATTTTCCCTTGCATGAAGTTTTTTTTGTATTTTTCCCCACCCCCCCCCCCCCCATCACTTTTCTAATAGTCCGTCCCTAAATTTATACAGTGACACTTTATTCTACATTCCAAAAAAAAAACATGATACACAGGGGAAAGGAGCCATAGAATGAGTTAAAGAAGTTTATGCCCGCAAACAATTGCCCAAAAGTAGAAGGAGACTTGGCATGTACTCTAATATATATAGATTTCGAGTTTTATGATACGTGAATTCGGTAGGCGATATAGCAGATGTAAGCATCTGGGTAACTGTGCACCTACCCCTCCCCTAACGCAACAAGTTATAATAAGTTAAAAAGTTAGTGTTAATGTTGGTTTAGGGGAGGGGTAGGTGCACAGTTGCCCAGATGCTGACATTGATCCTTTTTAGGTAACTGTATCGCTGCTTTTCACTGTCACACTGTTGTATGGACGGAACTGAATTTAAACCTGAGCAGAATAAGTGATTCACATCTTGGTCGCATGAAAACAGGTTACTCGAACCAAGTCCGTTTCAGAACAACACCGTAAATGGCTCTGAGCGTGTTAAGGTTAAAACATTGGATCATTGAAGGTTTCACTCGCTATATGATATAATTATAATACCTGACAGGAAAGTAGATGATTCTTTTAACCAGTACCAGATTATACCGGGGTTCTCTCCACCATCACCGATCCACTGAGCCGGGTTGAACTCTGCAACCTTGGATACGATAGTCCCGTACCTCTCCTGATTCTGACAATCCGCCGTGGTCAGAAGAGACTTGTCATCGTCGACTGAGATATACGGCATACGCTTACCGATACCCTTGGGCCCATCAACCCCCTCTCCAAATGACTTCAAGAGTTGAACTCCAGTCAGAGCACCCGATGTTGAGGTAAAACTGTAAATTGGTAATCAATGGGTCTATGAGGTAGTTCATTAACGCATGGTGTGCAGATAAGTTATTGTTGCACTGAAGCTCGAGGATGTGAAGGTTTTGGGTTGGAGCCCCGCTCTAGGTAGAGAAGATTTTTCCTTTCTAATATCATGGGTGACAAATTACTCCCTAATTTTGGCGCGAAAATGCAGCGTTAATTTATAATTTCACATTTCAAATTACTACGGTGCCAAAATGGCGTCTAAGGAATAATTTGTCACTCATGATATTAATAGGTAATCAAATGGTATACTCGTGATATTAGGGAATAATTTCACTTATGTTTTGTCCAAAATTGATTAGATTTTGGATAATGTTGTCATGGCAACTTCTCCTACGGTGCCAAAATGGCGTCTAAGGAATAATTTGTCACTCATGATATTAAAAGGTAATCAAATGGTATACTCGTGATATTAGGGAAAAATTTCACTTGTGTTTCGTCCAAAATAGATTAGATTTTGGACAAAACGCGCGTGAAATTATTCCCTAATGTAACTCGTCACCATTTGACTTCACACACATATTTAATATTTCAATCGTTGTGCGCGATATTCCCAAATGGTGTGCTGTGGTTGTGCGTGATATAAAATAGCCAAGGGATTGTTTACGCAGATTTCTGCTAACATACCTTACGTATGCAAGAATTCATTCAGCATGCGCACGTAAAAAAACAAATAATGACCTATAAATAGGGGTGAGCTGTACCATAAAAATTCATCGTCTGAACCAAACGCAGTTACATAGGTCAACAGCATAATATGAATTAAATTCGGCTTAAGTGCGGAGCATTGCATCGGAGGGGAATTGAAGCACAAGTGATTGGAGTTATCAAAGGAATTGATAAAGTCATTTATGACCACGGGATGACGGTCGAAACGCCAACGCCTTTAATATTTGATGGTGGTATAACTTACTTTGTTATGTACCTAGACTTTCACTTCAACAAAATGACCACTGTGATTGTTTGATTCTTGGTCGCGTGCTCCGGATCAAATTGAAATACAATTGCGCAGTTGTTGCCCGCGCGCCGAATACAACAGCACGTGATCAATGCATGACTTAACTAAAAATGCCGTGATCTTCTAAATATATAACAAAGTACTTAATGTATGGTCCCGAGGGAAACAGTTAGTTTTGTTTTCCGGAGAGTCCTAATGTTTCCAGAGACGAAGTCGAGGGAAATATCAGGACTCGGGACCATACATCAAGTGTACAGTATTCCCTAGTTTGAACATCAATTGAAGTCAAAGCGCCGACCTGTAGTTTTGTGGCGCAGTAAAAATGGCGCCATTACTGCCTCTCTCGCCAGCCTCAAGTCGGTACAGATAGTATTGACTCACGGCTATGGCCTTGACTGTATCGCCTTCACCCAGAATCGAGTAATCCTTTGTTATTGATGGTTCACCGGAATTCCTACAATCAAATAGTATTGCAAGCATTAGTTGCACGTAGTCTTAATGCAAGTTTTGAAGGCCATGGTAAATAAAAACACACCCTGACCCCGAAATGCCAAATACATTTAGAAAACAGTCCTAAGAAAATACGCGCGCTGATTGGTTAGAATTCGTGTTTCTATTAAACAATTAGATTATGAGCTTGAGATTTCTATCACGTGATAGTTGACGAGGGCGCAGCCCGAGTCAACTTTTACGCATAGAAATCGAGAGCGAATAATCTAATTGTTTTAGTATAAATCTACTAGTCGTTCAAAACTTTGTCTTTTCTGGAACAGCCTCGACCAGTAAACTGTCTAAATCTTCTTCACGGACACTTCGAAAACGTGAAGAAGCGGCCGCCATTTTGTTAGCAAGGGCACACTGCTACGCTACTCATTATCCATCACAGAATAGATAGTGGGTAGCGTAGCCAATCAGAGCGCGGCATTTGTGATAGAACGTTAGTAGATCTATACTAAAACTCGATAGAAACAATTGCAAATGGGTACAATGAGACTCGAGGGAGCAAGGTAAATGCTATGTTAAACCTCTCTGAGAGAAGTTTAAGTAATAGAAAGAGTTCGTTTTAGCAGCGCGGAGTACATACCGGTCTTTGACATTATCGACGGTCCATCCGTTGTGGCTTGCACTGGTGACCAGCAAGGTCCAACCGCCATCGTCGTGGGTCATGTCACAGTACGCCGTCACTGTTCTCGCAGAGTTGGGCTTCTGCAGGTATATATTGTACAAGCCGTCGCTTCGACTGTGGCAGCGTTCCATGAACTCGCGACACGAACGGATAGGAACTGCAAAAGAAAAAAAAATTCTTACTCAGGAGAGCGGTTTTCAATTCAATGTCAAAAGAAGGTACGTGGTCGTTTTGGCAATGCATTACGCTCGCACTTTCTCAACCACTCAGGACATAAATTAGAGCCATTCGTTACCAGCTTTTTCACGTTTTCCCGCGCTTAGTGCTGGTGACATATATTTGAGGTGCGATCTGATTGGTTCACTGCGATTGGCTAAAGTCATGTGATAACTTATATTTTGGTTTTGCGACATTGACTATTGCACAAAGTTACCCTGACTGGAAATGTAAAAAAGTAATATATATATATATGTGTATATGAAGAAACCACTAACCTTATGCACCCCAAATAATCATATTAATTAGAGTAAATGTTTGAAAGAAAATTTGCCCTGAATGGGATTTGAACCCACGTCCCCCCGCATACTAGTCGGGTGTGATAACCACTACACCACCAGGACAACCATGCTGGCAACATAGCAATCGAAGTGGTGTATTGTGTGATTGAAGACTGGGCATCCCGGCAATTTTCCTTCAAGGCGACAGGGTAGTGGAAGCCTATAACTCCGTTTGAAACCCAACTAAGGATCAAGTTAATGATGCACGACCGAAGTCAACTTAGCAGGAGACAAGGGAGGATCAAGTTAATGATACAGGCTATTTTTTTATTTGAATATGTGTATATGAAGAAACCACTAACCCTATGCACCCCAAATAATCATATTAATTAGAGTAAATGTTTGAAAGAAAATTTGCCCTGAATGGGATTTGAACCCACGTCCCCCCGCGACTTTGACCAAGTGCGAGGAAAGCTTTAAAAAGAACGGGTAAGAATGATCGCATTAAAGTTTGTTTTGTTTCGATTTGTTTGTTTATTCGATTTTTATTTTTCTATTTTTTTTAGGCTAAATCGCCTTTCTCTTAATCGCGTCAATACTCCGACTTCAACTTTGAACCTTTTTTGAAGCAGACTAAACATTTCTGTAAGTTAAACAGTTCAATAAGTTATGCTTCGGAATATCTTCGGAACGTTTCCGTAATCAGCATGGCGCCTTACTTCTTGGAGGTGGACAGGGCTCCATACGACACTCCTTGGTGTTAACAATTTCGCCCGAACACGATGATCCCCCGAATAATGGTGTCGGGTTGGTACACGATCGGGTACGAGACGACAAGCCGCCACCACACGTAACTGTGCATTCTGTCCAGTTACTCCAATTTGTGAACCCACCATTCACTGAAATCAAATAATAATAATAAAACGCTATTACATCTGTTTTCATCCATCGTCAAAACTAATTTCGCTATTGCTATGGCTTGCACTACTTCGATAGAATTTCACCAAACGAATTTCGCGCCTATATTTTAACTAATCGGTGACACAAACAATCGTGACCTGGCGATTTATAGAGACAATCAAATGATTTCGAGTGCAATTTGGAGTGAGTGTGCACAAATAAATTTTTCAAAGAGTGAAATAAATTGCATGAGCTTGTAGGGCGAGTGCAGTTCATGAGTGCTTATTTATACAAAATTGCACTCGAAATCATTCGATTACTTGTTAATAATACACATACAACAATTTAATTTCAAATTTCTGCACTCAATTTCATTTCCACTGACAAGCTCTCGGCCAATCAGCGCATTGAAATTTTGCCATGTATATTAACAGGCCTTGAAACGTTCGATTTGAAAATACCCTTAGCATTTTGCAAAATCGGCCTAGCCACTTAAGACTGGTTTTGCCCCTATTTCACCCAATGATAATTATTTTCTTGCGTGTTTATCTCACATTACCTGGGCAGGGCAGTGTGTTGCACGGTGTCTCCTTCCTAACCATCTCTCCATGATCGCTGACCATCCTGAATTTAATTCCCCCACCACATGTCTTGGAGCACTGCGACCAGCCCGTGTCTGGAGCTGCAAATGAGTTTAGAAAACAGTCCTAAGAAAATACGCGCGCTGATTGGTTAAAATTCAAGTTTCTATTAAACAATCAGATTACGTGAAAATTCCCGCGTGCTTATAAACATGTAATATGAATATTGCATATTCACCAAAGTATAGTTGTCGGCAAAAACTGAGAACAGGCAAAAGAATAAATAGGGGAGAATTCGCGAGCTAACGCCCGCTTTTTAACACTAATAAGCAAAAGAAACGCTGGGAATACAACAAGCTGGGAGTGTAAAAGCCCCTTTTGTTAGGAAACAGGATTGTACTGTGGTACTGTTTGTTTTGCTATACAGTGTGGTTCTAACTTTTCCAGTTGCGGCTCAAAAAAACGCAGTGTGACCATTCGTTAGAAAGCTACCGAACAGTACTGTACTGTGGTACTGTTTGTTTTATTATACAGTGTGGTTCTAACCTTTTCAACTGTTGATCAAACGATGAAGTGAAACCATTCTTTGGAAAGCTACTGAACAGTACTGTACTGTTGTACTGTTTGTTCTACTAAACAGTGTGGTTCTAACTTTTCCCTCTGTTGATCAAACGATGCAGTGAGATCATTCTCTTGAAAACCATTAAATCAAAATGCACTTACGTCCAGGAGGGCAAACTTGACTAAAACACTTCTTTTGCTCTGTAGGTTCACCTAACCGCTGGCAGTCAGAACCTCCATTGCTGGGAGAGGGATTGGAACAGTTCCTATAGCGAAACTGCTGACCATTACCACAGGAGACGCTGCACTGTGACCACTGTCCCCAGGGAGAATAACCGCCGTTAACTAAAACAAAATCGTAACATCATCGATTTAACAAATCGAAAGTGGTTTAGCGTTGTCTGTACTCTTATCGATATGCGTCATCACAGTGGTCAAAATGTTGTGGACTCACGAGGCGCAACAGCATATTGTTTTTTGTTATGTTTCTTTTTTACTACAATATCAACGTCAAAGAAAATCTGGCACATTGACGTGAGTAGCGTTTTCTGGACTCTTATCGACAACGGCAAATTAGCCAATCGGAGTGCGAGATTACTAGCAAATGTGGTAAAAGCAAATATGCAATGAACTTTCGTTTGCGCAGAAAGCATGCAATGATATTTAGGCAATGAGTTTCCTAAAGACTTTTGAACTGCGTTGGTGGAAAATAGAAACGCAAAAAATAAATAAATAAATAAATGATCGAACGAGTGGATAAAGTAAGCTGGCACACCACAGGATCAAAGAAAGTCAAAACGCAAGAGAAACAATGGAATTTCTTATTTTTCAACCAATCACACGCAACGATTATTGCATAAAGCAAGATTTCAATGAGGTGATAGTTGATGAGGCCAAATCAACTATCACCTCATAGAAATCGAGAGCGAATAATCTAATTTTTTTAGTAAGAATCATAATAAACAAATCATGTGTCGATGAAAAAAACACCAAAATACTCAATTTTCCTGCGAAACTTCGCCAAAAGCGCCCAAAAGTCGCCATTTTGAAAACGATCTTCAACCAAGTGCTGTCTAATGGCAGATAGTCTGCAGTAGCTCAGCCAATCAGATTGCGGCATTTACATTAGCCTACGAGTAGATTTTTACTAATTAACAATTATTCGCCGAAGGCGAAGTGATTATCGGTGAATATTCACCGATAATCAGTGAGCCTGAGGTGAATAATTGTTTTAGTATAAATACACAGGTGATTATTTCAAAAAAAGAAAAGAAAAAGCATTGTACAACACAAAAAAAAATTATTTTATCAAAAGCGCGCGAACGAATGGCAGCCATTTTGTTCGTCGAGGTGATTATCGGCTGATAATCCGAGATAGCAAACCAATCAGAGCGCGCGACTTTGTATAATCACCTGAGTATTTATACTAAAGCATAATATCTTGATACTGTGTGTGAATGTAGATGAATCTTTACCTGGACATGAGTCAGTCTTGCATTTTACTATCTCTGTGGACGGTCCAAAGCATTCATTACCCCCAAACGCTGGAGTGGGCTGTGTACACTGGCGAATCCTTATGGTTTCACCGCCACCACAAGTCACGGTACAAGGGTTCCAGTCACTCCATGGTGTGTAACCACCATGCACTGCAAGTATACAAAATAAATCAGTACGTGAGTTTTACATAGAGGATATTACACGGTGGCGAGCAGATATGAATTTTATGTTCGAGTGCCAAGAATAATATCTATATTGTTCTTGCCACGAGAACATAAAATTCATATCTTTGAGCCAACGTGTAATGTTCTTTTTATTATATGGAGACTAAATATTGAAACCAATTCAACAAAAGCAAAAGGCAGGAATCGTGACGTCGTTGAACGATACGACACTCACAAAGGTGACATACGGAAAATACGCCACTCGGGTCCCGGATGAAGTGGCGTATGGAATCTACGAGTGGTTTAGTTCCCAGTAAAACACTCTTCTCCATATAATAAAATACAATATCTGTTGACCTACGTCTACCGTAGTCGACTGGTTAAGCACCGTATAATATTCGCGAGTACGGGGAATCGAGTCCCGCTCGATCCAGCCCTATTTTAGGGAAGTAGTTGAGGCACAGTAGTGTAGTGGTTGGCGTGTCGGACTTCCGAGCAGAAGGTTTGGAGTTCGAGCCCTGGTGCTGGCACTGTGTTGTTTCCTTAGACAAGAAACTTTACTCCACACTGTCTCTCTCCACTCAGGTGTCACATGTATAAATGAAGACTACTAAACAATTAGAATATGAGCTCGAGCTTTCTATCGCGCCCTCGTCAACTATCACGCATAGAAATCGAGAGCGAATAATCTAATTGCTTTAGTATAAATCTACTAGTCGTTCAAAACTTTGTCTTTTCTGGAACAGCCTCGACCAGTAAACTGTCTAACTCTTCTTCACGGACACTTCGTAAACGTGAAGAAGCGGCCGCCATTTTGTTAGCAAGGACACACTGCTACGCTAATCACTATCTATCACAGAATAGATAGTGGGTAGCGTAGCCAATCAGAGCGCGGCATTCGTGATAGAACGCTAGTAGATTTATACTAATATTGTATATTGTAAGGGGCTAATACCCGGGCTAAAAATTGGCGGTCGCACGGTCGCCAGTGGCGAGTTAAAACTGACCAGGGCTACCAAAAGTTAAGGTTTGAACGCCCGATGTGCGACTATGCTACAGAATTTCGAAAAGTTGCAATGTAAATTATGAGAAGTACAAAGTTAAAAATAAAACTCAACATGTAGTTTACTACTGAATTTTTAGTCCTGAAGTGGAAATTCCGAGCGTTTTAACAATGATTTCGCGAGCGATCCACATTCACAACATGCAGACGCCATTTTGATTTTATGATTGCCACGTGACTCTAAAAAAAAATTTGAGGGCTACTTCATTTTGGGATGGGCCACAAAAAATTCAAGGAAAATGGCCCGACTGGCCACCAAGCACTGGAGTTAATTTTTAGCCCTGTAATACAACTTCAAGTGCTTCAGTAGGGAAACAATGGCCTCTCCTCTTCAAACTAGCACAATAAGTGAAATTACCTGGGCACTTATCTTGGTTACATCCCCGCGTGAGCAGATCAGGGCCGGCCGAAGAGCAGTCTTTACCGCCATATTGTGGAGGTGGGCTGGTGCAGTTCCTTGTCTTCTTGATGCTGCCACCTCCACACGTGACGCTGCATGTTGACCACTGCGACCACTCACTGTACCCGCCATTGACTGTGGTGAACAAGCATTAAGCGGAAGAGGTTATCTATCAAGAGCGCGGCTGTGAACAGTGGAAGGCATTATGCCTTTTGCAGGGGAAAGGAAGTGAACCGAGTAAAGGACATTGGAATTCTATTTATCATCCTATCCTTTGTCACCAGGGTCCCGTTCCTCGAAGGTCACGATAACTCTACAGGACCGGAGCTTCAATTGTAAGTAGGAGTCTATCGAATGCTTGTGCAGTTCTCGACATACAAACCCACCCAACGTAAATGTTAACTTAGAATTGTACAGTAGTGTAGTCGTTAGCGTGTCGAACTTCCCAGCTGAAGGTTTGGAGTTCGAGCCCTGGTGCTGGCACTGTGTTGTTTCCTTAGACAAGAAACTTTAGTCCACACTGTCTCTCTCCACCCAGGTGTATAAATGGGTACCAGCAATATAATGCTGGAGGGTGACCCTGCGATGGACTAGCATCCCATCCAGGGGGGAGTAATAATACTCCCAGGTGCTTCATGCTACTGAAACCGGGATAAGCTCCGGCCGTTTGGGCCTTAATGGCTCGTGTGCGCCTTTGCCTATAATTGCCTGACCTAAACTTAAAAACAAAATTGTAATTCCCGTTATAAATATCATAAAATAGCTTTCCGGGCCAAGTAAGTTCCCGGACCTTTCGAGAAACGGGCTTCTGAATCCCTTCAAAGTGACTGTTTATCTGTTGAAAAGACGACGACCACTTCGAACGACTTCTTAGTGCTAAGATCAGATGATTTCGAGAACAAGTTAAAATGAATATGAACAAGTATTTCTACGACGAGTGCAATTAGTTAATAATAATCATATACACAATTAATAATTTTATATATATTAATATCAATATTAATATTAACTAACATTAATTTTATTACCATTATTAATGCTATTAATAATTGTATATGTAATTAATAGTAATATACACGCCAAAAATAGACCTCAAATTTCTACCCTCGATGTCATCTTTTTGCACTAAATTATAATCTTCTGCATTGCATACTACTTATTATTGCAATGACCGAACGAACGAGGTTAATAAGTTACTTATTATATGGACTTTTTAAGCACTGGAAAAAAAACGGAAGGGTTTTTCAATAAGCGCGCAAGAGGTCACTGGAGGTCATGTTCACTGAACCGAAACACACCTGAGCATGCGATCGAAACCAGAAATGACAGAAGAAACAGTTTCTTTAAAAATGAGACAACTTTTGTCTATAGTAAAAAAAAAATGGAAAAATGTTCATAATGCCCGGTCATTACAAGGAAATCTTGCCCACTTAGCAGCCAATCATAGTGCGCGTACTATTGTAGCCATATAATAATTGGGATTATCTGACGTGCTCTCAGCCTCTCAGCGCGTTGAAATTATTGCATATAGCTTATCAACTAATTCACTCAGTGTACTCACTGGGACAAGGATTACTGCTGCAGTTCTTTGACTCGTAGGTTGGTCCAAGAGAGCTGCAGTCTTTACCGCCGTTGCCAGGTGAGGGTGAGGTGCATGTCCTAGTCCTCTGACTAATTCCTCCCCCACATGTGGCACTGCACTGAGAGAACTCACTCCAAGGACTGTAACCCCCATCAACTGTAGCAAAACCGCACACAGTGTTAGCTCCGAAAATGTAATCGAATTCGGTAAGTTGGCCTACCAACTGTATTTCGGGTACATTCAGCAATTCGCTTACATAACGAAAAAGAATCTGCCTACCGTAGAATCGAGTCCTGATGTTTCCCTCGACTTCGCCTCGGGAAACATCAGGACTCTCGGGAAAACAAAACTAACTGTTTCCCTCGAGGCCATACATTAAGCGTCTAGTGTATTGCTCTTTACCTGGGCATGCTTGTGTGTTACATGGTTTAGTCTGTGTGGTTTCGCCACTGCAGGGTTTGCCTCCATTCTGTGGTACAGGATTGGTGCATGTTCGCATGCGCGTTTGCGTTCCTCCGCCACACGTCAAAGAGCAATCAGAGTAGTTACCCCATTCATCAAAACCGCCATCAACTGGGCATGAAAGAACACACTGTTAGTCGTAGAATACCTCACTTTACATACGGTATCATTAACTAGTAAACAAGCTCGAACATATGACTTAAGTTACGGTATGGACCTCGAACTCGGTTAGCAAGAGGTATATATGACATACATAAATTATGACATTCTACAATAACATACATCTTTCTTCATGACTAGTGCATATGATAAGCATCTCTCTACATATGGCACATATGACATTCTACATAACAAACATCTATCTACATCTGACATACATCTCTCTACATCTGACATACATCTCTCTACATGACACATATGACATTCTACATGTCACACATCTCTCTACATATGACATACATCTCTCTACATATGACACATATGACATTCTACACGACACACATCTCTCTACATATGACATACATCTCTCTACATATGACACATATGACATTCTACATGACACACATCTCTCTACATATGACATACATCTCTCTACATATGACACATAATTATGACATCCTACATGACATACATCTCTCTACATCTGACATACATCTCTCTACATATGACACATATGACATTCTACATGACACACATCTCTACATATGACATACATCTCTCTACATATGACACAGATGACATTCTACATACATGTATGACATGCATCCTCCTGCATATGACTTTCTACGTTTCTCCCAAACCATTTCTTTTGTAAATGAGCTACATGTATCGTATATCTACTTACTTGGACAGGGTTGCATATTACAATCCCTTGTCTCCTTGTGATTCCCAGAACAGTTCTTTCCACCAAACTGAGGGTGCGGTTTGGAACATGAACGCATACGCGTCTGAATGCCTCCTCCACATGTTTTGCTACAGACTGAGTAGTTGGAAAACGGAGTAAATCCGCCATCAACTACAACAGAAAAAAAAGTTTAAAAGAGACGTGATTGTTAACGATGCAGGCGGGATTGTACTGTGCTCTTTTCCCGGTGTTAAATACTGTATGCGATGGAACACCGTACTTTGCGTTTGATATATTACGTCAAAGCTGAAAGATCCCTTACTGATTAGGGAACACAGAAAAGTATATTAAATGAAAATTATAAAAGCAGAATTGTACATATCTGTTTATGTTAGTAATGTCTCTTTGTATCATGTAAGTGCATGCACATGTAAATAATTTCTTACTAGTTACTAAATAGCACGTTGCCAGTGATTTCTCTTGGTATTTATGAACAGTTGTGAGCGAAACACAAAGTATTGACAAACGAATTGATAAAGGTAAGTTCTACTACCGTAATGCGAAACGTCAGCTTAACCCTTTCACTACCATGATCGAGTATCAATTCTCCTGAGCAAATGCTATACAGTTCTTTATGTTCTAAACCGAAGAAGTTGGTAGTTGATCGATTTAGCATCTTTGATATGATCATGTTCTTAATTCTTATCATCTGTTTGTGCAGTAACGTATTGGAATTACAGGGAGAATTTGTACATGGGTCACCTGCGGCACTGAAAGGGTTAATTCTCTTTCGTGCTACGGTGGTAAAATCTACAGTGTATCATATCAACTCGTTTAATGAAACCATTTCCAATATACTACTAGACTCATCTGAAATGTTCCTTTACTAGCGGACCAAACAATAGTTGTTCTCTCTCTTGAGAACTCAAACTATTCTTATGCAAAACTCTTGCATTGTTTTGACCTCCAATTGGGGAATATGTGAAATGGGTCTATACTCACTTGGGCATTTTTCAGTGTTACAATATCTTTTCTCGTAGTCTGGCCCATCATGGGAGCAATCTCTTCCTCCGTGCTGTGGAGGAGGATTTGTACAGGTTCTTGTTCTGATCTGTTCTCCTCCACCGCAAGTCTGAGTGCAGTCAGACCAGTTGGTAAATGGTGAATACCCACCGTCGACTGAAATAAAACAGTTTATCAAAGTTTATAACATACCTTTGAGAAAGCGCGCGCTATGATTGGCTAATACGAGCGAGCCATTTGCCCATGGGTTGCATGCTGACGTCAGATTGTTAACCAGTATAAAAGGTACGAAGTGTTATGTGTTATAAAAGAAATTGTAAACGCCACAGCTGTGCAACCATCTCTTACGCTTCTTAGCAACCGCCCGCGTGCATGCGTCACTCGATGGTTGCACACTGCCGGTTTATCATTTCTTCACTATGGCTCAATAAAGACTCAACTAAACAGCCGGGTGTATCTACGTGTTAAAGTATAAATTTTGTTTTATCTCTTTTTCTTGCCTTCTTTTTTCCTTAAGCCCGCCTCAAATAGCTTAGAGATCACCTGACTTATTATGAACATCTTACGATGATGCCAAATTATCATTCTCGTATGGTAGGCTACATCCAACTAGTACATTGCAGATTGCACTTAGATTTTCCTATTACGGCACCCTTTTGGGTGATTACTGTTATGTTTATCCAATAAACCGTTCTACAACTGGTACTAGTAGCGATTCGCATGGTAAAAATCCACTATTACAGCTATAAAATTTTACAATAACGATTCAAGTAATGCATTCCAATGTGCTATGAGTATTTGTCCACACATTTACAGTGCGACAAGCTTTTTATAGTATTTTACAGTCTACATGCATACTATGCACCTTCATGTGTCACCAATCCCACAAACTTTATGTGCAAATATGTAAGCCATGTTTATAGTTTATACTATTCTGAGTAGTTTTTTAGCCTGATTTCATTAACATATTCTGTTTTTGTAAAAGTCGTGGCAAATAAATGGATGGTTGTTGTTGTTGGTATGTTTATAAACGTAAACAAGGATCGATTAGCTTGTTTGCTCTGAGTTCTGACTTATGTACCGTTAAGACGTTTGACTTTTCTTCCTTTGTCACTTAAAAGGTGATTTTTGTAAAGACTCTTATTAGAGAATTCAACAACGTTTTGTTTTCATAAACACGAACATGAGAAAAAAATGCCCTTTGTTTAGCTTGCGTCTTTTAACCGAGTGTTGGTGAAATTTTCAGGTTTTGACTTGACACGATAAAGATATTGAACTTAGGGGTGCGTCTTATACTTGAGTGCCTTCCATAACCGAATATAGTACCGGACAAAAGTAACCTAACGAGGAAACGCTTTCTGCTCTGCATTCCCTGTTGCATGTAGGTTACTTCTGTCCGGCACTGTAACTACGGTATGTTCTTTAAATGCGAAAAAAAAAAAAACAGCACAAAAGCAAGAAAATCTCGGACGTTTTTTGATAATAACCTGAAATAAATATGGCAAAAACCTCCCAATGTAAAGCACAACACGCATTCCGGTTAGCTCAGTTGGTAGGGCACCGGACTACCGTGCGGGAGGTCGCGGGCTCAAACCCCCCCACCGGAGCAACACTCAGGGTCTTCAAATTACTGAGGAGAAACTGCTGCCACTGCAATGACATCTGCATATTATTAAACTTTCTAGTCTTCTCGGATAAGGACGATAAACCGTAGGTCACGTCTCAAAACCCTTGTTCATGATAGTGGGACGTTAAAAGAACCCATACACTGATCGTAAAGAGTAGGGGACGTAGTTCCCGGTGTTGTGGTCTGGCCTTTGGGTTGGCGCTTCACATAGGGATAACCTCATTGCGCGTTTCCCCTTTGGACAGAATGGTCCAAGAAAAATAAGTATGTTCTATGTTGTAAATGTATGCTCTAATGTAATGATAACAGAGACCCACAAGATTAAACTCACGTTCAAAGCGTGTCCAGATTCATATATTATTCTCCCACAGCGCCATACTTAGAAACTGCTCGTCCCAGTTTTGCGCTTGTTGAAAAAGTCTCGCTTTCGTGGCGCATGGTAAACAACATGCATTTGGAAAATGCCGTGTCTGCAATGTGTTGAGCAATGGTGGGTATTTCCCAGCATGCTACTGTAGCCAATTTGATTGGCTCATTTGTTTTCTCTTAATTTTCCATATATGGTGCTTGGTGGTTTGAATGTGGACAAGCTGGGGTTAAAGACATTCACGAGCAGTTCCACTGACTTTTCAAGTATTACGAGTTTCTGTTAACAATAAAACATTGGCCGACCAGTTAGCTCAGTTGGTTGAGCACTGGACTATCGTGCGGGAGGTCGTGGGTTCGAACCTCGGCCGGACCATCACTCAGGGTCTTTAATCTGCAAATGGTTAGACTTTCTAGTCTTCTCGGATAAGGACGATAAACCGTAGGTCTCGTCTCACAACCCTTGGTTGTAATAACTTCGTGGGACGTTAAAGAACCCACACGCTGTTCGCAAAGAGTAAGGGACGTAGTTCCCGGTGTTGTGGTATGGCCTTTGTGAATGTAATTTCACACACGTACGTATTATGAACGAGCTTATATAGCTCCTAGGCGTTACGTGTATAAATAAAGTATTGATTGATTGATTGATTGATTGATTGGTAATTTTATACTGAATTGAACATAAACGTAAGAATACTCACTTGGACATTTAGGCAATTCGCACTCTTTTAACTGAGAAGATGGACCAAGTTCTGAACAGTTTTTCCCACCATGCTGAGGGGGTGGACTGTTGCAATTTCTTGTCCGTGTCTGAACTCCTTTGCCACATGTCACACTGCATGCCATGTACTCTGACCATTCACTGTAATTTCCATCAACTAGAATTTGAACAAAACCCAATATGAGCCAGTATTAATTGGACAAGTTTGGAATGCAGAACCACTGATGACAGCTGAAATACTGTGTAGTTAAAATACTGTAAATCTTTTTGTGTTGTACTGACCCAAGCCAAAACTCAATTTGTGCAGAATTGTTCAACTTGCTTGGCCTGGTCCTGGTACATTTACTGTTTCATATAATAGGGTTGTCTCATTCAGATAATAAAATTATATCAGATCCTGCTGCTTTCTGGAGCATTTGTCAAACTACTACTACAATTAAACAGAGACCCTGATTGGCCCTTCTAACAACTGAGCAAACCCGATAGCCACTAATATATCCAGTGAGTAATGCTATCCACCATTTCAATAATTACATTTTCATTCCCTCTGTTGACCTTTTAAGCCCTAATATCAAGATAATGTAGGGAACGGTATTGAGCCCATCCCCCACAGTTTAAAAATTGTCAACATTGTCATGTGATACGATTGCATCAGAAAATTGAGAGATGTGTGTATGACCATGAGATTTGGAAGAAAAAAACAAAACTGAACAAGACAATCCCTGCTTGTGATTTCTCTTTTATTTTATTCCGCTCTCCACAAGAACCTGGCCGTTACAATAACAATTATTATCAAGATACGCGGCCAAATTGAAAACCGCCCTCTTGAAAACACGCGCTTTGCGGGCCGCAAATGACTCCTAGCGGGCCGTTAATGCATTAACGGCCCTGCAGCTGAGTCCATTACCTGTGAACGGGAAGACTATTATTTTTTTAAATATAAACTGTCTTTTTGCTAATCATTGTTACCAATCTTTTTAAAACTAGATTATATTTGACATTTTATTGTAAACAAAAAGGAATTTTATTTGGCTCTTGTTTAGCTGATCGTATTGTAGCAACAACTTTCCATACCATAGTTTCATGCTACATCTCTGTTAAACATTTTTTTCTTATTAAATGAATTTGTACGATTTGGCCTTGTGTATTGATAATAATGATAATCGCATGACTTTTGTCGGTCATATAGTTTATTTGTGTCCCTCGTAGCATCATTTGCGCCCTTGCGCTTCGCGCTCGGGCGAAAATGATGCTACTCGGGCCGCAAATAAACTATATGCCCTCCAAAAGTCATGTGATTGTCCTATTCTCGTACATGTAGGACGTCCATATACATGTTGCTCAATACATAATTATGGTACAACAGAGGATAACAGAGAATAACATAATAATATTTATAATCATGTACCAACACAGTTCAACATTGGTGATCACTAGTCCCCAGTTGAGTTGATAGTTCAATTGGTTAGAGCATTGCAAAGTCATGGATTCAAATCTCATTCAAGCCTTGAATCTTTTCAGGTCTCATTTTGCAATTGCTTAAATTGCTCCTGTCCGGGGACAAATGGGTGGAGACTCAAAAACACCGTCCGGTAGACAAATGACACTGGGATTTTGGCTTTACGATGCTTTACTGTTTTAACACTAACGTTACACAGATTTCGGAATACCGTACGTCTCACCTTTCTTCGCTGGATTACGGCAACCCGCAAGAAAAACACGATGAGCGTCTCCGCACTATTTGGTTCATAGATTTTTTCTCACGAGCACATGGCAAAAACAGAAACTTGATATCCCGTGACACGTTGGTATTTGCTCGAATGGATATCGTAATCGATACGGACTACTGGAATTATAAACTTGTTGAGGAATAACCTCAACATCCCGAGGGGGTAGGCTGAAAGAACCTAGCTTAATACAATGAAAAACGAAAGATACAAAGTTAACAACTTATGGGGACCAATGTCCTAGTGTTTCTGTCACCTTATCTCGCCTCTTCGAGAAGGCACAACTTTGTTATAGGACGGATAAGCCTTGAATGCTTGGTCTTGACTTCTGCACTGCGCACCCTTGCATCCTCACCGGGGAAGACCTTCATCACACGGCCCACCAGCCAGCGGCACCTTGGCGCAGTGTTGTCCACAACGAGGACCAGGTCATTCACAGCTAAATTCCTCCTGTTCAGTAGCCATTTATGGCGTTGCTGTAAGGTTGGCACATATTCTCGAATCCATCGAGACCAGAAGCAGTTGGTCAGGAACTGTGCATGCCTCCACTGTTTGCGCGAGAACTGCTCCTCACTGGAAAAGACACCTGGTGGCACTAGGAGGTTTCGTCGTTGAAGAAGGAAATGGTTTGGAGTAAGCGGATCTAAATCACTTGGATCATCACTGGCAGGGCAGATGGGACGACTGTTCAAAATGGAAACAACTTCAGCGAATATTGTTCGCAAGGTTTCTAGCCCGACAAGAGCACTTTGGTTACCAAGAATGGCATTCATCACTCGTCGCACACTTCTAATGAGTCTTTCCCACACTCCAGACATGTGGCTCGCGGCAGGCGGTTGAAAACGCCACTTCGGAAGTGCACATTGGTACCATTCAACCTCATGGGCATGTAGCTCTCTTTTGATTTTCTCTTCATTTAAATCTTTGACTGAACGGCGAAGTTCTTTCTCTGCACCAGTGAAGTTCGTGCCGTTGTCTGACCATATTTCCTTCGGACAACCGCGAACAGAGAAGAATCGGCGCAAGGCTTGGATAAAGGTGTCCGTCTCCAACGAACTGGCATCTTCTATATGGACTGCTCGGCTATTGAAACAGACGAAAATGCAGCCGTACACCTTCACAGTACTACGAGCGCGTTTCACGTGGAAAGGTCCAAAGAAATCAAGGCCTGTGTATGTAAACGGAGGTTGGTATGGCACTAGTCTCTCCTTGGGCAGGTCCGCCATTGCTTGTTGCATACTAGATGCGTTGCGTCTACGGCAGCTTATACACTTGTTCACAATCTCGCGAACTAGGGATCTTCCTCTAAGAATCCAGAAATGCTGGCGCATGACTGATAGCACATGTTCACGCCCTGCATGGCCCAGGATGTGGTGGTAGTAGCGAACGATCAAGGCAGTCTCGGGATGAGCCTTTGGAAGGACCACAGGGTGAGCAGCTTCAAAGGCAATTGGTGCGCGGTGAATCCTTCCTCCCACACGTATAAGACCGTTGACTAAAATCGGGCTTAAATTCGCCAACTTGCTGTGGCATTTCACTTGCCCATCTCCCTTGAGAGCCAAATACTCTTCATAGAAATGTTGGCGTTGGACAAATCGCACAACCTCATTTCTTGCTTGCTCAAGCTCTTTAAGGGAGAGGATCTCCTCTGTCATCTCCATCTGTCATCTCACTGCGCATCTCCTCTGTCATCTACTCTTTAAGAGTAGATGACAGAGGAGATGCGGGTTTCTCTTTTTTCACGTACTTGACGAAGCGCAACACCCACGATATGATTCTCAGCAGGAAGGACCAGGATGAATAGCGTTGCAGTAGAAGATCAATCACACACGTGTCGGTAGTAAACGCGACTGTTTGAAAATTCCGGATCTCTTTATCGTCATCGGGGAGGTCTTCTATCTTTGTGTGAGGCCATTTGTCTTCTGGTTGCCATAAGAATTCGGGCCCTGACCACCAGGGGCATTTAGCTTGGAAATACGTGGCGCAGACACCACGCGAACCATCGTCAGCCGGGTTTACCTCGCCGGGAACATGGCGCCATTGTTCTGGGGAGGTTGTTTCATGAATCTCCGCCACGCGGTTGGATACAAAGGTGTGAAACCGCTTTGTTTGATTGGCGATATACTGTAGAACCGTCTTCGAGTCAGACCACATAAAGACCTTATCTATGGGTAGGTCAAGTTCACGAAGGATCATCTTGTTCAGGCGGGTTGTAAGGACTGCTGCTTGCAATTCTAAGCGGGGGATGGTCAGTTCCTTTACTGGTGCATTGCGAGTCTTGCCCATGACGAAGGAGCAATGTACTCTTCCTTGTTCATCAGCGAATCGCAAGTACGAAACTGCTGCATAGCCACTTCTAGAGGCATCGGCAAAGTTGTGCAGTTGTAAGGTTGTCGACACGCCCAAAGAGTTGGTCTTGTAACACCTTGGAATATCAACAGTAACGACTTGCGGCAACTGCTCGAGCCACCTTTGCCATTGCGATAAATACGGTTCCGGGATTTCTTGATCCCACGGTAGTTTCTGTCTCCAGAGCTCTTGTAACAGGATTTTAGCTGAGAAAACAAAGGGTGCAATAAATCCCAATGGGTCATACAGGGAACTTGTGATGGAGAGTAGTCCTCTCTTGGTGTGAGGCTTGCACTTCTTTATGGATCTAAACTTGAAGGTATCTGACTGAGCATCCCAGTACACACCTAAAGCTCGCTCGAGAGGTAGCTGGTCTAGGTCCAGGTCTAGTGTTGGGTTTGCTCTCCGTTCTGGTGGGATTGATGCCAAGACTTCACGATTGTTGCTCGTAAACTTCGTGAGATTGAAGCCTCCTTCCTTTAACAGCTTTGTTAAGTCTGACGCTAGGCTAATGGCTTGCTTCGTGCTTGGGACTGATTTTAACACATCGTCAACGTAAAAGTTTCGGCGAACAGTTTCAATGACATCTGGTGTGTAAGCGGCTTTATTGTCTTCTGCAGACGTGTTTAGGGCTTTGATCGCACAACAAGGTGATGACTTGGCGCCGAAAATCTGAACCAGCATTTTGCACTCTTCAGGTGGATCATTTATACTGCCGGACCACCACAAGAATCTCAGAGCATCCGTGTCACCTGGTCTTACTTTAGTCTGGTAAAACATACCCTCGATATCAGCGGAAAAGGCTACTTGATCTTGCCGGAACCGGAGTAACACGCCAGTAAGATCACTTGTCAGAGAGGGTCCCTGTAAGAGTTTATTATTTAGGGATGTACCTTGGAATCTTGTAGCGGCATCAAACACTACTCTCACTTTCCCTGGTTTGTTTGGGTTGATTACTGGGTGATGTGGGAGATACCAAGTAATGTTGCTGACAGTGGCAGCTTCCTCCTTGACCAGCTTTCTTGCATAGCCCTTGGCAACACATTCGTCTATTACAGCTCTGTACTTTGTCTCCAGGTTTGGGTCACGCTGAAAACGTCTCTTCAAGTGTTGGAGTCTCGCCTCAGCATGTGCGCGATTGTAAGGAAGAGCAGGGTTATCATCTTTCCACAGAAGAGCTATCTGATAATGGCCATCAACCTTGCAAATTGAGTCATCGATCTGCTTTAAAGCTCTTCGGTCTTCCACGGACATGGCCTTGGTTACATCCAACGTGGTACCGTATGATTCGATCTTCCAGAACTCTTCGAGCTGATGGCTTAGGGAAACATCTTCTCCACTAATAAGGTTCACTTGCACGCCTCTGCAGGCCTGACGAGCAGAGGAACCACCTAATATGCTCCATCCGATGCATGACTTGATTGCAAGCGGCTCATTTGGTTTTCCCTTCTTTACTTCAAGAGGTATGAAAGCTTCTTGGACATTAGTGCCAAGCAAAACAGAGATCTTCTTCCTCTCCACTTCTGGGAAGTAGACATGCTTTAAATGTGGCCACTGTTCCAAAGACTTTGTGATCCTTGTATGCTTTAAGGGAATTGTAAGGTCCTTCACAGCCCACGCGGACTTGACATTGACTACATGGCCACTTGTGTTATCTACTGGGGCAATCTTAAAGTTGACCTTGAGGCCTTCTTCCTTTGAATCGGAGCTGTTCACTGTAGTAAGTGAAAGTTTGCTTATCGATCCCTTTATGTTCAGCAACTTCACCAGAGAAGGGTCTATCATTGTTATATCCAAGCCTGAATCAACTAGACCATAAGTCGTAATCTGATTACCGGCCTCACTCATCACTCTAATCGGGACCACTTGAAGTAGTACCTCACAGGAATTAAATGCTCCTTCAGCCGAACACGTGGAAGTGGTAGCCTGATCAGGTACCAAGTCCTGTTTGATGACATCCTCATTCTGGTTCACCTCTACCTGCCTTGCTTCGCCTTTGGGCCCAGTAAAATGTAACAGGGTGTGATGTGTTTTCCCACAGCCTTGAACCTTGCACCTGGTTGAGGATGTACACTTCTTTGAATTATGGCTGGTGGAATTGATGCAGTTGAAGCAAATCTGCTTCTGCTTTACGAAATTGCTTCTCTCTTGAGGAGATTTGGACTTGAAGACGTCACAACGGTACAGGCGGTGGGGCTGATAGCACATAGGGCAGCAATCTTGCTTCGCTGTCGTAATGGCACAGGAAGACACCCTTGAGGTCACTCCTCTACTTCTAGGTTTGGACCTGGAGGTCACAGTTTCCTCACGCCCACCACTGAAGAAGGGATGATTAGAAACGTACGCTCTTTCCTTAAGAAAGTCTACAACATCCTTAAAACTTGGCATCACTTGCCCCTTGCGCTCTAAACCATTCAAACGCTCCGCAAATTTGGCTTGCATCCACTTAGGTAGCCGTGCAATAATTTTCTCCAAGTTATCGGAATTCATCTCACTCAGGTATCCCATGGACTCTAGGGTATCATACGTAATCTGTGCTGTATCAGCGTAGAGCTGTAAGTCCACTTTATCGGTTGCCTGAATAGCAGGTCCCTTTGTCAAGGATTCTACACAAGCTCTCACAACTTGAAAAGGTTGGCCAAATCGCTCCTCTAGGGTCTTCAGCGCCCTTGTTAGCCCATTTGGTAATGGCTCGTATCTCTGTACTGCAGTCAGTGCAGGACCTTCTAAAAACTGTAGAAGACGGGCCATTTTAACAGAATCATCAAGTGGTCTTGTCTCAACCATTTGCCTGAATCTCTGGCGGAAGGCCGGGTATTTTTCTGGGGATCCATCAAACCTTTGGACTTGCACATGAGGAAGATCATAAGAGGCACTCATCCTCTCCATTGAAGACATGATGGCAATAAGGCTTTCGTTCACAACTGAACCAGTCGTACTGGGTTGTTGTACACAGTAGGTACTCACAGGTGGGTATGGCATAATCGTTCCTACTGGGGAGGCTTGAGGTAACTGCTGGGAGTTTCCTTGACCTTGCACTTGACCCATATCAGTTCCAGTCTTCACATCTTCAGACTTAGCAGGGAATTTCACACTTGCTTGCAGCTCATTGCATGGTTTGGGAATTGATGGATGAGAGTCGTTCACCATAGGTGTGGATGTGTGAGGAGGATGTGTTTTGGAAGCTAAGCAATGCGTATCACCAGTAAAGTTTGCCGGTGGCAGGGTTGTAGTCAAGCTTGGGGGTTGTTGTGGATTATTCACTGGATCTACGTCATGCTGCCGGGCCTTCTGCTCATGGTGCGGTTTATCTTCAAACCTTGCCTCTTCTCCTTCTGCAAGCGTGGCCTCTAAACTCGCTAGCTCCGCCTCATTCCTTGCGGCAACAACTTCCCTTTCTGCCTCTAATTTAGTTAATTCGAGCCTGTACTCCAATTCCGTTCGTTTAATTTCCATCTCAATCCTTTTCGTTTCCAACTCAATTACCTTCCTACTCATCTCTTCGGCTTGTTGTTGAACAAGTGCTGCCCTTGCTGCTTGAGCCTTGGCCTCACGAGCCTTAGAGCTACACATACTTAATTGTGAACAATGGCTTCTCACAGACTTCACAGAGCCAGGGGGAGACACTTTCTTTAACACTCTAACTTCCTCTGAAACCTGATTATTATAGAACACAGCAGCGTTCTCTACAAACTCTTCTATTCTATCATTAAACGTGCGAATTCTTGAGTGTTGCGCTGCACGGTCATTTAAAACACGTTGATATTTCTCACACGAGGTATCGAGTAAATCGGCATATTTATCACAACAAGCGCAATATTGTTCCCATGCAGCATTAAGTTGAATTTGTCGAGATCGTACCTTAACGAGGTTGCTGAAATCTTTGAGACACTCATCCAGCTCACTACATACTCTTGAAATGACTGATAAATGTCCTCTGCGGGATCTGTCGAGTGCTTCCAATCTTTCGTACAGTATTCCTTGTTGAGCCATGATATAAATCGTTCACAGCCGGGTCTCTTGAGGGTTTGACTTCGCCATACAATAGCTGACCACTTAAACGAACTTCAAACAGCGTTCACATGCACTGTTCCACCAAAATCCACAAATACGGCGTGTTTTTCTTGCAAACAATGTCCGGGGACAAATGGGTGGAGACTCAAAAACACCGTCCGGTAGACAAATGACACTGGGATTTTGGCTTTACGATGCTTTACTGTTTTAACACTAACGTTACACAGATTTCGGAATACCGTACGTCTCACATTTCTTCGCTGGATTACGGCAACCCGCAAGAAAAACACGATGAGCGTCTCCGCACTATTTGGTTCATAGATTTTTTCTCACGAGCACATGGCAAAAACAGAAACTTGATATCCCGTGGCACGTTGGTATTTGCTCGAATGGATATCGTAATCGATACGGACTACTGGAATTATAAACTTGTTGAGGAATAACCTCAACAGCTCCTTTAACTGTGATTTCCTTTCCCTCATTAAATTGGTGATCATTATGCTGTATAACTATTTTCATGTTTGGTATAATCCTTTTTGTATATCAATATCACTGAGAGAGAAACCAGACACTAATCACTTCTGGGGCTAAATAGAGACAAACCACTCTTTCTAGCAGCACATTGCAACTTACTTGGGCAGTAGAACGTGTTACAAGGCCTTGTTTCATTCGCTGGTCCAATCCAAGCACAATCCTTGCCATTGTATTGTGGGACTGGGTTATTACACTCTCTTGTTCTAATCTGTTCACCACCCCCGCACGTAGCACTACAAGGGCTGAATGAACTCCAGTTTCCATAACCCCCATCAGCTAACACAAGAATGCAAAGATTTCAGTTCAAGAGTCAGCAAAAAAACTAGGCTAAAGGCATACAGTTTGATTGGACCATGCTTGAAATTAAATATTCTAACCAGGACAATTCAAAAATTAATTTACACTGCACTCTTTACATTATGGGTGGACTTGGTATCTAATTTTAATAAGTTTGATGTTTTCACTCCAAAAATTCCAATCAGACACAGAGCTAACTTCATTTGTCCCTCCAACATCAGCATCATTTTTTATGAGCACATCCAGCCTGAGTTACTTGACCTAATTAAACAATTCGTGTGCCCCAATAATCTCTTGTCAAGGTTACTGTAATTACCTTAAAATGAGAAACTATATGGAAAAACTATACAGGCTTTCTGACAGGGTGCGCGACCGCACAATTCAATCAAAGCTGCACAATCCCACACAATTTCTGAAAATCCGCGAAATCCCGTACAATATGGAAAGATTTGGTTAAAAATCTAATTAAATCGTTATTCCCATCGATTACCGAGGTTTAAAGAAGCTTTTAGGCTATATTTAGGCTATTTACCTTGCAAAACAATCGAGAAATCCGCAGCTTTCCGCGATTAAACAGCTCGAGCGGATATAAAAAAAACAAGGCGCTCTTCATAGCTCCGTGCCCGCCTGGGCACTAGTCTCCGTCTAATCTTATTTTTCATTGGCGAATTGCGGCAATATTGCTTTACAAATGACGAATCAGATATTCTGTTAAGAAGCACCACAATTGTTGCACTTTTCTTTTATCCAGAAATTCCTCCACGTCGGGTTTTTTTTTTTTTTTTGGGCCCGGTGATCGCATATTACTATTACTATTACTATTACAATTACAATTACAATTACAATTGCTATTGCTATTGCTGTTGCTGTTGCTGTTGTTATTGCTATTGCTATTGCTATTGCTATTGTTATTGCTTTTGCTATTGTTATGGCTATCGTTATTATTATAAGCATTAGACTGTTGTTTCCTTTTCTTACTTGGACATGGTTGTGTATTACAGGGCCGAGTCTCAACAGCAGCACCCAGTGATGTGCAGTTCTTCCCACCATTTTTTGGCTGAGGATTTTTGCATGTTCGCACACGCTGTTGAATACCACTGCCGCATGTAACAGTGCATTCCGTCCACGAACTCCATGATGTGTAATTACCATTCACTATCAAAGACAAGTATATTTGTTTTAATTTATTTTTAACTAGAGAAATTTGCACCTATTGCAAGCAAAGCAATTCTAAGGAGCCAACAGCCAAATCAATGCCACATTATCCAATTTACTATCCTATCAAAAACAAAATGCTTGAATTTGACTTAAGTCATTATTTGCATTTTTACCTGAAAACAATGCAATGAAGATGTAAGACCCAAAATGTCAGATTTGAACACTACAGCATTTTACAAGTAGGTCTTACTTAATACAGTAGGTTAAACTGGACGGTGAAAGAGCCAGTGAGAATTCAGCTTGAAAATGCAATGGCCAATAAAATGTTCAGGGTTTTCAATAAGAATTGTGGCTCAGGAGAATAGTGTAAAGTAACAGGAGAATATTCTGAAAGCGCTCCATGTCTGAATTTAAAAAACTAGCTCAGGCCATCTAAATTTGGGCGGAGAATTCTTTGTAGTAGACGGATAATTCTTCGAAGTTAAGCCGAAGATTTCTCTGATCTCCAATATCTAATGAACACCCTAAACCAATAAAAGCTAAGGCTTTTTGAAGAACATTAATAGCAACTGAGAACTATGCTAGCCACTGTCATGCCAACATCTGAAAGCAGTATTGAACGCACTGACTTTTTGCCTTTCAATTCTGTTGGTAATCACACTTTCAAAGAAAAATTAGACGTCTTTGTTGCAGTCATCCCCTTATTATCCCTTGTACGATAGAAGACTACTCAGTCCTTACTCCTATTACTAACTACACAGCACTAATCGGAGGGTTGACAACGCATAAGATCACCACAAAAAAAGAACAAAAGCAGAAACTTACCAGGTACCTTGGGAGCTGAAAGTAGATAATAAGTATTCAAAGGTGAGTTCCAAAACATAATGAGTACTTTTTTTTTGTTTATAAGGTAGAGTAGATGACAGGAAGAGATTAAAAAGTACCCAAACAGTAAGTAATCATACCAGTGACAAAATAACTGAATCTGACTGGTCGTCAACAACACATGTATATGCAGCTTTCCAGTTGTGCCAAAAAAATTCAGTTTTGAAAAACTTATCATAGTTAAAAATAGTTTACATAAACGTGGTCAGTGTTAGACATAAATAGAATAGAATAGTATAGAATAGAAGGAATAAATAGTATACAAGGAGCAGATTTGATGAAATAAATTTACTTACTAGTGAAAATTGGAGGTATGGCAGTGGTGACTGTAGTTGTTTGTGCCTTGGGTTTTTGTGTTGTTGTCCAGGGTGGCGTTACAGGGGGAGGTGGTTTGCTGGAAGGTACGATGGGACCAGGAGGTTTGGTTGTCCCTGTGATAGGTTGTGCCGTTGTTGTTGATTGAGGTGGAGGGGCAGGCGTGGATGGTGGCAAAGTTGATGTAGCTGGGGGTGGTGCGGCAGTAGGTGTTGTCAGAGGAGGACATGGCACTGGGCACTGTACAGGACAGGGTTGTGGTACTGGGCAAGTTGGTGGAATGACGCATGGAACACATGGTGGCTGTTGTGGAACAGGGTTTGGCAGCGGGGGCTGTGCCGTGACTGGAGTGGGCATTTTGATGGTGATGACAGGGGGCGTATTGCTTGTGACTACAACAGGAGGTTGGGCTGTGACCACAGAGGTAGGAGGCTTGGATGTGATCACGACAGGAGAAGGCTTGTTGGTTACTACGATACTGGGAGGTTTGCTTGTCACCACCAGATAAGTAGGCTTCATCGTGACAAGAGGTGGTGGCTTCGTTGTGAGTACGACTGAAGGTGGTGGCGGTGAAACAGTCGTTGGCAGAAGAGGCTTGGCAGTGGTAGCTCCTGTGGTTGTTGATGGTGGTAATGTTCCTGATGTGACAGAAGTTGATGGTGGCGCAGTTGTCGCTGTTGTCGGTGTTGTAGCTGGTGATGCTGTTGTCGGCGTTGTTGCTGGTGATGCTGTTGTTGGCGTTGTTGCTGGTGATGCCGTTGTGGGCATGGTTGGTGATGCCGTTGTGGGCATGGTTGGTGATGCCGTTGTGAGTGTTGTTGGAGTAATTGGTGGGCATGGAGCTGGGCACTGTGTTGGACAGGGATGTGGTACTGGACATTGCGGTGGTATAACGCATGGCACACATGGTGGTTGTATAAGAGGAGTTACTTTGCTAGTTGCTATTGTCCCATTATTCCCTCTCATGCACTGTGGCCATGATCCTGGCTTTGGTACATGGATGCCTGAAAAAATTAGAAAGAGATCAGTTGCACCAAAATCCTATATATAAAAAACTGTTGTAACATGGAAACTGAACAGCAAAGGTACTTGAAGATAATGGATCATTGGGGTTTACCTGGGTGTAAGAACCTGTGAAATTTTCTTTGTTTTGTTTTGTTGTTGTTGTTTTGTTTTTGTTGTTTTTTTTTTTTTTGGCTATTTATTCCCAGTCTCTATTGTTTTGTCTCCTTTACTTTCCTTGTTCTACGTCACTCATGAACGTAACAGGTTTTTACACCGAGGATGAGAATTCTAAATCAAGAATTCTATACCAGAAGGTGAACGATCCTATTCTAAGGAATCTTCAGATAATCCGAAGACTTCTAAATAAACATTGTGGTATCGGAATACTCAAAGTCATTCAGCAAAGGTGTGTAAGACCTATATGAGAATTATTATATTGAACTTTACTTGTTGTGCAATAAGATCGCAAAGCGATTACGAGTCATTTTTACCTCATGGTATGTATGTCATACCATGAGGTATAGTCATGGATGGATTTGTCACTCCATTCCCGTTAGACAATTAATTTATGCATTAAATCTGCATTAAATGTGAATTAAACAGGTTCTCCCCTGTCTCCCCTACTAGGTTTGGTTTTGTCCACAAAGTCGTGCTATTGTTTTATGTTCATATATGTGGGGGGAGGAGTGAGACAAAGCGGCAAAACATGTTTACCAAAATGGCGTCAGTTGTGTCGAGCTCTACGTAAAGATTGTCAAGGCGGGTTTTCGTTCCTTTTGCTCCATCTTTGATCAAAATACACTAACAGGAAATGTGTTCAAGAATGCTCGAGGGGAAAGAAATGGGTTTTAAAGTCTTAAACGTGACGATGTCTCCAATTTGGACGACGAGTAATCGATCAGTCGTAGCAAGAGTGCACAAAACGAACTATTCGGAATGAACGCTTTATTGTCTGGGGAAAGGACAGCACTTCATGGAATAACTACCACAGACCATGAGGTAGCTCGAAGGAGCCTTTGATTTTCTGTAAGGATGTCTCTAGTAGGGTACTGAGAGATCTCTAGTAGGGCGCTATAACCCTCGAAAGACACAATAGTTCTGATCTACCTGTACCTAAAATTTCGAACCATCCTCCACTTGGCTAGAAAATTCGTTTGGAACACCGCTTACCAGTACGGATGGCGCTATTACTCCAGGCTCCTTGCGGAGCCTCTAAACGGTAAAAGGTTGCGACGTTTAGCGAAAAGGTCTACACAGTCACTTTTTCACCCTCCAGCTAAGCCAGAATTTAGGATTTATCTTTTATTTTTCCTTTCTTATCCCCTTCAACGTTCGGTTCAAGCCCTGAAACAACATCACCTGAGCTTGAATTTGATGGCCGGCCCTTGATACCACTCGCAACCCTTAAAAAAATTGTTTATTACCTTTATAGTTAGTTACCTTTACTATCTTCGCAGACGCAGGCAAGTTCCCTAATTTGGCCCTGTGACAGTGCCGACGTGTAGATATAAAATTCATCAACGGCGCCAACCAGGAAACGTTCGCCTTTGTGACTTCCGATTCCCGCTGTCTCGCCCCAGTCCTGTGAGAGGTATCCGGATGCTCTGCCTTGGGTGGCCATCTGGGTATTAACGTACAACCTAGCCAAACCTAAATCGGTTCAGGAAAATAGGTTAAGGCGTAATAGATCAAGCTTGTTGTCCAAGAAGTCTAATAGAATTGTCGAAGAAGGCAACTTATTTCTAGCCTTTGCGTATTTCAGGCGAACAGAGGCGAAAACGAGTCGCGCGCGAGAGGAGGAGCGCAAATAGTAATTAAGGCGTTATTCTTTTCGCGCTCCTCCCCTCGCGCCTCTCCCCGCTCGCGACTCGCCTTCGCGCGCGACTTGTTTTCGCCTCCGTTCGCCTGAAATACGCAAAAAAATCACGCCTGTCCTGCAGGCTACTTAGTTCAAGCTTCTTTGCGCTCTGTTAACCGGTCTCTTCATTTCTTTTAAGACTGACTCTGGAAGGCCACTGTGGTCAACTTTCATCAAATTCCAAGCCCCGTACGTTGCATTATTCGCTTGAATTTCTACGTAACTTGTTTTCCTTAATGGTAATGGATAAAATGTACACAAGCTCTACGCGAAGCTTCCTTCCTTCCTTTATCTATACGCAACTTAGCGACTAGAAAACATTTTAAAAAAGCACTCTTTCAGTATTATTTTGTGTTTTTTTCAGTATTACTGTGGTCCACTTTCATCAAATTCCAAAAGCCCGTACGTTGCATTATTCGCTTGAATTTCTACGTAACTTGTTTTCCTTAATGGTAATGGATAAAATGTACACAAGCTCTACGCGAAGCTTCCTTCCTTCCTTTATCTATACGCAACTTAGCGACTAGAAAACATTTTAAAAAAGCACTCTTTCAGTATTATTTTGTGTTTTTTTCAGTATTACTGTGGTCCACTTTCATCAAATTCCAAAAGCCCGTACGTTGCATTATTCGCTTGAATTTCTACGTAACTTGTTTTCCTTAATGGTAATGGATAAAATGTACACAAGCTCTACGCGAAGCTTCCTTCCTTCCTTTATCTATACGCAACTTAGCGACTAGAAAACATTTTAAAAAAGCACTCTTTCAGTATTATTTTGCTCAATATTAATTAATTTATACTTCTTCTTCTCCTATTGTCAAGTTTAACTTTTTTACCCTAATTTCTATTGTCAATTAAAGAAGGGCATCCAATTAGCTTGCTATATTTTTGCCCTTTTCCATTTCTACTCTTACTTGTGTAATTTATATTTATCTTTGTAATTCTGGAATGGAATAAATAAATAAAATGAAAAATGAAAAATGAAGCTTAGATTCATCTTGCAAGTGAATATATATTTTTCATATATATTCACTTGCATTCTTATATATATATATATTCACTTGCATTCTTCTCCATCTCGGGTATATTACGAACTCACAATATGACCGCTCCCAGTTGGCTTGATAGCTCAGTTGATAGAGCGCTGCATCGGTATCGCAGAGGTCATGGGTTCGAATCCCGTTCAGGCCTGAATTTTCATTTTTTTTCAGGCTTTAATTTCACAGCTGCTTTAGTTGCGTACATAACTGCGATGATCAATCAATGTCCTTAGATTCATCTTGTTCATGACTTAGAAAGCGATCAAGTGCGACTGCACAGCTGTTTTCGTTATGCTGTTTCCCAACAGAATCCTAAATCTCTAAAACGGCGTAAAAAAGACGACATCGCGAAAAGCGACGACCATAACATAGTTCTCCGAACAGCACGGTATTGTGGTTCCCCTTCCTTTAATATACTACGCTTCTTTGGTTTTCATGGGTCAAATGAACTCATGCAATGTTATCGTTCCTCTGAGTTAAAAATGGTATTCATTGCAAAAGCTTTGTTTTTAATAAGACCCAATTCTGTATTAAGGTAAGAGTTTCATAGATTAGAGTTTACTTCTCTCGCAGGTGTAGCAGTTTGAAAAATTTTGATTACCTTCTTGCTTGTCATAAGTGCCCACCAAATGAGTCCACCTGTCCTGGGGTACAACAGCTAAGCTGGTTGTGATGTTAAACACCACATTGCCCTTCAGGTCACGATGAAACCAGCGTACCTTTCCGTCGATAACCTCGAAGTGGTAGTTCCCTTGATGTTGCAGAGAGGTTTCTCCGACTGTATTAAACAGCGACTGCCTACCGACAGTGGAGGACAGCTTTACCCACATAGCAATGGTCACAGCCACGCTCGGCTTCGGAAAGAACTTCCTCCCATTGAAAGAGACGTTTCCCTTTGAGAAAATCCCAACCAATCCGCATGCGTCTGGCTGATGTGCAATTTCGACGTTATTCAGCAAGCCGTTGTTAGCCTTCTTGGACGTGTCCAGAACAGAGACGCCGAAGTAGCGATCGAACGGTATGTGCACTGCCAAGAGGGCGGCCACAGGAGGTGCAGGCACTGCGATCACTGGTGCAGGATGAGGGAGTGACGGCTGCCTGTGTGGTGGGTGTGGGACTGGAGGCTTGACTGGCCGGGGTGGCGGGAGTAAAGGTTGGGGTTTGGCCACTGGAACTGGTTTTTTGCCATTCGGAAGACAATTGGCATCAAATGGAACTTCATAGAAAAGAAGTAACAGGTAAGTAGACCGACAATGAGTACTCCAAAATAATAAAAATAATAGTAGTACTAATAATAACAATAATACATAATAATAATAATAATACATATTCAAACACAAATGTTAAAGAACGAACATGGGATCTATACGAGTAAAAGAGTCAACTTCTTTCATTGAAATAAAATGAAATCAAGAAGTAAATGTTTAGTTTCGCGAGTGGGCAAGATAAATTGATTTTTTTATATGTGTACTTTGGACAAAAAGTGCGTTTTATTCGGTAGAGACGCAAAAACGAATCCGGTCGATATTTAGCCATCTTGAACTTAGGCAACCATTTTGACATGACTGGAGTTACGGACACGTCAGCAGTCGACGTTCCCAACAAGAAATATAAGCAGTTGCTCCGACTCATTTGACGTATATATACTCTATTTACGTTTCTCATGCTCGTCACCTGGCTGAAATAGGCAACCGACCGACTAACGATCTGCCACCCGAAGTAATCCCAACCCCGAGAGTAGTCACAGATAAAAAAAATAACAAGATATGCAGAAACGTTTTTCATTACCTATATTTTTCAAGTACAAGGGCTTAGACATGACTTGTCTGGAGCCCAATTTTTTCTTGGTTATTATATGATCCCTTAGCGTCGCTAAAGGATCCGCTACAGGTTTGCGAAAAGAAATGACCAGGTATACATTGATGATGCTCGGTCCGTTGGGCACGTAAGGATTGGACGCTTTCCTGAAAGAAATACAATGCAATACGAGAAACCCTTAAGACTTGGAAACGTGCAAGTTCCGGATCAATGGAATTATCTAGGCAACTGTGCACATACCCCTCCCCTAGCCCAACATTAACGCTAACGTTTTAACTTATTATAACTTGTTGGGTTGGGGAGGGGTAGGTGCACAGTTACCCAGACACTTACATTTATCTTAAGTTCCTTTGAATGTCCACACTCAATCTAACAACTACCATATTTGGAAAATCGAGAAGAACAAAATGAACCAATCAAATTGACTTCAGTAGTGTTGTGAGACGGGACCTACGGTTCATCGTCCTTATCCGAGAAGACTAGAAAGTCTAACCATTTACAGATGTTATTGCAAAGGCAGCACTTTCTCCTCAGTTATTTAAAGACCCTGAGTCGTGGCCCAAAGCAAAGGGTCGAACCCACGACCTCCGCACGATAGTCCGGTTCTCTATCAACTGAGGTAACCGGTCCGCGGTTGTAATATTTTTGGTTGGTTTATCAGATATTTCTTGACAAACTGGAGTTCATTTATCTGGCACAGAAGATTTCTCCCAATAGGCGATTGTACCTTTAAAAACCTTGTGATCACTAGCTCAGAAGTTCAGTTGCTGAGAGATATAAGAATTGTGGGACCAACGGCCATTAAACAAGGTGATGAAAAATGGTAGGGTTGTGGAATGTGGCTTGAAATGACAACGTCAAAATGTAATAAGGGTAAGTTGAAGCCAGACATATGCGCACTGAGGTTACAGTGGTAGAAGGGATAAAACCCTGTTGCTACCAAAAAAAAAGATGAAGAAATGAGCTCAAAAGCAAGCAGCCATTAAACTAGGTTCACAATATAGACAACCTACAAACTGCTATAAAGGATCTGAATGTCGATGTGAATGGGTTGTAAAAAAAATCAATATGGTCGAGATACAGCTGAGCTCCATGAATTTGTGAATGATGTATTTTTCAGCAAGTCACAGGCGAAGAAGGAAAAATGAAATCCGATTTCACCCAATAGAAGCCGAACCTAGCTTCGACCTTCCGATTAGTTAGCTTCCCCCCCCCCCCCCCCCTTCGGCCGGACCAACACTCAGGGTCTTTAAAATAATTGAGTAGAAAGTGCTGCCTTTGTAATGACACCTGCAAATGGTTAGACTTTCTAGTCTTCTTGGATAAGGACGATAAACCGTAGGCCCCGTCTCACAACCCTATCTGTAACGTGGGATGTAAAAGAATCCATGGCACTGTGTCATGGTCTAGCTGACTCGTGCTGTCATTGGTCTGATTGGAATGCGCATATAATTATGCATATAGAATATGCGCAATAGAAATGGAGAATATTATTATTATTATTATTATGATTACATGTTTGGACACTCATAAAAACAAAAAAGGTGTAGTTTCGCACTAATAATAAAATTTGACATAATTTAGTTAAGTGGCGTGACAGCCAAATAGTGAGAGATGTGTACATACTTTATGCTGGTCAAGCGAACGCCTGTAAAATCAGGATGAACTGCTCTGTATACTTTAGTGACCTGGAGAGGGAAAGACGAAACAAGACAGAGAATTATTTCTTCAGGAAAGGACACGTACAGTGTACATGTGATGATAAGACACTGAAGTGGGTTTATTCATGAACTAATTATACAACTACCTCTAAATCCAATATTGGCAACTGTCCAATTTTTCTTAAATTGGACACCTATCCAATTTAAGAAAAATTGGACAGTTGCCAATATTGGATTTAGAGGTAGCTATATAATTAACAAATAACAGGACTCCGTGCTTGTCCAATTAAGAAAATGTTGGATTCGAAAATTCCTTGGAACACCAAATTGGACTCGGCCAGCGGCCTTATCCAATTTTGGTGTTCCTCTGAATTTTCGCATCCAATATTTTCTTAATTGGACAGCATGGAGTCCTATTATATATACTTATACGAATGTTGCGAAAATTCTCATATCTTATCAACAATGAAGAAATGGTAAACGTGCAGCGTGCAACGATCGAGTTATGGACGCTCGCTGGAGGTGGCTAAGCACGAAAGAAGCGTAAGAGATGCTCAAAGCGCAGCCAAGCATCTCTAGTAAACCTCCCAAGTGCATCCGTAACTCGATGACTGACTGCACAGCTGCTGCGTTAACAGTTTCTTTTATAACATAAGACTTCACAACTTCACAATCTGACGTCAGCATTCAACCCCTGGGCAAATGTTATGGGGATAGTTTCTAAAGAAACTGGTACTGCGTCGGTTGGGAATTGAAACACAAGAAATTCGGTAAATCAAACGAGTTGATTAAGTAAGTTGTACCACCATAAGGTAAAAGGAAGGTGCTGGTCGCTTACAAGACAGGTCTAAAGGAATTTTAGCATCACTTGTTGCCATAATTTGGCCAAAATTTCTCTGGGAAAATCAAGTCAAATAAATTTTTTTATTCATTCACAATGGAAAGTAACAGGGTCCATATTGTTTCAATGAGCAATTTTTGCTTTCTTAGTTAGGTTCGCAAGCAAATGAGGAAGACAGCTTAACTGGCTTGCTAAGAAAGCAGGGCCATTTTAGCCAGAAAATCAGTGAAAAGACGTACTTACCGCATTTACCATATCATCGTTAAGCTCATTACGGGCCTGGGGTGACTGCTCTGCAAGTTCGTTGTACCAAACTTGAGCAAGCATCAAGGACACACAGACATCTTTGGTGAATCCTAGACAAAAAAGAAGCAATGACCACTACAGAAAGCCGAATCATACCGTTGACACACATTTCATATGCTACAATGAGCTTACTCTATTTTGATAACTCAGGCCGTGTGGGCTTAAAGGCTCATGTGCGCCTTTTCCCACTATAAGGGGCCTGGTGTTTCGAGAGTCCGAAAAGCTGATTATCAAACAGAACGGTATCATTGTAAGTATCTGGGCAATTGTGCACCTACCCCTCCCCTATCCCAACAAGTTATAATAAGTTAAAGTGTTAGCATTAATGTTGGGTTAGGGGAGGGGTAGGTGTACAGTTACCCAGATACTTCCATTGATCCAAATAACGCCCTCGCACAAAAAAGATTGGTACTTGAACGTGCCTTTAAGCTGAGTACGCTGAGTTTATGAGAAGAGAAGTCTTCGTTCGCAAGCTAAATGGTCAATACGTAGGCCCGAAGATATCACGAAAAAGTTCGGGTCTTTCGCGAAACGCAGGCAGGTTAATCAGCAATCTATGCCGTTACTGTTCTATAGCAGTCTAAGCCGATTTCCACTGGCATTTGACAAAAAGCTTATAAATTTCCTACCACGTTCGTGTGCCAAAACACGGCTTCGCTTTATAATCATTGAAAGGAAAAATGCATCTTATATGGCGTGCTTAGGGACCGTTCATTCTTTACGAGGGAGGAGGGGCTGGTGTGATTCGTAAGCACCATTTAAAAATTGCATGACCCCCCTCAGCGTGACAATTTTTTTTTCAAATGACCCCCCCCCCCCCTTGAAGTGGTATTTTTTCGCCCTCCCCCCAAAAAAAAATCATAAATAAAATAACCCTCTCCAAACCCACGCTTAAGTGTTTAATGTTTGGGTTCGTTCTTTTGGTATGATGTGGATCTGGCTTTGTGATCCAAGATCACTCAGATCACAGTGCATCAAAATCGACATTTTTTTCTCCAATAGAGATTTGTCGATTCCTTTGATGCACCATGATCCATGTGATCTCGAATCGTAACGCAAGGCATTTCCTTGGTAAGTGCTTTGCAGTTTGCTTGGAACCGAGTCTGCGTTTTTCAATGTTTTGACGAATCACAGAAAGTAAGAACGATCTTCCAATAAATCCTAGCTATACTCTCTACAGCACCCACTGTAAAGCTTTTTACCTGCAGGGAAAGTCGGTGTTTCAACAGGAGTGGTCGGTCTTGGTTGTGGCATTGGCTTCGCCTTTGGCTTCGGCTGGGGGTGTGGACGAAATGGTGGGGGTGGTTGAGGCAGTTGACAGCCATTGTAGTTAGGTCCACTAGCAGCAGTCTTGTTGTCAGGGCAACATCCATATATGGTAACCTCACAATACACGTGATACGCGCTTGGAGGAGTGGGTTGAGTGGTTGGTACAGTGGTGGGCGTGGTCGCATTCGTTGGTGGAAATGTTACAGGTGCTGAAATAGACAAACAGATTCTTAGAAAACACCCAAACCTCTCAAGGTATGAATGTCTTTAAGATCAGGGAGAGTCAGTTGGCCCATATCCACTAGTACTGAACGTTTTAAAAACTTTGTCATCGTCATATCCATTTTGATAATAAATTTTATATTCATAAATTTGTAATGAACTTTCAATTCAATCATCTGACTGCAAAATATTAATGGTACAGTAATTCTCTGTTAAGCATATTCGTTCACGTCATTTCTGTTTGCGTCGAAATGCATAAGGAGATTCAATCCAAGCAGTATTTACGCATCGCATAAGCCATAGCGTTCCAGCCTGTTCATCCAGTTTTCTTCCAGCATGTTTATGTTTATGATTTCATGAATACCAAGAGGGTCAAATCATTAATGACGTTCCCATCCGCGTTGCAACTACATGATTTACACGGCTTGTCCCATTGTAAAATGTTTGAACCCAGAAATATTTTACTCTTAATGACTGGTCCCGAGGAAAACAGTGAAATATTGTTTCCCGAGAATCTCAATGTTGAGATTCGAGGGAAATAAAATTAACTGTTCCCCAAGGGACCAGTCTTTAAGTTATCAGTTATATGACAGGACAAAAATGCTCTGATCTCGTGCAACATAGGTCAACATTTCACGCAGGTAACAGTGAACTGTTTTCCGTTTGACGTCATAGTTTTCGCGATGTTGCCCGCTCATGGCATTTGGCGGTAAACAGTTTCATTGTTAGATATCATGTGACCATGAACTAGCCAATGAATGGGCGCGCTGTAGCAGGAAAAACGTCAGCTATATAACAACACTAGTTGCTTGACAGGCTCGATCGTCCAGGTGTAAATAATACTGAGAAGAATTGTTGTTGACGCTGACTGATGTGTAGACAACTTCAGCAGAGGTCATCATCAGAGTCACTTGGACGATCGAGCTCAACAAACAAATTGTTCCGTCAAACATGTTTCGAGAAAGCACCTCTACAATCCGGTCTTTTTCCAGTGACTCGCGATCCTGGGATCTCAATACCAGTATTCTGGTCAACACACCAACAGTCTGTTTTGCCACTTGCTGGAAACGTATAGCACTGAATCTCCTTGTACTGACCAGAGGGTTCGCAGATAGGAACAAATATATCTGCCGCCCCTGATTTTGTTGCATTGAATTGTTCCTGTTGACACTTGGTTAGCTGCTGTATGGGTAAATGGGCTGGTTGGACGTTTTTCACAGTTTCGTATGAGGTAAAAGGAGGGCAGCCCTCCATGTCGGGCCCCTTAGCGAAGGTTACGTTGTCGTGGCAGCAGCCGTATGGGCCTAGGTTGCAGCTTGGGACTTCCACGACGGTGGCTTGGGTGACACCTGAATTGAGGTCGCAGCAAGAAGGAGATCAGAGGAAGCTGTTAAGCGAAATTAGCCGAGGGCAGGAGCCCATCATGGGTTCCTGCCGAGGGGTAATTCAACAAACTTAGGCTCTGCAACGATCTCAATTTCTAAACATCTCAAATTCCATATTTTGGGGCTCAAAAGGGTACTCATTTCGTACATGTCCTATTTGAAATGGTACTATACTCACCTGCTAAATTTTGAACTTACTTCTTAGAATGAAGGTCCTAATCGCAGAAAAGAACTCTCCTCTATAAAGTGCTGGGTACATTTAGCTTTTACCAATGCAGCAAAAAGATTCGTTTGTTCAAGACGTTTTTAACTAAAACCCCTTCTAAAGCATTTATTTGACAGATTTCCGTATTTTCTACAATTCGCGCGAATTCCCTTCCCTCATCAACAAGGGTTATGAACACGATATGTTATGTAATACATACTGAGGGAATACCACCTAACTGGACCCTGGGCTTGATAATGAGATCTTGACGCACCATCTGAACCAAAAGGTTTTGCAGAGCAAACTTAATCTACAGTTTAATTTCAGATTTGAAGTGAGGCATTTAACGCAGAATGCAGTATGATCTTTGAGTGTGATTCATTCTGATAAAAAAAGATGTTCCTAGCTACAGTATTCAATATAAATTGACAACACTGTTGATGATTGTCACGATTTTTTGAGCGGCCCAATACGAGTTTTTTAATTCTAACAACTAAAGCTATCAAATGTTGAAGTACCATCAAATCTGATATTTCGATTTCTCTTACCGCAGTCTGGTTTCGTTCCATTGCTGATCCTGGATCCTCTGATTTCGTGACCTGAGGAGTCCACACACCAGCATTGTTTGCCATAAACGTCATGTTCAAAACACTGAAGCGGCACAAAGTTGCCTTCAGCGTCGCAAAGTGGAACAAAGATGTCAGTGATGAATGGTGACAGTGCAATCTGTCTTTCCTTCTGGCACTGTGTTTTTGGTTTTTCTGAGAATATAAAAGACAAAACAGTAAGACTAGTCCAAAGTGGGCTTTATAATAATTGCGTGAATTCTTGCCTTTTCCCTGGTTGAAAGCTAGGATCTATGAAATTTGTTTACCGTCGTATTCGCATTTATTATATGGATAATAGTGTTTGAACGGCTTAGTACTAGAGGATTTACTTTATGCCGTTATTTCTTATTTGTCACTACGTTACCTGGTTGTGTGATGTTTTTTAATTCATGAAATACAATTTCAGTTGTTGTCTGATTTTGTGCGGTGTTATCATGTTGCGCAGAGGTACATTTTGGCATTTGTCCATCAGTCATTCGGGTTCCGTGTACTTCTTGGCCATCATTTGTAACACACCAGCATTGTTTTGCAAACCCAGCGTGCTCAAAGCATTGCATTTCTGAATAGCTACCGTCCTGTTTGCATTCGGGGACGAACGCGTCGTCCATGGTTTTCGCCATTTGGCGTTCGAGCTGGCACGGTGTCTCTGAAGAAAAAAAATGATAAAAACAATCAATTTCGCCATTTGGCGTTCGAGCTGGCACGGGGTCTCTGAAGAAAAAAAATGATAAAAACAATCAATTGTAACCATTACTTTTATAAGTATAGAAAAAAAAAACTTTCATACATAACAATATACATGAAAAAATTACTTGATTCTGATTGGCTGAGAGCAGTGCAGTTCAAGTGTAACACCAGTGCAAAAAGTGTAATACCAGTGCAAAAAGTGTAACACCAGTGCAAATTACACGTCGATTTTCTGGATTATGATATTCTTTATTTTTAAACGAACCGCTTTGAGTTCGTAGCGTTATCAGTTGATCTTCATCAGCCAATCAGTAAATAAAGTGTCAAATCCGCGTCAAATGCTTACTTCCTGTCCTACCGCAATGAGATCTTCCGGCACTTCCTCCAGGTGAATTTTTTCATGTTTATATTATTAATAAGTAATCATACGGCTTTTCTCGCTCAATTTGGAATTAATTTGTACTTGTGAGTTTTTCAAAAGGCTGAAATTGCACTCGCCGAAGCGGCTCGTGCAATTTCAGCTTTTTGAAAAACTCACTCGTGCAAATTAATTCCAAATTGAACTCGAAACCGTATGATTACCTTTACTAAGTATAGAAAAAAAAAACTTTCATATATAAAAGTACAGTATTTTCTGCTATGCTTAGTTTTTTACGGACTTCAGGTTTCCAGTTGTTTAAAGAGATGATAACCGGTATCCGCTTGACAATCGCTGGTTTTTCAATGGGCTGGAGAGCGCTATCTAAACAAAAATCCACCGTTCATGGGGTATCCATATATTACACTGATTGCCCAAGGCCAAAAGTAATAAGATGGTTTGGTTTATTCACTCAGTGCTGGGTATTGACTCATCGGTGGAATAACACAGCACATAATTTGACACTCATTTGACAGCTATTCAGAAAATACGTGTTAACGTTTCGGTTTACCTTATATGTTAAATTGCGATAACTACCTTGAGAAACTGTATAAATCTTTTTGATGACTAAGCCGTAAGATGAGTTCGTAGAAAGCCAATAATTGTCTAACACAGGGACAAGCCTTGTAGTAGAAATACCTCTTACAAACCTCGTTTTTTCCGCTCGAATTTATGGCCCAAGCACGAAGCGCGCGGACCATAAATACAAGCGGAAAAAACGAGGATCCGTAACTTACAGTACGGACCGAGAAAACGAGGTTTGTAAGATATTTATTATATCTCAAAACAAACATTTGAATTTAGCGGGCCGAGTGAAATACGGCTCGCTAATTGACCAATCACAGCGCGAGTACTAACTGAGAGAAATAATAAAGCTGCTTAGTGCTTCATGTAACACATGCTTAAGCTTTGGGCTTAAGTTGCTTGAAAGCTGCCAAGAGGTGACTCAGGCATAAACGCATTAAGCTGCAGTTCAGCAGTTCAAATTCTGTGTTCGGCGTTGAGGCTTACTTGCTGCTAGATCCAACGCAGCATTTTTAGGAACCCAAGTTATCACCTTTGTTTTAGATTATAACTAAGCTGCGAAATTCTAGCGGGATACTATTTCAATTAGAATATAGCATGTACTTTCACTTTCAATTTTTGTCTTATTAAACTGTACTTTTGTCTCTTGCTGTACTTACTCTTGTCGTTGCTCGGAGTAACAGGTGCAGGCACTGGTAACGAATAAGGTGGATAAGGAGCTGGAGAAGGAGAGGGGTATGGTGAATAGGACGGGGACGGAGCAGGGTAGGGTGTATACGATGGTGCTGGATAAGGTGCTGGGTTAGGCGCATACGACGGTGCCGGGTAAGTGGCAGGATATGGTGCCGGATAAGGCGCATAAGCTGGATAAGGTGCCGGCGCAGGATATGAAGCTGGACCTGGGGCTGAGTTAGGCGTTTGAGCAGGCGCCAGCGCCTGCGCTGAGTACGTGTATCCCGCTGACTGCAAATCGGCATATTGCGTGGTGTTGAGCGAATTGTTTGATCCACTTTCTGTGAAATTTGTCGAATTCGAACCATATGCCGATGGAAAGTAACCAGAATACGATGAACTGCTTTGATTCAGTGCATTCTGTGGCTCAAACGTGCCGTTATTGTAATATCCTTGTTCTGTAGTTTGGTTATAAAACGACGTGTTGTTATTATAAGCTGTTTGTTCTTGAGATAAAGGCCAACCCGGTGAGCCAACAAAGCTACTCTCATTATTCAGCGGGTACTGCGTTGCGTTCAGCTGTTCCGGATAGTACCCTCCCTGAGAAGCTACGGATGTTTGGTTGCTTTCCCAAGAGGGGTATGGATAGGATGCATTTTCCGCTGGCCCGGTAGCATTGCTTCCATTATTCCATAAGCTCTGCGTCGTATTTTGCTGCTCTGGTAAGTTACCTCCCAGTGTAGTAACTGAAGTTTGGTTGTTCTCCCATGAGGGGAAGGGGTATGTCGCATTTTGTGCAGACCCGGCAGACATGCTAACATTACCCAAAGGATACTCCGTTACATTCTGTTGCCCCTGATAGTACCCTCCTTGGGAATAAACCGACGTTTGATTGTTTTCCCAAGAGGGGTAAGGGTAAGTCGAATTTCCATTAGAAGCGTTTGCCACGGCGTAAGAACCCGGTACAGATGAAGCGTTGTTTGAAGGCCATGTCTCGTTATTTTGTTGCGAAGACGTGTACGTACTGTTGGTATTGTACGCATCCACCCCTTGTCCAGCCGTGTTTGACACTATATCCTCTATATTGTACACCTTTGTGGCCCCGGTGTTAGCCGTGTTCGTCGCCCCGTACGTTTGATTCACATCCCCAACACTGTAATATCTCGTTTCTGCATTGTTCACCAAGTTCGTTGTCGCTTGCTGTTGATTGGTTTCCCCAACATTATAATAACTTTTATCGCGGTTATTTCCCGCAGGTGTTGTTCCATACTGTTGATTTATATCTCCATTGTTATAATATCTCGTGTCGGCAATATTGCCGTACACGTTATTTTTTTGTCCGTATTGCTGGTTGGTATTTCCGATATCGTAATACTGAGTATCATCTGTCGCAGACCTTTGAGTCCTTTTCCTGGGTATATCTTCTGGTTTTGGTATGTACGAATATTCTGCGGGATTCACGTCTATTGTGAGCGTTCTGTCCTCTGAAGGATAAAATCATTGGAATAGAGTGAGTCTTTTATTTAGAAAACAAACCAAGCGTTTACCATTTACAGCAAATTTCCACGAATACTGGTAGGAATGTAAATTGTATAAGAATATTTGGTTCGTTCCGCTGGAAAATTTACGAAATATCTGGAATTCTGAAAAAATAATCCTGCTTTTACTACAGGGTATTCTGAAAGGAAACTTGGGGTTATCGTTTCCCATCTTTTTGACCAGTTCCAAAGTCTTAAATTTCCCAGCAATGAGAACTCATAGGAAAACTGCCAAACGAGATTCTGATTCTCCAACCAAAAATTCCAACAAAAAAATTTGGGTTGCCTTGTGAAAATAAAGAATGCCTACAGTTTTAGTTGCAGCAAGGTTCGATAACTAACGCTGACATAGTTCGCGACAGCATATACGCCTGCTCAAAATCAACATTTCACTCATTAAGATTCGATTTCTTGTGATTAAATTATACAAGAGGAACGTACCTGGTTTGTGGTTGTAATGTTTGATGTTGTCAAACATAACCACTTCGTCTCTTTTCACGTGTTTGTTCGCTTTCTTTGCGGTCTTTCTCAGAGATGGCTCAAAACCTTAACGATGATGAACATAGGAAAAAAGGCAGTTTTGAGAAAATATCACCAATTTCAATGTTGAAATAAATGACACAATCGCACTTCGACTGTAATGAATGTCACTTCCATATTTGTTTTACTGTAACCTAGTTTAGGGGACCACTAATCAATCAAACCTTCAAAGATTAGTTATTTCACAGAAGCGTGCGCTAATGATTAATAAGTCTAAGTGTGATGCTCATGCCGATCCCATTTTTAAGAAACATAAGTTTTTGAAATGTCATGACATCCACTCATTCCAAATTGGTGTATAAATCTTCTCGTTTACAAACTCTGCACGACCAACTAAATTTCATAACTTTCTAAGAAACAATCAGATCCATAGCTATAACACCAGAAATGAGTGTTCTTTTCATTTACCCTGAGTAGAACCAATATCGGGAAATTTTCTGTTTTCTATCAAGGCCCATAGTTTTTTAATTCACTTAATCCTGAGATTGCTTGTTCTTCTTCTCTCTCTTATTTTAAGAAAAAAAACTGAAGGATTTCCTTGTAAGTACGTATTAATTTCATTGTCATTTTATCTCACTGTTACGTTTGTCCACATTGTTGTTCTAGTTTAATCTATCTTATGGTTACTGTTTTGAGGAATCCTGATTCTGTATAAGCCTCGTGGTTTCATGCAGGATTCCTCGTCATTTACTATTTCACAGTCCCCGTAATTATTCTCTCATAGTTAATGTAATTTGGCAAATTATTATAAATAAAATAGTGAACACGAGCTTATATGGACCCACTATTGAGCTTCTCTTAGCGCGGACAACTGATTTAACTCAGTTGGTAAAGCCTCACACCAGAATTCCACGGGTCACGAGGTCACGAGTTGCGAATCCCTTTCCAGCCTAGTCTCCTTTCAGGCAAGCCTGTGAACGCGGCGGTTCCTCAAGCCCGTACTCGATCTCTCGCGTCAGAGAAGAACTGCGGAAGAGCGTCTGCGTTCCCAGCCTACTTTTAGGCTAAATCCTTATTGCTAAAAGTTGCGTATTTACTGCAATCCGCGTGTCACTAGAGAAAATATGTTAGAGGCAAGCTGCATTCACCGTTGCCTCTAAGACGTCTCCTAGTGTTACTGCTGTTGCTACTACTAATGCCATCACTGCTGCTACTACTGCTGTTGCTTCTGCTACTACCACTATAATATATTAAATATACGCGCGCTGATTGGTTAAAAATCGTCTTTATATAACTCGATAGAAACAAAAAAAGTTGTCATAAGCTATTTTCTAAAAGAAATAGAAAAAATTTTCTTCGTGTCTCTATAGATTTATAGAAACACTCGTGAAAGTTTGTGAGAACTCGAAAAAGCTGTGGAAACACTCGCCTGCGGATCGTGTTTCCACAGCATTTCTCGTTCTCCCAGACTTCCACTGGTGTTTCTATTAAACAATTACATTATGAGCTCGAGATTTCTATCGCGTAATAGTTGACGAGGGCGCGGCCCGAGTCAACTATCGCGCATAGAAATCAAGAGCGAATAATCTAATTGTTTTAGTGTAAATCTACTAGTCGTTCAAAACTTTGTCTTTTCTGGAACAGCCTCGAACAGTAAACTGTCTAAATCTTCTTCACAGACACTTCCAAAACGTGAGGAAGCGGCCGCCATTTTGTTAGCAAGGGCAGACTGCTACGCTACTCACTATCTATCACAGAATAGATAGTGGGTAGCGTAGCCAATCAGAGCGCGGCATTTGTGATAGAACGCTACTTGATTTACACTAAAACTCGGTAGAAACACAGAAAATGTTTTCTACTTCTTAATTCCAGTTACTGAGCAAGCGTGAGGTCAAGATGTTTTGATACTAGCCAAGTTCCTTTTTCTGATTTTTTTTTTCGACGAAGACGAAGCAAATAAAATCGCAAAAAAGAACGAGGCCATATTGACCGATCAAGCTTAAGCAGTAAAAAGATTATTTCATATTGCTAAATTGATACATCATTTGTCATTTTTGTTTCAGTTTTGTGAATCAAAGCGGGTAATCCCAAGCGGACAAGATAGGTCTATCGATCTTGTTCACTCGGTGGCGGAACAAGCCATGTAAAAAAGCAATCATGCCGAGTTGTTATACACCTAGACTTTCACTCAACAAAACGAGTACTGTGATTGGTTGATTTTTGGTCACGTGCTCCTGATCAAATTCAAATGTATCCCGACCGGAATACAATTGCGCAGTTGTGGCCCGCCCTAAAGTTGAACCGTCTTTGTTTGTTTGTTTTTACTAAGGGGTAGTCTAAATATATAACGAAGCACTTAATTTATGGCACCGAGGGAAACAGTTAGTTTTGTTTTCCCTCGAGTCCTGATGTTTCCCTCGACTGCATCTCGGGAAACATCAGGACTCTCGGGAAAGCAAAACTAACTGTTTCCCTCGGTGCCATAAATTAAGTGTATATTATTACCTGTTTTATAAACGGAATTGCTCCAATGACCGCCGCAGAATGAATCTCTCTTGCTCTTACACTCGCTGGAGCACGATGATTCAGGAAGATCTCCGTATCTTCCGTACGTATTACCGCAGAAGCAAAGATACGAGAACTGAAGTCCAGCATATTTATATTCTAAATTCTTGCACTGTTTGACGCAGTTATGAGCATTTAAATGTCGCGCGTGAACGCGTTGAGGAAGATCTCGCGGATCGCCATCTTTGAAACATCCTATATAGTGTAAATCTTGTAAAGAGAAGAAAAGACAAAGGTTAGTTACTCGGGTCTCTTAAGAAGGAACACCCGAGTTGAAATTTGGGATTCATTTTTACATTCAGTTACAAACAAGAGAAAATGAGGTAAGAGGAAGCATCTCCCATACTGGGTTCTCTTACTATGATAAGGGGACAGAATTTTTTTTAGATCCGAAAACTATTTGAATTGACCAATGGCTGATGTCCTTCTCATCACGTAGTTGTAATTTCAATGCGCCATGGGGATCTCAGTTATTTCGTTTGACTTCGACTTTCCACTTGCGGTATTGAGAAACCGCGCAGCCATGGAACGAGATATAAATAGATTCCGCGCTAATGATAGATTCTGTCCCCTTATCATGTCAGACGGGGTTATGTTCTCTTTCTTCATTATCTCTTGGTTACAAATCACCGAAGAGTTTCATTAAGGTCATAAAACTGGAGGTTCACTGGACCAAAATGTAGAGGGACAATGTTCACAAAGGAAACTCAGCATTTTCTACATAGGAAACTCCAATTAGCACATGTATGAGTCCAATTTTTCTTTTTTGTTTTCTGTTAACTTCGCAGGGTTTTCTTAGTGAAAAGGAGACATAATTCGACAGCGGTTGCTCGTTTGCTACTCCATTGTAGGGTTACCCTCAACATTATATCACCGATACCCAACACAGATCACTGAGCTATCACCAATTTCTGAACCACAGACCTTCTGATTTAAAGTCCAACAATTGACACTTCTTTCAAAGTACTTTCGAAACATTCCTTCCACTCTTACCTTTTGTTGTGACTATTGGAGGCAGAAGAGCCAACAGAAGAAGGATCCGAGCGAGACCCATGTTTTAACACGCCTCCTTCTTTCGCTATACACCGCGCGCGATGTGCTCCTCTGTGTAAAAAAAAAACACACACACACACACAAATCAGTAGTATTCCGACTGAGAATTAACACAGTCTTGATTCACCATTGACTGCACGAAGTTCATTTAGTCCTAGGCAGTGGTTTTCACGAAAGGGGAAAACACTGTCGTTGTCATGGTAAGCAAAAGCAAATGTTAAAGCTTTACCCCGAAAATCAAAGTCTAGCTCTAAGAGGTAAGGCGTGCTAGCACTATTAGAAGGGTATGGCGAGTGATGAATGACACCAATTTAGTTTAGTCTATCATAAGTTCACCTCGCGCATTCTTCACCGCCTATCACTTTCGTCGAATGGGCAAGACAACGGTAAGAAATGGTTCGCAAATAGCCGAGTTAGTTAAAGTGTCGACGCAAAAAACAATTTGCTACCAATTCGCGAGGTTAACTTTTGATCTCAGCTTTAAAGTAAATAAACTCTGCATTCGAGTAACCTCATAAAAACTTTCCGCTTCACATTTCACTTTATGATGCGACCTTCGTATCGTTCACGGCTAATCACGAATCCAGGATTTCGAAACATTTTTCCCAGTTTTTGGGACATACATTCCGATCAAATGACGAACCCGAATTGAATTGCAAGACCGCTACAGGCCAGGGCCGTTGTTCTTGAGGCAGCAAATTACGCAGAACACCTTTCCACCAGCGAGGGCAGATTTGAGGATCGTTAGCTGCATTAACGTTCAGAACATGGAAATAAAACAGAGCGAACTGGCGCGGACTCATTGCGGCAGTTCTATTCCACAAATTGAGCGGGAAATATCATTTTTGCGGTGAAATTAAAACAAAGCGCCAGAAGTGACAGGTCTTGATTGTCTCCACAGTACGACCGCAAAACGACAACATTTTAATTGTCTCGGACAAGTTCTGAGACAAAATTGTCTGCGACATCTTCAGACATTTCAACTATTTGTCTCAAGTGCGACCCCAACCTAAGCTTCTAATAATAGATTGTAAAGCTTCCATTAAATAAAAGTTTAAGGGCAGATTTAAAAAGTACCTATACTTCTTTGAGGGGTGTTTTAACTCAGCAGTTTTAAATAGGAAGCGAAATTATTCTCACAGACGATAAAACGAATATGATAACAGCAAAATTGTGATTTTGTGCAGGCTGTCATTACACAGATCATCAGCATTCTAGAAACAGTAGAAATCGCATTATACTACAGCTGCGGCTTGCGTATCATGTACTCAGGTAAAAAATATTACACAGGTTAAACCCAGCTAGATAAAAAGGCACTATGGGCAGAGTTAAACGACGCGAAATTCCGCCATAAATCACCAAAAAAAAAACAACAAAGAAAAAAACAAAGTGATAAACCAACTGCTGGCAAGCTTACACGGCCGGTTTTGATATTTTCACGCGATTTTTATGGACATTTTAGCATAGAAATTCAAGGATCAAGAATCAAAATGTCTTCACTTGAGCGCCACTATACAATGATCGCCAAACTCTTTACAAATTAATGAGATGCAAAAGAAACACAGAGTTCGCTGGTTTTGTATTTTTGGTACTACCAGTAACTAAACAAATTGAGTCTTCTCGTCTTTTTTTACGCTTCATGTTGATCTTGACTAAAATGGCGTCTGTAGTTGCTGTTGATTGATGTTTGGAAATTTAGGTCTTGTTTTCAACAGCTTGAAACCACTGCAACCAAAACCATTTGCTATTCAATCAAGGAAGTTCAAGAACGACAAGGAAACGCTAAAAAGCCGCGTCAACTTTCAAAGTAGCCTACTATCTTATATAAGCTTAAGAAAAATACAGGAACGCAATATTGATTTAAGGGCTTCAAAGTGTTACGGCTATACTTATACCTGTCTAAAAGGGTTGCCTCAGTACAAAGCATCTCAAAAAGGGACTGAATAAGTCAGTCCAGTTAATAGGTTTTCCTTGCCACTTCCGGTAAAAATGGCGGAGTAAGTCGTTTCATTTACAAGAACGAAAAAGTTTAAAAGCGAAGAAATAGACATACCGCTTCAAACAAATCTAAGCTAGGATTTCGAACTTTTTAAATTCTCGGATGTAAGGGTCATCTCAAACAAAACGCCTGCTCATAAGAAAAAACAAGCCCTCTGATAAACTTGAACGTCTTAGTATAGGTTGCTTGAGCACGCGAGCATTGTCGAAAATTGATCGTATTCAGTGGCATTATCCATAATTTGAAAGTCCTTCTAAGCTCCGTTTTTCGTTCAGACTTCCTGTTGAGCGAAGAGGATTTATAGTTGTTCTTATCGCATAGTAACTCGGACGATAACGCTCGGACAACGAACAGCTATAAACATTGAAATTTTACCTTACCTTTCGTTGACAAAACAAGCTAACAAAGGGCTCAAAAATAAACCTTTCCCGAACTCCACTCTTCCACGGAAAATTGCGAGTCAAGTCATTTGAAATCCACTTTTTTAGCGTCCTTTCTGCTTTTCGATGGCAAGCTTTGCGTTGAACCCTTCTTTCCTTAACAAAAGAATTCAATATTAATAAGGGCCTACCGAGTACGATCTATTTTGCTCTTTTACGCAGGCCGCATTTATTATTAACATACACAGGGAGTGAAAACTTGGAAACCATGTAAGAAAAACCTGCTTCTACCGACTCAATATGGTCGGTAACTAAAACAGAAAAATTAGAGCAAGTAATCGCTAATCAAAAAAAAAAAAATAAATGTCAACAATAGGAAACAACGCCTATTCCTAGAAGCGCTACATTCCATCCAGGACATTTTAAAACTGTGTGAATGAGCATGTGCAATTCCCGCAAGTTTATTTAACATTGGGAACATCCCTAGAGACCGGCGGTGTATAAAAACTTATTATGCAAGAAACTGAACCAAAATTTTTAACTCTGATGAAGGTAACAGAGAGTTACCGAAAATTCAGTTTTATACGTTTTTTTTACCGATTTTTAAGATCAGATACAACCAAAAATTTTATTAATCGCTAATCAATTGAATTCTTTTGGCCTTCCACAGAGTGGTACCCCTGTACACGAGCTTTTTGATAACGGACTTGTCAAAACTAATTTGACATTCTAATACTCGAACAACCAAATGAGCCAACGACAGACTTTCACTACTACAAAGATCAATGACTTTTCTTGGTTATTTGTTGTATTTTTAGAAAAATTTTCCGTCTGAGGAAAACTTATGTGAATTAGGCCATCGAGCGGAATATCAGACAATGTTTTCGACACAAAAAACTTCATTTTTACAACCATTTTTCAAAATTCTCTATTTTAATTCAAATCCAATTGAGCCAAAGATAGACTATTATTATTGCAAAGATCAATCGTATTTTTCGTCGCGTGTGTTGGTCATTTGTTGCATTTTTGAAAAATGTTCCGTCTGTTGTGTTAAGAAAGCCGTCGAGCAGAAAATCAGAAGAGGAAAAAGATTTAGATGCAGAAAACGTACAACTTTTTTCAACATTCTCTGCTTTGAAATCAAAATTTATTGAAGTACATTCGTGAAAGTAAGCGAGTCTAAGAGTAAGTGAGTCACACTGCTTACATATGTTTATGGTTCCAATAAAGAAACAACCAGAAATTTGTTTGCTAATGCTGTTTGGTTAGCGCTTAAGTGCCGCAACAGCTTAACTGGAAGGAAAGGAAGCCGGACAATACATTGACTGTCATTGCTTCAGTATACAAGACAACCTACGCATAAACTCAATAAGCCAACGCTTGCTGTCAAAATTTTAAATCGAGTTTTTGCTTAATGTACCTTCAGTCAACGATCGTGATTTCAAAGAAGAACGAAAAATAACTGCAAGAACTCTGGAGTCTGTGAACAATAAGAAAAGGAGTAGCTAAAAACTGTTCAAGATCAAATCATCTTGCGGCTTAATAACTGGCGTTCCCAATTAAAAGTTCTGGTATCTTTAACCTCTGCCATTGCGCAGCTTTTGTCAGAGTCACGCTACCTTTAATTCAATTACATAGCAAATTCATTTTTTTTTATTCTTATTAGAATCAGTAAACAAAGAGACCGTCTTCCAAACCTACATGTATAACGGTTGTGGCCTAAAAGCGCGCTCAAGAAAAGCGCAGACAGGCAAATATAAACTGAATGATTTTGTGGGTCAATTGGGCAATTACAGATTCCTGAGACCAGGCAATCCGTTTTGTTTGCAAACTCGTCTGTTATCCAAACGCTTAACAATCTTACAAGACAATATCTCAGGAAGAAAACCTCTGTTTGTTTCTTCTCCTGGCATGTTTTCTTTAGAACCTAATGGCCGTAATTTCTCTGTCGTACGATTTTTGAACAATTACCCCAAACTAGCTGTCCCATAGAATCTTTTGACTGAATTAGCAATCTTTTGTCTTTGTATCACAAAGTGCCTTTCAAAGGAACGGGTTGACCCAGCTGGCTCTTTCTGGTTGCATATAAAAAAGTTCTTGGTGGTCTATACAAAACTAGATACGTCCTTTTGTGTCTGTTTGCGTCGATATAGAAGTCGCATGTAGCGAAGTTTGATTCAAGGGTTTTACATTAGTGCAAATTTATTGGGTCACCAGAATGCATTCCTCCAGCTAAAAGACCGTACAAAAATTGCCTATCTTTTTGACGTGTTTCCCTGAAAACCTAACAACCGTATCTTTTCTGTCATAGGCTACATGATCACAGTACAAAGTCACTCGGCTTCACGTTTGCTTATTAAGGCAGATATCGATGTAACCATTCACCATTACAAATCAAAGTTCCTATTTTCAGCTGTGAAGGGCCTTTAATGTTGTCCTTTATGTACAAAATAAATGATTCTGTCCCTTGTCGAACAACCGTACATTTTCTGTCCTGATACGCCAGATGATCACAATAGAGAAATCACTGCGTAAATCAATGAACGAAAGAGTCTTCTTTTTTCCACTCATAGTCTTAATTTGGACAAAACGTTCCCCTCGAGTAACAGGTGGGTGTCTGTCGACAATAAATTATATTGTCGTTAAAAAATCAGTTGTGATAAACTATCCTCTACAGGTTTTTCTGAATCAATAAAAGGGTGATCAGTTTATATATAAATAGTCGGGCTAAGTTCGTATGGTCGTCGGAACGCGAAATTTTGGAAATGCCGTACTGTCTCGCTTTCAGCCTAGCGTATTTCTTTTGTTTCACCACTAGAACTCGGAAGTAATCACTCATTGTTGAAAACATAAGAAGATTGATCGTGTGTTGTCCTGGTTTTGAAACACTACTCAGTGCCATCCAATTATAAAACAAGCAACAGGGCATTTCCTTAAATCTAATGATTAGATCAAATTTTCCAATTATTTGATAACAATGACGGATTAGAGAAGCCAGAAACTCACCGTACAGACAAGTTAGAACATTGAGATCTTCTCGTTTGCTCTGTTTCTACATGAAACTCAACCATTTCATTTTTAAAGACTCACTGATGTATACAAAAGTACAGTGCAAGTGCTTTATGCTAATTACATGAATAAGCGTGCTGTGCATGCAATAGGTGCTAGTGCGACGGTGTGACATATTTTATATAGTGTAAGCACCTTTCCCCTTTTGAAAGCTAACGCTATTATATAAAATCCATTAGACATGTTTATCAAAGTTCACATCTTAAGACAAAATCTGCGATTTTGACAGCACACTCTTCAGTTAGTTCCTTTATTTTTTAAGTCCATATGATAAAGTCCCTGAATCTTGAGGGAGGCACTTCGTCGTCTCATTGAAGGGTATAACGTAGCTAGAGGTTCTGGGTCTCTTTGTGATGTAGATTCCCGCTCGACTGGTTGATCCGTTTCTGTAAGCTCACTTTCAGGCAAGGATGCGATTTCCAAGCGATCGTCTCCTCCCCAATGTCATGTCATGTCATGTCATTTCATGTCATGTTTCTTCTGGTTCACGCTTTGCTTCTCTGATCGGCGTGTGATTCCTCCGAACTGGTCCAGTTGAGATGATAACAATGCAAGACCTTGGTGCAGTGCTTCCAATAACTTCAGCATATATCCCAGGTTCGTGCTTATTTGCAGGCCTAGGTTTCACAAACACTTTTTCTCCCTTTGAGGACTCTCTAAGAGGAAGCGAAACTCTCTTGTTGCCCTGAGCCATAGATCTTCGTCTTCTTTCTGCGATGTTTATATGCCGCACTAGACTTGGGGACGCTGTCTGTGGGATGAATTGATGGTGTGTTGTGGGGATGATGTTTTTGAGCCTTCTTGACATGAGAAGTTGTGCTGAGGAGTAGTTGTGCCCCTGCTGAGGCGTGTTTCTGTACACTAGAAGAGCCAGGTAAGGCAGGGCTAAAAATTGGCGGTCGTACGGTCGCCAGTGGCGAGTTAAAACTGACCAGGGCTACCAAAAGTTAAGGTTTGAACGCCCCATGTGCGACCATGCTACAGAATTTCGAAAAGTTGCAATGTAAATTATGCGAAGTACAAAGTTAAAAATAAAACTCAATATGTAGTTTAATTGGAGTACCTTTCTCTTCGTTTATTTGCCTGGACTCTAAAATCATCCCGTTCAGTGTATTCTTTAGTTCTGAAGTGGAAATTCCAAACCATTTTAACAGTGATTTCACGAGCGATCCACATTCACAACATATAGATGCCATCTTGATTTTGTGATTGCCACGTGACTCTGAAAACAAAAATCGAGGGCTACTTCATTTTGAGATGGGCCACTAAGAATTTAAGGAAACTGGCCCGATTGGCCACCAAGCACTGGAGTTAATTTTTAGCCCTGGGTAAGGATACTCTTTTTGAGCATTCTTCAAGATATTCTTGGCAATCTTGACTTCTGACTCCACTTCCCTTTTTCCCCGGCTGTAATATGGTGACGTTTTGACTATGATAAAACCGTACTCTCAAACAGACCTTGAATATCGGTGACTTTCAGATTGAAGACTATTATTGGTTATTAGCTCATCTGGGATCCCATGGCGAGCAAATTGTCGCTGCTTTGCTCTGATCACTGAGTGAGCTAAAGTGTTTCCGCTAAGGGAGTCAAGTTCCATATAGTCACTTTAATGGTCGACCATTAATAGGTAGTTGTTTCCATTCAACTGGAAGAGATCAGCACTTTAATATTTTTTATCACGATCTGGTTGGTTTTGTGTGAGAAATCATCTGTTCTTGTGGTCGCTCGCTAACATATTGGACAAACATTCGACATGAAAGACATTTTTCCTTGATTGCCGCTTGCATTCAGGCGAAAGAGACTCGCGCGCTCGTCTTATGATGCTATCGGCCCCCTGGTGTGCCTTCAATCGTTGGTATTGTGTACTTCGGCCTACGGATTGCCCTAATGACAGTTTGGCTTGGATAAATGCATATTCAAAGTTTCCCGTTTGGTTTTTCTTTCACCAGGATGTTTGAAGACCAGTCTGCGCGTTGTGTAACTGGTTTTATGATGCCCTTGCTACAAAGCCTTTCTAACTCTTCATTTACTCTGCTCAGCTTCACAACGGGAACTCGACGCAAATGGGCGTGCACTGGCCTGACATCGGGATCCAGCTCGATATGCATGGGGGTTCCAAAGGGATTTCCACGCCCTGGCCTAAGTACGTTCTAGTAGTACTATAGTACATCGTCCTTTGTCAGTATTTCTAATGGTGGGGCTGGTTGTTGATAAGGTGTGCAAGAAACTCGCCTGGCGCATAGCTGTGCGGAGGCGCATTCGCGCCTATCTATCACTAAGACAGCGATTGCAATATTATAATGCTATTATACGACCGATTATGAGCTACGCAAGGGTTATTTGGTGTAATTGCGATAAGTAATTGCGCCGTCAGTGGAACTTTTCAACATATTATCTTGGATGCCATTCTATGAACAATGTAATATACATAAATGCGCAATAATTTTTATCCATATCCATGGCAATCTACCTTTTTTTATCCAAATAATCATATATTTATTAATAATAAGCGCCATACAAGATCCACGCGCTACTGCAATTACAATGCTATTTGCCCGAACTACAAAAGGGAAACCGAAGGAGGAAGGACCTTCTTAGTCACAGCCTCTAGGCTATGGAACAATATCCCACTTAATGTCAGAAAGGTTGACTCTCTAACTTGCTATAAACATAATGCACCTATCAATGTAAACCCCGTGGGGGGGGGGAGTGCGGGCAAGGGGTGGGGATTTGACCAAGGAATCCATCTCCTCAGTGGGAGGTTTGATCGAGTACCTTTGCTCGGGGGTCGGGACATTTGATTTGTTCGGCAGAGAGACTGGGGCCACGACAAAGCGTGGTTACCTGGCATCGTCTTTCTTGTCTTTGGAATGGCGTGGGTTTCGGAGAAGGTGAGTTTTTTACCAATATTTATCTGCTACTTCATAGGCCATCTAAGTCACAAGTTATTAAAGGTATGTGCATAGCTTGTCTTTTATTTGGTACTTTGCCCCTGGGTGGGGATTTTGACTACATTTGATGAACATATGCTGCCCCACCCGTGGGCAATTGACCAGAATTTTTGCTCCTTGGTCAAATCCCCACCCCTTGCCCGCACTCCCCCCCCCCCACGGGGTTTACATTGATAGGTGCATAATATGTTCAGCCGTATTTTCAAGGAGCAACAGGAAATTCACCATTTTCGCTTCTAGAAATTTTTAGCATATACAATCACGCATCTATAACGTTTTACCTTTACATATTGGTTCTAATTCTATCCTGTCATCAGTCTACGTCACTACAGAGTAACATGAGGTGTGCGCATGCGCATAGCTGGTCAGTGCTTGGCGCTTCGTTGGAAGGTCAACATTGTTGGTGAGTGTTTTACTGGAAATCGGTGGTTTTCCTATCATTTTATTCCTATCTTCCTTCTATCGTACGCTGAATTAGAAGGTAAGTGCACATCACAATCAGTAACCCTATATTTTTTGCAGTTCAAGTAAAAATCTTCGAGATGAGCGATCAAAGCTCAGAACACGATGGCGCCATTTCTGACGATCTTCCTGTCGCTAACGGCAATTCATCTCTGAATAAAGACAGAGACATGGCGCTATCACTAGCTGACATAAACAGGAACATGAGTCAAATGGCGAGCCTTTTGGCTACATTATGCCAACAAACCGATACAAGGTCATTACATGACGAACGCCCACCGGGCAAGAAAAGAAGGTCACCAATACTCGGTGAGCCTGATTCCCACGACGGGGAAAAAACACAAGGAACGAAACGGCCACGCCACGAGCTAAGTGATGACGAAGTCAGCCTTTATGTTAATGACAGTATCGATGATGAAGAGGATGTGAAACTCCTCACCGAGTCAGCTCAGGTCACCGACCCAAAAGCGCGGGAAAACGATCCAGAGATAAAACTACTCCAGGATCTCGCTAACACATTTGAGGATGACGATGCCTCTGGCGAAAAGATTCAGCAACAACTGGCTGATATTGCTTTAAGGCGATGGGGCAGAAAACTTTCCCAAGAAAAAGTCAAATCCCTGCTCAATAAATACAACCGGCCTGGTAACTGCGAGGATATGAAGGGTACGAAGGTCAACCCTGAAATATGGACGCAGTTGAACTCCAGGAAAAGAAGGACGGATCTTTTCCTGTCAAATATACAACAATTTGTCCGCAAAATCACCTTTGCCATTTTGCAAACAGCAAATATTCTGGTACAGCAACCGGGTCAAACAAGCTCACAAATGATTACACATTCTGTAGATTCCATCGCTATGTTGGGCCATCTTAATGCACAGTTGTCCCAGTTTCGACGGGACCAGATACGACCAGCACTAAAACCAGAATACTCAGCCATATGTTCTACAGACGTAATGACAAACAGTCAGTACTTGTTTGGTGATGACCTAGCCAAGAACCTAAGAGATGCTAGAGAAGCTAGCAAGATTAGTCTCTTCTTGGCACACCCCTCCAACAGGACCTCTTTTAAAGGAAACCAGCATCTTTCAGGTCACAACCCCCGCCACAATAAAGGACCCAGGAAAGATTATTTGGGTCAACACAAAAATTTCAAAAGGAAAAAGCCACAGGAGAACAACAAGCCATAATGGCAAAGCTAACAGAGATAAATAATTCAGTGAGTTTGTTCTCTGAGTTCCTACCTGTTGTCTTGAATTACTTGAAAACTTCATGTGAAACATTTACAGCTGGCTAAGTAGCCGCAAATTTTGCAACATGGTAACCCTCACAAATGATAAAGCAGTTATGTCTGATATCCTAGGGAGTGCCATTAAATACACTACCACACCTGTTCAACAAAGTTACCTACCCAGACGTTTTCAAAAAAGGAACTTCCTGTTGTCAAGGAAGAGATATGTAAATTGTTCCAGAAAGGTGTGATATCTAAAGCAACATACACACTAGGACAAATTGTATCAAATATCTTTTTACGTCCTAAGAAGGACGGATCATTTAGACTCATACTTAATTTGAAAAAGTTTAATGAAACAGTGGCTTACCATCATTTTAAAATGGACTCTTTCCATGCAGTAATAAATTAGTCATCAAAGACTGTTTCATGGCATCAATTGATCTGAAAGGTGCCTATTATTCCATCCCTATCAGACAGGCAGACAGGAAATTCTTGAGATTCAATGGGAAGAGTAACTGTATGAATTCACATGTCTCCCAAATGGTCTGTCCTGTGCCCCTAGAAAGTTTACCAAAATACTTAAACCCCCTCTAGCACATTTGCACAAGAAGGGCCACATATCTGTCGCTCACTTGGATGACTTGTAGTTACAAGGTCAAACCTATGAGCAGTACGTTCATAATGCTATTGGCACAACAGTTGTGCTTGACCAATATTGGGCTTGATAGTACATCCTGCAAAATCCTCCCTGGATCCAAGCCAGAGACTTGTTATTCTGGGGTTTGTCATTGACTCTGTGACCGTGACAATTCAACTTACCTGAGACAAAGCTACTAATGTAAAAAATGCTTGTAGTGAATTACTTAAATGCCCTTCCTCAACTATAAGAAGTGTAGCAAGCCTCATTGGCAAGTTAGTAGCCAGTTTCCCAGGAATAATGTTTGGACCTCTGTATTACAGACATTTAGAGAGATATAAGACCCTTGCACTGAAGGTGGCAAAGGGTGACTTTGATGCTTGCATGTCCTTGTCACAACCAGCTAAATCTGAACTACAGCGGTGGGTGAAAAATGTAGAAAGTGCATATAATCTCATAGCACATGCTCAAACCCAGTGCCAGATCACTACAGATGCCTCGGGCTTAGGTTGGGGGGCAGAATGTGAAGGTGTATCTTCAGGAGGCAACTGGACCTATTTGGAATCAAACCACCACATAAACTACCTAGAGATGTTGGTAATTTTTCTAGGACTTAAGACATTTGCAAAAGATAAGGATCACACCCACAGCAGAGTTATGTGTGATAACACCACTGCTGTCAATATTGTTAATCACATGGGAACCAGTCACTCTGAAAAATGTAATTTTCTGGCAAAATAAATCTGGGAATGGTGCATAGCTAGAAATATGTGGCTTAGTGTAGCTCATATCCAGGCAAACAAAACCTTGTTGCAGACTTTGAGTCACGACGCAATCAAAGGGAGTCTGAATGGAAACTTGATAACCAATCCCTAGTGTATGCTTTAAGCAAACTAAATTTCAGGCCTGACATTGACCTGGTTGCCTCGAGAATGTCTTTCAGACCAGACCCTAGTGCTTATGCTATAGATGCACTTAGCCTTCAGTGGTGTCAGCTCAACTTTTATGCATTTCCACCCTTCAGTGTAATTCCAGCAGCACTGAGCAAAATACCCAATTTGGTACAAACTGGTCTGTCTCTTATCAGGAAGGGACTAGATAAATACCAATTATCCTCCAGTGCAAAGGATGTGCTCCTGGCTTCATGGAGGAAAGGAACTTGAAAGCAGTATCAGACCTACCTGGGGAAATGGGAAAAATATTGTGCAGAGAAGAAACTGGATGTGTTTCAGCCTGGAATAAATAATGCTATTGAATTTCTGTTGTTGTTATACCAGTCAGGTTTAGGTTACAGTGCTATAAATACAGCTCGTTCTGCACTTTCCTCCACACTATTCCTAGAAGATGGAAAGAAATTTGGGGAACTTCCCCTAGTTACACGTTTCATGAAAGGAATTTTTGAATTGAGACCAGCCCTACCCAAATATTCAGAGATTTGGGATGTTACTATTGTGTTGAACTACCTGAAAACATTTGACCAACCAAATTCATTAACTCTGAAGCAACTCACATTAAAATTGACCATGCTGCTATGTCTTACAACTGGACAGCGAGGACAAACCCTACACAAGTTTGATGTAAACCACATTCAAGACCTTGAAGACAAATACCGAATAACTGTCTGTGAGAAACTAAAACAGTCTAAACCAGGAAGACATTTGGCTCCCTTAGACCTACTGGCTTTCAAGGATGAAAAGAAGCTCTGTGTGGTTGAACATCTCCGATAGTATCTTCATAGGACAACGTCATTGAGGGGAAAACATTCTCAGCTTCTCTTAAGCTTTATTAAGCCATTTAGACCAATATCTAAGGACACTATCTCTAGGTGGGTCAAAGTTGTCCTAGAATCAGCAGGTATTGATATTAGCATATACTCAGCTCACAGTAGCCGAGCTGCTTCAACATCCTTTTGTAAAGCTAAAGGACTTAACATTGCTGAGATAATGAAGTGTGCAGGCTGGTTGAACTGGTACTTTTGCCAAATACTATGAGAAACCTTTGGATGTCACTGCCAACAATTTTGGCCATGTACTATTACAACAGTAATCTAATTTTCTTGTCACAGTATAACTTACTGGTGTTAGTTCAACAATAAAACCTGTTGAGTTCTTAATGTGCTCGTGTATACAGGACTTTGAAATCTCATGTTACTCTGTAGTGACGTAGACTGATGACAGGATAGAATTGTATAATTAGACGAGACTTACCTGTAAGTTGAAGTCTGATTGTGATTCTGGCCTGTCATCAGTCCGGAACGAAGGAGTAACATGCCCTTGTACCCACCCTCCCGTCTCCTTCGTTCCTAACTCTCTCCTGCAACACTCGCTTTGAATACTGACCAGCTATGCGCATGCGCACATCTCATGTTACTCCTTCGTTCCGGACTGATGACAGGACAGAATCACAATCAGACTTCAACTTACAGGTAAGTCTCGTCTAATTATACAATTTTGGCTTAAACATTTATATGTGTAATTACATTTTTAATTATATTTTTATGTGCAATTACATTTTTGATATAAGTAATTTAATCAAGTAGTTGTATATAGTCATATTCATATTTTGCCTGTTCGTTAGTCTATACTATTAAGTGCTGCCCTCCGTAAATAAAGATCATCATCATTATTATTATGATTATTATTATTATTATTATTAGAGGGGGCGTAAGGGGGGTCCGAAAACCACAAAACCGCACAGAAATACGCCAAAAAACTGCAAACCGCATCAGATTTTTTCCCGAATACCGAAACCGCACGTACATGGAGGCGACAATATGAAAGCTGACGTCAGCAAGACTTGTGATACATCCTGATAACATTGTACGTAAATATTTAACATACCATCATAGCATCATCGAAGCATCATTGGCCAAAACAACCAAAACGTTTAATCACAGTAAGAGTTAAACTGTAAGCTGATATAATGAACCCTGATGCGTTGTGAAACAAAACACTTGGCTCACGCTTGCAAAACAACCGGATGCCGACCGCCTGCGACTTAAAGGTTGTAATAGCCACAAACCGCTAACTGTTTAGAAACCGCAATACCGCGAGTTAAAATGAAAATCACCGCAAAACCGCACCAAAAATAACGCAAAACCGCATCACCGCAAACCCTTACGCCCCCCTCTTATTACCTACGTTTGCCGTCTCGTCAGCGTACACCTTCAAGTAATTGAAGGCTTGTGCATCCCTTCTACTGAGAAGAGCTGGTTTCTCATCTGGAACGTTTACCACAAGGAAATCTATGGTGTAAATCCTGCCCCTTTTCTAGCAGCACAAGGTGACCTGGCCTTCAAGATGCAAAGATTCACTTTCAAACGTATCTATAGTTCGTGTAGTTTGATCGTCCGGGTGAGGGTAGTTCTGAAATCTTGCTTCTAGTCCGACGGACGTTTGCGTTAGGAAATATCTTTCTTAGAAGAGTACTTGGAATAGTATTGCAAGTGAATGCAGAGTCGATTTGCGCTTTAACGACTTTTGTTCTCTCCCATGTATAACATGCAGATTAGCAAAATACAGGGGCGGAACCAGAAAATTCAGAAAGTAGGGGGCCGAGTCGTGCTTTTTGTATTCTTTTGTTTTGAGTTCTGGGAACGGCGTGTTCAAAGTCATATTTGCTTAAACCGGACTAAACTTGACCAATAGATCGCTAAATCCAAATATCCGTTACGAAATAATCAGCAACACAGCTGCCAACATGTTGTTTGCTCTGTTTCTACATGAAGCTCAACCGTTTAATTTTTAAAGACTCACTAATCTATACAAGCTGTACGTGCTGTGCAAGAGGTCTGATGCGAAGGTGTGACATGTTTTACATAGTGTTAAAGTCGGCGTAATGTTACCAACAGAGGAAAAGAGCATTTATAAGACTTATAACTGGCGCCGAATAATAACTGTTATGTACGCAGATTACAACTAGTACATCACTCTTCACTGCCTGGCCTAAGAATGGTTACACTGCATGATGTGATCAACAGATGAAAAAGTTACACTGTATGTTAAAACAAACAGTACCACGATAAGCTACTGTTCCGTTAGTCTCCTCCGCAGCCGTTATTAGGATCGTCACGCAACGCTTCTCCCCCACAAGCGTTGCGTGACGATCCTAATAACGGCTGCAGAGGAGACTACTGTTCCGTAGCCTCTTACAGATACAGAAATTAGAACCGCACTGTACAGTAAAACCGACGATGATACAGCTACAGTACAGTACTGTTCAATAGCTTTCCATAAAATGGCCACACGGCATGGCTTGATCGACGGATTGAAAATTTGGAACCACACTGTAGAGTAAAACAAACATTACCACAGTACAGTAACGTTCAGTAGGTTTATGTCACACTGCATGGTTTGATCCACAGATTGAAAATTTCGACCCCTACTGTAAAGTAAAACAAACAGTGCCAAAGTCCAGAACTCTTAGGTGATTAATTTGGTGATGAGTACTTGCAAAACTAGGGCCACAAGAACAAAAATTAAGGACTATAACGACAGAATCGAACATTGAAATATTGGAGCAAACACGTGCAAATGTTTACTTCAGAAGCATAATGATTACTCTGTACAATCTGTACTGACTGGGTAATTTTCACAAAAGAAATCGCAATGAAAACAATGTTTACTTACCATTTTAGAAGATCTGTCGTCTTCGTGCTTACCAACTGAGAAATCGCGTTGTAATCTAAGGAGTAGGTCTCAGCCGGGTGACAAGTTCACCGTCTACTCGAGCGAACGGTTTGTGCTCTCGTAGCTTTTGTATACTGTTCACCACATTAAAATGCCTTAAAACCACTCTATTGCAACATTTTCGGCTAACGATCTCTCGATCACGTTTCTCATTAATACTTTTAAAAGAATGGAATTGTAGGAACTATTTACGGAAAAGTAGTACTTGCAAGCGGAGCAAATATCGGTTAGCTTAGCAACCGTGCATAAGTTACCAGCCACATGTTTCCGCCGCGGCGGCGGGGGTGGGGGGGGGGGGGGGCTACTCCCATATATGGGCTATATAGGTATGTGTCGCGAGATAGGGTATGGTTTTTGAGGTTCTCAATCCTTAAATAGGGTATCAATTTTGCCCATGTTGGCCTAGTGTTCCCAGTGTGATCCTTAGACAGGGTGCCTAATTAAATTGTATCAGCTAACATAGCGGTGCGTAAATACCCAATAAGTGGAAAACAAATGATCAAACGAAGTATTAGCGAATTTATAAAGATTGTTTTTTTTTTCGTTCAAGCTATTTTTAGTTTTTGTTTCTCCCTTGCATACGGTGCCATTTTTTGGGTTTGGGCCTTAAATAGGGTATTAATTTTCGTTTGCTTCATCCTTATAAATAGGGTCAGGGTTTGAGACCCTTCGAGGCACACACCTATCAGAAATTTATGAGAGTACCCCCCCCCCGGGGTTACTGCAGCTCGATCGAAACTGGAATGTGCTGCTATTCGGGTTTCTCAACGAATAAGAGGAGTTTGCTATCCATAAAATTACCAGTAGAGGTTATGAACCTCGCCAGACAACGTATTAGGATTTAAAACTGAGTTTAGTATAATTTAGGTTGTAATTGTAATAGACTTGCAAACTTTTTTTGATTTGTATAAGAGTGCAGTACAGCTATGGCATGCATATTATAATGAAGTGTGAGGATTATGCCATGATTATGCTTATAATTCCATTTACAGTTAGGTAGAATTTATCTTGTTAGAGTATAATCATTATCATCATCATCATCATCATTCTCATAATCATCATTTGAGCATCCACCGATTACCACTATATTAACAAAGCAATATTTCCAATTCATCATTATAGTTATTTGATGACTGCCTTTCACTTTCAAATTTTGTTAGATTGGAGAGTTAAACCTGAAAAAAAAAATAGAAAAAAATGCAGAAAAAAATATTTAAAAAGTCAATTGGTAGTATGGGTATGTTAAAGCCACACATATGCACACTAAGGCGACAGTGGTACAAGGCATAAGACCCTGTTGCTACGAAAAGATAAAATAATAATAATAATAAAAAAAAAATAATAGAAAAATAGACCTCAAAAGCCAGCAGCCATGGTCAGCCATTTCAGCCTTACTGTACCTTTACTACAAGTAGACTTTGTCATTTTAAGCCACATCCCACAACCCTACCATTTTCCATGACCCTGAAAAATTATTGTTCAGCAATTTTGAGATGTGTGCTTTCAAGTTGCATAATGAAGTATTCAAAGGGTTATACAATAAAAGTCTTATCAAATTTCATCTTCTATTACCCTCTTATTTAGATCATTATTAAATATGCATTTGTTTTCTTCACTCATAACTTTTAATAGCAAAAAAGCTGTGTATGAATTTTCAATAATCTTACCTCCATGATCAGGGAATTTAAGTTGTAATTTGTATCTGAGAATCCTGTAATTACTTCCAACATTGTTCGTTTTGAGAATTTGGTGTTAGATTAATCATATAGCATCCCAGGTATGATAATTTTTTCAATTTCTCATTATCTGTTTGTCTGGCAGTGTAGGATGTCCTAAAGAGGGTTTACATACTGAGCATTCCTGAGTTGATCTTTGGAAAGATGAGGTGTTATTCCGTACAGCTGTATAATAAACTGAGATCAATCTTCGAAAAGCGATTATTTAATTAACATGTTAATTACAAGAGATCCTCAACTATGATCCCACAGGTTCCTTACTTAATTACAGCAAAGGGAATTATATCTTTTCAGTTACAGTTTTGTGTTCTTAGAGCCAGCCTTTGCACTGGACTTCCTTTAGTGAATGGAAACCATGAACACAATATAAAGTCCTTCTTTTCTTTAAATCTGGACCATCCTCTCTCTTTTTATCCATATTTCTTGAATCTTTCTAATTGTCCCATCACCTTCTCTACTGAACTTTAGTGGGTCCCTGTAACACATAAAATTAATTTTAAGGCAAATTATGCAGAATCAAATGTAATTTTCACAAAGGTTTCTTTAGCAAACTGAAGCAACATGTATTTTCACTTTTTAGTAGATAATTATAAATTAATAATAAATGATATGATAATAAAGATAACAATTGATATCATTGTTATAATTATTGTAAATAATATTTTCTTTTTAATGAAGAATGACTTTTTCTAATCCTATTTGTAGAAAGATATCAAGTTTAAAAACATTTGCGGGGAAGGTGTGTCTAATCATTTGCAACCTTAATGCTTTACCTAACCTAAGTTTAGAGCTGACCCATAGCTTGCAAACCTTATGTTTCCACTCAAAGTGCAATTGTATGATATCTTTCATATAAACTCAATGTTAATATCCTGGTTCGAGATCTTGTTACAATATTGGAATAGAAATTGATCTTTCACATAATTATCCCAATAACAGTCAAACCTCCCTTAAGCGACCACCCTAAGTGCAAGAAAAAAGTTGTCACTTAATGAAGGTGCTTGCCTAATACAAAATCAAGAACAGAATTAAGACAAAACCTGCGTGGATCCTGATTATTACTTTTTATTACCTTATCAATTAAAATGAAGCAAATATACGAGCCTCTTGTTCTTATTCCATGGCTTAGGGAAAAGATTGGAAGCACTGGTGGATTTCACGTGGTAAAAGAGTTCCTATCATACATTGCAAAGATGAATTTTTAATGCCATATGACCATGGTCGAGAAGTGTTCTCTTGTTTGCGTGAAATATCTGTCAGCATTAACATATAAACGGAACTTTGTGACATCTGAGTAACGCAAGGATTTCGGGTCATTTACCGCCCGAAAATGAGGAAAGACAACATAACCCCGTCTGATATGATAAGGGGACAGAATCTATTTTTAGCGCGGAATCTATTTATATCTCGTTCCATGGCTGCGCGGTTTCCCCATGGCGCATTGAAATTACAACCACGTATTCTGCCCCTTATCATATTAAGAGAACCCAGTATGGAAGATGCGTTCTGTTACCTCATTTTCTCTTGATTCTGTCCCCTTATCATAGTAAGAGAACCCAGTATGGAAGATGCGTTCTCTTACCTCATTTTCTCTTGATTCTGTCCCCTTATCATAGTAAGAGAACCCAGTATGGAAGATACGTTCTCTTACCTCATTTTCTCTTGATTCTGTCCCCTTATCATAGTAAGAGAACCCAGTATGGAAGATACATTCTCTTACATCATTTTCTCTTGATTCTGTCCCCTTATCATAGTAAGAGAACCCAGTATGGAAGATACGTTCTCTTACATCATTTTCTCTTGATTCTGTTCCCTTATCATAGTAAGAGAACCCAGTATGGAAGATACGTTCTCTTACATCATTTTCTCTTGATTCTGTTCCCTTATCATAGTAAGAGAACCCACTATGGAAGATGCGTTCTCTTACCTCATTTTCTCTTGCCAAAACAAAATAGAAGGATTTGTCAATTTTCAGGCCTCGAAAGTGGTCGCGGTCTATTAAGGGTGGACCATTAGAATAGCGATGGGGGGGGGGGGGGTGGGGAATTTTCAGCTTGCACGAATTTTTTTTTTTTTTTTTTTGCTCACTGCTTGTGCAGGAATTTTTTTTTTTTCAGGTGAACCCCTCTGCACGAATTTTTTTTACTACGTGTGAAAAAGTCGCAATTGGACCTTCCTTCTGCATGAATTTTTTTTTTTTTTACCTTCGTCTTTGCATGAATTTTTTTTTTTTGGCATTTTCCCTTGCATGAATGTTTTTTTTTATTCCCCCCCCCCCCCACCACCCCATCACTTTTCTAATGGTCCGTCCCTACGGAATCGAGAAGTGCTCAGAGTTTTTGAAACAGTGTTTGACTTAAAGAAGCAAAATGATCCTTTACAAGATGGTCACTTCATGAGCCGACTGGCGTAAGCTAACGAAAAGAGCTTTTAAAAGAAAACTTCATAAATTACTTTAAACCGTACTTGGGATTGAGGACTTTTATGTTGACCCCCATTCTTTAATATTGAAAGTTAATGCCAATAATTATTGTACCCTATAGCTTTATGTTTCGCTACGTGTTTCGTTTCATATGTCTTCGTCTTATATTGTAGTGTAATTGTAGCAATATTGTAGACTTTTAGCCCTAATACTTAATTTTTGTTTATTGCTAATTATAGCTGTGTGTTTCGTTTCCAACTGCACGTCACAGTCTTACATTGTAGTGCCGATGTTGTAGTAATATTGTAAATTTTAAATTAATTTTAATTTCTGCCCATTACTAATACCCGCCAAGATTAGCTGTTGCTATACGCGGGTTGTGTAAATTACCTTTATATATTTGTTAGAAATAATAATAAAAAACAAAAACAAAACAAAAACTAAGGCCAATTCACCTATCACGTCATAGAAATCGCGAGCGAATAATCTAATTGTTTTAGTAAAATCAAAGTAAGCGTATCATGTGTCGGTGAGAAAAATACCAAATGCGAAACTTCGCTAAAGCACAAAGACGTCGCCATCTTCAAGTGTTGCAATCTAATTAAACAATAGAGTGTTTCTGTCGAGGAACTATCGGCTGATAGTTGCCCCGCGGAAATTTTATGTTCTTGAAACAAATATTTGCCCGAGAAGCAAAGCTTCGAGGACAAATATGCTAGTTTTAAGAACATCAAATTTCCAATGGCGCAACTATCGGACCGATAGTTCCGAGACATAAACACTCTATTGTCTTCAGTGTTCACCACTAAATTTTCTTCCACGCGCCAGTTGAAAAACAGTCAAAACCCACTAAAGGCAGATCAATGAAATATTTATCCATACACACAGCCTGAAATTTCAATAATTCGCAACATACATTGCCGAAAAACTACGGTATAACTGTCAGAAAATTCACATTTTCACGGATGGGCACCATCCATCCGGGTATTTTCCTCGGAAGGACACTATGCGCTGATAGTGTGTCTCCGCGGACGAACACTATCGCGTCACGTGATCAATTTAATCCAATAAGAATCGAAGAAAATTTAGTGGAGAACTATAATGAATGATAGTGTGCAGTAGCTCAGCCAATCAGATTGCGGCATTTGTATTAGTATACTAGTAGATTTTTAATAAGAAGAATTAGTACCCACCTCATGGGTAAGATTTTAAAGTGAAACATATGGACATTATTTCAGACAACCAGTGAATGTAAATGGAGAATAATTTCTAATCAAACTGGTGCTGCATCGGTGGAAAACATACAAAATACGGTTTATCAAGCAAATACATTATCAACTTCGTCATTTTTTGTCAGGAAACCAAAGAAAATGTACTTTTACCAGAATTTACGTCATAATCTAGTTCTTGTGCTTCACTTTTCGGGGTCGAAGATCGCTCATCGCTTTCTTAAGTAACGGAGTAATTTTTACTCCGCCGGGAGGATCATACCCTGGTAAAAAAAAACATAAAATGCATTAATTCCATATAAATGTTAACGGCTCAAATTTTCCTCTTTTCAGGAACTAATGAAATCCCTAGCAACGCTCGTCTTTATTGCAAAACGGACGAACCTTGCAACTTAAAACCTGACGGAAAACAGAACCTGAAGCGTAAAGAAAGGTTGTGACATGCTGTAACTCTGGTGGAAAAACTACATCGAGAGTCTTAAGGACGTACGAGAAAAGTATTTCATCCTTATTGTACTAGTAAACTCATAGCTTGTTTTAATGTGTGTGAATGAAGACTAGTGCTGTTAAAAAGTCGACTACTATTCTTCCAACAAGTGGCAGGTGGGAAATATGTTGCTAAACTTCATAAAACCAAACGCCGCCATTTTGGGTCAAGGGGAGACGGGTGATGCCCTGCCAAGTCGTGCAGAATGCAAAATGGCGGACCGCCGGTAGAATTTCTCGTGCCCAATAAAAAGAGCCATAAAAAGCCATAGGACCTTTCAGGTCAACAGACATCGATTGAGGAACAGTCCTGATTTTTCTCTCGACGTTGTCTCTGGAAACATTGATCAGGACTCTCGGGAAACAGAGCTAACTACTTTCCTAAGACACCTGATTGACATTAAGTGTATAATGTAGCACATCATGCATGTTATATTTTTTATATCCATGGTATTACCATGAACAAAGAGAACAACAAATTTTGCCAATCGGTCCAACATACTATAGCATACTAGCAAAGCACGTTTTCTGTCTTCAAAGATCAGTAGTGCAAGCGACTAGTCCGTTATATAGGTGCGACGCGACTAGAAAGCAAAAGCTTAGACATCCCACGTAAACCAACAAATAACAGATACTCCATCGATCGACAAAATCTCTTTACTCGCCAAATATTATCAGCTTATTATCTATTCTTCCGTTCTACACGCTGTTACTATTTACCTGCACCCAGCGCAGACGGCTGGTTCCGGCACAGCTGGTAGATCGTTGCACCGGTATTCGTTAGGTCGCTGGTTTGAACACCGTTCCAGCGCGTTCATTTTTCAGGCTAAATGGAAATTGCTATAATTGCTCTAAAAATGCGATGGTCAAATTTTTTGTTTTGTTACTGCTTCATATTTACCTGTTTTATATATAGAATTAGTCCAGTAACCACCGCAATGTTGGTCCTCTTTGTTTTCGCATTCGCTTGAGCACTTCCAATCGGGCTGCAGACCATATCTTCCTTTCTTATTGCCACAGAAACATAAATACGAAAACTGCAGTCCTGCGTATCTGTAAAACAGATCTTTGCAACTCTTTGCGCATGATTTTACGGTCATCTCACGACCATGCACACGCTGTGGTAAATCCCTAGGGTCTGAATCTTTGTAGCAACCGACATATTCTGAGAAAGAGAAGAAAGTTGGTGCCGGCCCTCAATGACAATAATATGATGACAGTGAGGTTTTGCTTAGAAGTCTTCCAGATGAGTATGGTCACTCTGTACGGTTTGTTCAAGGACAGGAGCGAATCACCCTGTCCAAATGTTCTACATACGATGCATAGTTCAAGAAACAGTACCACAGTACCACAGTACATTACTGTTCAGTCAGTAGTCGCATTTCCCATGAATGGTCACACTGCATGGTTTGATGATCCACAGATAAAAAAGTTAGAACCACACTGTATAATAAAACAAACAGTACCACAGTGCAGTACTGTTCAGTAGCTTCCCCAAGAGTGGTCACACTGCATGGTTTGATCCACAGATAAAAAAGTTAGAACCACACTGTATAGTAAAACAAAATATACCACAGTACAGTACTGTTCAGTAGCTTTACAAAGAATGGTCACACTGCATGGTTTGATCCACAGATGAAAAAGTTAGAACCATACTGTATAATACAACAAACAGTACCACAGTACAGTACTGTTCAGTACCTTCCCAAAGAATGGTCACACTGCATGGTTTGATCCACGTGCACAGATGAAAAAGTTAGAACCACACTGTATATTAAAACAAACAGTACTACAGTACAGTACTGTTCAGCCAACCTTCCCAAAGAATGGTTCCACTGCATGGTTTCATCGCCGATGAAAAGTTCAAGTGAAAGTGAATTAAAACAAACAGCACAACTTGAGTTTACAGTTTAGCTTAGTAAAACAATTAAATAAGCAGATTTTACGCTGTTTTTAATATTCTCTGCTTGATATGAAGAAAGTATTTACAATTTCTAATACTACAGAGAGCTATATATCAGAAGGCACATACAGATCAAAAGAAAGAGAAGTCAATTTCGGATCAAAACATTATGGTATAAAAGTTTTGCTAAAATATTTCATGTGACATCCCCTTTTCCCTATATTTTTATTTGGAATGCCCCCCCCCCACCCCTCCCTCGTAAAAATAAACGGTCCCTTTAGGTACCGGTGTTTGTCATCATTGCACTTCTCACAGTAAACTGAACCCTCAACAACACTTACTTCACATTGCCATGTTCAAGAATCAAATTTAATTTAAAAAAAATCTAATACCTTGACAGGTGACACAGGAAATCAAAATAAAGATTATGGCGGCGGTAGTATGCATGCCTCTCCTTGATCCTCTTTCACTGTTGCCTCTATCCTAGTTTTATGTGCAATAGAAAAAGAAAAGGCAATTTATTAAACAACTTTCCTGCTAACGAAGGCACGAACTAGTGTAGCCTGTGCCAGGCTCTCGGATCGTGGGCACGCTCTTCCGCTTTTCGATCGTGCCCACGATCCGAGAGCCTGGCACAGGCTAGAACTAGTGCTTTCAAATCATCTTTTAATAGCAATCGAGCTAACAGGACATGTTAGCTCATAGTTTACATAAGCCACAGAGAAAGCTCTTTGGGTTAACTGATATACATAGTTGACATTTGATCATATTTTGCGGTTACGTGATGGAATTGTCCGTAGCAAGTTAGACGACGACTTAGTTTATCTCACAAATCAGTGCACCATTACTGTGGTTAATAAATAAATAGAGAAAGCTAACTCTTGTATTGTACAAGAATCTATCGAAGTTGCGAGCGACATAAAGCGTAAATAGTTGTATTCAGTATTTTGTATTTTAGTACTCGTAAATTTGCGACCAACAATTAACGAATTCAAAGAACAGTATACAAATTTCTTACCTTTCATCGAAATCTTCGTTGAAATATTCAATCCCGATAATCAAATTGATTGAAACCCGTTTTGTTTTGAAGATTCGTTGCTGTTTTAACCGCAAAAGACGCCTTCAACTAATTCTGTAGTAAGTCAGCTAGAAATAACTGTCACTCGGCTGTTTAACTCATTTTTGTCAGGCACAAAAAGCACAAAATTGACCACAATGGACATTTTATTTAATATCTCAACAGGTATTTACAGCAATGTGGACTACTATATCTCAATTGAAAGGGGATAAAATGGGCTTCTTATAAAAAAAAGAATCTCATCATGACATCCAATAATATTTCAGTAAAAAAATCCTAATTAGCATAAATTTGCATAATTATTCATGAGATTTGTGGAAAAAATGAAATTTTTCCAGAATGATAGGTTATTGTACAGAACTGTTAAAAAGAAAAATGTTCCTCATCATATCAGGAGAGTGTCCTGAAAATCTGGCTGAAAAAGATAAAATCTAGAATTAGATATGATTTTTTATATACAACCATGTTAGTACATGAAAATCGGCAAAAATTTTTTTTTTTTGGAAAATGTTGTTTGCAGGTGTATCTGTTTAGGGCTGGGTCTGAAAGCATTGAAAAAGGAAAAAGGGCCCCCCCTCCCCCCGAGGGACCCTCCTCCACCCCTGCCAATCATTGGCAGGCCCCACTGCTAATGCTGCACCTAACTCACAATAACGTTAATTTGGTACTAACCTAAGTCATATAAACTACAGTATTTTTTTTGGTATTTCTTTATTTTATTATTTTTTTATTAATTATTTTTATATATCAAGAACAATGCATAATAGAGATAATAAACTATGAATTTAAGTGTTGTGATACTCCCTGGTGTGAAACTCCGCAAAGCAGTTCTTATCCCCCGTCACATGCATGTAGCTCTTGTTGCATTGTGGTGCTCTGCAAAAAGAATACACCCTATTGTCAGCCTTGGTTTTCTTGTAGCACACGACACAGCGTTTCTTCTCCTTGGAGAAAACTGGAATATGCACAGTTTCGAACTCCCCCGGAGGAGGAGGAGCTGGTTTCGCTGTGCCATGTACAGGTGGTACATCATATTCAGGGAAATCACACAATTGTCTTACAAGCTCTTCCCTGAATTGAGCCAGTGAATAATCAGGTGACCTACGAAGGGCTTCATTGTCAGGAAACTTAGCCTGGTGCTCTTTGAAAAGAATAAAACTGTTAACTACAGCTATATCAATGAGGTGGAAAAACAAAGTTTTCCACCACCTCATACACTTACGTAAGACATTATTGGTAGCTAAAATCTGATCAGATCTGTCGACTGCATTCATATATTTATTATAATTACTAATAGTTTTGGGCTGTGGTACCACTTTAGTGCTCCACACACCAGCAGTCTTAGATTTACGGGGACGGGGATCACCATAAAACGAAGCAGGGGCGTGGGGTACTATACAAATATAAAATAATATTATAATTGGATGTGTGTATAATCCACAGATATGCTGATATGGGCCAAAAAATAAACTTTCTCTTGCATAAATAGTACTTATACAGTTCAAATACTGACCTGGAGGAACAGCAGGGTTAGCAGGACCACGACCAGCAGGAGCAGGAGTAGCAAAGCCATGGGGGACTACATGGAAACATAAAAATAATTATTGAAATATTTTTATCACCATGTAAATAAATAAATATGCTGGAATCATGTGCAAATGTGCAAATGAAAGTAAGAATTTTATATAATAATTTCAAATTTCTACTATTTAGGCTAAATTTATGCCAATTGAAAAATAGTTGACACACCAGGAACATCTGTATCACGGGCATCCTCCTGCGTTCCTTCTTCATCTTCTTCAATTACTACACGCTCTCCTTCTTCATGTTCTTCTTCTTCTTCAGCACTAAGATGATTACAAACACACTTTGTTTTTACTTAGCTTTATTTAAAATTTAATCACACAAAAAATAAGAAAACAAATGCCAATTCACAAACGCGTACACAACAAAATCAAGCAACACGACCCGATCGCATCTCTCCATGGAAACACAACATCACTTTAGCGTCGGCTCGTATTTCGCGTCCCCTTTTGTTAGACCAAAATATCGCTCAAAAAGAAGCTTTCCTCCAAAATTATTGAGCTGTGTACTCCCGTATATGAATTCATAGATATCTTTTATGACATAGGCAAGAATTCAGACGCAAAAAAGGCATGCTAAAGAGCATATCCTCGCATTTCAAAAACCTCTGGGCAACTGCGTCACTTTGGGGAAGCCTCGTGTTCGAAAGTTTATTGATCGCTTACCTTGATTCTTCGCTCTGATTTTCGAGCTGGCGATCTAAATCGCTTTCCTCGCCACTAGACATACCACCAGGATCTTCATCGCCATCCAAAATCATCTCTAGAACGTCATTTGGATCGACATACTCGACTCGCGCTCTCTTCGACACGGACGCCATACTCACGGTCGGAAAGTGAAAAATGAAAAATTCGTCGTGTATGGCACATTTAAGTGTTTTAGCCCAAAATCGCTCGGTGATTGGCTAAGTCTATAACCTCCCTGTTCTCCAAATATGGAGGGAATCGGATGTAACGCAATTTTTTGCGAATTTTTTTCTTCCTTGGGTATATATGTACCCAAATTTTACTTGCGTGACAGAAATGAGTTAAGTTACAGTTCAAACAAACGAGGAACTGCGTTTATTTTTAGATGCTTAACACGACATTGGCCTATTAAATATTCATCGTTTTAAACTACGAATTTTAAAGGTAACCCTAACAGCAACCTGCACACGGTTTAACTCTTTAAGCCGCAATATCAATATTCATTTTCTCCTAACTGTTCTCATATATTTGTTGGGGCACTAGTGGGGAGAATTTGTTTAAATATCAATACGACTCTTTTTGGTGATCATTTTCGTTATTCTCATCGCATGAATGGTTGATGGACAGTGAATATTGTGATGAGAAATTGGATGCTGGTCACTACTTGGACTTTAAGGGTTGAGACCAAAATATCGAGTGTCGTGCAAAAAGTGCTCAACTCCGCCGTCAAAATGAAAACTTGGTCGGAAATGGCACAAATTTCAAGATGCACCATTATTTCAAGTAAAGGAACTTTCAATTAGAGGGTTTCGCTTCTCAACATAGAATCTTGATGACAGAGAAGAGAAACTTCCACTGCTTGGTATGTCGAATCAAACAAAAGCTAGACAATATCTCAGTTTTGTTATTAAAATCCTCAGGGCAAAGTACAGTACGAAACACGACAGAGCAGAACTGTAATTTACAGAAAATGTGGCGTAAGACGCCTACGGCTGGTTCACTTATGTTGCTGTAGACAAATTTAACTTCTTATCCATACAGAACCAATGATTTTAGTTCCTACTGCAATCTTTCTAAGCTTTCGTGCATTTCGAGTCGCAGTATAAATTGTGTGAATCTTTTCTTAGAGAAACAGTGCCATAAAGCATGCCATATATGTTAAGAATCTTAGCAACGTGACATTTGCTTGACCCTAAAGGTGACGGGAAATTTCCCTACGCCATTGATATGATACAGAGTACTTAAACCAGTCACCTGACTGTTTAAAGAAGATAACGTCTGGTCGCAAATCGTGGACATCACACTTTTTGCAACCAGATTTCAGCTGGCCGTAGGTGACTTATAATCGAAGCCATACAGGATTAAAAAGGAAAAGAGAAAACACAAACTAGGGTTTTTTGCTCTGTTACTAAGGTCATTCCCAAATTAAGGCAATCGAAACCGAAACAACTATTCCGTGACAGCTGAAAAGGCGACAGAACGGGGTTTTCCCTTTTTCATAACCCCTTGCCGAGATACCAAATTCAGCGAAGAAAATACTTAATTTCTGTTCGCAATTTGCCATTTTCGCAATTTTTTTCCAGTAATAAAGCTTTTGCACCAAACGGCGTGGACTCTACCATAAACTGGAGTTTTAAAACGGTCGTTTACAAGAGACTTACATAATGACGTAGCCTTAAGGGACTTTCCCTCTGTTCGTGGGAGTGTTTGATATTACAATTCGCTGAGTCACACGAGCTAGAAAACTCCTTGAAAGCAGGGCATAGGTTCTCAAAAGCTTTAGGCAGTTGTTAAACTAAAGAGGATTCCATAAGATGCACTGGAAAAAAATGCATTTTCGGTTTTTTCACTGCTACTACGGAGGTCATGGAAAATGACGTAGGATGAAACGTACTCTTAGGTATGACGCTTCATGGCTTGTGTTTTCCCACGTTTGCAATTAAGTTCGTTCTTTTCGGCACTTTTTTATCTTTTTTTCTAAGCTGAAACTGCAACTTGGAATCTTTAAATCGAGGAACTTTTTGTGTTTTGACCATAAACGTCGCACGATTGTGGTGTGATTCCAAGTTAGGGGATTCCCCGTTCATGATTTTACCACGGGTGGATTCTCGAGCTCTGATTGGCCGAGAACAGAGATTCTGCATATCCTATCCTTCGCCCGAACATGTGCATCATTCGATGCTTGTTGTTTAAGTAGACGTTTCAAGATGACTGATCTTCCCGACGATGTCCTTTTTGAGCCCGTATCTGCCATGGATGAAATTGTCGATGGCGATATTTACAGCACAGACAGTCCAGCGAGCTGGATTTTACCCGCGGATCTTCTAAACGATGGGGAGGACATGGAAGATATTCTAAACCAGACGCGTTTAGATTTTGACTTCGACACTTCGTCAGTCATAAGCAGCGAACCTCAAAGCCCTCCTGATGCCAGTGAACTGTTTACCGAAGAAGAATTAATCACGCTCCCAATAAGGGAACTTAACAAACGTCTTAAAGCCCTACCGAAGGAGGAAGGCTCGAAGATAAGAAAGCGACGGCGAAGCTTGAAGAACCGAAGCTACGCGACGATTTGTCGAAAGCGGCGTGCCTTGGTCAAGGATAATTTGGAAGAGGAAAACAAACGACTGAAACGGGTACTGAGTGAAGCCAGGCAGCAGCTAACGACCGCTGTTAAAGAGAAGAACTTGCTTAGAAAGAAATATGAGCAACTGCGAAATGTTGTTACTACGTTGTCGTTCTTAAAAGAACATTGATAACAACGCTCACGTTTCCACCAAGAAACGAAGGTACAATTATCTACGTTCTTTGTGTCAACGTGATCGATAGTCCAGGACAAGTTCCTTATGAAGTCTTCTACACGTTTATGAGACGAGATGTTCAATAATAATATTTGGTTTTCCTCATGCAGTCGACCTGCATGGTAATTTGGACTTATAAACTGTGACTTAACTGCAAAGTATGGACCGAACCTTGGATATTGTGCCCGAATTACATGCCTCTCTGTTATTTAAATACCTCAAACAGCAAATACGGTAAGTTTTACCGACTTGAATTATTGCAAGTGCGAGTAAATTCGTGCAGCTAAACGGCTGAATGGTACTGACTGTAAAAGACAAAAGCAATTCCGGGTCACTAACGTGTATATTTACCCTGCATCAGTACAGAGACCGGCAACGCCTTGATTCCATAGTTTTCTATTGCAAACATAAAGACGCTTCTTTCAGGATAGCTATTTGAACTGAGGATGTGAATTTTAGTCTGTAATACTTGTAATTAAATCTCGTTGTTTCACTGGTATAATTTAAGATGTACAGATAGATGGCTATGTTAACACGCCCTTGCTGTTTGCAAGGGACTTCGAAATTTACTATTGTGAAATGTAAAATTTTGTACATAGTTTCGCCAAACCAAGAAGTCGACAGTTGATTTTGTAAGATCGAATGCATATAACTGTTTGCGAATATTTTAGATCATGATTAAATAACCATTTTGTGATTGTCTTTTTGATTTTATCTGGTGGGAATACGACGAACAAAAACCTTTGGTTTAGTGATGACTTTGTTTACTACACGAATTGGATTTGTAGTACGGCTTTCCCTTGAATGTTATAAGTCTCGAAAAAAGTCGCCACATTGCATCATGTTTAACCCTTTCAACTTCCGCCATTTCAGTATATAAACTAAACTGTGATTCTACTTCTGTTATCCGTTGGTCAATCCTTGCAGTGTGACCGTTCTTTGGAAAGTTACTGAACAGTACTGTACTGTGGTACTGTTTGTTTTACTATACAGTGTGGTTCTAACTTTTTCACCTGTGGATCAAACCATGCAGTGTGACCATTCTTTGTAAAGCTACTGAACAGTACTGTACTGTGGTACTGTTTGTTTTACTATACAGTAAGGTTCTAACTTTTTCACCTGTGGATCAAACCATGCAGTGTGACCGTTCTTTGGAAAGCTACTGAACAGTACTGTACATGACTGTTGTGCCGCTTGCTTCTCTGCACATCAGTTGCGGCTCTAACTTTTTCATCTGTGGATCAAACCATGAAACCTGAAGGAGGGTATTGGAGTACTGCAATATGGTCCCAACTTTACCATTTTCACTGGGTATTTATAAATAAGGTTTTACCATTTGTTGGAAAGCAATTGAAGCGTGCATTCATTCGTCGATGCTTGTTTTTGGATAACGTAATTTTGGAACTCTTTTACAATTTGGTTCGGTTGCGTACATGTACGTCTCGTCTAAATAAAGCTGCACGAAACCAGCATTAAATTACAATTATGGTAGCATCAATGAATCTTAGTGTAGCCTAGCTGGAAAATAAATCACATATGCAGTATGTTTTCTTTTCTTTCTCTTTTTTTTATTTCTTTATTTTTTATTTATTTTTTTTTTCAAGAATCCCGACTAGACAGTTATGAGCGAGATATTAAATAGGCAGAATTGCGATCGACATCCTGATCTACGAGGCGAGCAAGCGAGCGAGCTCGAGTTCGGGCGTACTTCTCAATGCTTTTCCACGAGGTTTTCTAGGAACTTAGTCAACTTTCAAGGAATTCTGTCACGCAACACTGTGCTAAACCACCTCACTTGAAAATGCAAATTTTAGGAAAGAAAAGCGACATGGAATTTTTATGGCATTTTAAAGAGCCTGGTGTGAAATGAAGAACAGTTTCAATATTTCCGAGTCAGTTTATGCTAAAAGTCGAATACGCGCCGTATATTTGCTGTGTTGATAGTACGGTCACACTTGTTGTCAAAGATCTGACAAGTGCACCCCACGGGTTTTGAATCGGAAGTTCTTCAAAACCTCTGACGCAGTCACGAGATTCAGCCGTGAGACGGTTCTAAACATAGACATTTGTATGAGTCAAAGTTTAAAATATTAATGCTTTTAGGAAAATAAAAAATTATCTCTGATTTAAAATTGCGACTAGATTAGTTAAAATTTTTTATGGGTATGTGATACAGGGTATGAAGGAAGTATTTATGCATTGAGTAAAACGTGTTAGCTCCCCAACTCTCAGTCAGATGCTTCCGTTTTGATCTGAGAGGGGAAATTTTGTTTCAGATTGACATAATCGATTCTTGAGTTAATATTTCTTCCAATTTTCATCCCTCTGTTTGTTGGAAAACGCTTTAATTTGTCACAGTTCAATCTGTCACATTTTAATTGCTGAAAGCTTGATCTTTGGAGATCAGTTTGACCACATTTACTGTAGATGTAGATGAAAATACACGAGCTATTTATTGACAACGTTGTCAGTCTCGTCACGCAACGCTACCTTTTAATCCTATAGGCGTTGTGTGACATTCTGAAATGTTAGTAAAGGGGGGTTGGGGGGTAGCTTTAGTTCAGAGGGAGTTGTCCCTAGTCTACTATCGCTAACTGTCTCTCTTAATGTTCAATTAAGAATTATCCTTGGTATTTTTGCAGTTAAAGGGACTGAGCCGAAAGGTGTACGAGTAGAAGTAATGCACCTATCAATGTAAACCCCGTGGGGTGGGGGGGGGGGGGAGTGCGGGCAAGGGGTGGGGATTTGACCAAGAAATCCATCTCCTCAGTGGGAGGTTTTATTGTGTACCTTTGCTCGGGGGTCGGGACATTTGATTGTAGAGCACCTTTTATAAGAATAGTTTATCTATCATTACACTGTTTAAAGTTCCAGTTTAAATTCGTTGTCATTGTCTATTGAATACTCTCACAGGCATGATGATGTACATGACACATCATGTTGTCTCGTAAGGGAGATAGGTTAAATCAAGTTTGTGAGATTCATACCAAGTTTAAGTCACAAGTTATTAAAGGTATGTGCATAGCTTGTCTTATATTTGGTATTTTTCCCCTGGTTGGGGATTTTGACTACATTTGATGAACATATGCTGCCCCACCCTTGGGAAATTGACCAGAATTTTTGCTCCTTGGTCAAATCCCCACCCATTGCCCGCACTCTCCCACCCACGGGGCTTACATTGATAGGTGCATAAACTTGCAAAAAAAAAAAAAACGAAGCTTTTTCATCTGTGAATCAAACCATGCAGTGTGAGCATTCTTTGGAAAGTTACTGAACAGTACTGTACTGTGGTACTGTTTGTTTTACTATACAGTGTGGTTCTAACTTTTTTTATCTGTGGATCAAACCATGCAGTGTGATCATTCTTTGTAAAGCTACTGAACAGTGCTGTACTGTGGTGCTGTTCGTTTTACTATACAGTGTGGTTTTAACTTTTTCATCTGTGAATCTAACCATGCAGTGTGACCAGGCTTTGTAAAGCTACTGAACAGTACTGACTGTACTGTGATACAGTTTGTTTCACTATACACTAGTTCTCATTTTTGCATCTGTTAATCAAACCATGCGGGGTGATCATTCCGTTTGTAAAGCTACTGTACTGTGGTACTGTTTGTTTTACTTTCAGTGTGGTTCTAACTTTTTCATCTGTGAATCAAACCACGCAGTGTGACTATGTTTTAAAGAGGTACAGAATCAAACAGCACTGTATTATGATTTTTGTATTTTTTGGTTCTTTTCTTAGCCGTTTAATAATTGCTTCTTCCAGACAACTGTTGTCCGACCTCACAGCATCTTTTGCTCTTGGTGGTGTAGAACACTCAATATACTTGCATAAATTCATGTACGTTGAGAATTAAAAATACAATAGAAAGTTTAATCATTCAGCGGGAAATCCACTTTACATTACTTTTTTTGCTTATCTCATGAATCAGGATCAGGAGGGAATTTCCCGGAGTAAGAAAATGAGTTTAGTTTTCGCTTTTTTTATCGAACGCCATGGGTTTACCTTTTATCACGGGTCTTCTCTATTCTTCTTTAATTCCTGGGAACTTATATCAGAGATGAAACAAACAGTGGCAGCCAAATTCCGCTTCAATATTTGTGGAGGTAAATTTTTGAAAATTTCAAGAAAATATGACATCAACAATTTTAGACAAAATTAGAAATCCCAGCTGACGCAAACTTGACTTGTCCACTCAAACGAAACCTGTTTAACCGGTTTTAAGAATTCCGAGAACTACTGGCCATGCGTGGAGGCAAACATTCCATCTAAGTCAACCATTTGGTAGTCGCTGACGACGCTAGGAGATTTCGTTGTTGTGAATATTGTTGCGTTCAGTATCTGTTCTGAATCGATAACTTATGGTATACAGTGCAGCACAGCCATGACAGCATTGATCAGTAAATTAGCAGTTGTTAAGTCCTTTTTGCAGCAGGCTAGCTAGCTTGTTACCAGATACGACTGATAATTTGTGCAATGGCTTTTGGGAGATGGCCTTGTACAGGAGTTCATAAACGTTAACAGCAAAAACTGAGTGATTATTTTTCTTTAGAGCCTGATCTATAGAGGTTATTCAACTGATAGTTATGTAATCACGCTGGGTATTTATAAGAGTGAGTTCTTTTTAATTTTTTAATTATTGCTTTGAAGTCTCTAATACCTAACCGTATTATACACTGTTCAACTTAAATGTTTATTATGCAGCAGTAAAGAAAAGCGAACTTGTATACTCGATATTATCGGCCATGTTTCGAATGGAAATACACAACAAAGTTGCTTATGCAATCATTTTTCGATTCCGGGAAACTGTAGCTGGGGATTCCCCATGCTGAACGGGTGGTTTCCCGCAAGCTAAATGTGTGATTGGCTCGACGAGACTTACAAAATCAGATACAAAAACATCTGAAAATCAACAACGAATCATTCTCGCCCCACGGTCACTGCTGTTTGCAATTAAGGAGAATTTTCCGAGATGCTCGATCGATGCAAATAAATATTCCGCTGTTATAAAAGAATGGAGAGTGCTTTTCACGACCGTGATGAAACGTTCGACCTTTGCTTGTCATTTGAGTCCCAGAACATTCTCTCAGATCAAACGTTCGAATTGAAGAATGCAAGCATGTTCGATTTTGATAACAGCATCATGGCCGCAGATTATGGAGACATCAACAAGCTTTTCGACGATGTGGAATTTCCAGACTTGTTTGATGATCAGGAATTTAGGGAAGCTGTGGGGGAAAGCCCAAGTGTAAACACAGTGAAGCAAATAAACGACGACCAAATAAAAAATCTGCCTGTGCAGGAGCTGAATAAGCTGCTTCGTGAATTGCCTATGGAGGAAGCGGCAAAAATACGACGAAGAAGAAGGAACTTAAAGAACAGGGGCTACGCCCTAACTTGTCGTCGCCGGCGACTGCGGCAATACGAAGACTTGGAAAACGAGAATATTAAGCTGACGACTCAACTGGAAGACCGTAAAGAAAAACTTCGAAAATTGTGGAGCCAGAAAGAGTTATATAAGAGAAAATATTTGCTCCTTAAGCAAACTCTCACTGCTATGAGCAATGATATGAAGTCAAGACCCTCGAAGGACTTCTTTGTAGCTGAGAGGTGAGCCTTCGCTTGATTTTGAATTTTCTGCATTTCAAGGACAATCTACGCGGAAGTGTCGAAAGACTGATCTCTATCGATTGCTGAATTTTAGGGAAGAAAGGTCCACGTATCACTGACTTACTGAAATTTAATAAATCAGTCTACCTACAGCTGCATTATTGACACTTGTAACCAGGCTGTCTCGGTGACACCGTTTTTCAGTCCTCTTTAAAAACTAGATTGTCCTATTATCTCTACTTAAACCACTTATTCTTCAAATCTATAGATGTAGAATTGCTGAATGTGACCGACTCTACTGAGAATTGAAAATGTCCTACTGGATTCCAAAATGTTGTATATCCTCTATTCAGTATCAAAGCTTTAACAAAGCTTAGGACCTTATAGAAGAGATAACGACAGTCCTTGACGAAGGAAGTTATGCCATCAGTTCCATCATTATATTTCTAGATCTAAGTAAAGCATTTGATACAGTCAATCATTCCATCTTATTATCAAAACTTGACGTATATAGCATACGAGACACTGAAAATCAGTGGTTTAGGTCTTACCTAGACAAAAGGAAGCAAAAGGTGTTTGTCAATGGCGTTGACGCTGACTTCATATAAGTAAATTCAGGAGTACCTTAAGGGTCGGTCTTACAAGTTAGGTACGGTTCTTTTCCTAGTTTATATAAATATTGTTAAAGCAACTAACTACTTTTCCATAAGACTATTTGCCGATGAAACTTCGCTGACTGCGGTTAGTAAGGATTTAGATTTATTGCTACAGCAAATAAATTCTGAATTGCCAGCAATTTATAAATGGCTTTGTTCAAAAAGATTAACTCTGAATTTAAGTAAAACGAAATGCCTGGTTTTCCAAAAGTTAATTCTAATTTATACCCTCCTCTTAAAATTGCCAACCAATATCTTGAGCACTCGAATAGCATTAAATAACTAGGATTGGTCATTGATCGCTTCTTGTCTTGGCATGATCATATCGACCATTTTTGTAGTAAAATCAGTAAAAGTTTAAATATCATCGCAAAACTGAAGCGGCATGTAACAACCCAGGCCTTGTATTTATTATGCACTTGTTTACCCTTATTTAAAATATGGTTGCATTTTGTGGGGTAATAATTACGAAGCTCCATTATCACAATTGGTAAATCTACAAAACAAATTAAAGTTGTAAGAGTTACTAACAACGTTCCACTTCGTGATCACATTACGCCTCATTATGTAAATCTTGGCTTAATTAAGCTTCCTGACATTGTTAAGCTAAATACTTGCCAATTGATTTGTGATCACTTTGTAGATAAAAAACCATCCAGCTTCACACCTAGCCTTGGTGTCTGAGCAACATAATTACAACACAAGAAGTGCATCCCTGCAACACCTAAATCCCAGTACCGTTAGAATAAATATAAGAAAATTTTGTCCAACTGTTGGGAATTACTCAATTGCTGCCAACACAACTGATGAATCTCGGTATCCCAATAAATCTCTCGCTCGCTAGACGCATAAAACCACACGATATTGTTTTCTTCAGATTTTTGTATTCCTTCTACGACATCGATCACAAGGCTTCACTCTACTCACAAAACACGCGTTACTCTTTGATTACAATAAAAGCTTTCACGGACTGTAATAAGCCTACTCCCATTGGTTGTACGCGATTTTCTATTTCCGATCCCTGTCACTTAAAGTTAATTGACTGACGTTCAATTACACAGAAATGAAATCGCTTCCGGTCTGCGGTTACAATTAAATCATCAAGATAAAACAGAAACAAATTACGTAAATGGCGCTAATTCCAACACCCTCCCCCCATTTGCCTCGAAAGAGCAAATGTCTGTTCTTGAAATTAGGTACGCCTAAAACAACACTAATGGTAATATCTATAGTGTTCACAGTTCTTCCTGTGCGAGGTCTTGTATGCGACGTTTCGCAGCGACTGCAGCATCTCTCCTTGGACGAAACATCGGTGCCCTCGGGTTAAGGGGTGCTGTGGGTGTATCATTCACACCATTGCAGGTTAGCTCGAGGGGGTAAAGATGCTGTACTGCCCATTCCATGTGAGACTTTCCAGCTCGTAGCTTGGCTCCCCTGACAACACCATCGCGGCCTGTTATTAAGTCCTCCACGATCCCCAGCTTCCACTGATTGCGGTTCTTCTCTTCTGACTTAATAATCACCACATCTCCCTTCGCAGGATAATTGGGTTTGCCTTTGTACTTGAGACGGTGTCTCTCCCTGAGTCCACGCAGGTATTCGGTCGTCCAACGCAACCACAAAGCATCCTTACACCTCCGCAAATACTTGGCCCGCTTTCGGAGGTCGTACTCTTGAATGTTGTGCGGCTCCAACTCTGGCAGTGCATTCGGTTGAAGATACAAAAGAGAACTTGGGGTGAGGATGGGCATCTCGACGTCATCTTCGACATAACTCAAAGGTCTGTTGTTGAGAGAAACCTCTACATCTAGTAAAACTTCCTGGAGTTCGGCCCAAGATAGGAAACCGTTCCGATAGATTTGTTAAGGGCAGCCTTAACCAGTCCGACCATTCTCTCAAACTGGCCTCCCCACCAGGGAGCGCGACTTAGGTTAAACTGCCAATGGATCCCTTGACGAGCCATAAGGTCGTGAAACTTCTCATCATGCATGACTTGCTTGACCCAATTGCTTGCTCCCAGGAAGGTTCTCCCGTTATCTGAATATATTCTTTCTGGTCGTCCGCGCCGTGCGATAAAACGCTTCAAACTTCCGAGGAATTCGGTGGTTTCAAGGTTGGGCAGTAAATCCAGAAACAAAGCACGTGTCAAGCTACAGGCATAAAGCAGCACATACGCCTTTCCTTCGGCCTTCGCCTTCTTGCGGTACTTCAGTGGGCCTGCATAGTCCACCCCGACAACTTGGAATGGCATTTGTCCCTCGGTTCGGTCCCTTGGCAGGTTCCCTGGCGGTGGGCAGGAAAACGCTTGCGCTCGAAACCGCTGACACCCGTGGCAAGACTTGACGATCTTCTTGGCCAGCCTTCTTAGCCTCGGAACCCAATAATGCTCACGGACTTTCGTCATCGTACTACCAACTCCCCCATGGAGGGCTCCAAGGTGAGCGTGCGCGACTAACTTCTCTGTATAACGATGTCTGTCAGGTAGGTACACTGGGTAGTGTCCCTGAATTCTTCCTCGGCACTCTAATATTCCCTCTGCATTTGGCTGTAAATTCAACTGTAATCGGTCTTCATGATAGCGCTCATCTGCTGTCGCTTGCGCCTGAACCCGTTTTTCCCAAAAGAGCTTCACTCGATTCATCTCCTCGGTGGTCAGCGGCCCTGTCCATCTGTTTGTCTTAGCTGAGCGGACGTTATGAAGGAATCGCGAAATCCATGCGCTCACTTTGATAGTCTTCCAGTAGCTGAATTTCTCCAAAAGATCGTCTAGCTCATCTGTCACAGCTACTACCGCTGCAAAGATCTCTCGCACCGCCTTAGCTTCTGCCATTGATTCTTCGGACGGACTTGTTACGATATCTAACGGCCACTGCTCTTTGTTAGACAACCAATTAGGCCCGTTCCACCACAGTGTTTGATGAGCGACATCTCCACCACGACTTCCAAGATCAGCTGGGTTTTCAGACGTCCCCACATGACGCCATAACACATCACGATGCGCTTGTATTTTGTTCACTCGGTTGCATACAAATTGTTTGTATTCGCCGGGTCCCTTTATCCAATGAAGCGCTACGGTGCTGTCCAGCCAGCAGTATTTCTCGGTCACGGGGAATCCTTCCAATGCATCACATACGTTCGTCACGAGATTTACTGCCATGTGTCCGGACACTAATTCTTGTCGGGGTATCGTTAGCCCTTGCTTAGCTAATCTAGCCTTTGCCGCAACTAGTCCTTGATTGGTGCTTGACTCTTGGACGACCACAGCATAGACTGCAGCTGCCACACCTTTTCCACTGGCATCACCAAATGCATGGAGTTGGATGGACTGGATCTCCTCTCGCTGGGTTGCTAAGGACCGTGGAACAGTAGACACCTCTGGTAGCTTCTGCTCCCATCTCAACCAGTTTTGCGTTAGCTTGTTCGGTAACTGTGCGTCCCAGGCTACTTTGGCTTCACATGCGTCACGGTAGAGAAGTTTACCTCCCAGGGTAACGGGAGATACCAGCCCCAGTGGATCATATATCCTGGCTATCTTCCCCAGAATTCCTCGCTTGGTTGCTTCTGCTTTTTCTGAGGAAAATGTCACTCCAATGGTGTCACTGTCCTTATCCCATGGGAGTCCTAGGAGAAAGGTCCCTCCTTTCCTTTGAATGCCCAACTGTTCCTTGGCATATGTTTCTTCGTCTCCCACTACCGGTCTTGGACCTGGAGAGTCTAATAGTGGATCATTCGAGTGCCACTTGTGCAGCTCAAAGGTTCCCTGGGCGAATATCTCTATTGCAGTGGACTTCAATTCCTGCGCCTTGTCAGTGGTTGACCCTCCGCCTATTAGGTCGTCCACGTACAAACTTCTTCTGAGTTCTTCCACAATGTCTGGGTAGGTTGATCTACAGCTTTCAAGGAGGTGCTGGATGACTCCCCCAAGGAGGAATGGGGATGACGTAAGGCCAAAAAGAGCTCTTGTGAATCTTAGCGTCTCCACTGTCTCGGTGGTCAGATCCTTAAGCCAATGGAACCTAAGTACGTCTCGGTCCTCTTCACGAATACGGACTTGGAGAAATGCTTGCTTAATGTCCCCTGCGATGGCCACTGGGTGGAACCGACAACGAACCAAGACAGCCCAAAGTTGGTTTTGGAGCGGTGGTCCAGGGTTAAGGCATTCATTTAGTGAGGGCGCTCCCTTGTTGGCCCTTGCTGACGCGTCATAGACCACACGACGTTTCGTGCTTTCTGATGCTTCACGGACGACTGCCTTGTGGGGTATGTAGAACTCACGGCCGTTTGCCGGTCCGGTAGTCCGTTCCACTATTCCTTCTTCTATTTGTTCCTTGATGACCTTGTCGTAGCGCTCAATAATTCCTTGGTTCTTCAGTTTCCTCACCAGGGTGCTTAATCGGCGAAGACTCCCGGCTTTATTGTTCTCCAGCGGTGGGTGGTTCCCTCTCCATGGGAGTCCAGTTTCATACCATCCGGTTGAATCGCGACGCAACTGTTCTTTAAATTCGGCATAGACTTCTTGTTGATCCCCCACTGACGAATCTGCTAATCCTAACACGTCTAGCCTGCACAACCGTTCGTAATCTGCACTCGAGGTCTGTGCGAAAAACATCGTGGACAAATCCACTTCTTTTCCTGGCGACATGATGGTCCAACCAAGCTTGGTTTTCTCCCCAATTGGTTCACCAAGGGCTCCCACACGAGGTGCTGTTTCCGTCTTGATTTTCGCGTAGTCGCTGGCTCCCAGAATGAGGTGCACTGGTAGCGTATCCTTGGTATCTGTGTCCTCCATCTGAATTCCTTTCAAGTGACCATATTTAGCCAGGCACTGCTGGTAGCGCGGATTATTCAGAGTGAGTAACTGGCGCTTGTCAATCTTAGTTACTTCGGTCACGAGGCTGAAGTCTCCCTTCATTGAACTGACTTGCACTTTGAATATCTCCACGTTTTTAGTTACCGTTCCCAACATCATCTCGATTTGGCGGACTTCACGCTGGTGAGGCTGAATTCGCAGGCGATCAAGAAGTGCTGCTGAAGCATACGAACTTCCGGCGCCAGTGTCCAGTAACGCTCGACATTTAACACCTTGGACTGCAACAACCACTACTGGATGAATCACGGCTGAGTTTCCGACCGAGGCTGCCGTCAACAGCTGCTCACTTAGCCTGTCACAGATGGATGTATGGTGCTTCCTCTGGCAACACTGACACACCAAACGACTCCTGCAATCAGCCGCTCTGTGTTTGCTTCCAGTGCAGTTGAAACAAAGCCGCTTGTTGCTTAGCAACCGTTTTCTCTCTATAAGTGTGCTCACCGTTTTGCAATCTGCTGATCTATGATCGGGCTTATCACAATAAACGCATCCACGCATTTTCTCCTCTTTCTGCTGAGTTTGGTACGATCGATCGCGTTGATAAGGAGGTTTTTCTTTGTCCCGTGGCCTTTCATGTCTCTCGTATTTGGGGATAGGGTTTCTCTCCGTCCATTTCCGTAACGCATCCACAAACTTGGGAAAGTCCCACTCTTGCCAACTGTCATCTGTCCGAACCAAATCTCCTCTGATCCCTTCCAGTTTGTCGATTGACATCCTGACATACCCGTTTACTTCTAGTAACTTTCCTAAAGACTCCAGGGATTGGACGTTGAACACCAATTTCTCGTAAAAATCGTGTATTCTCGCGGGGCGTGATCCAGCTATCGTTGGCAAGGCCATTATGTTTTGAACGTAGGCGTTCACAATTTCGCTTTTCTTCCCATACTTGCTTTTTAGGATGGTTTTCGCTCGCTCGTATCCCTCTGTCGAGAACGGCAAGCCATCGATGAGCGTTCTCACGTTCGGTTCCACGAGCTCCTTAAGGTAAGAAAACTTTGTCACGCCGGCAACCTCAGAGCGGTCAATCTCGGCTTCAAATTGGTTCCAAAACCGGGGCCAATCCGTTAACGTTCCACCGAACTTAGTGATTACAAGCTTTGGCAATTTTGCTGTTTTCACCGGACTAGATGATCCTGACACGTTACTCTTTTTCCCTTCTTCTATCTTTCTTTCGTAATTTAGCTTAAGCTCCAGCTGCGCCTTTTCGAATTGTAACTGTTTTTCGCGAGCTTGATCTACGAGCTCCTCTTCGCATTTCTTCGCTTCCAAGGTTGTACGGAGATTCATTTCGTTCAGTCGTTTGGTTAAATCACTGATCTCCTCGTCAACCGCGGCTTGCTGTTCTTCTATTTCTGAGCTCCAAGCGGCGATGTCCTTGGGTGTCTCGCCATTCACAAACTTGGCTTGCTCAATCTGTAATTTCTGGTCTTCTACTGTTTTCATGATCGTCCGAAGTGCATCGCGATGCCGTTCGATCCCTTCTGCGTTATCTTTCTCAACAATCGCTTCGGTTTTTGTTCTCCTGAAGTTCAACAACTGTAACTGCGCGTTCAAATCTGCAATTAACTTCTCCATTCTTGAGAATTACGCTGTTTTCTCACGATCACTGTCCCGTCGGAGGTGCCACTTTGTGTTGGGAATTACTCAATTGCTGCCAACACAACTGATGAATCTCGGTATCCCAATAAATCTCTCGCTCGCTAGACGCATAAAACCACACGATATTGTTTTCTTCAGATTTTTGTATTCCTTCTACGACATCGATCACAAGGCTTCACTCTACTCACAAAACACGCGTTACTCTTTGATTACAATACAGCTTTCACGGACTGTAATAAGCCTACTCCCATTGGTTGTACGCGATTTTCTATTTCCGATCCCTGTCACTTAAAGTTAATTGACTGACGTTCAATTACACAGAAATGAAATCGCTTCCGGTCTGCGGTTACAATTAAATCATCAAGATAAAACAGAAACAAATTACGTAAATGGCGCTAATTCCAACACAACAGTTATAGGATGTTATTATTGGAATGATATTCCTTTATCTATACGTGAAAAGACAACTAAAACATTATTTAAAAGAGCACTATACATCTATTATCTTGCTCAGTATTAATCATCACCATACCCACTTTCGAGTGTTATACTATATTTGCGTGTTTGTCTGTGTCTCTGTATGTGTTTCCTTTTTTCCTCACTCTTATATGTTTCATAGTATATAGAACTTTTACATTTTTTCCTCTCTTTTCTCTTTTAACCGTCGACCGTTCCAGTACCTTCCCTTAAGTGCATCTAGGCCCGCACTTTCTAACCTGTGGTTACGTACCACTAGTGTATTTCATAGTATATAGAACTTTTACATTTTTTCCTCTTTTTTCTCTTTTAACCTAAATAAAATTGTAATTTGATCAAAGGGCATATAATTAGTTTAACTATATTCTGCCCTCTCCATTCATCCTTGTCATCACATATTAAATTCTAGTAATAATTTTTTAATTCTTGTAAGTGCATTTTTTATACATCGTCGGGTGCTTAGCTGCTTTACCTAACTTGATATAACAAAAGGATAGACTAGTTAACGGACTTCAACTTTCATTTTAAACAGTGCCATAGATTAGATAGTTTTACCGCATAAGAGTACCTAAACTTGTGAAATTTTTTTCTTCAACGTTGCTCGGAGAATCCTGAAATGCCAAAAACTAGTTTTATTAGTATAGCTGTATTTATTGGACATCTCATCTGACCAAACCCTGATAATCACTTCTTGCTTTCCTAAACACGAAACTGCTCTAGATCTCTCCATGCATGATCATGAGTGAAAAGTTCAAGCGATTCCAATAACTCTCACCGAACGGAGAACAAAATATATAAAAAACCTTACCTCTTGCAGTCCCTTAAAGATGATACCTTGTCCATCTCGAAAGAGAGCCTACAAACACCGAGTCTCGAGAGAGATCCGTTTGAAAGATGTTACACCATTCAATCCACATGTCCGCCATTTTGAAAATTTTGTTTGCCTGCTCCCAGAGCGTCGAAGGAGGATTGCAATTTTACTAGTCATACCTTACGTTGCCCGAGCCCTCAATATGCGCCTTAAGATGATGTCATTTCATGAATATTGAGTTAAGTAGTGGCTAATTACGGCTCAATCTAAATGACTCTCTAAATGCTGTATATGTTGAATTTATTAGTTCTGTAAAAACAGAATTCTATTTCCCTTATTTTGAAGCAGCCCAAACTATAAATCTCAGGATTAAATGAGATGTAATGCAACAAGCATACGTGCTATCTGTGTTTGTGCAGTTCTTCATCAGACATCTTCCCAGGCTTTCGTAAATTAAACCATTTTTACACCAAAATTCATTTCTTCTCTCAGCTTTAGAGGTGGTGAATGGTAAATGCGAGACTTTGCGAGACGGCGAGACTAGCGTTTTTCTTTGCAGAGCCCGAGACATTTTGACTCTTTAGATTGCGGGACTGAGACCCTCAAAGTGTTTTGAGTGCGAGACTCTTTCGTTTAAAAATCGAGACTGCGAGACGCACTTAACCGCTAAAAAACGAGACTACGAGACCGGTGAAATTTTACTAAAATTTTGCGTGACCCAGAGATTTTGAAGGACCATTCGCCACCCCTAGCTTTGCAGTGCTGCCTTTTTTATCCATGGGCATCATCTTAGGCAGTCTCGGAAAAAATCACATCCGAGTCATAGGAGTAGAACCGACGACGACCTTCCGATTACTAGTTCGGACGCTCCACCACTGAGCTATAGGTAGATTAATTCTCAGAGAATATCACATCCTGGACCAGAACATAGACGAAATAGCAGACAGCCCCCTGTTATCAACCATCAATACATCAATTCAGTTGAACTAAAAGGAGCGTAAGACACAGTGTAGACCTTCAAGAGAACCATACCTTGACACATATGTAGAAAGATTACGACAAGAAATGACTGACGACTTTGCACAATCAACGTTTTCAGCGTAACAATCTATCCAAACGCGAAAGATCAGCTTTGGATAGTTTAAGCAGCAATTAGAACATAAGGGGTGACGGTGATTCTGAACTCCATTGACTACAAAAAGGAGGCTAAATGCCAACTTGACAATGAAACATACTACAACAAGATAGAAAATGATTTAACTCCAGAACACAAACAGCTCATAAACCAATGCATTGATACATTTAAAAGCAATGGGAAATTAGAAGAAGAAACAGAAAAACTTCTGAAACCAGCGAAATCGAGAACCCCTATATTCTATATTTTCCCTAAGATACATAAAGTTAACAATCCTGGACGACCAGTGGTATCCCCCGTAAACAGTCACGCGGAGAAGCTATCAGCTTATGTAGATGAATTTTTTAGACCTTAAGCAGAAAAGTTCCCGTTTTACGTACAAGATACTTAAGACTTTATCAAACGAATGCGGGTCTTGGGTCAGCAACCCGACACGTGTTACCTAGCAACACTAGACGTGTCTAGCTTACATACTAATACATATGCTGTAGTTCAATTTTATCCTTGGTTTAAATTTTATTTTCCTTTGTTTCAAACTCATTATCAACATTACCATACCAGAAAACAAAGGAAAATAAAATTTGAACCAAGGAAAACATTGAACTACAACATATACATTGACGTAGGACTCACTATAGTTGAGGAAGAACTGGAGGAAACAAACCTGTGCAGACCAACACCTAAAACTCTGCCATGCCTCCTTGAGAAAGTGCTGAAACTTAATAATTTCACTTTCAATGGTGAATATTTCATCCAAATCAAGGGAGCAGCTATGAGGACCATAGTGGCACCCAACTTCGCCAACGTTTACATGGGGAGACTTAAAGATAAGTTTGCATACCAAACAGAGTGGGCAAACCGGTTCATATTCTGGTTACCCTTCATCTATAGATGACATATTCTTAATGCCTGGAAAGGTGACGTTTAGATTCCTTGATTAGCTTTTTAGATTACCTTACAATGTTGTGCCATCACGAAATCTCAATAAATTCAGTAAATTTCCAGGATACTACAGTCCTGAAGAATGAACGAGGCAACATTAACACTGATGTTTATCAGAAACCTACTAATACCAGGAGCCCATTGCTAATACTCATCCCAGGAGCCCATCAATAATGGGGCGCCTGTCATCCATATCTACACTGGACCTCACCTCATCTCAAGCGCAGTATATCCCATCTAGCAAGGCTTTGAGGTGTATTTGAGGCGTGTATGCTCATCACCAGAAGCATTGTGGAAACGAATAATCAAATAACCGTGGCATGTGGCTATGAACGAGGCAAAGTACCAGATGAAATACAGAGTTCTAACACTGACATATATATACATATATATAGATAGATAGATAGGTAGATAGATAGATAGATAGATAGATAGATACATACATACATACATACACACATACACACATACATACATACATACATACATACATACATACATCTACACCTACATCTACATCTACATATGTAATATTGATTTTTATGTACCGTTTAGGACGGACCCAATGAATCGTCTCTGTTGCTCCAGTCCCCGTCTCTTTTCCCCCTTCCGTTCCTCCACTTTTCGCGAATAGTGCTGCACTTACCGAAGTCTTATCCTCCAAAACAAAATCTTATACTACTTACGTCCTCTCTCTTTGTATGAAGTCTTGTCTTGTGGCATGCATACAGTCTGCCATGGTATGTTAGACTATACTTTCAGAAACACGCTAGCATCAATGATAATTAGATCCAACTTAGCTGATTCCATGGGGGGAGTGTTACAGGAGGAGCCTATTTCCAAGTTGAGGTCGGGGGGGGGGAGTCGTCGGCAGATGGGCGAGTGGGAGAGGCGTCCCTTCGTAATCTCCCACAGCGGTTTGCCATTCCCCCAAGGCATACCGCATTAAATGATACAATAGGAATATATTTCAAGATTGAAATAAAATCCGCTTAGGCTAGGGAACATCTGGCTTTCATTCTTAAAGGTATTTCTAATACACACTTAATATGACTACGTAATATTTAATTCAACGAACGCTTCATGCAAATTATATGCCACCACCTTGTATGGTGATGTATTTGTTTACAAGACGGGTTCTTGTGGGTTCTCGAAAGAACCAACATTTCCAATTTTTGATTCGCAAAAAGGTTACCTTTTCGTTTTAAAATGGTCTTAAGCTTCGAATGTCTTACTGGAAATCTTTGATTCGCCAAATTCTCGGTTTAAGACGAGCACAGACATGTAGCTTTACGGGAGTAAACAACGTCTTTGAGACGATACCTTGTTTGGAAGACAATGGAGTAACTGTTCGGGGATTCCCCTTTGACTAACGTCACAGACCTATAGCTTTATTTGTTTTCAATAACATGTTTGCCCTCGTATGGTAATGAAATTCACAATTTCTAGGAAAAGTGTTAAGGTCGAAAGCATCTCAGCTTTCAATCTTCATTCTTGGTAACAGATGACGATGTAGCCTCACAACTAGAGAAATGAGTACAGTCGAGTGTGGCGACTCTAAAGCTTTCTACGAAGATGAATCGCTTGAAGTGTTCACCTGGGTAACTGATCCGGTCTCCGAGCACGAAGAAATCGATGGAATTCATAAGCAGAGTGAGTCTACCCACCAAAGCCGCGATCTTGTTTTAACGATAAGCGATGCGAAGCTGGAGAAGATGACAATAAAAGACCTCAACAGCTTCGTCCGTGGACATTCTCACGAGAAAGTTGTCGCCATAAGGAGAAGACGACGAATACTCAAGAATCGAAAATACGCGTTGAAATGTCGACAGAAATCCACCGAGAGAAGCGTTGACGTGGCGAATGAAAACAAGACTCTGGAAGCGGAAATAAAACGAGCCAAAGAGAAACTTAGAAAGGTTGAAAAGGAGAGGGATCGATACAAAACGAAGTATAAACAACTGAGTGAAACGATTTCTACCTTGCAGAGTGCTGCATTGGCGGGTAAAAGCTAAACCTGTTGGCACATGTGATGTATACTGTAATATAGCGTTTGAAGGCGGTCGTCTTCTTTCCCTAGAGTCGCAACGACTCTTTGGGACGCCATTCTTCTTTCCATTAATCTGTGCTTACGTCACTCCACTTTGTTTGATATCCGTTTTAAGGCTGAAACCTAAAAATTGTAGGATATTTGTCATTTGTATATACTTTCGAGCGCATACATTTTGCCTTTCCAATCTAAGTGGTATTCAAGAAAATGTGTAAATCCTAATTCGTATTATCGTTTTGTAGAGGACACCGAAAAACCTTTGAAATTGTATTTTGCACTTTGAGTTACAATGTGTTGTTCATCAAAGGTTGCCTAGTGTCCTAAAATTATGCCGACGTTGTGTGTTCCTTGCTTAAACTTGTGAATCGCTTTAGAATCAGCATTTAAAATTTATTTTTGTAGTGTAACCTTATAAAAAAGAAGGCTTCGCGCACTTAATTACACTAGAAAAAAGGTTTAATCTTTGGGTAAGTACACCACCAAAGAACATAGTGAGGATACAAGTCCTTGGCCAATCGTTTGAATTATACATATACATACGAAAACTATATAATGAACTTTATTTAAGTGTCATCTGTATCTAGAACTGACGTACTAGTTACGTTGGACACACTGTTAAGAACAAATCCAATCAGATCAAATGTTGGTTTTTGTGGAGAGGGGAAAACTGGAGTACCTGGAGAAAAACCTCTCGGAGCAGAGTAGAGAACCAACAAACTCAGCCCACATATGACGCCGGGGCCGGGAATGGAACCCGGGCCACATTGGTGGAAGGTGAGAGCTCTCACCAAAGCGCCAACCCTGCTTCCCTTATATATATAATTATATTATTATATATAGGGCGTCATGCTTGAGTTTTAGTACCTTTAATACTAAGGAACGGGAGAAGGGTTTGGTGAAATTTAGACTTAACATACAGGAGCATATTTTCGAAAGCAACGCTTAATGTGTCTGAACAAGAAAAAAAAAGTTTAAGCTGAGTTTATTTGAGGTTGCTTGATTCATTGATTAGAAGTATCAAACAGTTCGAACTCAAGTGAAATATAAGGGCAAGGCAGTCTCTATGTCTTTGTGTGGATACTCAGTTCCCATGGTTGTTTTCAGTTGAAGTGAGTAAACATATAAACCTATTATATAGGTGGCAACCTAGGCATTTGCGAGAAAGATGGTGTAAGGATATTTTGGGTTTCATATCCGTTCAATCATCAAAACTTCATTCGGTGCATGTGTGAAACTGTTGCACTACAATAAATGAAAAGTGTCCAATGGTGAGCTCGTTGCGGATAAAATGTTAACTTAAACGTTAGCAATATTAAGGAATGTGTAATATTTTAATTTATTATGGCTGTGTTTTCACTAGGCCGATTAACTAGCTGAACATTTTTCCTAGGTGTTTGTTTACAGACCGACATTAGCTAGTTAAACATGACATCGGTTTTTACTGGGAAATTTTAATAAGCCACTAATAACTCGCAAGATTCAAATTACAAATCTGCACAACTTTAAAAAATGGCGGGAGAGGAAGCGCTTCTAATGAGTTCACTAGTACTGATTCTCGCTATATTTTTGCGAAACAGAAGGAGTTTCGTTGAGAGGATGCGATTAATGTCTCGGTAGATGCGGAGGGACTGAGCTTGTCCAGGGTGACGCATGTGGCATAGGAACTTAGAAGAACTGCTGCTTGCCCGTTATGCGGGAATTGATTCTGCATGCCGACGCTGTGAAACAAGTAAGGCCCTGGACGAGGCATCTGAGCATCTAAATTGAAAAACGGCGAAAGAATTGGGAAGAGTTTTGCAATTCGTCAGCCATGTTTACAAGCATACGGGGTTTTGTTTCGGAAGAACCACGAGGCGAGTGTTTGGAAAATAATTTTGCCAGATTGTTTTGGCAGTTATCTGTCACTACACGCGATGCGATTGGCTGCGGTATTTGTCGGGACAAGTTAAACCATCTTGCGAGGTAGTATAACTCTGCGTGAGTTTCCTGTCGAAAAGGCGAGAAAACCCGTTGTTTTTCCTTGTGAAAACAGTTGGCATTGTTAACTCGCTAAACACTAGACAAAGTGTTTTCACTGTATTTCAGAACTTTTCTGACTTTAACTAGCTAAAATTTTCCTAGTGAAAACACAACCGTTATGGGTAATAGTGATTTACCGGAAACTAAAACACTCGTATTTTACATATTTTCACTCAGTGAAGATATGAAAAAGTTGTGTACCAAATGTCCCGGATATACGCGCGCGTCGTAACAAAATTTTCCCGCTAGTTTCTTGTCCATATAATAAAAGGAACATTACACGGTGGCTTGAAGATATGAATTTTATTTTCTCCTCTTAAAAACCACATTTTACCTGCTCGATGCGCTCGCTCCTAAAGTATTGTTTGGACCACTCCAAAATAAAATTCATATCTTCTCGTCACTGTGTAATATCCTCTATTTCTCAAGCGCGTAAGTGTACTTGTCTTGCAAACATTTAATGAGACATGATTTGGATTATCCTTCTCCAGCGCGAATGACTATATTTTATTCTGGTACCCTCGGCATGCAACAAGCACCAAGAAGTCAACATGGCTTCTGCTTCTTGAAAGCTTAAAATAGTGCCGTATAAACTCTCGCTCGATCACGTGATGAGTTCGATGGCGGTGATTAGCTACCGACAGAACGAAACTTCAACTGCTGACGATCGTTAATTACATGAGAAATTCAAGGTTACTATTGGCTCCGATATTATTTTGTTACCCGTTATCTTTGACATTTCTGACTCACCATTCATTCACAAGATCCACAAAGTCTGTGTATTTCTCCTGAAATTTGAACCTTTAAATTGTTATGTTCTTTTTTTGGCGCCGGCTTTTTACCGTTTCCTCCCTCTCCGTCCGGAGTCTGGTCGCGTTCGTCCAATCATAGATAAATCCTATTAAGTATAATCTTGAAAAAATATCGGGTTATTAACCAATACGGGAGGTGTATACCAGTTACTGCCAGTATGCAAATTCAAAACCAAGATTCCCTGGAATTCGAAATATGATAACAAGAAAATTATATTGGCGCTCCTCAACTCACCCAAGAATTCCGTAACTACTCATTTTCTCTTCAGTTTCTTTTTCTAAAATTGCCAGTTACAACATTAAAAAAATTAACAAAAATAAACGCGAACTTCTAAATAACACATAAAGTAATTTGCATGATACAGACTCCTGAGGGTGAATTGTCGAGGTAGAAATGCATATAGAACGGTGTGAATGGGGTTTAATGTTTTGTGTTATTTTCGCATAGTTTTAATGTTTGCTGTTAAATTGGCCAATTTTTTAATGTCTACTGTTTTCGAAGAAAATATTGTTAAGTCTTCGAAAATGTTCGACAGTCTTTAGAAATGTATGGCAGCCTTCGGAAATCTTCTGGAATAATCCGGAATCATCGTAAAATGGCCAAAAACTCCTTCATAATATTGAAAATAATATTGGCCTTTTTGGAGCCGTTTTTGTTTCTTTCTGGAAAAAAATTACTGTTTTATAAAATTTTTTAATGTTAGTGTTAAAATGCCTAAAATCAGAAGCGATTCGCTCCTGCTAAAATCGAGGTAACCCCATTCAGACTCTCATATAGAAGGTTGTTAGCCTTTCGTCGCCCTGACAAAGAACTGAAGTGCAAAATGTCAGTTTCTATGGTGATAGAACTTGTTCAATCAAAAGAAGCAGGCCGTTCGCCCGAATGTCGTCGTCGCGAGTAATTATGTATTCATTATCCACGTACGTAAAACGAGAAAAAGAAAAAGGAACACAAACAACATTAGGGACGGACCATTAGAAAAGTGATGGTAGGGGGGGGGGGGGGGGGTGGAATTTTCAGCTTGCACGTTTTTGTTTTTTCGCTCACTACTTGTGCAGGAATTTTTTTTTTTCAGGTGAACCCCTCTGCACGAATTTTTTTTACGACGTGTGAAAAAGTCACAATTAGACCTTCCTTCTGCACGAAATTTTTTTTTGCCTTCTTCCTTGCAAGAATTTTTTTTGGGTTTTTTCCGCACCCCCCCCCCCCCCCCCCCCCATCACTTTTCTAATGGTCCGTCCCTTAGGAACTGCGGGGATTTCTCGCGCCCGCGCAACTCTAAGCTGCCGGCTTTTTCTACTTGCCGGAGTAGCAGTCGCTACATTCTCATTTTTTTATTTTTATTTTTTTTTAGTAAGACCATCTAATTTTGGAGTTTAGGGTTGTACGTTCTTATATTTTTTTTTGCAATTTGAGGCTGAAAACGTTCTTTTAAAAGATGTTCTTCAGACTTTGTATCACCTGATGACTTCGATGGTGTGAAAGTTATTTTGAAACTGTTATGAAAAAAACAGCTGCTGATTATGACAAACCGAGATGTGTGTCACCATTGTTAATGTTATACAAAACATGCCCTGAAGTATTTTGGTTAACTTAGAATTGTTACCTTGACTTTATGCTTGTCATTTAATATGCAGATTAGCAAAATAAAAACGTTCTTTACTTATCGACTCTCAGCCTGAGGAATGTTCTTAAAATTATGGCTCATCTCAGCCTCGATGTTCTTATAAAAAAAGGTTCTTATATACAAAAAAAAGCAGATTGTATTTAAACAATAAGGAAATAGAATTAAAAAGAAAAAGACCGATCAAATTTAAATGTATCCCGACTGGGATACAATTGCGCAGTTGTTGCCCGCGCGCCAATTGTGCCGTGTTTGATTGTTTGTTTTTGCTATATTTGTTTAAGGGAAAGTCTAAATATATAACAAAGCACTTAACGTATGGTCCCTCGGGAAACTGTTTTGAGTTCTGATGTTTCCCTCGACATCTACACTCTCAAGGAAAACAAAACTAACATCAGGACTCTCGGAAAAACCAAACTAACTGTTTCCCTCGGGACCATAATTAAGTGTATTGTTTAACAATTAATCTCAGACATCGAAGTTAATAGTGACAGAACAGTTACCGAAGAATGAAAAATATTTCTAAAGGCACTATTCATTGAAGATAATTATTTTTTTAGTATATACCAATGAAGCAGTCTCAGTCGCATCCTTCGTAGAAAGTTGCAAGGGGAAAATTGACCCCGGTTATGTTTTCTTCCACGGCCAAATTCATTTTGCGCAGCCATTTCCCAGAATCCCCGGTACTATTCACCTCGTAGGACGTGGATACTGTAGTGTTGAATATCGCGAGATAGTGAACGACTGATCAGACAGCTCAAAATGCCAATGTGGATATGAATTGGTGCATGCTAATACGGGGTGACAGAAGCGTGTAAGTTGATCATTGTCTCCACGCTACATAATTGGATCACTGCACACTACTCTTTAAAGGGGCAGTATCACGCTATTTTTAGTAACAAATTGAAAATCAAAAGTTTGCTTTTCGGTTGCGCCAAAGGTACAATAATGGTTAAAATTCCTTTCAAGGTTTACTGTAATGCAAAGAAATTATACACGTACGATTTTGAAGGCAGACAACTGAGACCGGGATCAGTTCAAACTTGAAAACGTCGGTCCAGCGTTTTCAAGTTTGAATTGAATTTTCGTGTTGCAATTCTCTTAAAATGGAATTTAACATATTTCGGTACGTCCTTTCATTCTAAATTCACTTTATCATATTAAATTAGCGATATAGAAAGGATTCGAATCTTAACAAAGTGTTTGAAGCTAGAATTTAGTGAATTTTGAGCAAAAATCGCAAAAACCTCCGTTGATACATTGGCTCCCGAATCCCGCATGAATCCCGTATCTTAAACTGTTATTAACTCCTACCAATCTAGCGTCTACAAAAGTTCGAGACCCCATCTGGAATTACCCTCACCCCCCATCTATTGCATTCCTTCGTCTGTCGTCGATGCTTCGGCCTGTTACACGACTCACTTCAACCACTGTACTGATTGCAAATGGAAAGCGGACGTTTTCATCAGTGTCATCCATATGGGGTGGACGGAGGGAAAAACGAAGGACTGGCGGAAGAAATTATAAATGCGAAATCAATGGAGCAGTAAAAATCACAGTTACCCATTCATGTCAACGAACTAGAAGAGAAGCGATCCAATTACGCTATAATGAGCTCGCATGACTTAAATGATGCTGTGTATTCATGTTGTAGTAATGTGATCTTTCGCGTCGGAAATGTGATCACATGGAAATCCTATTGTTGGTCTCCAGCTGAGTCTTTTTAAACTGGTAGTGCGTTTTATCCAGTAACATTTTAGGCAAGCTATTCGAAGTTTCCAAATTCTGTTTTACACCAAGATATATGCGATCACTTAGAGGATTCACAAGGTTCGCTTGTAGCTTATTTCGTGAAACGAAGTCCAACATTGAAATTGAAAAATTGCTGGCCTTCTGGTGCGACGAGGCGTATATATGTCAACATGTTGTCACTTTTCTAGAGATAAGGATATAGTTTTGCGGTGCTATGCGGTACGGTTTCAAATTACACTCATCGAGTTCCTAAAACCTTTGTACCTTGCAGTGGATTCAGAGAACCCTGTGAAGGCATGTAGCTGCGAAGCACCTTGGCGGAAACACGGGCTGGCAAACCAGTTGCGCCTTTGGTCGGCGGACCTTTAGGAAATGCTCCGTTAAGAGGTAAGTTTGTCTTGCCAGACAAACGCAGACAAGACGGTTGAATGAGTCACCATTTCAAACTGTCAAACGATGGAAAATGCACCGAAGGTAGAGCTGAGTTAATTTCAACAACTTTCTTTAGACTCTTGAATGTATCATGTTTTCATACGCGTGCGATCTTACACTCATTTATCTAATGGTAGGTCACATCCAGCCGCTCTAAAACAAAACAGAAGTATTTTGCCCCTAACTCACGCGGCTTATGATGAATAGTCACAAGGCGAGTTCGAGAAATAATTTGCATAACTTAATAGACTCTTAAACTAGAAGCTTTCAACAAAGCTTTTAATTTCAAAGTGCTGTACAAGTACTTGCCAGACTGTAACTTTTTTGCCAGTAAAATCGTTTCGCAACTTCTGTTTCTGAACGGCACGAGAAACCAAATTTGGAATGGTGGTTTAAAAAACAAGCCTGTTTTCCCCAGTGACGCTATTGATTTCTATTTTTAAGGGTATCGTATTATGTTTGACAGGCTGTGCTATCATAAACGGAAAACATAGTCACTGTCTGTGAGGTTTCAAATTGCATCGTTGTCGAGCATGAAATTGGGCCCAACTTGTGTGATTTTCTCTTTGAAAACCACTGTGTTCCTCCTTGGTGCTGTAACTCCCACTGTAAGCCTCAGTTATTCAAACACCGTCCTTATAATCCTTAAATTTCATTTCTCCCTAAACTAAGAAATTGAAAAACTGGTTCTCGGAAAAACGTATTACCTTTCAATGAACAGTCACACTGCATAGTTTCCCATGAAGAAAAGAACACCGAACTGCGTACAAAAAAAAACAGTCTTCCTTAACTAAAAGAAAGGTCAGGCTGCCTGGTTTGATAAAAAAGATAAAAAAGAGATAAAAAAGATAGAACCAGTTTGTTTTACCATATAGTGCGGCTCTACCTTTTCCTTTGGTGGATCAAACCGTGCATTGTAACCGGTCTTTGGAAAGCTACTGAACAGTACTGTACTGTGGTACTGCTTGTTTTACTATACAGAGTGGTTCTAACTTCTTTATCTGTGGATCAAACCATGCAGTGTGACCATTCCTTGGCAAAGCTACTGAACAGCACTGAACAGCACTGAACAGTAGTACTGTTTGCTTTACTATACAGTGAGTACCACAGTACAGCACTGTTCAGTAGCTTTCCCAAAGAATAGTCACACTGCATGGTTTGATCCACAGATACAAAAGTTAGAACCACAATGTATAGTAAAACAAACAGTACCACAGTACAGCACTAGTCAGTAGCTTTACAAAGAATGGTCACCATGCATTGTTTGATGCACAGATGAAAAAGTTAGAACCACACTGTATAGTAAACTAAACAGTACCACAGTACAGCACTGTTCAGTAGCTTTACAAAGAATGGTCACAATGCATTATTTGATCCACAGATGAAAAAGTTAGAACCACACTGTATAGTAAAACAAACAGCACCACAGTACAGTTCTATTCAGTACCTTTCCAAAGGATGGTTACACTGCATAGTTTGATCCACACGTGATAAAGTTGGAACCAGACTGTATAGTAAAACAAACAGTACCATAGTACGATATTGTTCATCAGCTTCCCAAAAAATGATCACTCTATGGTTTGATCCACAGATGAAAAAGTTAGAACCACACTGAATAGTGAAACAAACAGTACCACAGTACAGTATTGTTCAGTAGCTTTACAAAGAATGGTCAAACTGCACGGTTTGATCCACAGAAGAAAAAGTTAGAACCACACTGTATAGTAAAACAAACAGTATCACAGTACTGTTCAGTAGCTTTCCAAAGAATGGTCACACTGCATGGTTTGATCCACAGATGAAAAAGTTAGAACCACACTGAATAGTGAAATAAACAGTACAATACTTAGTTTCGCCTTTGGATCCTCGAGTGATGATACAGAAAATATATCCTTCGGGCCCTGGCCGAAGTTGCTTATTAATTTTCATTGATGTAATTTCCATTCAAATGCAAGTGTTAGTTATAGTAAGATTCATCTGCTTAGTTATTTCGCTTGCCTTGATGGGTGTTATTCCTACAGAGATTGTTACCATAGGAACTATTAGTCATGGACTCTCCCAAAATACCAACAAAACGCAGGTAAGCAAACATATGTTTGGGCGCACGAAGAACCACGCCTTTTTGCTTTTACTTTAATTTTGTTTGGACGAAAGCGTCATTTGTATCTTCAGTAATTTACCATGAAACATTCTTTTGCTTTGTAAGAAGTTAACTGAGTTTTCTTTGAAAAGAACGTTAAATTTTCTTATTTTTTTTTTGTCCTTTTTGGGGGGATGGGTGGATTGGGAATTCTATACTGCATTGGTGTTCATGTATTTCATTGTAATCGAGTATTGCTGTGGTGCTAGCATTCCTTTTACGCGCCTAGATATATATTCTTTTATCATTTTACTTCCCGTCAGTCCTTCATTCTGTTTTACCCACATCAACGTATTTGCACCCTTACTGTTGTTTGGTTGGTGCTTGTAAGCCGATTTAGTATAAATACTCAGGTGATTATACAAAATCGCCCGCTCTGATTGGTTCGCTATCTCGGGTTATCAGCTGTTAATCCTCTCGACGAACAAAATGGCGTGCAAGTCGTTCGCGCGCTTTTGATGAAATTAAATTTTTTTGTGTTGTAAAATGCTTTTTCTTTTCTTTTTTTTGAAATAATCACCTGTGTATTTATCCTAAAACAATTAATCGCCTCAGGTTCAGTGATTATCGGTGAATATTGACCTCGACTTTGTCGCGGTCAATATTCCCCGATAATCACTTCGCCTTCGGGGGATAAGTGCTAAATAACACGCGCTAAGTTATTCTTATCCAAGTTGGCGGTACTAAATAGTACCTTTGAGTGCGTTCAAATAGAAGCTCTTTTTCTTAATTAATTAACTCGGAATTTTGATGGGATATTATTCCTCTTCAGGCGGTTTTCAACATCCAGCCCAGGAGACGAGGGTATAGTATAACATCCCTATAGAGTTTTTTGTGTCTCCTTTGAATGAAAATTAACAGTCAATTAATCTTTGATAGGAATATGTGATGTTAGTGACATGCTCATGATTTGTGTTTAGTCTAAACAACAAATTTTGAACTGGTAGTTAAAAGTAACCACACTTTCTGTTTTTAATAAACTGCAAAACAGCCGGTTTTTATTTTAGTTTTGCGAATGCGCGAATTCTTGTCACGCGCCCGCAGGGCGTGTGAGGCGAGAGAAAAACCGACTATCAGTTTTCCATAAAACGAATTCGTGCTGACCAGGGGGTTAAAAAATGTCGTTGTGGTGTCAACAATCAATTGACAACTTAACCCTCTTCGCGAAGTTTTTATCTTCGGTTGTTGGTTTCGCGGGAGAATAACGCGTGAGTTGCGACGGTGTTTTATTAGGAAAGAGCGACTCGACAGCTTCCTTCTACTCGAATTTTAGCACAAACCCCAATGCTATCACGAGCAGATCCAAATCAACGTCCTCCATTTTCCGCGAATAGCTTGTTTAATTTGACATGGCATCTAATATCTCTGATAAGGCGTTATATAAATGACTTGACATCTCACGTCATAATTTAACCAATGGGAATTTCCCGTTGCTGGATCGAACGGGAAATTCGAAACGAATTTAATATATACAAAGCGGACTGTGTATTTTTTAGCGTCTCTCCCCAGTCTCACTCTACGTTTTCACCCTCGCTCCAGACCTTTCGCTTGATTAGACTTCGCGCATTCGACCAACTCTGTGTGCTAAGTGGGACAGATGGCCGGACGGCTCGACCTGACTGAGTCAATAAGCATTTTATCATCTGACCGCGGACTAAGTTCTGAAAATCTCGAAAATTTGTTTTCATTACAAATAGGAAGCGATAGCCTGGCGCGCGCGGGAAAATACACCACAAAAAAGATTCTACAATAGAAACTTTCCCTTTATTTTCTCGAGTCAGAACAATTCATCGAAAAACGTATCTTATTTTCTCATTTCTGTTGTTCAGCGTTTCGTTTTTTTACTTCGCAACAAAGTCGAACAAGTGCACCAGGGTCGGACGGCTTTTTCCGGACCGGCTCACGTCAACCCCTCCGGTCCTGTACAGGTTTTACTATAGTTTTCTATGGGACTGAGCGAGTGCAACCGGGCGGGTCATATGATAAGGCTGTGTATATACGAATCAGTCTAGTTTTTAACGTTACATTTTAATACTTCGTGCTTCCTTCCGTTAGCTAACGACAGCAGTAAGCGTGAGGGTCATTTTGTTGAAGAGATTGCACGTAATATCAAACAAGAGCCAAGAGACTACAGTGACATGGAACCAAACTCGTTTGGTTGTGACAATAAAATTAAAGAGGGTCTCCATCGCTCCAATGTTTGCACTACAAATACAAACACGGAGAGCGAGGTCAAGGCGAGAAGTGACCATCTTGAAGTTCCAGTACTCAGTTCAACACAACAACCTGCAATCGCGCAATGCAGTGTTGATACAACTTTAATGCATAATGCATCGATTGTATCGAGCAACACAGAAACAGTTGGCAGTCACGTGCGCAGGAGTTTACGCCATCAACGGGATTCCCTTATAACGTTTCAATCGGTTCCAGCGGAAGAGACGTCGTTAGCGAGTGTTATGACTTCTTTCAACTCCATGCGAGGCATAAGAAGAAATAACAGGAAAACGGTGCGGCAAAACTCTTCTGTTGCCAGCGAAGTAAACAGAGTCGAGATACACGACGTGAATGACGTTTTCAAGCGACGATTTCGTAAGGTATAACTTCAGTTATGAGACTAAAGGTTATTTCATTAGACGGAACCCTCTGTGTAGAATAAAATTTGCGTAATACTTGCTTTAGAAAGCTCAACGTTATGATGTTTGGCCGAAATCAGACAGTAGTAATCAGGCTATTGATTTAGCTTACTATGAAAATGACATTGAATGACGGTTTTATAGAACAATTGATGCAAGAGAAGATATGGATAGTCAAAGTTGATGAAGAGAAAGGCAAATTGAAATTGGGTTCTTCAAAACCTTGCCAGCGAAACGGCTTTACGAGGTTTCCTCTAGTTCACGTTACTTAGGGCCGCCAACATGTGATTGTGGCAGTCACAAGGATTTTTTCGCTAGTATTTTATTCCATAATTGTGGGTGCCTATATTCAATACAATACAGAATCATAGGACAAGACACAGCCCCTTTAAAATAACATAACTGTAGGCAGAGTCAAAAACACCTACGAGTACATGTAATTTTTTTAATCGTTATTGAGGATTCCTACTTCACCCTAAAGTGCTCTACAGAAGGGTCCTCCTACTTAAATAGGAAAAATAAAAAAAATGAAACTATAACTAATGAAAAGTTACTGAGACAAACAATAAACACTAACTTCTTGGATGCAACAGTAACGTCTTCTAATAATCAATCAATCAACTTGTTACACTACGGATAGCCTTTTTAAAATTGTCAAGTGATTTGAGCTCCCTCGTTCGAAGCAATTAGCTTGTCACTCTTTTAAACCTTTCAACCTCATTAAGTCGAACATGCTACGTGGCGAATCCAATTTAAGTAGCAAACTCTATTGACCTTGCTGGTTTGTACTGGATTTAGCAATTGTGAAGTTGGACGTTTTAATAAAGCAGAGCTAATAAAGTTGAAGTGGAAGAGGAAACGTAACGGCTATTAGCATAAATCTACTAGCGTTCTATCACAAATGCCGCGCTCTGATTGGCTACGCTACCCAATATCTATTTAAACAATAGAGTGTTTCTGTCGAGGAACTATCGGCTGATAGTTGCCCCGCGGAAATTTGATGTTCTTAAAACAAATATTTGCCCTCGAAGCTTCGCTTCTCGGGCAAATATGCTAGTTTTAAGAACATCAAATTTCCAAGGGGCAACTATCGGATCGATAGTTCCGAGACATAAACACTCTATTGTCTTTATTGTTCACCACTAAATTTTCTTCCGCGCTAGTTGAAAAACAGTCAAAACCCACTAAATGCAGATCATTCAAATATTTATCCATACGTACAGCCTGAAATTTCAATAATTCGCAACATACATTGCCTAAAACATACGGTATAACTGTCAGAAAATTCACATTTTCACGGACGGGCACTATCCATCCGGGTATTTTCCTCGGAAGGGCACTATGCGCTGATAGTGTGTCTCCGCGGACGAAGACTATCGCGTCACGTGATCAATTTAAACCAATAAGAATCGGAGAAAATTTAGTGGTGAACTATAATCTGTGATAGATAGTGAGTAGCGTAGCGGTGTGCTCTTGCTAACAAAATGGCGGCCGCTTCTTCACGTTTTCGAAGTGTCCGTGAAGAGGATTTAGACAGTTTACTAGTCGAGGCTGTTCCAGAAAAGACAAAGTTTTGAACGACTAGTAGATTTATACTAAAACAATTAGATTATTCGCTATCTCGTCAACTATCACGCGATAGAAATCTCGAGCTCATAATCTAATTGTTTAATAGAAGGGGAGAGGTGGGAGGGCTTATGCGCGCGCGCGCGCTTTATGTTGACGCGGGGAGACTCAATGAGCACCCACGCCTGATGCTTCGCTCCCTTCTCACCTGCTCAAACATTGTTGGGTTATATATATAGGCCTTGAGTCAATTTCTATTTTCTCTTATTCTTAGATGTTAAAGGACATGGTGGCAAAACGAATGCAAAAGCTTCAGCACTCATCGGTGTTCAGTGGAAGTGTTTCGGATTTGAGTCGCAAAGTGGCATTTTTTGAGCGCAGAAACAGGGAGCTCGAGGAACAAGCCCAAAGACTTCAACTCTGCATTGACAAGATGAGCAAAGAGGTGAGTCTGGAAATGGAAGTTGCCGCAGCTTGTGTGTTTTGATAGAAGTAAAACAATCGGCTTTAAATGTAAACGTCAATCACATTTCAGTGGAAAGTCTGTAAAATTTTCTCTCTCTGGTCCTCGTTTTTTGAAATTGCTTTTTATATGGGGTTTTCTGTGAAGAGATCGGTACAGTCAACGTTGATGTTCTATTATATTAGTATTAACATCGATTATTCGTTTCAATTTTTATGTAATTGATCACCTGGCAAGAAGGGATCTTTATTATATTGCTGGTTCCGCTAGCGGGCAAAATGGGGCGAATCCCGAGTCCTGATTGGCTACTCGAGCAGGCACGGGATTTCCCGCGTAGCCCAAGAGACAGAATAGAACAAAATTGCCATATGATAAGTCCTTTATTGACCAAATTTATTCGCTCGAAAGCGCTGCGTATTGGCCTCGTTCGTTTTTGCTTTTTTATTGACTCCGACTACATCTTGGTCAATAACGCACGTGCCTTGTTCAACTGTTGTTTTTGAGGACATTCTTGAGATAAGAAATGTTAGAAAGGATCATTTAAGTGTTACTATTGACAAAGCCATTTATTTTAGAAAACGGAGGAAAGAGTCCAAACATTTTCGAGGGGAACCCAAGTGTCTTTGGGAATGGTAAGTTAGATTTTTCACTGCCTGTTCTAACTGCAATGCACTGCTTGTTTAATACGTCCCAAAGCTGTAAGGTCACAGGGGGCCCAGACAATGTTTGTTTGCTGTTCCATATAATGAGGGATTTGTATGCAAATTAAAGACAAAATTGTTATATTGGGAGAAGTGTTTGTCAGCTTTAACTAACCAAAATGAAAGAGTCCAGGATAATTTGCAACTAGACTGCAATTTGAAGAATTGTTAAAGGGAGAACCGTAAATAGTTAATCAACACGTTTTGCAGTGTATTTAAGAACGTGACTATTGTGACGGTCATAAATATCAATCTCGCGAAAAAAAATTAATTATGTTTGGTAATGCTATTTCCATAGATTTTGAGTCGATCCGGATCAACATCTCGTACCGGTCGGAACCCTATGCCGGTCCCCCCTGAAATTAGACCTAGACCAAGGACATCAAATAATCTGACAGGAGGGCCTGTTATTGTGCACGTTACTGGGCAGCATGTGCCGGTAAGGAATTCTCCCTCCCAAATGCAGCCTCCTGTGAACAATATTACAGGACGTAACACTATGGTCCAACCCAATGACAAGGCTGTCGGCACAGGGCAGTATCCTCCCATTGTTGCTGCAAAAGATTGCCCACCAGGCGTCGTCCGTCATGCAGCTCCATATGAGAAGTTCATATTGCCGGAGCACCGTCTTTTAGGCGTCGAACCTGGCAGCATCCACTCTGCACAAGACGCCTTAATCAGGCGTTTCCAAGATACAAATTGGATTATGTCCGGTGAAAGAGCTATGACGGTTCCCGCACTGGCTAGCGAGGCATCAACACAATTCAATGAGGAGAGATGCCAGGCTACCAGAAGCGCTCCCGTGCCAAATTTAGATCCCCAATGTAAACCAAGGCTAACAATGGTCATTGGACCCAATCCAGTACGCCATACCATTCCCGTCCCTCCTCTACACTCCGTCCCTCTCAAACGTGCCTCGGTGACACCTCAGAATCCCATCAAACCAATGGGCCAGGTACGGCCTTCTCTTCCTGATCAACCGATACCATGTTTACCTCGGGCTAATCAGCCCCCACAAGATGAAAGTACTTGCCTTGAACATATTGTGAATCATGTGCCGTTTTCACAAGCCAGTATTTTGCAAAATGGGGCCAACGAGTCCCTTCTACAGCGGGAAGAAAGTCCTAAAAATACAAACTCCAAGAAAGTGTCGACTCCACAACCGGTTCTTAAGGGCGAAAACCAAAATCAAAAGAGAGCCTCCCAGACTAGTCCCAAAAGTAGCAATTCAAGTTCTGGTAATGTTACTGCATCTCCCTATGTTATTCGTACCTTTCACGAACTTCTACCTGATTCGTATCCAAATGTGAGGCGCTGTAGTTATAGAAGGGAGTCTCTGTCATCTTTGGGGATAGGTACGACTCACAAAAGCAACTCTCCTTCTGAACTTCGAGGAACATCATCTCAATTAAGGGAGTCGCAGAGAAGTCGGCACCCGCTAGCTGCAGAAAATCGAAGACCCTTAACGCACCGCACTTGCTGTCCGCAAGAAGGCTATCGTGAAGAGAAGAGTGGAACCCAAATTGAGGCAAACGGGTGTCCATGTGAAAGTTGTCGACGAAGGAGTCAGGCACATAGTAACTGTAATTGTTTACAACAGCGTTGTTCGCACCGAACGGGTTACTTAGAACCATGTCAAACTACATCAACCGCTAGGTCCTGCATGCCATTAGACTTTCAAGAATGCCATCACATTGGTTCCGCTATTCAGACGGATCGTTCGCATAATTGGCCTCGTCCTCTTGAAATTGCGCCTTCCTCACGGCAAGGAACCAAGGATGCTTTAGTTGCAGCTGATTCCAGAATCGTTAAGCCTGCTCAAGAAGTCCAAGGATCAACACCTGTGCAGCAGGATTTACACCAGTCAAAAGTACCCGTGAGGCCACCAGAGCCTTCGGGACATGCAACCTCTCAACAGTGCCTGTCACCCTGCTGTGTGGAATGTAGTAGGCTACGGGGTGAAGCCTCATGTCTCCAGCATGGTCATCACCAACCCCAGAATGGTAATTCCACTCACGTTCGGCCTTTCTACGTTCAAAGTAAAGACGCTTCTTTACAAAGCCATGTGCAGAGCCTTACAACTGAGGGGAATCAACAGCGTCAAGCTCGTTGGCAGAAGCAGCATCAACAGAGAGCCGACTTGTTGAGACCACCAAGTCTACCCAGCCAGGAACACCAAAGTAACAGGCGTTCTAGGTCCGGAATTGCTTATAAGCAATATGATCCTCAGGGACCGCCACCCTTTTTGCCACAGACGCCCTGTATACCTGGGCAGACGATCCATTTTGCCCGAGACCATCAGCCAATTGCGAAAAGCTGCTTTCGCACTTCATTCCATATTGACCAAACTAGGTCCCTTAGTTCTCATGACAAAAGGTATTATATTAGTCATCAGAACCATAAACAGGGTCATTCAGACCATGGTAGTTCCCAAAACAGTTCGACGCGAGGTGCGCACATAAGTTACAGTCACAACAAAAACATTGGAGTGGGCATGCACAATGGCCCCGCCCAACAAGAAAATGGCGCCATGCAACGTTACCAGGGATCCACACAACAGAGCAATACCAATCGCTTTTTCCCAGTGGATGAAACCGTCCAGTCACCCACTTTATCATCACCTGTCTTACCCAATTCGTCTGGGCCAGGGTTATCGTCTACCTCGTTTCCTAGTTTGGTACATCAAGTGTTACCTTCCCAACACGTTAAATGTACACCAACAAAAGTAAACGTCATTCCAACTGAAAACCGAAATGAGGCCACGAAACTTAAGACAGGGGATAAAAGGCGGAGCCTTGCATCACACCCAAGTACACCTCATTGTGATCACAGTCAGACACACTCCAGGGAAAGTGGACGTACGTATGAGAAAACATATCAAAGCTTACAAAACCAAAGAGCTAAAAGTCCAACACCGTTAAAGATTATCAAACCAGTACTGACTGTTGAACTATGTGAGAATGGTATTGTCCTTTCGTGGGACTTAATTTGTCGGGAACGCGAATCCGACGTTTTGAAGTATGAGCTCTTTGTGAACTCAGTTTCATCCGACTTTAATGTTTCAAACAATTGGGAGCGAATTGGAGCCGTGGACGCACTTGCTCTTCCTATGGCTTGCACGCTTTCGCAGTTTATTCGAGGCGCCTCTTATCACTTTGCAATACGAGCCATTAATAGTGCTGGTCACTTGGAATTGTTCAGCGAACCCTGTTCGATTATGATTGCTTGAGTTGCTCCTAATTCCGCGCTTCACTTGGCGCCAGCAATATGATCGATGAGCTATCGGAACATACTAGGATTTACTGAAGCCGCCTCACTGCATGCCACCGATCGCGAATGCTCGATTTTACTCGGAAACGCCTTCGCTGATTTTCATGATTTTCAGTTTTGAACATTTGTCTGTTTACGCAAAGCAGACACAAATAGCCACCGACAAATGATGGCAAGATTTAACCAACATGGACTTCCCATAGCAGTTTCTTTAATTTTTTTCTTTTCTTTGTTGGTAGGTTTAATTTTTTTGACACAAGAAATTGGGTAAATCAAACGAATTGATTAAGTAAGTTATACCACCATAAGGTGAAAAGGAGGTGCTGACGTTTCCAGCGTTAACCGTTTGTCATTCGCTCCGACGAAGGGCTAACGCTCGCAACGTCAGCACCTCCCTTTTACCTTGTGGTGGTATAACTTACTTTATCAATTCGTTTGCTTTACCCAATTTCTTGTGTTACAATTCCCCACCGACGCAGCACCAGTTTATTAACAAACTATCCCCACAATACTTAATTTTTTTGAGTCCTGTTTGTTTGTTTGTTTTTTCCTTTGTTTGTTCGTGCCCCACCGTTGTTCTCGCTAATCCTGATCATTGTTAGGCTGTTGTCAGGGGCAGAGCGTGGTAGTTCAAAGAATGGAGGTGGGGTGAACAGGGGTCAAAGGGTCTTGTACACTGTTGACCAATCACATACGTCCACTCTCCATCCTAATAGTAAAAACACCTCAATTTTTTAGTCCTACTTTAAGGCGGACTCGTCGCTATTTTTCGCGACTCTGCCGCTCCAAGCGCGCTGGGCGCCTACGGCTCTTTACTTTAGAGATATCCCGCTATTTCTTTGTTAATCCCTCTAACTGTCAACCCTTTCACTTCCAAGATTAAACTAATAATTCTCTGTCTTAACCACTATACTCTTCCTGTAGTGTTAGTATAAAGAATTTGGTTTAAGATCGATTTAATATCCTGAAATTGATACTCTTCTTAGTTCTTAGCGTTTGACAATATGTTCATCTTTAATACAATGGTAGGATTATATTGTTCCCCTTTACTTATGATGTGTCTCTCTCTCGCCACGGCTGCGCGTCCTTATAAAGCCCTGGGCGCGGTTTTGGGCGAGTTTCAGTAGTTGTAGGAGATTTCGCTCGCTCGGTCGGTCGATCGATTCCTGTAAACATTTTTCCCATATTTTGATATGCTCTAGGGGGTAGTAGAGAGGTGTCCTTTGGCTTAGGGAGCGTTGCTGTACAGTCATTACACTCATCCGTTCACTATCCTTTGAATACAAGCACACTAACTCAAGCTTATGAATAAAACACAACTCTGTCCAATATATAACATCAAACACATTCTATTCACAAGTTTGCTCACAATCGATTCTACAATTAGTCAAAAAAACAAACGTTATGCTAGAAATTGTAGCAATTTCTCGAAAGAACGTTGCATCCTTCACTGGATCCTTCTACTGAGAGCTCTTCGTTTGGTGAACCTTCTGTACACATATATATATATATACACATATACACATATATATATCTACATATATACATAATTACTTGAAGAGGAGTCTTGCTTGGCAAAAAGTGCTCGATGCTATAAAGCAGAGCTTTTCTACGGTGTAGTGAAGTCAAAAAGGAGGCATTGGTTTGCTGTAACTCTGAGTTTCACTAGGAGCCCCTGATGTCCCCTACGAGTTCTCACATCAGGCTGGACTCGTTCGCAATTTAAATGTAGATGCTTAGAGCACGTGCGGCCACATAAACGTATCTGAAAGACAATAAACTGCCTAAATTAGTATGGCTTCTGCGTATAATTCATGACAAAAATATCCGGTAAAATAATGGACGTGAATAGAGCTGATTGAATTTAGCCTTCATCGATTGAGATCTTCTCTGATGTTCAAAAACTTGGCACCTTTTTCATGGCAAGTCAAAACTGAATGCCAATAATGATCCATAACCATACTTTTCGCATTTCAGATTTGAAAACTGAAGATTTGAATTGATTTACATTGTTAATCCTACAGCTGTATCAACACTTTAGCCACTGTCAATTGTGCTTGGTTCTTGCAAGAGAAATACAAATTGCGTAAGCTTGTTTGAGCAGGTTATACGAGTTACAGCAGGTTGAAAACTCTGTCATTCTTCAGTGAGTTACGGACATGAAAATTTATTAGATCGTCAAGATAAAATGTAGCTCCAATACCATTGACAGCCTAGCAAACGAATTTCTGTGGCTTGTATTGTTGGCCTGAGAGCTTCGATGCGCGCCGCTTCTCTCGGCAGCACCTACACAATAGATAATTTTCGTCCAAAATGCCCTTTTTAGGACAGTGTGTTTTAGAATCGACTCTCTTCTGTACTGATAAGAATCGGTGGGTTTTAACGCTTAGCTGCCTGGATTAAAATTCGAGTCTTACTAAATGGGTCTAAAATGTGTTGGCATAACCATGCAGTCTCTTCAGTCATTGGTTATTGAATGATCAGCACTGTCGCGTGGTACTGCTTTTTATTTTTGTAGGTTATTTTCGAAAGACTTATTTCAGACTTTATTTCAAAATTGGTTTAATTAAACCTTAAGAGTTAAGACCAACCGTACCCGGTAATCCATATAAATCTCCTAAGTTATATTACTAGCAAACTACGTAGACTGATTTTGCGCATTTGAAAACGTTGTTTAAACATGAGGCACAAAATGTTTGTTGTTCGGGTACCAGAGCAGGTTCCATCCTTGAAAGAACGTTTGATCTTGAAAAGAGAACCAAAAAAAGATTCAGAAAATGAATATTGAAGCCCTTAAATTCTATGAAAGACGGGGAATCTTTCGATTTATACGCTGTTGGAAGCATTGCACAAAATCCCCGAACCGATTGTTAAAGAATTACTGAAACGTCGCAAGCCAGTATCCATTTTCCATCAAGCCTTTTACAAACAATTCAGGGCTGGTTTGTGCATTCGAATTTACGACAATTAATGTTTTGGTAGTAATGTTTATTTGGTCACTCTCTGTCAGCAGACATCTGTAACACACACTCATCTAACAGAGCGATTACTCCTCACTTCCTTTAATTCATCGTTGCCGACTGAACGAGCTCTTTTGATGCAAATTTTAGTGTAACTGCTGCCACTGATGTTATCAATCCAATCGTTAACCGTGTCGCCATTGCGGTACAGGCAGCTCAGCCAAAACAGCGATTTTGATCAGATTGTTGGCATCACACTTGCATTCTAATACCAAAGTAAAGGAAATGTCTGCCTGGCGTTTGTGAGGAAACTGTATCTCGCCAATAATTATATTAAGGAAAGACAGTGGACAGAAAGCTGTTTGATAATAACCCAAAGTACATAACTGATCGAAAAACAACTTGCGAACCCCTCCAAGTTTCGAATAAAAGTTGCTTCAAAACTTTCATATCTCACGGAATTTTGAACTCATTCACTGCATGTTTGCCATAAAATTTCTCTGGTCTCCCGACTCTGTTCACAATGTTAAGATTCCCCCTTTAACTTTGTTAAGCTTTTGAAACAGGCGTGTGTCACCCCGCTAGCCCGCCTTCCTCCACGTCCCCGCTTTCTCTGCGTTATGTACACCACATTAATGATAGCTTAAAGAACGTTTCGAAATGATCAGCCAAGTTTTTACTTGTTTTTAGTCGAAATAACGTTTTGATTCTGCTTATATTTACATGTCGCGTCGATGTCCTGGCAGCTCGAACAATAAATCATTCAATTTTTGTTTCTTTTGTCATCTAAAACATCATTTTCTGATTAAATCACACGGCTTTCACGGTTTCGAGAATGTTTTATTTTATCTATAGCACAGAGTGCTGTCTTTAAATGTATACTCATTTCACTCAAGTGTAATGGACTTTTGTGAGTTCTGCAGTAAAGACATATTTTCTTTCGTTACCTCGTTTTTTTTAACACATGATTCAAGGACTGAAAAAAAAAAATGAAATATTTCAAATGTGACGGTTTCGTTTCGTTCCATTAACCTTGAGGTAATTTGAATTACAATTGCGATGATCAAGAATAAGAAAAAAATACTCAGCAAATGGTGCGTTGCCTTCAGTTTGTATTCGAGAATGAAATTTCCGTAATGAACAAGTTTTTTATGCAGACTTTTTCCTTCTGAATTTCGTTATAGTTTATGTACAAGACGGTACAGCGAGTATTTGCTCTGTACAAATGTACAATACTTTGGGATCATCATTTGCATAAGACAGATCACGTAGTTGTGTTTTGATTTCTCGAAGGAGCTGTCGCAACCACTTTAGCAATAGCGAAAGTAGTCACCTGATCAGATTGAATGCACTGGACGTAAGAGTTTTACTGCCAATATTATTATCTTGCTCTCATGAAAATCGGAGCAAAAATTCCGAGAACGGGAGAGTCTCTTGAGGCTGCACGTAGCTAAAATCTCCCAAGTTCCATCCGTGTTTAGCATGCCTTGTATTCCAGGTGAAACACAGACAAGTTTGACAGGAATTGTCATTTGGCTATTAAACATGAATTTACCTCACTGTAAAAGTCCAGTAAAATGAATCCTTTTCTAACGATTGTTTACAAACAGTTTTAAACGATCAAACGTACCAGGATCTTTTGTAAATAAAGTTCCCATAGTTTTCTCTCTTTCTTGTTGGTGGAAACTTATGTTCAGAGCGTTGGCAAAGTACAGTATGTTGATACAGTTTTTGGCAAGTTCTTTGCTTGCAGTTCGCTTTCTTGGGGTTTAGATTTCGCATCGCCTCAACGCCGTTGGGTTTCGCGCCATTGTTGATCACACATGGCGTTCGTCCGCACGTGACTCGAAAATCAATTTTAAGTAGATCTTTCTTTATGCACCTTTGAGTCATATCGTGGCGTGAAGCTAGCTTTTTACGCCGTGTATGCCCTGGGTCTTGTGAAGTTGTTGTTCACGTATTGTCGTTTTCTCCATGTTCGGCCGTCGCGATCCTTCTTGATCAAGCCAGAGTTGCGTGCCCTTTCTCGATGTATCTCAGCCAAATCCCGATTGTGTTCGCCTTTCTCGTCGCCTTCCTCTTCCAAAATATCGTCCAAGTTTGGTTCGTACGAAGAGTGTCTTCGTATTCGGCAGCCCTTTACTTGGGGCGGATTGCACTGCGGTTTGGGTCGCTCTGCAGTGCTGTGGTTCGACGCCTCCTCCATACTCTGGCTTAAAATCTCGACATCTGCCATCGATATCTTCTGTGCATACGCTTTCTCTACATCAGTGCGTAGCACGTTTGGCCACTCCGTCATAGAAACGGGCTTGTCGGCAATAAAAAGCATGCCAAACGCTAGCAATTCGATGAAAGAAACTTTATGAAAAAAAAAACAGAAATCAAATTTCGGCTACGGCCAACTGTGTACTTGCTTCGCGATGTTTCCACTTGAGAAAACAAGAGAACCCAATTTTGTTTACATCGCCTTGTATTTCACGTGCTATCAATATTAAACAGGATAAGTGAAACTGGAGTGACGGGTGCCACATTTACATGACAAATGCGGGACAGAAATTTCGAAGGCAAATTTTCGCTGCTTTTGAAGTTTACGAAATAATGACATTAATCGGAAAAATGATTTTTCTTTTTCTTTTATTGGCTGTAATCTTTCGGTTTAAAATGCATTTGCTTATACAGCTTTGATGTAGATGTAGCGTAACAAGAGAATTGACAAAACTGCCTACGTTTCATTGACGGGAACATTGTAAAGGCGCTTGTTTACGTATCCAAGAAACTAAAAAGACATGTTGAGAAAATTTAAAAAGGTTTTCCCGCGTTTACTTGAAGGTTAAAGGGGAAAATAAACCCGACCGAATGAAACTCTGTAAATTTGCTCATCAAGCAATTCTGTTGTAGTTCGCAGCACGATTTACCCTTAGAAGGTATGATACATGTAGTGGCAAAGCCTTGGCTTCCAAATGAATGTGCTAGCTTTCTTAATATAACAAATGTCAAGCGAATCTTTTGTAAAAAATTAAATTGTTTTCAATTAGGTTTAAAAGATCTGCACACGTCAAATTTACATCTTGAAAAAATTTCAAAACGAGTTCGTGATAAATTGGTTGATAGAAACAGGTTGAAAACATCATTTGAAAAAAAAGTGAATTTCACAGTTTATTATTTCAGAGGTGGCATAAAAACCTGCTTTTTTTTTTTTTGGAGACAATTGCGGTTTTTGTAATGTAGATGTCCTCCCGGAAAATATCTCGGGTTTTGGTGCAAATTTGAAATATCCTCGTGCGCACATGGCTTTTTAAAGTCATAAAAGCCCCCTGGCAGACATATTTGACTACGATTGGCACCTACCCAATCCGTCTTTTGCCAGTGTCAAACTTATCAGATAATCTGTCCTGAATGTAAACCAGATGAAAGGGTGTAATATTCCTGGCAAATAATGTGTTCTATATTTTGTGTTCTTTTAGGGACGGGGGGTGTACTATAGGGAGCGGTAGGGGGGCTACCCTTAGAGTGCGTCTGTGTCGTTTTCAGATGAAACTGCATGTATTCACTTTTCCGGCTTCCATTGTCGAGAAATCGCCGCTTCCCCCCTCCCCCTGACATCTTACTGGAAGCTTTCTACACCGTTCGAACTTTTTAAAATGCAAACAAACCACACAATTTGCTTCCGTGACCATGGGGACACGTTGATTATATAAGTTATCCAGTTGCCAAAATGTCTGACCCGAATGACCCCTCCGTATTTGCCATCCACGCAACGTTTCACAGTCCCCATGTGCTGAACAGAATACTTATAAAACTTTCCTTTTAGACGTCTAGGCTAATTAATAAACAGGGAAAAAGAAATACTTTACCAGAATATCCATCGCTTGATTTCTTTCCTTTCTTGTCGATATTCGCCTACATTGTAAAGGAATTAAATTCCAGAGTAAATAATTGAAGTCTTCTGGTCCACATATATTGCACAGTACATTACTTTTTCTTTGTGATTTCTAGGTTAATTAATACCAGTACCAGAAAATAGTGTTTTACAAAGGTAGTTCAGTTCTCCTTTCTCGCTCAGTGATGTTCGTCCACAATGTAAAATGAAGAATGTGGAATGTAAAGGAATTATACTCCAGAGTAAACAGAAGTGTCACATGCAGTTGTGATTACTACGGTCGAAAGACAAACAAATTGTTTTTTTTTTTTTTTGAGGACTCAATGGCCAAAAAAACTGTTTGTCATTCCGTGCTTGATTTTTGGGGCGTCGGCGAACAAGAATAATGTCAAATTCGTCGTCGCTAATCGGTTCAGTGGTATCCCTTCTCACGAAAACTCAGTTTGGTGACTCTCAGGCGGACGTATATTGTAATCTAAAGTAGTTTTAAAGAGCAAAAAGTGGCGAAATCTAGTGGGGATACAAACAGCGAAACACAAGGTGACGCGTTAGCTTGGAAACAGAAAGTATTGCACTTGAAAACTGTTGGACTTGGTGGTTCCGTGTCATGATACACTGTTTACCATGATTATCGAGACAAGATATGTTTGGGTCTCAAACCATAAGGTGCAAGCTAATTAGGAAATTAATTTTAAAAATATCAATCAAACGTTTATTTTTTATCTTTAAGAAATGACAAAAAAGCTTCCAAGCTTCTTCAAATTTGTGTATGAAATTAAACAGAACTGATGGCATGATTTACTACGGTTCTTTCGAAACTGCAAATGGTTGTGTAATACATTCATGTCCTATATTTTGGAGCCGTTCTTCCGGACCTGTTTGAGTTTTCATGAATGTATTACCAAATGGTTTGAACCCAGGAGTCTCGGAAGTTCGAGTCGAGTTCGACTTTCCTGCTGTCGGGTAGTTAAGAAAAGACGTTGATTGACGTTTCGACAACCGGAGCGAAATTCATCATCAGATTCATTTGACAAGAAAGGTTTTCTTCTCCCAGTAGAGTCATGACAGAATTTTCTATTGAAGGCACAGTCCACAACCAACATTTCAGCAGTTTGGCTTGCCCCTCCCGTAACCTCGCTTGCGGGACGGAAGAAGCGAGACCGTGGGAGCGACGTTTCCGTGCTCTTGAACCTAAACTTATTTCCGGTTAAAGACCGCCTAGACAACTCAAAAAATTTATCAATTCGATGAGAAAGGTTAAGCCTTTTTAGCAGAACTGAAGTGCTTTGAACGAGCTTGAAATTTTCTGCATTGCAAACCTTTATCTGTTTCTGCAGGTTTACCCGAAAGAACCGTTTGAGAAAGTTTACAGACAAAACATGCAACCTTGTAATGAGCGTCTACACAAGACCTTACTATTTGGTGAACCTCTGACAATGTTATGATTGACGATGTCGACTGCTAAAGTACTCAGTTTTCTTGTGAGGTTCCGAGTAGGAAATCTTTAAGAAGGCCAGTTCTCTGTAAACCAGCCCTTAATATCATATCTCAGCTTATAGAACTCAGATGAGTTTAAACGCGTGGTAAATTACGTTTTCAAGAAAATGGTGATTCAATCTGAAATCTAAGTGACAAGTAGTGAATTACTGAAACGCTTAGTACTCCCGGTCCTTGTCTGTTGTACAATCAGCTGATACAGGCCAACACATTCACACACAAAGTCGGCATATGGATAGGAAT
>OX453286.1:5896200-6030666 GCA_949710005.1 Ricordea florida
ACGAAGGACATAAAACATAGCGACATTTGTGCAGTGTCGCTGAGTGATCGAAATTCCGATGATGAAATATCGGCTTCCTGAACTTGCGAGAAGAAAAGCGTTGAATTTCACACGGGCGAAACGGAAACCTCTAGGAGGCTATCACTGTCGCCTGTGACAGCATGAATCGTATGCACCCTGTTTCGTACCAGATGCGAAAGTCGGTTTCCAAGAGAAATACATGCACGCCTTAGGGAAAAAAATAACAAAAGGGCAGTTTTGACACAGTTTATTCCACTAATTCGTACTTCCGTCTTATCACAACAAGAAATCAATCAAACTGGTTCCGAGGGTCTTTCCACTTTCCGGCCCCTCTCTTCTCTCTCGCTCCACGGGGCGGGAAGAGGGGAGACCCTGGGAACGAGGTCGGAAATCAGTGGTCACTTGTGGCTTAACAATCAAACAAAGGAGTTCCTCTTTGGACTTAAATTTATGAAATAAGACCCACTCTGCACAGAAACACAGAACCACAGTACAGTTTCGTTCAGTAGTTTTCCAAAGAATTGCCACACTGCATGGTTTCAGATACACAAATGAAAAAGTTAGCCACACTGTATGGTAGAACAAACAGTACCACAGTACAGTACTGTTCAGTAGCTTTCCCAAAGAATGGTCACACTGCATGGTTTGATCCACAGATACAAAAGTTAGAACCACACTGTATAGTAAAACAAACAGTACCAAAGTACAGTACAGTTCAGTAGCTTTCCCAAAGAATGGTCACACTGCATGGTTTGATCCACAGATACAAAAGTTAGAACCACGCTGAAAAGTAAAACAAACAGTACCACAGTACAGTACTGTTCAGTAGCTTTCCCAAAGAATGGTCACACTGCATGGTTTGATCCACAGATGAAAAAGTTAGAACCACACTGTATAGTAAAACAAACAGTATCACAGTACTGTGCTGTTCAGTAGTTTTCTTAAGAGTGATCACATGCACTGCATGGTTTGATAGACGGATGAAAAAGTTAGAACGTTAAGCAGACTGTTGAGCAAAAGAGTGCAGTCGTGTTGAATAAGGCTGGTTACGAAGAAATGATTTTGTCAATCCCGCAGATCTTTGTACACACTGAAAACGAGATGCTTCTTGGTTTCTACAGTAGTTCCGATGTTTTTGTTTATTTTCATTCTTGTAATTTTTTTCTTGGTATATTTTTTTTTTTGAGAAAGAAGAACCATGCACAATTGTATTAATTAGCGTTTTTCAGTGGTCAGTTCACTTATGAGGTATATTTGTCACCACCCGGGTGCATATTATAGCTTTCTCGGAACATCGTCGGCCTTAGGCATAGTCTCCTCCGCAGCCGTTATTAGGATCGTCACGCAACGCTTCTCCCCCACTAACGGCTGCTAAAACTCGAACTCTTTTTGTTTCCGCGAATTAGCCAATCACAACATGCCTCACATATTCCTGAGGCGGTCGCGCCAAGACTAAATTGTCCAATCACCACTCGTGTTCTATCGGCTACGGATAGTAAGAGTGGATTGAGGAGGGAGAATACCCCATCGTTTTCGGGTCACCAGGAGCGTGGCTGTTGAATGATCGTTGGAGAACCGTGTTGTGCAATGATGTATACAGTAGAAAGTTATGTGCCGTGGCTATGATGAAGCTCATGTTATAAAGCAGTGGCAAGTTAAGGGTCAATTGGACACTTGTTTTTGTTTGTCAATTCCGCTTCTGAAGTTACATTTTAGATAGGAAATCCTGTGTGAATTAATTTACAATTACTGTAGGCATTGAACTCTTAAGCTTGTAAATTGATGACTTCACTTTTCGCGCCCGGGAGATTTTTATTAAGCTTACCTGAGAAGAAAAAGAAAAAGCATAAGCATAATACACAGGCCGGAGACGTATCGATGAATAGTGGATTTGAGCAATTCCTATGTGAATTTCCTTTACAACTCGTTCATACTTCATTTGTTGTACACAATAAATATTTGATTTCAAGCATTAGTTTATGCTCGAGTTTAAAATGGTGTTGCTGGTAAATTGTAAGGGGAACATCACAAGATGTCAAGATGGCAGCATTTCGAGACTGTTATTCTCATCTTTCCTCGACATCGAAGGGTTGTATTTTGAGCACAAGACAGTAACTTCTTTTGACGCAATCTTCAACACCTTTTCAATTACGTGTTGTGAAAGTGGTTGACAATTCATTATTCGGCTTGCCAACGCCTCCGAAGAAGTACAAGTGGTATCGGCAGATCGCAGCGATTTGGATGCTTTTCCTCGATGTGATGAAGTTGATGTATTTTGGCACCTCTGTCGGCATTCTCATCTGGATATAGCAGGCGTTTTGCTCTGCGTTTTGCCCTGTTCTCTTGCCTTGAAGACTTCTTCGATTTCTTTCTTTAGCTCCTTCAACTTATCCGATGCCCGATAAAATTTTATCAAACGCTAGTAGCATTTGTCTCTACAGACGAACAGTTCGCTGTTTTCTGTGTAGCGACTCACGTCCACAGATAGCGAGGATCGGATGACTTCAACAATGTCGAGTGAACTCTTACCGAAAATGAAGATTTTGTTATTCTTGAGGAAAGCCGACGAACAAATGAAGCACCCAGAGCCGCTTTTGACTATTTTCTTCGGAGTTAGATCCATAGGAAATCTCTGAGATTTATGGCAACATCTAGCAAAGGAGGCGATGAATTGACGCGGGAAACTGACATCATTGACAAACTACTGATACGTTAATTGGTTTCAGAGTTGACAATAGGCAACGCGTGATTGGTGCAATTCTGTAAATTTCACGTGAACTCTAAACAAAGGGAAACAAAAAGAGTTCGGGTTGAAGCAGCCGTTAGTGGGGGAGAAGCGTTGCGTGACGATCCTAATAACGGCTGCGGAGGAGACTACCTTAGGCACGGACCATTTTATTTTTGATGGGTGGAAGTGGGGTGGGGTGGGAAGGGAAATTGGGCCATTACCAAACAAAAATTCCTGCATAGCAAAAGTGTAGAAAAATAATCATGCACAGTGGGCCAAGGGAAAAAAAAGACCGACATTTGCATGTTAAGGTCCTAAAAGAATTCTTGCACAGCCCAAAGGGGATAAACAAATTCTTAACAAGACAAAATTCCCCAGCCCCCCACCCTTAAAAATTAAATGGTCCATCCCTTACAGCCGCTGTATTTCCAATCGCGTGCAAAGACATGCTTATCTGGTTTGCCATGCCGACATGACATGGAAAGGCAAATATGACCTCTTGTCAACTGCTCTGACTTGCATTCCCGGCATGCCGATCGTGCCTGTCGTTCTTCGCCAGTAACCGCGGAAGTTTCGTTATCTGTGTCATCACTAGGGTATTCCTGTTAGCGATTGATTGTGGTAGGTAATGGAAGTTTGATGGAGTATTTTCCTTTAGCAAAGTAAACATTCATCACCTCAGATGTGATGCTTCGTCTCTGGCTCTGTCTTTACTTGCTAGCTGACAAAATATAAGATGATGAAGAACGCCAATAAATATACCGCGTGCGATCGGCATGGCGGGTACGCTTTATTTATAGGGTGACACCACGTGTTGAAAAATGTTGATCGAATAACTCCCAACAGCCAAACCTCTCAGACATTGCCTGGGGGCCTCAGATGTCAGGAGAAGCCGAGTGAAGAGCACGCGTGAGTCACATCGCCATATAGCACACTACTGAACTATCAACTTGACAGGTATATTAGCTGCATGTGAGTACCCCGCCAAATGTTATTTCTCTTTGCTGTTTTTTGTAGATTTGGAGGTCAGTTTTGGTGCGGAAAAGCTCCCGCAATCATCAAGTGGTTAATGAGAACGTTTAATTGCTTCGAAAATGGGATAAGAGCATAAGAAGCCTAAGCAAAGCTTGTTTTGTGACATTTAGGAAAGACCAATCTCCAACCAACACTTCCAGCTTCCTCGCGCGCCTTAGACTGCGAGCAATCTCTTTCCTAGCTTGCGACGGGAATAAAAGAAAGCGAGCGGAGAAGCCGTGAGCCTCGAGAAACGCGGGAGCTAAAAAGAGGAAAAAGCTTTTCCTGTTGCGCGGATTTCAGGAACAAAAACAGACTAATCGTAGTCTACGCGAGCCTACTTGACACTCACTCTAACGGTGAGTTATAAAGCACGTGTAAAACGCGTAATATCGTTACCGATGATACACATGTTAAATGCCTGTAATTGAAGGACAGTTCATACCTTGCACAAATTCGGACTCACAAAATCATGCGGTTCTTAAATTGCAGACTCGAAGGTGTCCGCTTCCAGACAACACAGTTGTAACAGGATTACAAGGATCTGCGCCTCACGCAATCCCTCCATTTGAAGGATGTTAGGAGTACTAGAGTGGCTGTTCACAGCGTGGCAAGTTGTACTGTTGTTTACCGCTGCTGTGCTGTCGTTTTCTGTATTGTGGTTGGCGTTTTTGCTGGCCAGGTCGTACATCAGAGTGCGTAACTTCGATGGTCCTCCATGCCATTGGTTTAAAGGCAACATTCTTCAGGTAATCCATAATGATGTATATGTTGGTTCAATTTTATCCTTAGTTTAAATTTTATTTTCCTTTCCTTCAAACTCATTGTCGTACACCACCCTACATCTTGGGACGGACAGGTTAAGCAAACAATATTGAAACATGCTTGCATTCACCAAGAATACAATTAACTAACGCATACAATTGTTTTTTTTTTCTCTTTTTATGTATCCTGTATACCAGAGGTTTTTATTTTTTCTTCGGGAAAGCGAGAAAAGGAGAGAAAGAAGGAAAAAAAAAATCTGGGATCTAGAGGGGTGGGCTAGGGGTGTTTTGTACTTTTAAACGTTTGATTTATTTGCAGATTGCCAAATGTTTATTTTCTATCACCGTCTTTCAAAAAGAACAACGTTCTAACATTCACCTTTTAAAAGAGAACAACGTTCTAACATTCACCTTTTAAAAGAGAACAACGTTCTAACATTCACCTTTTAAAAGAGAACAACTTTCTAACATTCACCTCTTTGTTCTGCTGTCAATGAATGCAGACACCGTGATCATGACATATCCCCTGGGCGACCGGATTGATCGGAATTTGTGGACGGCGAACGCGTCCGTTTCAGTTCCATATTAAACGCTGACCTTGTTTTTATACATGCTGTTTAACCTTTTTGAAAAAATCCTTTAATCATCTGAAACTTTGGTACTAATTTTAAAATCAGTTGTGGTAAGACTACACTGGGGTACCATTCGTTTGTTAGCTATAATAGTACTATCACCTTTCAACATATAAATATTTGCCTTGCATTGTCTCTCTGCTGTTGTTCGTGTGTCGTTTTTTTTTAGTGCGAACAATGTTCAAACGGTTTTGAACGATCCATAGACGGGGAAAGCTAGAACTTAGCTAGCAAGCACACTGGGAAGTATCTTTTTCCGGATGAATAATTGACGATGGAAAACCAAACATCTGTATCACAAAATAGAGCCTTCTCGATAACGAAAACAGTCCTTAGCTGTAATTACCCGGTTGGAAACTTCTATACATCGTAATTCTCTACATGGGAGTTCCGATCAAGAGACATTTGAACAATCTTGAATGGCGGGGGGTTAAGAGTAAATCGAGTACTAAACTTCAAATTCTAATTCGTCTAAGCCATTCTGATTGTCATTTGAATCAATAATACCTCACAGGGTTTAATATTGCGAGCAGAGAAATGTAGGAAAGTCTTATTGCATAAATTTAAGTCCAAAGACCGTTACCAGAGAGTAATTTTCAGTTTGGGCGGAGGAATTTCTCCAGTTCATTTTAAATACCTTTGAACTATCAACAGCTGTGTATGCAGTGATGTAAACATAGTACGCTACGGGGCAAAACTTTCGGTTAATTAAACCGTCCGTCAGGAGACAATGAAAGCTAATTAAATAAAGTGGACAAACAAAGCAACATAGAAGCATCCTTTTTTCATTTGTTTTGTTGTACGGAATTTTAGATCTCTGAATTTGGACTAATTATAACTTGACCAGAAAGATCAGGGCTTCTAAACGGTGCAGTACCTTCGCTTGGGTCGTTTCAGGAAAAGCTGGGGTCTTTACGTTTGGACAGATCAAAAACTCCTTAAGTTTGAGAATATGCAAAACCATATTCTTAGAACTACACTTTAAAGTAAAACAAACAGTACCACGATACAATACTGTTCAGTAGCTTTTGAAAGAATGGTCACACTGCATGGTTTGATCCACAGATGCCAGTTAGTGCCAGACTGTACAGTAAAACAAACGGTACAGTACTGTTCAGAATGAGTAGGTTTACAAACAATGGTCACACTGCAAGGTTTGATCCACAGATGAAAAAGTTAGAACTACACTGTATAGTAAAACAGAACAGTACTGTTCAGCAGCTTTTGAAAGAATGTTCACACCGCATGGTATTCTGCCGAAATGAGCGCTAATGCATAGTAAACCAAAACAAAAACTTACACAGCACAGTAGCTTCACAAAGAATGGCTACGCTAACGAGCTCTTTCCGCAGCTAAAAACGCTAGAATCTTCACGAAAGACCCAAAGTTTTATTCTCGTGGTTAGGTTTTATCCTCTTGTCGTTTCACAGTCAATCAGTTTCGAGTAAACTTAAGAATGTAATAGTTCAACACTGTGGTTAAGAACAGAGGTTAAGATCAAAGTAACGAAACCCGAAGAGTGAAAACAGGAAAACAGATCATCGTACATTGCATATCACGCCTTCGCGTGAAACTCTTTGGAATGGCACCCTAAAGGAATTGGATCAATATCAGTTTCTGGGCAACTGTGCACCTACCCCTCCCCTAATCCAACAAGTTATAATGAGTTAAAAAGTTAGCGTTAATGTTGGTTTAGGGGAGGGGTAGGAGCACGGTTGCCCAGAAACTGATATTGATCCAAGGAATTTTACGCAGCGGTTTAAATCACACATCTACCGGTCGTAGCTCTTATTTTTAGGGCCTATTGCATTGTTTGTGTTATTTGGCCAATTGAGTTCTCATGTTTTGTTGAAGAGTGGCACTAAAAATTACAATCGTTACCTACCGCGCTGTCATCAAAATACCATTCATCGCTGGCTCCACGTTTATTGGAGTTTCCAGCCCCCCCCCCCCCTCCCCCCTCCTTTCTCCGCTCCTTCAACGCACCCTTCACCCGACTCACCCATGATACTAAAACAAACAAAACCCTATTCTGCAACGCTAAATATTCATTTTCTCCTAATTGTTCTCGTATATTTTTTCTTGATGGTACTAGTGAGGAGAACTTGTTCAAATATCAATACAACTCTTTTTTTGGGTGATCATTTGCGTTATTCTCATAACATGAAAGGTTGATGAAGAGTGAATATTGTAATGAGAAGTTTGATGCTGGTCACTACTAGGACTTGAAGGGTTGATCCAAAACAGAATAGGTACTAACTTGAGCTGACACCGAATGTAGATCATCTTTGCAGCTTGCATTCTTTCTTTATTTTTTTTTTAATTGCCAGATGTTGGTCTATCTTAAAGGGCTTTTTTTACTCGCATTTCTTAAGAAACCTAAGATCGGGGGTACTTACCATTTACATGGGAAAACCAGAAATTCCAGTTGGAAAATCAAATGGTTCGTGCCATTCCGTTTGGGAAGCTTCTGAAAATATGGGCTGTGATTTGTGGTGATGCTATTTTTCTGCTCTTTTAAGTCTCTCTTACTGATGTGGATATACTTTATAGCGATTCCTTCTCTCGCAACGTGGCATTCAACTGTTTAATGTTTTTGCCTGAAATTTCCAACCGGATGGTTTCTGTAAATGGTAAGCACCCCAGGGCTCCTGCTAAGATCTAGAGCTCAAGTGACAACCAATGTGTGGATGGAAGAGGTCTGTTTATCCCATTACTGATTACAGGCATTGACAATAATAGGACAATCACATGACTTTTGGAGGGCATATAGTTTATTTTGTGGCCCGAGTAGCATCATTTGCGCCCGAGCGCGAAGCGCAAGGGCGCAAATGATGCTACGAGGGACACAAATAAACTATATGACCGACAAAAGTCATGTGATTATCATTATTATCAAGACACAAGGCCAAATCGTACAAATCAGGAGCCCATCACCCGGAGCCTCCATCTCCCTTATAAACCCTAGGAGACAACCTTTGCCCGTATCTTTCTATTTTTAGTCGTTCGAATTCCCGCGAATACATTGTACCGTCCAATCAGAACAAAGTTGTTCTTTTACGTCACATGCAGGCACAAAACAGTGATAGCGTCTCACAAAATATTTTCAGTAATGGCGGAAGGCATGGAGAGTTCTTCGAGTGACTACAGCGAAATTTCCGTTGAATATGATGTTTCTTCATCCCAGTTAAGTAAATCTTCCGAAAGCAGTAGTGAAGAGGAAATCGGCAAGGGTAAAGCCCCAGCAAAGAAGAAGAAAACTGCGAAGGGTGATGAAGTGAACTCCCGGACTACGACGAGAAAGAAGAAGTCGCAAGATAAATCCTTAAATGCTGGCGAGATGGAGGAACTAACCTCTTGGATCTACTCAGCAGAAGAAGCCATAAAAGTGGAAGACCATTTGAGGTCGACTTTGTTAAGCGATCCACGCATCAAAAATGAGGGTAAACGCTTTGCGAAACATTTATTATGTGACGCGGAAAAGCAACATTTTCAGTTGTTGGTGGCTGGCTTTTGTCGTAAATTCTCTACACTTACCGAGGAAGCGTTTAGGAACAATATCCAAAGCTATAGGAAGGCGGCGTTTGCTGTTGCGTGGATGAAGTTTCTGTGCAACTTTCATCCTGGCAAGGCGACTCAAGAACGGATGATGGTTGAGAAGATATTGAAAAGTGCGAAGCCACACTTTGAGTCCCAGTCTGTGCATAGCGTTTTGAGTGTTTTACACGAGTTGATCTATTCCTTTATTCATGATCGAGTACGTGTAAAGAAAGCCGATGGCGAGACTACAGGAGCAGTTGAGACACGCACTCAATTGAAGGGAGAAACAGACGACGTGTTATTTAGATATTGCGGGGCGTCACTTCATCGCATGATAAAGCTTCGGGAAGAAACACTTGCAGGAAAGAAAGGACGTGGAGAACTGTCGGGTAAAAGAAGGCCGATAATGAGCAAAGAGTTGGAGATCCTTCGTGATCTTGTAGCGAAGGACAAGTCAGACATTCCAAGCAGTTTGAAAAGCCTGGACGAAGGAAATTTAATTTTTCCTAGAACCGAGCTCCTACCATTTTTAAGGTCTGTTGACAACGAAGTTCGCGAATTCGCCACCGATTCTAATTTAAAGAAATATCCATCGAAATTTTTGAATATGTGTCAAAACGCTGTGCTAAACAATGAAAGACTAGAAATGGATTTTCGTCTTATCGTTGTGTCAATTGCTGAAGTAGAAGCCGCCAGTGATAAAGGAATTGTTAATGGTCTTTTCCAGGCGCTGGTGTCAAAACTGGCAAACACTCGAATTAACGAATTTTTAAATGCGAGGATGGAACGAGACCTTAAGTACCAAGGGAAAGTCGTAGACGCAGATGAGATGCTGAGACCTCGTTTAAAAGCATATGCTATGGCAACTAAACGCAAGTAATGTACAATAAACAATACCATTACATGTCAGTATTTCTGAAAAATAATATTTTTTGTTTATTCTTAAGACTTGTATACAAGACTGTACCCATATTGAATGTGAGACTAACAAGTCTGTTCCACTGTATTGCCCATTTCATGTCTTACTTAGCTCGCTGCCCTTGATCCTACTCGTTGCTGTAGTGCAGCCATGTTAAAGTACCAATGTTAAGAACTAAATTTTGTTCAAGCAGCATTAGTGAATATGCATTTATGAGGGTGCTTGCAGAGTCTGCCATCATGATGATAGCTCCCTTGTCATTATGGATGTGACTATCAATTAGGGCACACAGACCATTACTTTGAACTAAAATCCCCACAGACTTTTCACAACCAATGAGACAGCCATAAGATGCCTGTTGAACATTACTAACATGCAAAACTAGATCTTCAAAATTATTAGCATTTGTGAAACCGAAAACTGCACTAACAGATTGTATATTACATTCTGCACTCAGAGACTGCACTACATCTTCAACATCTAAATACACTGCAGTATCACCAAAGAGCTCATCATACATCTCATTTCCCTCACAGATTGCATTTACAAACAAAGAACACCACAAATGAGGCAGTTGTCTCCAAAGCAAGGAAATTTCTAGCTTATGTTGGATGCAGTAACTGCCAAACTTAACAGCAATTATTGTGCATGCATTGCTCCCTTGCCTTCCTCCTATTGAGGACTGAGCAATGTGAGGGGGAAAAGTAAACTGACAAATGTTCCTAGTTGCCATAGTGCACCTGATGACAAGCTGATCTACTGAGGTTAGGGAACCACCATCTAAGTTAAGAGTCTGATCTCGGTAGCCCTTCTCTGAATTTTTGTTTAAGGTTAAACTTTTCCTGCTAATAAGCCTGCCCAGTGCAGGAGAGTAAGCAATAGCAGAAAGATTTCCTCCACTTGTGTGTTTGAGCACACTGAAAATTGATTCCAGTGCACTTCCATTTATCCTTAGAGGACTGATAAAGTATCTGCCATCTGGAGATACAACTGTGAAAAACCATTCACAGAATGATTGGAACCCGTAGACAACAACTCGAAGAAGATCCCAAGTCTACAAACAAATAGTAACCAAAAAATAATCAGCACTGCAATGAGAAACGGCAAAAGCCAGATTGAGGGAATTTTTACAAACATGGGAAAATCTTTGCTCTTGTCGAAGTCAGTGAAACATACTTGCTCATAGTTTATAAGTTTTCTTGACGATTGTGAACGAGAAAAGGAAATCAAAAGAGGTTTAATAACTAGGAGTTTGCTTTCCTGCCATTTTAAGTTTAGTCTATGAAGTTTGAATCAATCATCAATACTCCCATTCCAAGCGGGCGGGGATGACCAGCACTTTCACGACTTTCTTGGTACTCCTTAAACTTCTCCTCCTGACTTTGAAAGTAAAGGTGATCAATGCCAGGTTGCTCGGCACCATCCTTCAAAACCTTTCTTAACACCTTGGTGCAGGGAAGTTGAAGGATAGTTAGACTGCGTAATGCTTCATAGGCAGATGGGCTACGGTTATATACTGCAAGAGCTTGAACAGAAAAAATGAAATGGAATAGTTAGTGTCATGACAAATGTATTCCATCTCATATGAAGATGGTGATACAGTAGCTATTAATTATTTTTAATCCTTATTGTAGCACCAGATTGAGTAATAAAAAATAAACAGTTTTTGTAACAAGACATAAAAATTTACAGAATTAATATGTCTGGCACTAAAAACTTGTTGCAGTATTACTTAAAATGAAACACTAAAAAATCTATTTGAGAATCCAAGGCAGTATATTACGTTATGTATTTTACGAAATTTTGATTACTTCAAATGAAAACTGAATGGAATTGAACTTTATTTACCAACTCTGATTGTGGCCAACGACCATCTATTCCCCTTTTTTCCAGTCACTGCAAGTAGGAAACCGATAATAAAGAATTAATATCTTTTAATAATAGGATCTTCAATGTAAACATAAAGAAATAATTCTATAGCAGGGTGAGCTGAATGAATAGAGGGTGTTGAATGCACCCAAAAGCTTTAAGCTTGAAATTATATACACTAAGGCCAAAAAACTAACAACATGAAATGCATACACAAACATATCACTGCATAGATTTTAATCCTTACCATTATTTCGTTGATCCTTGAAAAAGCCTTCTCTATCTCGCTTCCACACTTCTTCGATGCAATCTCCAGCCCTCACAGCATTTCTCCCTTCAAATTTGTTGCCATCTCCTATGATTTTACCGAGCTCGGCTTTACCCTCCTCAGAACTTTCAATTCCTTGAATGAGTTGACAGAGTTCATTCGATTGATTCGCTTGAAGCTCGACCTTTGACTTTTTGTAAAATCTCACTGCCTGCTTTTGAAGCCTGGTTCGTTGTTGGCGAACATTTCTGGAGCGCTTCCTTTTACTTCTCGGAGAAAGGAATTTCCAAGGGCAGTGGCTACTGGGCATTTGACGTAAACTCTTAGTTGCCACATCAACGCTCTTTTTCGCCTTCGCTCTCTTCTGTACATACCTCGTAAACTTTAAACACTCGCTACAAACTCGTCTCCAACGAGGATCTGAGGAGTTAGATCTGGAGATGTTTTGGCGGGACGAGGGCACATGCCAAATCATACACGACTTTGCGTGTGTGGTTGTTATAGCTCCATCCATGACTCTTACACCTTTAGGGACGTATCCAAAGTCCGAGAAATCTTCCATTATCCCTGGGCATAAAGTCTTGTCGCTAGAAAGCAGGTCTTTAGCCAATTCTACAAGGTTCCCACTTTCGTCTACTCTTCCAGACTGTACGATTAAATGCTCGTAGATCGGACATTGGAGACTCCACTTTCTGTCTCCATACACGATGAGACGAACAGGCTGGAATGGTCCTGTCTGATGAGTAAATGTATGGAGCTGTGAAGGGTACACAACAAGGACACGGTCCGGAAAAACAGCGAGAGGATACTCCGCATCCTCAACAGGCGAGTGTTTCTTCGTGAGATGCAGTATCTCACAATTGAATCCATCGGCTGAAAGGTCACTTTGCCATTTTTCCAGTAAGAAGGCATCTCTTGATTTTGTTTTTTCGTGTAATTTCTTTCGCAATATACTCTTTATTTCGACCCGCTGAACAACGCGGTTCGGATCAGCATTGACATCGACACTCGAACTCGTGGCTTGCTCGTCACATGCGAAATTCAAAGGCCTCTTTGAATGTCTTGTACCTTGATTTTCGGTACAATCTACAGAGTCCCCCATTTCTATTTTTCTAAACCATAGGCTCCTGTGAAAACCTTTTCCGACGCTTACGTTAGGACTATGGATCTGCAGCTCTCACAGTACCTGATCACGATGGCTCCGACCGAAACAAGAAAAATTCCAAAGCTGAAGTTCAGTACAGTAATTTATTAACAGCTCTTAAAGGTTACCAGGTTTCCACGGCTGGAAAGAATTAATAGTGAACCGAACTTTCAAGAATATAGGAAAAAGGATTTACTCAAAAAGGGAATCGGCTTTCTTTTGCTTTGGCTGCCATTTTTTAAATTTCAAATGCGGACGCAAGCGAAAACGGCTCAATTTCGCGGGAAATCGAAACTTGAGACTGTTCTAAAAATAAAAAGATACGAGCAAAGGTTGACTCAAGGATATAGTGTGTATGGAGGCTCCGGGTGATGGGCTCCTGTACAAATTCATTTAATAAGAAAAAAATGTTTAACAGAGATGCAGCATGAAACTATGGTATGGAAAGTTGTTGCTACAATACAATCAGCTAAACAAGAGCCAAATAAAATTCCTTTTTGTTTACAATAAAATGTCAAATATAATCTAGTTTTAAAAAGATTGGTAACAATGGTTAGCAAAAAGACAGTTTATATTTAAAAAAAATAATAGTCTTCCCGTTCACAGGCAATGGACTCAGCTGCAGGGCCGTTAATGCATTAACGGCCCGCTAGGAGTCATTTGCGGCCCGCAAAGCGCGTGTTTTCAAGAGGGCGGTTTTCAATTTGGCCGCGTATCTTGATAATAATTAAGCTTTAAAGATAAAGTGTTCACTGTTTGTATGAGAGAATTTGAGCATCATGCAATTGTTATGGAAAAAATTATTATTCATCGTGGTAACTTCATTGATAATATGAATTAGTTCTATGGTCTCACGACGGAGTCACTTGGGTGGTGGTCGCGACGCTTCGACTGCCTTCTTCTGGTCTTCTTCGCCTGAGGGAGACTAGCAGTAGGCTGTCGAAACGTCGCGACCACCACACAAGTGACTCGGTCGTGAGACCATAGATCATCACTTAACTGTTATTAATCCAGAACGAAAATAACCTGGTGCGTAGAAATAGATGCTCACCCTTTAAAACAGTTGCGTATTCGACTCAAGTAAAAAGCTGAGTAAATATTTACAAACGCTTAAGTTGATATAGAAACGAAAACTGCCAAGCCAAATAATTAACGTCGTTCGTTAGATCTGATATCACTCAGATAATGGTGATGATCTATTGAAAGTGGAAATATGATGACGTTTCCGGTTACAAAGTTGTGAAAAGGGAAGTTCAAGAGTTGACGATTGTTGGGGTGGGGTGATATAGCAGGATTGATAACTTATTATCATTATTATTATTATTACTATTGTTATTATTATTAGCAGTAAGCAGTCGAAACGTCGCGGTAAACATCCAGTGACTACACCGTGTGACAAAAGAAGAATTTACATTATCATCAGACAATGTTTTCTTTCATATGGGCCGAGCAATCCCCGACATAGCATGTCAATGGAAATGAAAGCAAGAAAACAACAGGCAGTGTTATACTTGGCAATGTTTTCTGAAATTTATCTGGGACGAAAAGCCCTTGTGCAACGCGATCCAATGGAGATAAAGCGCAAGAAATGGTATCGCATTCGACTGCTTGCCCTTTAAATACCACAGAGGCCGCCACAGGCAATGTTTTACTTGGCAATGTTTTCTGAAGACTATCTGGGACGAAAAGGTGCCCTGTATAACATGCTCTAAAGGAAATTAGGGTACAAACTATTATCGTATAGTTTGTTGGACCCTATAATATCACTTAGGCACGCGCACTAGGCAATGTTGCACCAGGCAATGTTGCACCAGGCAATGTTTCCTCCAAACCATCTGGGACGTAAAATCCCTGAGTGTAACATGCTCATATGGAAATTAGGATAAAAAAATCTCTTTCTCTTGTTAAAACGCTCGTTTCCAGAATAGACCTCGATGAAGCTTTTCGTATTTGCATAGGCGCAACGGAATAGCAAAAGTGTTGACGGTTAGCATTGGATGTCGCTAAGGTGCTACGGACCGTTCCATAGTAAGCTTCTGTGAGTCCAGTTGCCAAAATCGCTGGTTAGAGGTATTGGAATACGGCTCCCAGGGCACTAAAACGGGGAGGAGGCGGCGCGGCGCTTATTTGAGGGAGGGCGCTTATTCGAGAGGGGCGCTTATTCGAGAAAGGCACTTATTCGAGAGGGGCGCTTATTCGAGAATGGTGCTTATTCGAGGGAGGGCGCTTATTAAATTTTCACCAGTTTAGTCGCAAAGACATTCGAATCCTGAGCAAAGTTATTGTCTTCTTCACTACAAAGCAAAGTCGAAATGACGATACTGTCCAATAAAACATTTTTAAACAAGTTCAAAGCGGAAACATATCGAACAAAAGTCTTGATTCTAGTATTCACGCAATACAGTCTAACAAATACTGTCTAAAGATGAGAAAAATTCTAGTTTCTTATGAACTGCAAGCACAGTAGTCGCTATCTAATCCAGTTATCACTGCGGTTCTAATAAAACGCGACTTCACAGCGATTCAAGCACTTTTTATTGGGAGGGGGGGGGCAGTGGGGGGCGCTTATTCGAGGGGTGCCGCTCATTTAGTTTTTGGTCTTTATTGGGGGGCGCTAATTCGATTCAAATAAATACGATATTCCAAAGAAATTTAAGTCTTCGCGTCTGAAATTAAAGCATTATTTATTTGATTAAATTCCGATCAGTTGTGTAAAACGACAGTTCTTTTGCAGAAGATTCATTTTTCGTCAATGTCACAGGCAAACCAGAAAAAAGGGGAATACGAGTTCTCGCAATACGAGTTGAGCCTACGACTTTCCCGATTACTAATTCGGACGCTCTACCACTGAAAGATAGGAGACTCGTGGGAGCAAGGCCATTGGACTAGGTTTATGCGGCAAACATCCTGTTTACTGCTTGGATACAAATATCTTTTCCGAGACCACGGTTGTACTCACATGGTCAACTTGAAGTGGGATGATAAGGGTTTCCCAGGGGGTTCTTGTTCCCTTGTTCCCTCAGCTTCCCCATATTTTTTTTCCCATAACATATCTGCTTGTCACGTATCCCCTCCCCTCAATTCCCCCACTCCCTTCTATAGAGTTTTGACCAGCTTTTGTTCCCGTGTTCCCAAAAACAGGAGTCATGTTCCCGTGTTCCCTACGATATTTTACCTTCGTTCCCTTGTTCCCCAAAACCCCTGGGAGGCCCACACTTATAACCCCCGTGTTCCATAAAACAGGAGTCATGTTCCCGTGTTCCCTACGATATTTTACCTTCGTTCCCTTGTTCCCCAAAACCCCTGGGAGGCCCTCTATGATATAAATTACGAACGGTTTTGTTTCTTCACAGGCCACGTTTGACGGCCGAGGTCTGCTGTTCCATCTGGACTGCGCCAAGCAATACAAATCAGCTTATCGTATCTGGTTTGGACCACTGAAGTCGGCCATCGTTCTCTGTCACCCGGAGACAATCAAAGCTGTGTTGCCGAACGCATTTAAGGAGAAGTCAGTCAGTCGTCTTCTGTTTCCTTTTCTCGGTAAGGAATCGTAAATGCTCGGGGTAAGTTCACGAAGCTAACACGAGTTTTGCCAAATCCTAATACAATCAGGTTCAAAACCATCAGGATTGAACTAACGAAGTAATTAGAAACTGTAACCAGTGATACACTGACATCCACATAGAAGAAGAAATATAGTAATAGAGGATACATGACGGAGTGAAGATATGCGCTCGTTTGTAAATTATTGTTTTTATCACTTTTTGCTGGCCATAGAAAGTGACGTCATCGATATCGTCAGCTGTGTAGATGTGGAAATATGTCATGCAATCCCCGGCTGTAGTTTGGTATGAATATAACGAGTGGTCTATTTCCATTAAAACACTCACATCTACATGATTAGAAGACGTGTCCAGTCGTTTCATTACTTAACTGTTGCAGATATATCGTAATGAAGTAATAAACCACAAGGTTTCCACAAGTGGAATAAGCGTCTCCAGTTCTTGCTGACGAATTTGATGAGATAGTTGAAACAAAGATGAATGTGGATTATAACTTTCAACAGTTGGGGCTAAATTGTGCAAAAAATTCAATCGCTAATTGTTAAATAGGGTAGGTTTTCTTTCAAATAATTCATCGAATATCTTCGTTTGGGTGCTACAGATGAAGTTCGAAGATAGAAGTGAAGTTCTCAAGTCCGAGAATCCAGCTAATCACTACAGTGCATTCAGGATTGTTATTTTAAATCTGTAATTCTTTTACTCAGCTGTAGCCTTTTCGTTGAGCTCTCCTCGAATAGTTTAGAGCTACACGCAGGCAATTAAGCTATGCCTGGAATTCTATACTTCATGTTGGGTAAAGTTTTTGTTGTCTCTCTGTGACACTTCCTAGCAATTCGGTTCAGACAATAATAATAATAATAATAATAATAATAATAATAATAATAATAATAATAATGAACTTTATTTGAGTGTCAATTGTATTTAGCACTGCTGTACTACTTGGGGACACTGTAAAGCACAAATGAAATCAAATCAAATCAAATGTTGGTTTTTGTGGAGAGGGAAAAACCGTAGTACCCAGAGAAAAACCTCCGACGACGACGACGACACCGCTCAACTCATGTGCCGAACCTAACTGACGAATTAAGTCCGGCAAAAGAGCGACGTCTGAATCAGTTCGGTACGGCAGTTTATATTCGATGTGGCAATGTTGTTGAGTTCGACAAGGTCTGCCGCATTATTCGACACTGGGGGGTCAACTGACTCATACATACAGCGCTCTTCTCATGTGCCGAACCAAATGCATTAATCATGACAATGTATAAATGTATAATGTCTTCTCCGTATATTAATACACACAAGGTTCGACACAGGGTACGTCGTCTGAATCAGCTGTCGCGCCAATGTCGCTCCAAAGTCGAACCTAATTGAATTAGGTTCTGCACATGAGTGGAGCGGCGTCTGAACTGGGCCTAAACAGGGCTGAATTTTCAAACTATTTCTTTGTCAACCTTCACAGGTGTTGGCCTTGGTCTTCAAGAAGGAGAAAGATGGAAAAGCACAAGGAAACTACTCAATCCTGCTTTTCATAGGGAAGCACTCAAACCCTTTATAAAAGTATTCAAAGAGTCGGCCGAGGTCCTTGTGGTAAGACAATTATAATAAAAGCAAACCAAAGTAAATATTTTGGCCACTAGCCAATCACAACAGATTAACGCAGTCCAATGTGCCAATCAAAATCCAAAACAACTACTAGAGTTGGCGTCACCAAGCGACGTAAAACGCATGTGAAATATTGACTCAAGATGAAAGCTTTACTTTCGCTACAGTGGCTTAACATATGATTACGTGGCTTACGAAGCAATGCAAAACAAAAGTGATTTCAAAAGTTTAGTGTTGTTTAACCATGAGACTACTTTGCTGCCATTATGGTATGTTTTTATTTTCTTTTAGCCCTATTATTCGATTCCAGTTAGTGAAGAAAAGCTCAAAAAGATTTCCTTCCAATGCGAAAGTTTAAAACTTAGTTCTTCCTTATTTTTACTTTCTTAATAAAGAATTAGCTACCAAAATAACTCATAGTTCTTTATATTTTACTTTTGTCATTTTCTCGATCATTTTTTCTTTTCTCTTTCTTTTTTAAGGCCAAATGGGCGTCGACCACGAACGGTGAAGTCGAACTTTTCCACGATATTGGTCTTCTAACTCTGGACTCCATTCTAAAGTGCGCCTTTAGCTATCGTAGCGACTGTCAAGTTAAAAGTTAAGTTCTGTTAGTCAGAACCGCATTGTACAGTAAAAGAAGTTCAGTAGCTTTCCAAAGAATGGTCACACTGCATGGTTTGATTCACAGATGAAAACGTTGGAAACACACTGTATAGTAAAACAAACAGTACCACGGTACAGTACTGTTCAGCAGCTTTCCAAAGAAAGGTTACACTGCATGGTTTGATTCACAGATGAAAACGTTGGAAACACACTGTACAGTAAAAGAAACAGTACCACAGTACAGTGCTGTTCATTAGCTTTTCAACAAACTGTTCGCACTGCATGATCTCGTCCACAGATTACAATGTTATTACCACCCGATATACAGGATATAAATGTAGTAGTGTAGACAACAGGAGTACCACAAAAGTGTTGGTATCAATGGCTTTTCTTGAATGCGCAGCTTAATCAATCTTTTTAATATTAATTTTAAAATTTTTAACATCTCTCTAATGTATTTAAATCATCATGCCGATAATTGTCCGATCAGTTACGAGCTTTTTTACTCAGCTTTGGTCAAAATTCCCCAGCGCTACCACTTACAAAAGGACCTATTGTGTAATGTTGAATGTGAGATATTTGGCTAAAACAATAGACCAGTTCCAGACAAGCGACCTTTGAATGGCGAACTATTGCCCTATGGTGTCATCATTTTCTCATCTTGATGAGATGAATAGCTCATATTTTGTATTTTCCTTCTGCAGGCCTGACTCGTTTATGACGGCTATTAACGAAAATACCAAAGCCATTATGGATAGATTTCTGTATGTATCAACCAGCGTTTCTTTTGAAACCTGAACTGAATTGAAAACTAGTTAGCTGTGTGGCATGGCATTTTCGTGATGCCTCTCTGTGGTATAAATATTACTTTCAAACTTCTAGGTCAGTAGCAAAAAGTCTGTATTGGTTCGGACTACATCAATTCCTTGTTATTGGGCATTCTAGTTTAGGCTATTGCTCTTATTCCCTCCAACTTCCCCCCCCCCCACCCCACCTCACACTCCATCCAAAGGTTGATGGCATATTCAATTTATTTATCCTTTCATCACCATTATGGGCTCTGTCTAATCAAGGCGCCTTTTATTTTACTGGCTTTCTACGTGTAGCAGCTCCATCAACCCTCATCTCGTGATGCCTAGTATTGGTGAGGGCTGTCCAATACATAAGACAAGAGTCTACTGGAATCACGCTTTTTCTATTCGTGAGAGATTTAAATTACATGTGTACCGTGCTTGCTCGAGTCATTGCTCAAACAGCGAAGTATAGATATTACATGTATTCTGAGCTTGTCTCGGGTCATGGCTTCCGAAAAGAGGTATTTCGCGACAAGACTTCCCGAAACTGCAGTGGACTCGACGCGTCTGCAGTGGACTCGACGCGAATCTGCTGGAGTATATCGGACATGGCTTGGTTCATGAATTAAGTTTATGAAAAAATAAGTTACCCTAAATATCTACCTTGATCTCTGCCATAACACCTTCGGGTCAAATTTGAAACCTAACAGAAATAAGTAACATACGCCTAATAATGTTCCTACTAACATAAACTGTATTGTTATATACCTAGACTTTCATTCATCAAAACGAGCACTGTGATTGGTTGATTCTTGGTCACGTGCCCTTGAAGAAATTCAAATGTATCCCGACCGGGAGACAATTGCGCAGTTGTTGCCCGCGCGCCAGTTGTACCGTCTTTGTTTGCTTGTTTTTGCTAAGGGAAAGTCTAAATATATAACAAAGCACTTAATGTATGGTCCCTCGGGAAACTAGTTAGTTTTGTTTTCCCTCGAGTCCTGATGTTTCCCTCGACTTCGTCTCGGGAAACATCAGGACTCTCGGGAAACAAAACTAACTGTTTCCCTCGGAACCATACATAAACTGTAATATCGATTTGACATCGACTTCTTCTCCTCCTTTAGGAATCCCCTTCACCACTCTGAATTCCTGTACAAGTTAACTCCGACCGGGAGAAAATTTATGAAGAATGCTCGTATTGTTAGCAAGAAAGCAGACGAAATTATCAAGAACAGAAGGAAAGCTCTTGTAGAACAGGTGAATAAGTTGAACATATAGAGCGTATTGCACTGTTGTGCAAATATATGAATTTAATTTTCAGTGGTGTGAACAATACTTTAAAAGCGAGCGCACGCAGCGAGATGCGTGAGACCTCGGTAATAGCTGTCACCCTGACACGTCATAGAACGAGATAGCCAATAGCAAGAGAGGTTCAATTTCAGCGCTTAGGCTGGGATGAATACTATGGAATTATAACAGCACCTGCCATTAGCCAATGATATTCATGACGTAATAGGTCAGTATAATAATATCATGCTACAAGCGCACCGATCTGGAAAGCCTAAGCCATGGCGTCATCGATATCTTCACTTGTGAGCATAATAAAACTACGTCATTCAGTCCCCGGATGTAGTTTGTATGAATATTGCATGGTGTATTTTCCGGTACAACAGACACTCGTGTCTTTCTAATAGAATAAGATTAACTAAAACAAGATGTTGTCGGCATGATTTAAGTTAAGGGTTGGTAAAATAAATTAAAGCTTTGATCTTAGAGTAATTTTCAAAGCTGCCTTTTTGAGCATCCGCAACGTTCGTCAGAATCGGTTTCTTTGAAAGTGCTGTATTTTCATATCTTCGCAGCCAGAGAAAGAGTTCGAAAGACGGAAAAACGGCTACGACTTTCTTGACATTCTGCTTGAAGCCCAGGTAGGAAAACAGTCTAATGGTGTTGTTTAACCACTAAATTACTGTCACCAAGGATTCTATGCCACTTTTAGGGATGAGTTAGATGAGGATCTACGCATTTCTCTTTGTGAACAATTAAGTAGACGCAACTGAATTAAATGAAGACGGGTTCAACTGCATTTATGATTGAAAAGTTACGACATTTCTGTTCTAAACGAAGCTTGATTTTTGCCTCTTCGGCAGTCGGCATTGTAAAGCGATGACTACAGTACAATCATGTTTCACGCGCGTGCAGGCACTGTTTTTCCCGCATAAACACTATAACCATGTACCCGACCAAATTCGTAAACAAAGTCGAAGCAAACATTATCATGCAGAGCTCTACACTTGAGTTTCTCATCAAATAGGATGCTGTTGTTCGATGTGACTCCTTGGAGTTTGTTTCGCTTGCAGCGTGAAAACGGACAGCGTTTGACAAACGAGGAAATTCATGCGGAAGTAAGAACCTTTATGTTCGCGGGAGTCGATACGGTGATGAGTGGTAAGAAAAATAATTTCATACCTTAAAAGGCTACGGTTGGGAAACAAATGTGCGTTATTGACCAAGCGTGAGGTCAATATGGCTGCATATTGACCAAGTTCTTTTTTGCGTTTGCGGGACGTAGTCGAAGTCAGCACGAACGGGATAAAGAACGAGGCCAATATCAAGTCATCATGACCTCACGCTTGGTCGATAGAGGATTTATTATATGGCCATTTTGCTGTATTTTGTTTCGCGGGACAACGCGGGAAATCCTGAGTGGGCAAGGAGGGCCCATCTTGCCCGCTCGGGTAGCCAATCAGAACCCAGGATTCGCCTAATCTTGCCCGCTCTGCGGAATCAGCCATATAATGAACTACATTATTTCTTATTTACCTCAAACTATAACTGTCACAATAAAAAAACCGAATAATCAATTATTATTAATAATAATAATTATTATTCCACATTATTAATAATAATTATTATTCCACATTATTAATAATAATTATTATCAATAATAATAATAATTAATAATTATTATTATTATTATTATCATCATACATCATACTCACTTCCTAAATTTGTAGGCTCAGTACTTACATGTTTGCAGTTAATTTATTCAGTCTCTCTCTTTTAGCTCTTTGCTGGATCTTGTATTGCTTGGCACTTCATCCTGAGCATCAATCAATTTGTCGGCAGGAAGCTGATCGTATCTTTGAAAAAGGAAAAGAATTGGAATGGTAAGTTGCGGCAAGTTGCCTTATTGTATGGCTAGTTCCTCGATCGGTCAAACTGAGGCGAATTCTGAGTTCTGATTGGCTACCCGAGCGGGAGGGAGGAGCCCATCTTACCCGTTCGGGATTACCCGCTTTATACCGTACAACAAACGAAACCACAATGGTCATACAATAAATCCTTTATTTACGAAGCTCTTGACCTCACTCCTGGTCAATAACGGATTTGTGTAATTCGCAGCCTAATTACGCCACGGTTTACGACAGAATATCATTCATTTATCCATTTATATCTTTACACATGATCGCCTGAGATCTATTTCTAACTGTAAAATGGAAAAACTGTGAGGCAGCACGTAACAATTGAAAACTGTAGCATGCATGTTCTTTTAAAACTTTATGTCAATTCTCGCTTGAGATTGCAATACCGCTGATTATGATGTTAATACATCTTCACCACACGTAGCAAATTTTGCAATTGCGTTAAACCGCTGATGTCGTTTTTTCGTGATTTCCTTTTCTTTGTAGGAAGGAAATTTACAATCTTCATTACTTGAAACTGTGTATTAACGAGGCTATGCGCTTGTACTCTCCCGTGCCTATTATTTGCCGATCGTCAGACACGACATATCATTTTCAGGGAAAATCATTTCCTCGAGGTAAGGGAAATTATTTTTTGGCAATTTCTTCCTTTCAAATTTGTTCTTGTGGTTTTTCTCTTTGCCACAGCACTTCTGAGGAAAAGTTCAATACAGTTCTAGCCTATTGGCCACAGCCTGATCCACAAGTGTTATGATGGAGTACAATCACAGTTGGATGCTTTGGGGAAATTTTTACATTGCCTACGTATTAACTTTGGGTTTTGTGTTAAATCGCAGGCACGTTTCTGTACATCAACATCTTTGCCCTTCATCGAAATCCACACGTCTGGGAAAATCCCGAGGTAAAGTTTATTTGCGAAGCAAGGAGAAAATTATTACTATTATTATTATTTATTTCCATTGTCACTATCATCATTATTATCATTATCATTATCGCTATCATCATCATCATCATTATTATTATGATTATTATCATTATCACTATCATCATTATTATTATTATCATTATTATTATTGCTCTCTAGCTCTCTTAAGTAACTGCATGTCTTATAGACACACTTGCTACATAAACTGGTATTTTTTCTCCCTTACCACCATGAAGGCATTCAAAATTATACGTCCCAAATTCAAAAATCTGCCAGTAATTAACTATTATTCACCGAAGTGAAGGTGAATGGTGGCGAATATTTACCGTCACTGCACGGAAGTGAATAGTACTTCGCTAATCACCTCCGAGTAAACCAATCAGAACGCGCGAAATGCACTATATTCACTTGTGTGGTGTATACTACTACATGATATTTCAAACTCAAGATACAGTGTTTTCAACCAAGAGGAGAGCTAAGAATACGGCGTCCCGCGCCGCATTTTCAACTCACAAATTCCTCTACATATTTTCGTTTTGATGCATTCATTTTATTTTATTCAGGTGTATGACCCTTTGAGGTTTACAGAGGAAAGATCGAAATGGCGGTCACCGCATGCATTCATCCCGTTTTCCTCTGGAACCAGGTACAGTGTATGTTAAATGCTTGGACTAGGAGACGGCATTTAAAAGTTGGTTGATTGTCGTGTTCGATCCCAGATTAGGACATACACCCCCACCCCATAACAGTATATTATGTTACACATAAAAAAGAATAGCAATAATAATATCAATACCAGTAATTATGATAGTAATAATACAATAATAATAATCATACTAAATACAAAAATGAGAAAATACAAAAGTGATAATATAATAATAAGTAAATACATAAATTGGGGTCTTTTTCCTCAGGAAAAACCATTACGAGTTCTTTAAAAACTAGCTTCGCGAGGTTTTGCGGGAGTCGTATTTCTAGTTTAGATAGTTATGCACCTATCAATGTTAAGCAAGCGGGGGGGGGGGGGAGTCAGGGCATGCTATGGGGATTTGATTGTCTTTGTTGGCCCTGGGGTAGGGCATTTGACTGACCTTGTTCTCCCGGGGGACGGAATATTTGAATCTTTCTTTGCCAGCTTAGGATATTTGACAGCGATGTGCAGCCCGGGGTGGGGAAATTTGGTTGCATTTGACTGGAATGATTTGCCCGTGGGCAGGGAATTTGACAGCAAATTTTTCAAAAATGTCAAATCCCCACCCCATGCCCTGACTCCCCCCCCCCCCCCCCGCCGGCTTAACATTGATAGGTGCATTATAAGAACTGCTGTTGAAGTTGACAGGCGTGTCTACAATTGGTCACCATCACAGATAAGTAGGCTTGTTTCTGTTTGTTTCATGTGGGATCAGGAGTAAAGTATGCGGTTGAGTTGGTTTTTTTGTTGTTGTTGTTGTTGTTGTTGTTGTTGTTTTCTGGTCCAGCACTTCACGAGAATCGAATACTGAAATACCAGTCCACATCAGGGCAAAATGAAAATCATAGCAATAAACCACCTCTATTTTCTTATGAAGCTTGGCCCCTAACTAAAATAGTACATAGCTACTATGATTACATCGTCAAAACAATCTCATCACAGAGCCCAGGATTCTATTGTAGCGCTTCGGGGCTGATCAAGAGAATCATGGGCTCTGGGGACGAAATTTTTGGTAATACATTCATGTCCTATATTTTGGAGCCGTTCTTCCAGACCTGTTTGAGTTTTCGATCGATAATTACACGAAAACGTTTGCAGCAAAAAAACTTTACTTCTACACCTTGTTTCTTACTTGATGCTTTGTTTACATGAATTTTTTTTGGCAAGATATCTTGAAAAGCAGAAGAGTTATATTGCTTTAAATGTTTGGTGTATAAAGGACATGAATGTATTACCAAATTATTTTCAATCAAGGAAGAATTATTTTTAATCCTGTTTTGAATGTTCTTGGGCAGGAACTGCATTGGACAAAACTTCGCCATGGCGGAGATAAAGGCAACCATTGCAATGATTCTTCACAGGTAAGCGGACTCTAGCCTCTTTCGCATGCGCAACTTCTTTTAATGGAGTCACATTACGCTGTTGATTGAATGAAAGGACTCTCGCCGTTGCCAGCTGTTTGAGTAAAACTCCTAACTGCATTGAGAAAGACTTTGTCTAGGACTGATCCAAAAGTTCTTTCAAAACTTCTTATGATATAGTGCTCGTAGCTACAATGTCACCTTAATTCACACATTACAAAGTAACAGATTTCTGGTGCGTGGTGCGTGGTACGTGCTGTATATTTAACAACTGGACCCGTAGCCCACAAGAGCTACGGGTCAGTAGCCCATGAGGCGCAGCTAGTCGGACATAAAAGGCAGTAATAAAGTAAGCAAATGCCAGTTGAAGAAATATTTATTTGTGAATAAAAGGAAAGAAAGCGTCACAAATTTCGCTACTCGAGGACCATTACTAATAGTCCTCTAGTAGCGTAGCCAATCAGATTGCGGCATTTGCATCAGTCCACTAGTTGGGTGATACTAAATCACCATAGTACTGGGGTTCGCCACTTGTCTTTTCCTAGAACCGCGCGCAGCCAATTTGTCATCCAAAATGGGGAATAACGGCTATTCCGCGATAGTCTGGCGCATAATAACAATTGATTGGTAGCTGATCGTGAGTACAGTTCTATAGGGACGACAAACCCCGCGATCCAGCTTGGGATTCTTTTAATAATACACATACACGACGACAGTTGGAATTGTATAGAAACATCAGAGTATTAACAATTATTCGCCGAAGGCGAAGTGATTAACGGTGAATAGTGATTATCGGTGATTATCAGTGAATCTTATATCTAATACAAGACTTATTGTCAGAATTAGTTTGTAACTTTACTACAATTGTGTATCGATTCACGCTTGATTAAATGGTATGGGAAATTGATTTTTATACCTTTAAAAAGCTTCACGCCAAATTTGGTCGCCTCTTTGGTCTATTTAGGAGCAGCGTTTTCTTTAAAATTTTCAATTTCATCTTGACTTACAGCGGCAAAACGACCGGCAGCCATTTTGTTCGTCGAGGTGATTATCGGCAGATAATCCGAGATAGCGAACCAATCAGAGCGCGCGATTTTGTATAATCACCTGAGTATTTATACTAAAAAGGATTATTATATGGCTGGTTCCGCGAGCAGGCAAGATGAGCCGAATCCCGAATTCTGATTGGCTACCCGAGTGGGCAAGTTAGGCCTATCCTGCCTGATCGGGATTGACCGCGTTGCCCCGCAAAACAAAACCGAAAAAAAATGGCCATAATATTTAACAATTATTCGCCTCAGGCTCGGTGATTATCGGTGAATATTCACCGAGACGAGGTCGAGGTGAATATTCACCGATAATCACTGAGCCTGAGGCGAATAATTGTTTTGGTATAAATACACAGGTGATCAAAAAACGAAAAGAAAAAGCATTGTACAACACGAAAAAATTCTATTTCATCAAAAGCGCGCGAACGACTGGCAGCCATTTTGTTCGTCGAGGTGATTATCGGCTGATAATCCGAGATAGCGAACCAATCAGAGCGCGCGGTTTTGTATAATCACCTGAGTATTTATACTAAAAACCCTTTATTGACCAAGCTTGTTCGGTGAGTATGGCTGTATATTTGTTTTTCAACTACATCTCGGTCAACAAAAACGCTAAATAGAACGAGGCCAATATCAAGCCATATTCACATCACGCTTGGTGAGTAACGCATATATATTTATTTCTCTTGTAGCAAGATATTTCAACACTGACCAAAGAACTAATTAGATTTATAGGTTTTCTCGTTATTTGATAATCTTTATGTCCATTCTAGGTTTGAATTATCCATTAGACCGGATCAGATCGTACCTATGGAAGACTTATTAACCGTTCTTATTTTACGGAGCAAGTCTGGGGCCAGAATTAACATCAAGGCAAGGGACCTCACGCTGTCTGCACATGGTGAAAACCACAAAGTGTAACCATGGTAACCAAACGTACCGCAAACGATGAGAACATTCGGATCATGCCCGGTGTAACATAATTTATTCATTTTCTTTGTTAGTTAGGGTTAGGAACATTGTTAGAAATGCTTTGTGTCCTTTGTTTTACGTCAGTTGTGTGAATAAATTATATTACACCGGAGATGAGCCGAACATTCCATGAAGTTGGCTCAGGTGATTCTTCACGCGTGTGTGGGTGAACTTTGTTGAGGAATGCACGTTGAGTTATTACTTGGTTCTCTGCGTCGCTAGAAAAAATTTCCTCTCCAAAATTTACATGGGACGTATAGAAGGGAACTACAATTTAAACCACTTTTCGACTTCTCGTAGTGTTGTGGGAGCGAAAAAATGTGTCAACCACGCCTTTGTCATATGCCTGATGCGGCCTCTTCAGTAACATTCCCTTGAAAAGTGGACTATACATTCCATACAGTCCCCACTTATTTGGGATCGGAATTCGGAACAGTGTGAGAATATTAACGGTTTCCACAGAAGTCGTTAATTACAGCACATCTACATGAGAAGTGTAGTGACAATAATATAACAGTTGAGCTAGCATCTAAGTCAGCTCATACTCAAAAACAGAAACGTTAATTACCCCAAAAATCTATTTCCGAAAATTGTGATACAGTCATAAGATCTGACGTACAGTTACAAAATAATATTAAGACCACATTGGAAAACAAATGGCACTTCAGATACTTTTAGTTATCTTTCCGATGAGTGGACATACTGTATGGATTTGCTCAAAGGTGAACCGTATAATGTTGAACTACACTCCATAAGGTTTGGCAGCCAAACTCTTCAGTAAGCACGGTATGTGTTGTGTTAGAACCGTAACCAGTACGTTTGTAACTGTATGTTGCAATATTGTAAGGAGGTAAATAAATAAATTGAACGCCTTAATGCACTTGAAGTCGTGTCTCATAATTGTCTTGCTGTCGTTGCCTATATTCTTTTATCTTTCCCCGCTGGCCAATCGCACTTATTATCTACTTCTTGATACATATCGAGTGCTTGAAATACTCGCGACTGGAAAAACAAATTCCGAGATGATAAAAAAGTGATGAAATACTTAAGAAAGTCGAAGGTAAAAACCAAAACACTGGCAGTTTGCTAACACCGTCGAGCTCGAAATCGTTTGACTTGTGATTTGGGATTTATAGGGGGAAAATGAAGGAGCTATATAAGTATCAATTGGACTAGTAAAATAATGCATGATAAATACAATTTAAGCACGGAATGTGTAACAGAATGAATTTCGCTATTTTTATACAATAATTGTAGTAGCTGTAGATACCAAATTATGTTCTTACTTTGGCTGTAGGAAGTTCCCTGACAGACTTCACTGTTTCACCGTTCCATCTTCTACAACCGAAGCCAAGTGTCCTCAAAGTCTCATTTCTCCACCAAATTTCGACCACAGCAAATTGTTAACCGACTTCAAAACTTCAGTTCCAAACATGAGAGCGGAGCAAAACGGCTCAAAGTTTCTTTTAAAGCTGGCTTCAATCGTTGCCAGTTTACACTGCCGTCCTACAAGTAGCAAACTTAACACGTGCCAGGAAAAAGGTGAGAGAGCGAAGGGAATGCATAAATAATTTCTGTCTATAGCTGGAAATCAAGAATGCTCTCAAAATAGCTGTGAGTAAAGAAGATATTTCAATGGTCATACGTATTGCCTCATTTGCTAGAAATTCGATTTAAAATAGAGGAAGAAAATTCGCAAAACATTTCCGGTAGTTTTAAAAACGAACTAATCTGGGACTTTAAACAAATTTGATGGAAAATTACCTGCTACCCAAGTGTTATCTAAGAGTATTATTTTTGGTACGTTCCGGATCTGGATTTGTGAACCGAGATCACTCAGATCACGATGCATCAAAGAAACTAAAGAATCGTTATCCACAGTGGATTCACAGTTTTCTTTGATGCGCCATGATCCGCGTGTTCTCGGTTCACAAATCCAGATCTGGATTACACCAAAGGAAGGCACCCTTTGCCATATTATAATTACCAAACAAATGAAAGAATCGTACAGTCATCTTTAAGTTTTCTCATGTACAGTTTATGACGCTATAGCCCATAATGAAATATGAATTGCTTCTGCACCGTACCTTTCCGACTTCTCCCAGGTTGGGCGTAGATTGTAGCTTCCCATAATTTACTGCAATAAATCATCAGAAAAAATAAATCCACGTAAAAATTTAAGAGAGAGTTACGAGATAGAAATAGTTTTGAACTTTCTTATTTTATTCTAAAAAAAAAACCGAAAACCTGTCACCATCTGTGGTGTGTACAATTAACCATGACCAAGGAGGGGTGATTCGCTCCTGCCATTATCTAAAATACATTACAATCATTGCATCTTTAACAGGATAGCATTCTTAGAGCTAGGCACATTAGTCAAGTGGTTAGCGTGTCGGACTTCCGAGCAGAAGGTTTGGAGTTCGAGCCCTGGTGCTGGCACTGTGTTGTTTCCTTAGACAAGAAACTTTACTCTACACTGTCTCTCTCCACCCAGGTGTATAAATGGGTACCAGCGATATAATGCTGTGGGTATCCCTCCGATGGACTAGCAGCATCCCATCCAGGGTGGAGTAATAATACTCCCAGGTGCTTCATGCTAGTAAAACCGAGACACGCTCCGGCCGTGTGGGCCTTTGGCTCGTGTGCGCCTTTTATTCTTAGATTAATGATGAATTTATGACCAGTTTTCCCCCATCTGTGACATATTCCAAATATGGGGGTTCCTTTTTATGATTGGGTGTGGCAAGAGCCCACCACTAGCCAATAGCTTTACTTAACAATTCTACTCGTGGGTACAACGCAACGAAATTAAAATCTTTGAACCATTTTTAATTATTTTTAGCTTTTTTTTTTTTACATTGAACTGGGAGCTACTTAAAAACCCAATCGCTATGATTGTGCTACCATATAAACCGTGAGTTACTGTTATTATTTTTTATTTTAACAATGACTAAAGTTACACTGATTACACTAGTTACATTATCAAGTAAACACAAAAAAAAATAAAGGCAAAAAAGGAACACTTAAGATAAAATAAAACATTATTAAAGAGCTGTTTTAAAATTGATCACAATTTTCTTTTCCAACAGCCTTTGGTAGTAAACAGTACATAACTACAAGAAAGCCTTCTCTAGAGCTGGTAAAACGTGAGAAGATATATACGTTTGCCAATTTAACAATTACTATGGAGGAGTGGGACCAAAGGATCCCTTTTCTTGTTTGTGGGATTATCTGTAGGTACTTGTTAGTAGGATCAAATTTTATATTGGGACTGAAGGGTCTTCAAGAACATTTTTAGCTGAGGGGTCATGTTGCAGGTTCTACAACCTCAGATGTAGTGTTTGGCTAAAAGAGAGCAGAAGTATATAAACCGTGAGTTAAGTTACAAGCGCTATACTCTTGATCAGAGTCGAAACTCAATGCCATTAAAATTACAGAAATTTAAAGACGTTGCCTTCTACGACCAGAAATTTTCCCGAGGACAATGACACAAAATGAAACTCAAGATTTCGAAAGTTTATATGAGACGAAAAAATAGTGACAGGAGCTATGAATTAAGAGCGGCTTAACACGTTAATAAATTCATGCAGAATATTTCTCAACTTTTTATCATCGTATGTGTTTCAGTCTGAATCAAAACACGATAATTAAGGCCTCGTAAGGGCAACATGTCACCTAATTCACTAACCCTTCGCCTTTGAGACAACTAACAAAAACTATGGTTCAAGAATCGATGTAACGAACAAAACACAAAACAAACGTTACCCTACTGTTCAGTAGTTTTAGGAGCAATGGATATAAGGCTCTATTTCGTCGATACGTGGGGAGGAGAGCCCAGCAAAAGTAGGACAAACAATTTGTCTTTTTGTTCGAAGGGTTAGTGTTCAGACCTGTCAGTTAAATCCTGTATGAATTTCGAAGAGAATTGTGCGATTTCTTCCTTCTACTTTATGGTACGCAGGCTTTTGGCTGACAATCAAACTAGAAGTTTAAACAAGTCACAAAATGCTCTTTGTAATCGTGCCACTCAGTTCACAAGGGAGTTACGTGTTCTTTCTCTCTCAACTATGTGACAATCCCGTTGGATTTGAGGTTACAAAACGGAACATTTGCTCTCTTGTGTCTGCGGCGTTTCTTCGGAATCTTGCGAAATATCTCTCGCCGCGGTCCAGCGAAAAAGATTCTTATACTCTTCTCTGAAAGTCTTGTTCATGACGCCGTAGATGACGGGATTTATCACCGTGCTCAGCTGTCCCAAGAACGTGTACGTGACATACGCCTCTCGGGGCAGATACCAACCTCCCTGGCCGAAACCGATAAAATCCACGATTGAAATTGGTGTCCAACAAATAAGAAAACCACACACTGTGAGGAACAGGGTCTTCGTAACGTTGATGTCCTCGACGGTGATTTTCGCCGTCTCCGGTCGATCGCTGTGTCCTCGTCGCTTCATGCTCTGCAAACGTTTGTTGTGTTCTTTGAGCGCTTGGAAGACCTGGTAGTAACAGAGGGACAGAATCGTCATCGGAACGACAACGAATACGTAACCAAGTAGGGTGAAGAAGTCAACCTCAACGACCTGGAAGCAGAAGAACTTTCCGGGATGGTACACGTAGCGATGGCTGGAGCAGAGGTAGGGAAGAGGCTCGACCAAGGAAGCAGCCCACACTGCCAATATCATGAGGCGGGTTCGTCGAGTGGTGAAGTAGCGCTGGTACTGCTTCGGACGGACGATGAGGAAGTAGCGGTTTACAGCGACCATGGTCAAGGTCAGCAGCGAAACGCAAGCGAGGACAGCGACGGTGTACCCCTGCAGTTGGCAAACGAAGTTCCCAAAGGTGCGCCTACCCACAACAAGCACCGTCAAACAGGGCGGTTGGCAGATCACCGCCATCGCGATGTCAGAAAGAGCCAAAGAAATGATAAAATGATTGGGAATAGTACGGAGATTTTTGTTTTTGCACACCATCCACAGCACCAAGGAGTTTCCAACCAACGCGGCGAGAAGGAAAATTGAGCACACGATGCATTCTATTATCACCACACCTTGAGGTCTAGAGGACAGCAAACTTTCGTATTTGTCCAGTGATGGGTGCCCAGTGTTATGAGAAGTCATGCTACTTTTTTTCCAGAGTTCAAAAAGGCTGTTCAAGGCAAACGCGAAGAAACAGAGCGAGAGCGAAGCGAAGAAGCAACTTCGAGTAACCTTGTGAGGTGTTTTATGTCCCTTTGCGTTTATTTCCAGTGGGCAGATGTCCAATTAACGGCGATCACGCTCGCGTCGTTTTGAATCAAAAGAACTATCAACTTGAACAATGCTATCAACCGGAAAACTTATCTCCCTCTCTGAGTGTTATTGAGGCTTTCAGCCGCGTGTGACAAACTTACCGTTGACGCGGCAAGCAGGTGGTTCGACCACAGACAACAAACAGAGTAACGTTCCTGTTACACTTTTAAACATTGAATCGAAAAGAGAACACCTTTCTAGTCACTGCGGGAATTCTGCTGATACGAGAAAAAGAAATGTTTATCAGTTTTGCTGAAACCAGCCCCGACATCGAAAATCATTCCCGAGTCTGTAATTATAAACATGTTTTGGCCGCTTAATTTATGTGCGACAACTTTTTTCGGTGTCAAGTTACTCACGCAATAAACGCTTTTCTTTCTGTTAGTGGTTTCATATGACATTGGTAGGTTCGGGCGTTTACATACAATTACAAACGAACACTGAGATTTTAAGGGAGTTGTTTACATGGCATAATTCTGAGTCGTTATTTTGGTCTAAACTTCGAGCCAGATAAACGCGGAAGATCTCTTGGCGACGGTTCACGAAGAAGACAGACAAATTTCATAAGACTGGAAGACTTTTCCTAACCTTTCACCCATCCGAATGAAGCTATGAAAGTCACACTGTTTAAATATAACCTTTTCATCCGTGGATGAAGCCAAGAAAAGTAATAAATTTCCAAGAAAGCTACTAAACCGCCTTTTACTGAAAAAATCGTGTTTGTTTTACTGTAGCGGTGTGGGTCTCAAATTTTCATCTTTGAAACAAACTATGCAGTGTCACCGTTCTTTGGAAAGCTACTCAGAGAACAGTACTGTACTGTGGTACCGTGTGGTACTCTACAAAGTGATCTTAACTCTAGATAATCTTTTAAAAGACTGTTTCAGTGTTTTTTGCTAATGTTTTACATGGAGTTTTTACTCTTACTTTTGCGTTTTCAGTGGGTCTGTCAAGAGTTCAAATGATGTAAAGCGGCGTGTTTCGTCCAGTCAATTCCCTTCCAATTTGGCGAAAATTAAAAGTTTTGTCGGCAAATCATGGAAATGATTGTTTTCAATTCGACATAATTTAAATTATTTTGTTGATTAAAAAAGAAGCTTAATGCAATTCAGTAACTAAATGACACTTCTCATCAAACGCGCAGAATGGTTATCAACGAAAATAATAAGGAAAGCGAAGACATCAAAACGATGTAAACACGGATACAAAGGCGCACTTTAATTTAGTGTAATCACCAAAGTGCCGAAGCTTTTGTTGTGCATAATTTCGTTTGTGTGCGTGGTTGACCCCATTACTCTTAAAATGCTTCCGTCTACTTGATGACGGGATTTTACAGTAACGTGAAGTGAATTTTCGTGTATATCCGTTAACATCGCGTTAAAAAGGAGAAAGCTCAGTGGGTTTATGGGGTGATGCGTTAAAGAATCAGAATCGATGCAAAAATTGGAATACAGCGAACAGCCAACTGATGTAATCGATACAGGTCGCGGGGGCGGTAGTTATAGGCACTAACCGCATGCGCGCGTTATTGAAAAAGTGTGCATTCATCTGACAAAAAGTGAATTTATAAGACACGTTTAGCTTGTAATGTTGGTAAGGGATCTTTGAGAAATTTGCGTTCTGTTCTCACCTTTTCGGTCATATTTTGGGGGGAGAACGCAAGGAGAGTAACGTTTCCTTCATTACTTCATTTATAGAAAAAAATTAGTCCAAGACATTTAATATCCTTGTAACTTTTTTTTCGCTGCCGGATACTCTGTATCTACAGTTCATACGGACTGAAAACAAACAGAACTTTGTTACGTTTTGAGTAGCGATGCTCGTACTTCGATTACTAGACTACCAGCAGTCCCTTTCTGGATAGTCGAGCGGGCGCGCGGAATAAGCGAGCGACGAAAATGGAGCGAAGAAGCGGAAGAGGCCCGAGGAGTTTCGTCGCGCGCTTATTCCGCGCGTCCGCTCGACTATCAAGAAAGCCGGACTGCTGACAGTCTTTTCTATTACTAGGTACTTAATACTTATTTTACATAATAATTTCAATCTTAAAAACAGTTTTATCTATAGCGGTGCTGTGGAACAGTTTACCTGTCGACCTGCGGCAAGGACAAACTCTCACTAGCTTTAAATCCGGCTGCAGAGGTTTCGTTTTTGGCTAGAATCAATGTAAATATTAACAACACTCGGCATTCATGGAAAGCAGGCATTTCGTTTTCATTATAATTAATTATCGCATCCTTTCTTAATATTATTGTAGACAACTAATGTAATTGAAATTTATTATGTAAACTGATAGGTATTAGGTAATTTTAAATAAGTACTATGTATTTTAAGTCCTGATGATTTTACCGTGTTGAAATAAAGTTGCATCAGTACTGTGCATTAATTTTGCGGCTCTTTCGAATTCATTTTTTCCCTCTGAATACCTCAAAAGCTTCCGCACGGTGTAGTAGTTAGAACTGTTGTTTTACTACTTAGTCTGTCTCCGGGGGAATACTCCTAGAATTTTTATGATCTGACCTGCAAATCAATACCCTGTTTCCGACCTGCCTTATAATTATTTTCCTAGTTCAGACCAATGTTAAAGTCAATGCTTATTGGCAGGTTACAGGAATGCATGTGCAAAGGTTCGAGCTCAGAATTCCACACTATAACGCGAGTGCAAATATCGATACCCTATTTATTACCAATGATGGCGGAAAAATGGCTAAAATTGATACCCTATTTATGACCCGAACGGCTGACGGAAAAATCATACCCTTTGGGACCGCCCCCCCCCCCCAAAAAAAAAAAATATAAGGGTCTGGCCCCAACGTCTGCACCTGTATTTCAAACCACACAGTGCAACTTTTCTTTGTTTTAGTATACAGTGTAGACTTGTTTTCTGGTCTGTGGACCAAACCATGCAGTGTGACCATTCTTTGGAAAGCTACTTAACAGCGTTACACTTTGATCGTGTTTGTTTTACTATACAGTGTGGTTCTAACTTTTTCATCTGTGAAACAAATCGTTTGGCGTCACCATTCGTGGTAAATCCTACTGTCGCCTGTAAGCATTTGCAAGTCAGTTTTCTCCTAATATCTTACCCAGTGTAAGATAAAGGTTTCGCTCTATAATAAAATCAAAGGCTCCTTCGAGCTACCTCATGGTATGTGGTAATTATTCCATGAAGTGCTGTCCTTTCCCCAGACCATAAAGCGTTCATTCCGAATAGTTCGTTTTGTGCACTCTTGCCACGACTGATCGATTATAATTACTCGTCGTCCAAATTGGAGAAAACACATTTCTTTCCTCTCGAGTATTCTTGAACAAATTTCCTGTTCGTTCGCGAGATCTTCAAAAGTGTATTTTGATCAAAGATGGAGCGAAAGGAACAAAAAAACCGGCTTGACAATCTTTTCGTCGGACTCGACACAACAGACGCCATTTTGTAAACATGTGCTGCCGTTTTGTCTCACCCCCTCCCCCCACATATGTGAACGTAGAACAATTGCAGAACTTTGTGGACAAAACCAAACCTAGTAGGGGAGACAGGGGAGAACCTGTTTAATTTAAATTTAATGCAGATTTAATGCATAAATTAATTGTCTAACGGGAATGGAGTGACCAATCGAACCATCACTATACCTCATGGTATGACGTACATACCATGAGGTAAAAAGGAACTTTATGTGTGTGGAGTAAAATTGGATTATAAGGCTTCTTGTTTCTACCCTTTATCGGCCTTTTTTTCGGGAATTCTAATTCACAGCTTCTGTTCAAAATCTTATGTTTGCGGCGCGATAAATCAGACAAACATTGGTTTCGTATAGTCGGTGGTAACAGATATCAATCTCTCTATAATTGGATGCGGCTAAAATCAAAACGAGAAACATTACTCTTTCGTAGTTAAAGAGGAAGCGGCAATGCCAATATTTTCACTTAAGTAGAACCTATTTAAAGTAGCCCCCGCGGACGTTTTGACAATAGATTATTTCGGAATAGTTTCACTAATGAATCCGAAAGTGCTGCTAATTAGCTCTTGATTCAATTTCCAAAGAAATATAATAATTTAGTCAACAAGTGCGAAACGTGTGCTTGACATGTACATACAACATCCAAATTTGCTCAGTCGTAAGAACAAGATACAGACTGTAAAATTTTGTGGTAAGTAAAAATATGGCGTCCAATGTGAAACTCGTCTTCGTTTCTCAAGAAATAATTTCCCATCAACGAGTTTTCTGTAAAACTTACATAATGTTATGATAAAAATTCGAATTACAAGTTAAATAAATGCCTGTCTGCGTGATCTTTTCTCTTTCCTTTTTGTTCTGAGCTATGTAAAGAAGACTATTGATTTAAGTTTTAAACCACGTCCCTTCTCAAACCGAGTGAGAAAACAATTTTCGTTCTTATATATTTTACTTAGAGTGTTCGTAGCTTGCAGGACACAAAATACGTTTCATTCGATAGAAGTTTAAAGAGTTACTTCTTTAATTCTAAAGATATTTCTGATAATATTTTGTAAAACGACCTCAAATACCTACTTCCAATAATTATAGCAATGATCATGAAAATAGTTCAACAACGTTGTAATATTACCGCGACCCACTTTGACTAACTTTTTGCCATCGATGAATGGTCACAGATCACTTTCGCATCTTATATCGAACCCTTTCTCACTCGCGTCTGTAGCTTGGTTTATCTATAATAGGGTACAAGGTGAAGCGGAAGCGCCACGTTTGAAAACAAAATGGCTGACAACCGGTTTGCCTTATTGGATTAAACTGTTGTTCAACCGTTCAAAGAAAAATGCCAAAAATGAAAATACCTCGACAGCTGCACAAACGTAGATGAGTTTCTGGGAAAAATGAGCGACTGAAAGAAAAGTTAACCCTAAACTTTGGAAACCATCGAAGCATCTACTGAGCACGCAGTTTTCCCTGGACAATTTTCCTCAGCAAATATTCGTTAAGAATATTATAAACAATATATAAATCGTATGAACTACTCGTGCATTTTGTGATTAATAATATACATCAGAAGCCCATATATATGAAAAATTACACGATTCTGATTGGCTGAGAGCAGTGAAGGTCAAGTGTAACACCAGTGCAAAATGTGTAACACCAATGCAAATTGCACATCGAAATTCTGAATTATGATTGGCTGAAAGACAATAGGAAATTTTCTAAGCCAATGATATCACATAAAATGATGACGAAAATTTTCAGCGGAAACTTTGAAAAAAGTTTTCTCGAGTCGGAAAAAATGGCTACATTAAATCATGAAGGGTTTACTCCAGCTGGCGAATACCTTTTTCATGTTTATATTATTAATAACAGGAGCCCATAAGTAATCATACGTTTTTCCTTGTTCAATATGGAATTAATTTGCACTTGTTAGTTTTTCAAAAAGTTGAAATTGCATTCGCCGAAGCGTAATTTCAGCTTTTTGAAAAACTCACTCGCGCAAATTTATTCCAAATTGAATGAGAGAAACCGTATGATTGCCATTATTTATGGTCACTCGTGATGTTTTGAAAGTAATTGCACTCGCCGAAGCGGCTCGTGTAATTTTGAGAACTTTCAAAACTATCACTTGTGCCAGGAGCCCATTACGGCTCCTGCTTGTGCCCATAAATCACGAAATGCACTCGTGTTCCTACGATTTCCTATACTGTGTTGTTATTATTATTGTTTACTTTGATTAAATATTATCAGTATCACTATTGCTATTATTTATCATTTAGTATTGTTATTTATTGTCATTATCTTTGTTTCCATGTCATTATTCGTATTTTCATTATTGTCAGAAACGTGTACACGTGTTGAACTTTGTGGACTAGCCCGCGATTAAAATTAAAGTTATCCCTGAATGATACACTCACTGACACATAACTTTCATCGCATGTGCTTTCAGGAGAATATCGGCTCTTTGCTTTGTTTCAAGCGTTTTAGGCCACTTAATTAACTTAACACAACGCCAAAAACTGAATCAATTGTGTAAGTGATATTTCACGTGAGTATGTCACCCGAACGATGAATAGGCACGCGGCTCGTGGGTGTTGAGAATTTTTCTCTTTCCCCTCAAGAAGTGTTTGACAGGAGGCCCGCTTCCCATAACGTATTCGCTTACCATTTATTGCTTGACCGTTTCGCTTGAAGGCTTTCTGAGTTGTTTGAAAATTGTCATGCGAAGATTTGAGCTTTTCTTTTCACCGCAGAAAGCACTTGAAAGACGACAAGGAAGCTAGGTAGCTACAGCGTATTTACGTGCAGCGAGAGTCTACCTGAACTTTGTGGACTAGCCTGCAAGCAAAGATTAAAACTCATGTCATGCCTGAATGTCATGTCTGAATGATACACTCACTGACACATAACTTTCATCGCAAGTGCTTTCACTCTTTGTTTCAAGTGCTCTAAGCCACTTAATTAACTTAACACAATGGCTAAAATTGAATGCATTGTGTAAGCGATATTTCGCGTGAGTATAATGTCTCCCGTTCGAAAATTGTCATGCTACGATTTGTGCTTTTCCTTTCACCACAAAAAGCACTTGACAGATGACAAGAAGATGACAAGGAAGCTAGGTAGCTAAAGCGTATTTACTTACACTGAAAAGTAGCCAGCGTGAGTCTACCTCTTATGTGACGAAAAACAATTTATTGGAGTTATTGGAGCGTATTTAAGAGCGACTTACTAAATTGAAGGCGGGATTACTGAACAAGTGGGACATTGCTTTCAACGAGAGATTATGAAATGAAGTAAGAAGTAATTATTCACCCCTAATTGAGAAAGACTGTTGTGATTTTGAAGGGAACAAACCGCTGCCCATAACAAAGAACTGAAAACGGCCGCAACCAGCACGAAAGAGAGAACGATCGACATGAGCAGAAAAGAGCGGAGAATATGAAAGCCCTGTTGTTTAATTGTTTGTCTACCGTCAAAACACTGATAAGTGATGTGACGCACTTGTCGTGTAGCATAGGATTTAAAGCAGTCGCTCGGATTTGATCGGGTTATATTTACCGACACCGACATATTCTGATAAGTGACTCTCAACCAATCGCCGTAAGAAAATCAGCGTTTGTCGATGGCTAACCATATGTGGTTTGGGCGTCACTCTTGTAGCTTCACTCGCGACAGTTGGAGTGCGACAAGTCGTAAAAAGTACTGTAAAGCCGTAAAATCAGAAACGGCTCCCCTGAGGCTGTAGTCTCGACGGTTTGAGCGCGATAAATCCAAGAAACTACCGTAAAATCGTACAAAGCACCCTTGTGGCTACAGTCGCGACGGTTGAGCGCGATAAATCGTAAAGTACTGTTGACTAGCGTAGAACTGACTTCCTCGACGATCAACATGGCCATGTTTGATGAATGGATGGAGGAATGCCCGTGTTGCTCCGTCTTGCTAAACATAGTCACCTTCGCGTGTTTGATTCTCACCATATGGGCCGCGGAGGATAAAACCGAACGCGACGGTCTAGCGCCGAGAGATATAGCCGCTTTGCCAGCGGTGTTATTCCTTCTATTGTATGTATTTTACCTTGTGGAGTGTTACAAAGCAACGACGCATCGCTTCTTGAGCATCGTAAAGGAGGAATCGACCGAAGCGTACATTGATAGAATCCGAAAGCAACCACCAGTTATTTTGTTCAAAGCGACGGGCTGGCACTACGAACAGAAACAGAAGACGGTGCCGTTTCGCGACGCGCGAGGAAAACGCCGAGAGCGAATCGTATCGCACCAAGAACGAGTCGTAACGTTCCAAGATTCAGAAACGTTCAGGTAAAACGGTTTATTTGTTAGAACTACAAATATCCTCCACATACGGCAATTATTCTACCTGGGTGCACCGTATGAACGACCTTTTTTGTTAGATGTGGAACAAATACGCAGTTTTAATATTTCATGGCTGTCTGGCAAGCCATTTTTTGTCAGTATTCTAGTAAATGCATTTTAAACTGATTTATTCCGTTTTTAGAATACGCTGTCTTGAAGTTCTTCGTTTTGAAAACAGTGTCTGGCGTTCAATCAAGCGATCAAGTGGCTCTATTTAACGTAGCCACCAAAATCCCCCCTTGGAAGATATTTCAATGACATTCTGAGCTTTTAGGCTTCCCTATAAGAGTCTTTATTTTTTAAGCTTTCATCAGAGTCGGTTTGTGGTTTTTAATTGCCTTAAAGTCTTCAGATTGTAAAAACAAAAGCGGGAATGGGATCTGGCGTCTCAAGGGCTGACGTATGCGCGCTATAATTAATCAGCTTATTACCGCTTAATATAAATAATATGGTACATTTATGTAAAACACATTTCAAACTGCAAACCAATAAGCTCGCTCTGGTATTACTGTTTTTTTTTTTTAAGTCAGGGATATAATAGGAGTGTAAGTCGTAACCCTTTGCGAGGCTGTGAGTGTTTTGTTTTTAAGTTTGAAACCGAGACTTTCATTTTAACGATCAAATGAGAGCCCGATTCTTGACCTTTTATAAAACGCTTCAGTGCATGCGTTCAAAAAAAAGCACTTTGAGCAGGTGATGCAAACAAAATTACTGAAATCTCAAACTTAGCAAAGATTGCTGTAGCTCGAAATAGAAGCACTACCAAATTTTAGTTCTGTATTAAATCCACATATTTATTAAGTGAAAGTTAAGTACGCGAACTAACAGCTGCGAAAATAAGACTTGAAAAAATTCAGGCTTGAACGGAATACGAACCCATGACCTTGCGATACCGGTGCAATGCTCCAATCAACTGAGCTATCAAGCCAACTGGGAGCCACTCATTTGTGAGTTCGTAATATAGGATTGTCGTAATAGAGGATGAATGATATTCATTTATTATATAGATACTGATGAAATACCAGGATTTTTCCTTTTACTAAAAAATCATATCTTCATCGCGCGCAGTGAAGATATCATTTTTATCTTTCACGTGTGAGGATATTGGTGTCGCCATGGTTACCAACATGATTAGCCAATTACAAGAGAGCTTCCCGCTCAGACGCGCGGCCGGTTCTTTTGAAATTTCATTCAAAACATGGCTTCGAGGTGCGAAGGCAATACGGTTACCGGCGACTCTCTCGATGAGCTGCCAAATTTTCACATCGATATTTTTTCCGAGCTGGTACGACATCCAGGAAGATTTGCCGAAGTTGTTTGATGTGGAAATTTCACCAGTATCTATAAAATAAGCAAAACATTACATGGCCGCTTGGAGATACGAAATTTCTCTTCTCGTGTTGAAAAAATATTTTTCAACACGAGAAGAGAAATTTCGCATCTCCGCGCGACCATGTAATATCCTCTATATCTTCTCTATTTCATAATAGAGAAGATATTGAATATATGAAAAGTTTCATTGTAAGTGAACTGCAGAAGAAAGATTCAGTGAGTGCTTTACTAAGTGCTTGAATGAAATCCCGTTCAAGCCTGAATTTTTTCAGGTCTTACCTTTGGAGCTACTTATGTTTTGTCAGGTGACAAAACTGGGATGATCTTTCACATATTAAATCTTTCCTCCGCAGTTTCCATAATTATATGTTATATGTAATTCCCATACACTCACATTTATAAATCGGATCAATGTCAGTATATGGGTAACTGTGCACCTACCCCTCCCCTAACCCAGCAAGTCATATTAAGTTAAAATGTTAGTGTTAATGTTGGGTTAGGGGAGGGGTAGGTGCACAGTTGCTCAGATACTGACATTGATGCTATAAATCTACACATAGTGTAACTAAACATTATGATCTTCGAGGCGGCCAAAAAGTACTACACTAGCGCATCATTTTGCCACACTCTACGCCCATTGTTTTCCAGATTCAAATCTAATGCTGCATTCACACCGGAGCCCCGAGGGTTCTCTCTGTGACGAGTGAAATCGTCTGGCATCAGCCAGAGTCACAGTAAAATCTATAAAGACACTATTGGGGCTTAAAGGGTTAAACATGTTTAAAACCTGTTTATAATTAGTTAAACATGGTTTTTGATTCCCTTTGCCTAAAACAGCTCCGTGTAAATTCTGTACTGACTTGAAATTTATTTCTAATGAATCACTGTTAGACTCTTTTTCTCACTATGTGTAAAGATTGGGAGGCTATTGTGAAAATTTCAAAACCTAGTTTAACTAAACAAGTTTAGTTGGTGTTAACATAGCATAAGACGGTCCCTATGTGATTTAAAAGCCACGTTTCCGAGACTCCGGATTTCATTGGATGCCTATAAAAAGTCAGTTGATAGTTTTCGAGACGTTCCTGAAAATTTTCCAGTCCTAGATTTGAGTTAGTTTTATTGCCAGTTGCAAATGCACCCAGAAAGGACAGAAAGTAACGGAAGGAAGAGACAAAAAAATTGTGTAAACAAAGAGGGATATAGATTGTTCTCAAAAACAAAAAATGAATAACGTTCCTTCTAAAGAACTGTAAACTGTACCAGTACAGTACTGTTAAGCTAAGTAGCTTTCCAAAGAATGGTCACACTGCATGGTTTGATCCACAGATGAAAAAGGTAGAACCACACTGTATAGTAAAACAAACAGTACCACAGTACACTACTGTTAAGCCGGTAGCTTTCCAAAGAATGGTCGCAACGCAAGGTTTCGCTCAGAGATGAAAAAGTTAGAACCACACTGTATAGTAAAACAGACAGTACCACAGTACAGTACTGTTCAGTAGTTTTCTTGCGAAGTAATTACACTACATGAATCGCACAAGATAAAAGGTTACGAAATATAAATGATATATGTACTTACGTTCAAATTTCTGTTGTTAATTACCTCAATTTGTGTCGAACAGGGTATTTGTATATTCTTCTGCAGCTTTCTTCTCTTTTCTTTTCTTCAGTTTTGCAAAATGGACCGATACAACTGACGTTCCCGAAGGAATAGAAGATTATAGCGTAACAAATCTAGGTTTTACCAAGTCGTTCAAAATGGCGGATCAAAAAACTCAAACTCTATTCACCAATCTCTCTCACGCCTTTCAAGCCCGCAATAGACATCGGGATAGGTACATGGATTACGAGGAGGAGCTTGTGATTGACGGGTTCGAGGATCACGTGATCGCTTACGCCGATCCCCTTAATAGAGAATGGTGGATTGTGGTGTTTTGGTATTGGTTCTTTTCAGTGATTCTCATGTCCTGGGTCTATCGATGGTTGCTGGTGAGAAGAACTGGAAAGCTGGCGGTCGCCATTAGAAAGGAGGTGGAAATTTGCATGTAATAAGTTGTACAGACAAAGAGAAATGGAGCACGAGAAGCAAGATTTTTGATTTCAGGTTAACTTCGATGAATGAACCTCAGACAACGTTTCCGTTGTTTTCTTGAGTTTGGTATAAGATCTATCCGTAAAATAGCATTCTTTGTAGCATTCATTCTTTCAAGCTCAGAGGTTGAAGGTTCCAAGAATGGGGTTCTTCCTAAGGTTACCGGACTCTATCTAATGACGTGGACGTTATCCTAGGCTCAGGAACACGCTTCTTAAAGCAATTGGACAGAGCAATTCTGGCCGGGTTTAGTGCGCAATATAACTCATATAAACGTTTTGAATCAAAGACTTGACAAAGACGAAACACTAAAAGGCAATTTTCGTTTTTAAGAGCTATGGAAATAGAGCAATTTACAAATTGATTCCAAACTAAAAGATATGGCATACGAACATTGTATATTCTTCTGCATCAGATGGAGCTTTTGAGTGCAGATCTTGCCAAACAGTTAACACGGTTTTATAGAAAGCCGTAACTTTAGTCAAATCTAAATCTTCTACGTTGTAGTTGGACTCCAAAAGTAAATTACTGCCATATTTGCGTAGAGCTGAAAAAAAAGCGCGCACCAATTGCAATCTTTACTTTCATATAACCGTTTTACTCAGGCGGCTTTAAGCATCATGCTCTTGGTACCGACAGATAAATAATCTATCACCTTTTTAAAACCTTGTTAGGGGGTGTGGTGGGCAAAGTCTGCGATGCTAGTCCATCGCACGATTACCCTCAGCAGTACCCATTTATAGACACACCCGAATGAAGAGGAGACAGTTTGGTGTTAAGTTTCTTGCCGAAGGAAACACTTCATCACTACAGATCACTGTTGAGACTAATGCTTTAATTTGTCACTTGATTGGAAGTTTGACCAGCATCAAAGAGAAGGCGATTTTATAAAAAAAATAACTTAATTTAAATACTATAACTTAATCCATGATGGTAAACTTAAGTCGCTGGCAAGATTTACAACCCAATAAATTCTTGTATAAATACAAAAACGTTTCAATAGATCCTCTAAAAAATGATAATCATGGCCGATTTTCACGGTACAACTCTTGCTTGAGATCATGGCATGAGCTGCTGGCACCTGTTTTAAATACCATGGCTGTGATCACAACTTTTTGCTTGAGCTTTTACCGCTTCAAAATGCTGCGAAATTTATCTTTTCATGACAGCCTGTTGTGAAGATAAGATGCCTTAGGTTTGATTCAGTCTACACGAATCGTGCTGTAATTGTAGTTTGCACGGATGGCAAGCGATGGTCGTTCGTGTAAATCGGAGTTAATACTCTCTTATATGCTCAACCTCAATCTGACCGGTGCAAAACAGGAAAGGTATTAGGTAATATAGACCTAAGCCAGGTATGTCTGCAAGATATCCGTAATTGGTTTTCTTTCTAGGTCAGAAATTGGACACTTATTACATAGCAGTTGAAACGCACTGAAGCTATTATCCGTTCACTGAGAACAAGTCACATATATATTGTGTATTACTAACCGAATTCCAGGTCAATACTGCGCAGTACAGACCGAGAAGAACGAGGTTAGTAAGATGTTTATCATATCTCTTTTTGAGCGCAGGAAGAAGTTTGAAATTTAACGGACCGTACTAGAAAAAAAACGGACCGCAAAATTGACCAATCGTAGCGCGCATACCAACTGGGAGATGAAACATATATTTCATATATATCTGGTTTGTTTCAGTGTTAACTGATGACTTGAAAAACAGAAAACATGGTTCATCAAGCGGGTTGATAAATTCAGTTTTACCACTGTTAGCTTAAAAGAGTGCTGATCATGACGTTTCGAAGTTTAGCTCTTCCGTCAAGGCGGCTTCGCACTAACGAGAAACCAACGCTTGAAACGAATCATGTGATGCACAGTTTTATGCGTGTTTCAATTTTTCGACTTACGCAGCACCCGTTTTTAGAGAAAATAGCTCCTTTACTCTTCCGCAAACCATACTCTTAATTACGAGAGATCTGGCTGGGTGCATGCGTAAGGCACTGGTCATACTACTCTGAGGGTGTTGGAAAGTATCATTTGTTCCAGGAGTTCGTTTTATACAGTTCGTGACGCTATCATAAAGACAATCCATCTAACTTGCGGACAGTTCTAGAAGTATCTCCTCTCGTCCACCTGAAGGCTTTGTAATATTTAGTGTAACTAACCACAAAGCGTGCCGTGTTAATGAACTAGAAAACAGGGTTGTTCGGAAGTCCTATATCAACAAAACAACCCAGTTTAGGACTAATATAAGTTACAGAGGTATTTAGTTAACGAATGCACACGACTGCGTCATAAACCACGTCCCGCGGTCGATGTTCGTTGTTTGCAATGTCAAATAACCATTCTGTCCAGTTCCAATGTACTGGCTAGCGGACACTGATTGGAATGCAACGCAGTTTCCTGGGCAGTTCGTTACCTGGCCCAAAACAAAGCGATGAGAATCCGTTATCGTGGAGGTAGTCTTTGAATGAATGAAAAAGAACAAAAACATATCAACATGAATTCTGTCAGTGAGACATTCTACCAAAGCTAAGTAAGCACCTGTACCGCGTTCAGTTAGGAAAACTGTTGAACATGGTTCCTATAATGTTGGTGAGATTTCGTAAAAATTCAATGGGTAGAGGTCGTATTTCAATACCAATAACGATAACGATAAAAACAACGAGAATGATAATAATGATAATGACAATGACAACGACAACGACAACGACGATAACGATAACAATGATGATAATAATGATAATGGTAATGATAACGACAATGACAACGAATAACGACAACGACGACGATAACGATAACGATAACGATAAAGACAACAAGAATGATAATAATGATAATGATAACGACAATGACAACGAATAACGACAACGACGATAACGATAACGATAATGACGAGAATGATAATAATAATAATGATAATGACAATGACAGTGACAACGATAACGACAACGACAACGACGATAACGATAACGATAACGATAATGATTATGGTAATGATAATGAAGATGACGGTGATGATGATAACGATAATAATGATAATAATGATGATGATGATAACAATGATGATAATAATAAGTAACAATGATAATTATAATAATAATAATAATAATAATAATACGCGAAAAGACTTATGTGCTTCTAATAAATGTTCAGGAAATAGATGTTTCGAAAAGAAGAAAAAAAAATTCTGCTCTGCTTGTGCTGGGGACACAGCACTTAAAGATCAAGCCTACTTCTTCGAAATAAAATAGTGTTTTTAGTCTTCAATACGAGGGATATTTTCGGGCGATATTTTCGGGCGAGACCGTTCATACTTCCATTTTAATACAGGATTCGTCTCTTACCTCTAATACAACATTTCCAGATTTCACCGCTAACACGTAGGCACGATTTGAGTTCCATCGAATTGTCACGGTTAGCTTGGAGTTAATAACACATTTCCTAATAACAAATTCTGCGTTTAACAAAAGAAACATACAGAAAAAAATATATTAGCCTAATAACAAAAAAAAATGGATTACATAGATTGTAGGCAGTTTTTGACGTCATTTTCAAAGCGGCCAGCTTAATTCTTATAAAGGAAATTAAATACTGCACATTTATTGCACTGCCGGGAAAAGATTTTTAAACGCTAGTGTATTTTACGTTGAATAAGAATTCTTATCATACATTGCAAAAGTTGAATTTCAACTAGCAGTATTCCTTGTTCTTTGTCTGTCAGCGCGCTATCTTAACAACCGTCGCGCTTAAGAAATAGGGAAAAAGTAAAAAGGGCGGCAACGTCTTAGACGGCACTGCTTGGAAAATAAATTTCTGTTGCTGATATATCGTACGCGCCTGCTTTGATCAAAAGAAATTGTGTTATCGCTCCCTCCTGCAAAGGAGGAGAATGCCTACCGCTTTTATTTATCCCGGAATTCTTCATAGCAAATTTAACCTCTTTCGCTCACGTTCTTTAGAAAATTTGGAAAATGCCCATTTTACGATGTTCTTTTGCAGAGGATTGTATTTTACACGTGCAGTTTCATTGTTTTTCGCATTAACGCTATTATTCAATGGCGTATTATCTGACGTTCCTGTCGTGGTTTTCTTAAACTCCCTAATTTGAGAAATGGTCGTTTAAGAGAGAGTTTTGAAATAGTGTTTGACTGAAAAGCATAACGGTTCTTTATAAGGTGGTCGCTTAAGAGAAGTGGTCGCTTAATAGAGTGGTAGTAAAGAGCCAGTTGGCTGGACACAAACAACTAAAATTTATCCCCACCTGTTATACTACGTTGGCTATCTTGTCCTATACACTGCACTGCGGTAGGTTGGCCATTGGATCCGAGCTTAACGTTCAAGAGAGCGTGCGAATGATTAACACCGTGACGATAAAACGACCGTATCTGACACCTTGATTTGCGGCACGCTCCTTGACCCGGGCCCCAAAACACAGTCGCAGTAAATACAATACCCTGTGTTAAAATATATATGCGTTATTGACCAAACGTGAGGTCAACATGGCTAGATATTGGCCTCATTTGTTTTTGCGTTTTTATTGACCGACACGAAGTCAAGGTCAATCAAAACGTGCATTCTGCGCATGGGTGAATAAAATGGCCAAAACACTGGCCTAAGCGACGGACCATTAGAAAAGTGATGGGAGGGGGAGGGTGGGGAATTTTCAGCTTGCACGAATTTGTTTTTTCGCTCACTGCTTGTGCAGGAATTTTTTTTTTTCAGGTGAACCCCTCTGCACGAATTTTTTTTACTACGTGTGAAAAAGTCACAATTGGACCTTCCTTCTGCATGAATTTTTTTTACCTTCTCCTTTGCATGAATTTTTTTTCTTGGCATTTTCCCTTGCATGAATTTTTTTTTTTGGTTTTTTCCCCACCCCCACCCCCCCCCCATCACTTTTCAAATGGTTCGTCCCTAACCACTGTCTTCTAGCGAATGAGAACAGGGGAAAGCAATAGAATGAAATCCCGGAATCCCATTGGTTGACGGGATTATTTTAATGGCACATTGCATACAACATGCTATTAAGTTTCACATGATAATCTTCCTTCGCTTCCTTAGCCAACCCAAGCAAATTTACAGAGAAAAGTCAACTTTACCGTAAATTTAGAAATTATATATTTAGCAATTAACGAATGAGGCTGAGTAGGATATGAAGAATTAAGCGGATCGAGGAAGGTGTTATCCACCGAGGTCGTAGGCCGAGGTGGATAACACCCTTCCGAGATCCGCTTAATTCTTCATATCCTACGAAAGCCGAATTCATTAATTGCTTTATTATTTATCAAAATATTTTCAAACACTTAAAGGAGAAAATGAGCTTCATTTTCACAAATTTCACACCCACCAGCAATATAACAAAACAACAAAATAACACAAGCTCGTCCCCAGGTCTTCTCGGTTAACGGTGCCTTAACCTACGGAAACGCTGCATTTTTGACGTATGACTCATTTCCTCGTTAAAATCAAAATTCTTCCAAATTTGGTCATCAGTAACTGGTTATGGTGAATTAAACGTGTGCTTTTAGCCAATCAGAGTCGGGGAAATATTTTGAATGAATAATAATGTGTTTTATCTGATCCTCGCCATAAAAGTCTCATCTATTTTTCTTCGGAATCTTCGCGTCTATCAAATGTTGGACTTAATGGCAGTTCACGGATGTTTCATAGGAAAGCTTAAAATTGACGAATACTCATTGTCAAGAAGAACATCGATTTTCCAGCGAAGATGCCACGGAGATTAGTTTTAAACCTTGCTAAGGGTGCCGAAAATAATTGCCTTAAGAGTCACGCCGACATAAAGAATAGCCGTGCATACAGAAACTGTTGATAATACACTCGACTGTAAGTAATGACCACCTTTATTAAGCGACCGCTTTTTCTTGCACTAAGGGTGGTCGCTTGAGAGAGAGTTGAACTTGAAAGAAGAGTTGACAAGATAAACCTGCCGTGATTTATTTACAGCATAAAAAGGGATTTTATTGAGTGTCTGAGGATTGAAATACTTCCGGAATAAATCAAGCTTATTAACGTCGGAGAGCTCGTTTTGGTTTTTTGCTTGATATCTAAATCAAAGCCGCAATGAAGCGGCGAAGAGAAACTAAACAGGTGGTTTCGATCACCCATCGCTGAAGTCAGAGTTCATAGGCAGGTAATGAATTGTAAATGGTTTGACCCCTGGAGTTCCCTTCGATCGTCAATATTCATTTTAAAATAGTTGTTTGTCGAGTTCGATCGTTCGAGTGTTGGTACAGTCCACTCCCGATAACTCGAACCTTAGAGGGAAATTAAAAACGGTCATCGGGAGTTCGAGTTATCGACGGTAAAACTACGTAGAAAATGACCTGGAGAGAAAAAATTAGTTCCAGTTATGCGGAGGTTTGAGTAAGCGAGGGTTCGAGCCTGATCGGGAGTGGTCTATTGATGACTTCTGCTCAGGTGGTCGAAATCTCAGTCAATGTCATCGATAAAAATTTTATTTATTTATTTAATAACTTCCACCTTCGAATAGGTGAGAAAACGCACAATATGTACAGAGCTTGGCTATAAATTAAATGCGCTTTTAAGTAAGAGCCATCTCACAACACCGGGATCTACGTCCCCTTCTGTTTAAGAACAGTGTGTCGATTCTTTAACATCCCACGACGTTACACGAACAAGGGTTGTCAGACGGGAAGAAGACTAGAAAGACTAACCATTTACAGATGTAATTGCGGTAAAGGCAGCACGTTTTAGAATCATCTACACTCGAACTCGACAAACAATTATTTTGAAATGAATGTTGAGGATTAAAGGGGATTTGACCTAAGCATACGACAGCAAGGATTTAAACTAGACCGCCATAAATGTACATCTCACATATCTCATTTATCGGAGCGCTGTGTGGTAACCTACTTGCGGCTCGTCGAGTCAAAATAACTATCAACAGTGGTACAAATATGTCGAACTCTGTACTTGAATCTTGATAATTAACATTTCACATATCAACGCGGAAAAGAACTATCTTGTGGAGTAGAACAACCAGCAATTAAGTTTTTTTTGTGAGTCATGTTCAGTAATTCATTTTGCTCAGTAATTATAAAGCACATTCTATAGTTTTCAGAACCGGCCACACATGGAAAAATACCTAGATTTAGGTACTGTATACTTCACTCTACAGTGTGGTCAAGACGTTTGTCGTCTGTGGACCAAAGCATGCAGTGTGACCATTCTTTGGAAAGGTATTGCAGAAAAGTGCTGTACGTACTGTGGTACTGTTTGTTTTACAATATATTGTGGTCTTAACGGTTTCACCTGTGGACCAAAGCATGCAGTGTGACCATTCTTTCAAAAGCTACTGAACAGTACAGTAACTGTACTGTGGTACTGTTCATTTTACCATACAGTGCGGTTCTAACTTGTTCATCTTTGGATCAAAGCATATAGTGTGACTATTCTTTGGAAAGCTACTGAACAGTACTATACTGTGGTACTGTTTCTTTTACTATACAATGTGCTTCTAACTTGTTCATCTTTGGATCAAACCATGCAGTGTGACCATTCTTTGGAAAGCTACTGAACGGTACTGTGCGTGGCACTGTTTGTCTCGCTATACAGTGTGGTTCTAACGTTTTTATCTACGGATCAAACCATTCAAACCATCTGCATTTTTTTTTGGAAAGCTAGCGAGCAGTACTGTACTGCGTTACTGGAATACTTTTTTTCTTTAGAATATGGCTTTCATTTTGCCGTATGTGTATGAAGCCGTATTGTAAAATGTGATCCTCTTTTTTTTTCAATAAACCTCAAAATAGATTCTTCATGTGGAGATTACCATTCCAAGAAAAAGCTGACCCTTACTAAACGAAAACTGCATTTAACTTAACTTCCGAAGTTAGCGAATTGTATGAATGACTCCGTGTTCAATTCCTACCATATACTTGTAAAATTATCTCTGTAACGTTTCCGGATTGTGCTAGCACAAGTTTAATTATTGCGGATTTGTCGCTCGACCGGCCGGTATACACGTGGCCCCCCCAGTGTGCGTCCAGTCTCCGTACAATGTTCCTACTGTAGTTTATCGAATAGTGTAAATAACTAAATAAAATATGTACAAAACACAAATAACTACAGTTCAGTATACGTAATTATGATGCAGCGTAAACCAATCAGCACCGACACAAACTACAGCCCTTTCTTCCCTTGAAGTCATGGTAGGAACTTTCATTAGATAAAAAAAAATTAAAGACCTATGTGACTCGTAGATAAATGTCAACAAAACTGATGAAAACGTACTTTCGCACGCCTTTAAGCAAAGAAGAAAACGTTTGGGATGGCAATGAACAAATGACGGATGTTCTTTCACTATTCCTTTACTTTGACCATTGAATTTTCTAGTTTTCTTGACATTCTTAATTATTCAAACGAACGGAATGCCTAAGTATTTGCCGTCTCTATTCCGGTCAAAAGATTCCAATTTTACCTTTACGCTAAACAAACATTGATGAACGTTTTCATAAGCATTTCCTAAGAACGTAAGGATTATAATCCCTTATCAAAACTTCTTTCGCAAATGTTTGGTCCTAAACCACAAGGGTATATTAATGCCATAAAATTAAAAATGTTTCGTACTAACTCAAAATTGTCCCAAATTGCACTAACTTACCCAAAGAAGTTTTTTCAACATGTTCAAGTTTTTTTGCCGCCTTGGAATCCAGAAAGCGAAAACCTCAGTCAGCTAAGCTCGTGTGTTTAATGTGTCATTTAACAACGCATTTTATAATGCTTGCTCTATGAAACGTGCTTACCGCGAGTCGGAAATTTCTAATTACAATTTTGCCGGTCCGTTTTCATTTCAATATCGACGTTTCTGACTTCAACCAAACCGACTGCGGGCTGCGTGAAAACACAAAAACCAACACGAGACTAATACCCCTCTTCAGGTCCGACACTTTTTAACCTTAGCGTTCTGAGCTAGACAAAAGGAAACACAAAATACCGGACGTAATCCTGAATAACTCCTGCGTCCAATAATATGGGCTTCGTTTTTTCACAAGAGCTGCCGCAGGCAAAGGGCCTGGTTCCAAATATCGGGGTTGGTGCATTCGGGAAATTGGCGGGAACCTCTGGATCAATCGTTCTCCGGCTTCTCGCGCGGATATGCTATATCCGCGCGAGAACTTGAATGATATAGTAAAAGGCAGAAGATGATATAGTAAAAGGCAAAAAAAGGCAGAACTTGAATGATATAGTAAAAAATCGATTCCACAATATAGTATTTTTTTTTATATTTTCTTATCGAGAATAACATGCAACGCCCGCTGTTATGAAATAAAATTAAATCAAAGAACGGAAGAAGTTTGCACGTAGGGGAAAACCTTGTTCTGATTAAAAGTTTTACAGCTTACTGAGAATTCACGCAAATTGTGCACTCAACTGCGAAACTCTTTACTAAACAATTAAGATACCAATACAATAAGTAAATGTTTGAAAATCTCATCGGATCAAAATGGCTATTTCCTGTATTTTTTTTCTTCGAATAAGTGTTTTAGTCTTGATATATAGTGTAGCAAATATCACCACAGTACTACAGCCATGGCCTCGGTGGATAAATGATGCAGCAAATTGATTGTTCAGTTCGCCTTGGTCTAGAAAAGGCAGAACTTGAATGATATAGTAAAAAAGCGATTCCACAATATAGTAGTGTTAACTAGCTTCGGAAAGAAAATGTTAAGCTAGGACTAAATTGATATCTAGGACTAAACATACCGAACAGAGCGTTCGCGATAGCTTTGCTAAGAATGGCAACACCATCAGCTGGTACAACTTGTTTACAAATATAACGTTACACATATTTTCGGCTTTGGTCTAGCTGCCAGCCAAAGAGAACTTAACCTTTGCCAGAACTATTTATTTTTCAGCGGTTAAATGACCATCGGCTAAACGAATTAGAAATCTCTTTGCAATGCGCTGCTAAACTAGATTGTTCGAGTGGGAGGTAGTCCCGTGATTTACAGAAAATGACTCTTCAGTTGACGCCAAAGTCCTCATGATAAACAAGCCGATCGGTAAGAATTTGCCATCAAGTTGCTGTTTTTAATTATCAAGTTTTGTTTTCGCACTTGACCTTGCAGCATACGATGGCAATTCTGCCGCAGGATCCCCGTTAAAGAACTCCGCCCAAAAGTTTTTATCCGGACGTCGGTGTTCAATGGATCAAGTTTGGTGGATTAAAGTAAACTCTTTCGCGCACAACCCAGTTTTTGAAGTGTAAAACCTCTTAAACGCTTACGTCCTCTTCCAGATCAATCTTCAACTTCCGCAAATAATATAGATACAGAACGAGGCAAACAGAAGACCTTATTCCAAGATACTTACTCGATTCAACGCAAAATTCTCCAAAGTGAGACAAAAGGAAGTGAAATGCAGCAAGTTAGGAGGCAGGATGGCCGAGTGGTCTAGGGCGCGGTATTTCAATGCGGTGACCCGGGTTCAAATCCCGCTCTGGCCACTACCTGGTGTTGTTCTGGGTAAGTACCTGGTTCAACTCCTCGATCATCCTTGTAAATAACCAACTGGTCTGCCTCCCGCCAGTTGGGATTCTTAACTATGTTGCTTATGTTTGTTTCATTTGGCCCTGAAAAGCCCCTCTAGGGGAGTGGTCAATTAAGTATTGTATTTGTATTTGTAATTGGTACGCAGATCTTTGGATAGAGAGCGAATTTGTTGGACTAGACTAAGCCACTGGAATCTCAATCATCGTTGGCAAAAATGCGGATACAAAGCAAGAAAGAGATACTTGAATGAGCTGAGCTTGTTTTAAAAGTTGAGTTTCCGCTGATATTTGCTAAAAATGGTGTTTTGCAATGCTAAGAATATAGCTACATATGGTCTGCTCTCAGTCATGTTTTCATTTGTCGGTTACATTATCAAGTTCGGATTCCTGAACATAGCTGAAACTCTGCTCATTATAAGGCCTATTGTTGATCATGTGAAAAAGTTTTCAACACTTCCTTCCTCTAAGTTAAAAACTTATTTTAAGAAAAGATTCAGTGCAATTCAAATTATAATTCTGCTATGAAAAATTCGTGCCTAGCTTTTAGAGCAATTTTTTTTTATATTAATATTTTAATTTAATCAAATTTTTCCACCCCGTTCTCACAATAAATGCTAAGTACTGTACAAGTTAAAGGTTTTTGCAGTGAGGTATTTATTTTCCTCCAAAAATGGAACAACTATTGTCTGTGCAATGGAGCCCTTTTGACCCTCAAGTCTTCTTATCTTCCATATGTTTGTCATTCTCCTCCGCGAAACATTTTCCGAAACACCTCATTCAGATCCTACACCCCCGTGATGGAACTACCCACTTTCTCTAAGCACGTAACTCAACTTGAAGGAGAATAAGACGTTATGGTTGTTTCGATCCCAAACCAAGCTTCTTTTATATAAACATAGCACCAGTTACTTTCTTAAGGGGTAAACATTACTTATAATGTGACCTATCAGGTATCATATATACGGCATCGTATTTGTGACACTGAGAGAGTGGGCGATTTGGCTAATGCAGGGCGCGCCGGCATCCCACTCATACCTTGTTTGGTACAAAAAAAAAACAAATTCCAAACATTTCTGGGCCTTTTCTTGTCACAATACTAAGGCTCTAAAGTTCTTATATAATCGTTTGCGATAGTCGTTTGAACATAGGAACTGGTGGCAATGAATTCACTTGTCTTTGTCAGTCGGGTTTATGAAAAATTAATGAAGGTCAACCCTTTAATTCTAGAATTACGATAATCATTAGAGTTTAATACGGTTTTGGTCTTACATCTGAAGACAACTTTCACGCTGGAGAATACCAGAAACGGTGATTTTATTGCGTCGCTGTGAATGGTTACACACAATGGTTGTTTGACCAAAATGTTCGTGTCGTTTGTTCGAAATTGTCCAAGCTTTATGCATATATATATATATACATAATATATGCATATATATACCGATTCGAGGACGAGTCATTCACTAGAATCAAGGCATTCACTGGAAAGTCGCAACAGAGCAATATTGAATGCGCTGCCGTGGGAATTTTACATACTGCTTTGAACGAAACCACGTTTCAATAGTTTCAAAGAAGCTTTGACACGAGAGTAAGGCTATTAAACTACGATCACAGGACAAACATCAAGATGCTTATTGCTGGGATTTCAATGTCAAAGTGAAAGGGTTGGAAACAAATAAAATCCTAATTTTGAAAGTTTTAAAAACAGTATTAAGAGCAAAGACCTATCACTCTTGATAGATAATTGTAGAAACTGTGACATATGTTGCTAGGCCGCCTTAATTTCTTAATTCGTAATTAATTTTTTATATTCTATTTATATTTGATATTCTGAAAGTTTTTTAAAGTTTAAATAATTTTAACTTTATGTAGCTAAAGTATATTTTAATGTGTAGATAGTGTCCCCAATTAGTTTTTTCAAGCTAAATACTATTGACACTTTAATAAAGTCCTTCATTCATTCATTCAAATGAAGATGGTATACTTTGAACCTGGAGAATTTTTGAAAAGATGTATGTTTTCAGCACTGTCACAGGCAAACTCTAAAAACTCTGAATTCTCCCAATAGGAGTCGAACCTGCGACCTTCCGATTATTGGTTCAGACGCTCTACCACTGAGCTATAGGAGACTTGTGGGAGCAAGTCCATTAAACTAGGTTCATGGGACAAACATCCTGCTTATATTGCTGGGATTTAAATGTCAAAGTGAAAGGGTTGTGAAATAATGAAAAAGGTATACTTTGAGCCTGGAGAATTTGTGAAAGATGTATTTTGATGTGTCAAAAAAGTTAACAAATGGAAGTTTGAAAAAAAAAAGACTTTGACGTGCCGGTAAGTCTATGTCTAGGGATATTAAACATTTCATAAGCTCAAAATGCTCCAAACATTTCGGTACTCGTGTCAATGCAAGTATCTGTTTTAGGTGTTAAGTCGCTTAACTGTGAAGGAAACACTTGGTGAGTTGAACTTGACCAGCAAACTCTCAAACATGCCTAACCGTACACGTAGTTGCAATGTGAAATATATTTTTTAATATTCTTCTGCCCAGGTTACCAAGCGATCGTGGCCATTAGCTTTAATGTGATTGGCGAGCATTTGTTGAGAAGCGTGTTCCAAATTTGGATATCTACGTCTATTTATATATAGCATCTCTAGCTTCTTGAAAGCTTAGCAAACCTCCCTATAGCATCTCTAGCTTCTTGAGTGCTTAGCAAACCTCCCTACAGCATCTCTAGCTTCTTGAGTGCTTAGCAAACCTCCCTACAGCATCTCTAGCTTCTTGAGTGCTTAGCAAACCTCCCTATAGCATCTCTAGCTTCTTGAGTGCTTAGCAAACCTCCCTATAGCATCTCTAGCTTCTTGAGTGCTTGGCAAACCTCCCTATAGCATCTCTAGCTTCTTGAGTGCTTGGCAAACCCCCCTATAGCATCTCTAGCTTCTTGAGTGCTTAGCAAACCTCCCTATAGCATCTCTAGCTTCTTGAGTGCTTAGCAAACCTCCCTATAGCATCTCTAGCTTCTTGAGTGCTTAGCAAAACCCAAGTGCGTCCATAACTCAATGGTTGCACAGCTCCTGAGTTTACCATTTCTTTCAAAACATAGAGACTTCACAACTTCCCAATCTGACAATCCGACGTCACCATGCAATTACCCATAGGCAAATGGATCGCGCGTATTGGCCAATCATAGTGCGCGCTTTCCTAAAGCTATGTTATGATGCATTATGCAGGAAGTATGTGTTGCCAGAAACCTAAAATTACGATTCATCAAAAATGGTCACTACTTTCCGCAGAATTTCGTGAAGCATGATATCGGTATTTATCTTATCAAGCAGCGCGAAAATATTTTTCCATTTGATAGAAGCTGGAAATCGTTACTAAAAGGCCAAAGTTGGTGGAATGTTTGTGTTTAAATTCAAACTAAACAACAATCCGCGAGGGTAAATTGACCCTTTCACTCACAATTTCCGAGTAGTAAGTCTCCCTACACGGCATCTTCCATGATTGTTTTCAGAATCTAGTGCAAGGTCGAATTTCTATAAGTTGCGCATAAATAAACAAACCAGAGTTGGCAGTAAGAAATTGGTCTTCACTTTCTGAACTCAGAACAAACAAAAAAGGCACTTGCTAATTTTCCTTTTATCCCAATATGTTTTTAATTGGATTATGACTTGTAAAACTGTTTTACTGCTCGGAAATCTTAATGACTATATTTGTAACAATTTCTTTTCCAATCACTCATCCCATATTTGTTTTACAATGCATTTTGGGGTTCTAATCAGGCTTTCACCTGTGGATCAAACCATGCAGTGTAACCATTTTTTACAGTTAAACAGCTACTGAACAGTACTGTACTGTGGAACTGTTTGTTTTTACAATACATTTTGGGGTTCTTACGTTGTTACCTGTGGATCAAACCACGCAGTGTTACCATTCTTTGTAAAGCTACTGAACAGTACTGTAGTGTGGTACTGCTTGTTTTACTGTACAGTATGGTCCTAACTGTTTCAGTACTTTATTTTCACCTGTAGTTCAAACCATGCTTTCAACAGCTACTGGACAGTACTGTTTGCTTTACTACACAGTGTGGTTATAATAATCTTATTCGTTAATAAAACCCTAAGGCGTTGCTATTCTGTGAATGACTACGGCACACCACTGTACTATAGTACTGTTTGCTCTACTGAATATAGTAGCTCTAGTTTTTACCTCTGTGTGTCAAGGTATGCAGTGTGACCATTCTTTGCGTACTGTGGTACTGTGCGTGTTTTACTATACAGTGTGGTTCTACCTTTTTCATCTGTGGATAAAACCATGCAGTGTGACCATTCTTTGTAAAGCTACCGAACGGTACTGTACTGTGGTACTGTTTGTTTTACTATACAGTATGGTTCTAACATTTTTATTTGCGAATGAAACCATGCAGTGTGACCATTCTTTGAAAGGGTTATTTCAACTCTATTCCTTACATTCCGAGCATTTCAAATGTGTACTATACATCGTTTCTAAAGATAACCTAATGGAGAAGCTCGGAACTTGAACTGCAAACCCGCATAAATGGCGAGATAAAGTATGTTATTGAAAGGAAAATAAATATTTTATTTAGATGTTTAATACTAAAGTGAGTTCGATCAGGAAGCTAGATCGTAAGAGTGAATCAAGTTGAATGTAAAAGTAGTCATTTGGCAAACATCCCACGACTAGAAAAGACCAACGGATTGTCTACTATGAAAGAGCTCGTTCTTGTTGCGGCAAGGAAGAAAGCCGTTTCGCCCACGCGGAAGTAAATTGACCGAGTGCGTCCGTCTCGCGTGTTGTGTACATCATGGTCGGTGGTCTGGGCTCGAAAAAGCCGCAAACACTCACGACCGGACATTTAACAACACTACGGAAAAGTGAACTGTAGAATACCGCTTTTTATTTGCTTGATAAGCATTCGTGTTTCATAATGGGTAGAGATAGCGATCTTTGTAAAGCGTTTTTTTTTTTTACACACAATCAGCTATGGACAACGGAATACCGGCCACAGGGTCCCCTGCTAACGATGAATATATATCGTGTTTGTTTAAACTCCAATCACCTGTTGGTGAGTTCGATCACGAAATACCAACAAGCCAGGGAGACATCATGATTAGAGTAATAGTGGTGAGTACAGGTCTTCCACAAGTCTTTCCAGCAAGGCTAAGCATAGATTGAACCATCACAATAAGATCTTGACTGGCCATTAGCCATGCAGCTAAGTCGCCTTTTTTAGGGAAACTCGTAAACATATATCATATCATTAGACACCATGCTGGCAAAGACCAGAAATGTCGATGCCATTATGCAGAAGTAATCTTGAGAGCGGTTGAAGCGTTCACTGTGATTGACCAGGTTGAAAATTCAAACGATAAAGAGACAGTTTTGACTGCAACGACGTAACATGCCTTTTCTGTCATTTCCTTCGTGAAAGCTTATTTCACCACGAAAAATAAAAAGCCGCACATGGTGTAGAATGGCTATACTTACACTGCATTGTTTTACCAAAGATTGGTAACTGTTAGAAACCACAACATGAGACTGGACGTTTGGCGGCGGACTCTTGTGGTAAATTGGAACACAGATAAATACACTAAACCACCGAATAAACGGATTATGAGTAAGTGTGTTAAAAGAGTAATGGTGTTGCATTCGGTGGGCAATAGAGCAAGCTATAATATTTTATAGAACATAGCTTTACTGTATTTAGCTGGCTAGAATAATGATTAATTTTAAAGCGCAATGGTGTTACATTGATTCAGTGGGCAATAGAGCGAGCTGCATTAATCTATAGCGCATCATATATCTATAGAACATGGCTGTACCGTATTAAGCTGGATAGAATAATGATAAGGAATGACGACCATGATTATCGTTCAATTTACAAATTTTAAAAAATTTAAAAAACGGAAACTATTTAAGGAGTTTTGGGACATATTGTCAACACTTATGCAAAATGCTTCTTAATTTTTATGAATTTTTAGCTAGGCAATTTTTCACAAAGATGTATTTTTTCGGCGATGTCACTGGTAAACTCAGAAGAACAAATCCAAGTTCTGCCAGTAGGAGTCGAACCTAGGACCTCCCGGCTACTAGTATGGAGGAAGCTCTACCGCTGTGCTATGGGAGAGTCGTGGGAGCAAGACCATTAAACTAGATTCATGCTTCTAAATTGATTGATAACACCTGTTTTACTGCACTGAATTATGTTCTATGAGATGAATAACAACACATATTTTACATGTAATCCATTCTTCACAAATAACGTATGACTCCGTATATGTTGACTATATCTGTGCATGTTGGATGCGTTCCTTTCGTATGACCCCGTAAATCCTTTTATATGTTGACTATATTTCTGCATGTTGGATGCGTTCCTTTGGTATGTTACCGATCAGGATTTGTGATCCGAGATCAGTTGGATCATTGCGCATGAAAAGAACCCATGGATCCTTCTCCAGAGCGGGATTAACATACTTCATCATACAAGTGATCTTGGATCACAAATCCTGAACCGCACCAAACCAAAAGAATGGACTCCTATATATAGCTTCACAACAACTCTCTTGGAAGCGGGGCGTTAATATCTTTTGAGCAGTTTGCTCTGTTTTGGCGATCTTTTTAAAGTTTGTAAGTCTTTAAAAACAAGAAATTAGTGTTGTCTGGCAAAAATGTGCACTATTTTGAAACAAGAATGAGCCCATTTATTATGAACCTATTTGTTGTATCACCAAGTTAAACTCTTATAAGCGCGTTTGATAACTCAAGTTTTCACGCTCCAATTTCAAATCCGCAGAGCACCAGTTTCTTAAGAAACCAAACCTGTCTTACACCGTAAAGTTTCCGCCAAACGGAAGTATTCTAGTAACACCCGATATAATGTACTTCTTTGCTTCGGATGTGTTAAGGATCAAACTAGAAATACGACTTCCGCAAAACCTCGTGAAGGTAGTTTTGGAAAAACTCGTAATGGCTATTTCCTGTAAGGGCTGAACCCTAATTATTGGAATTATCTTCTCATGATATCATCATCGTTATTTTTTCTTTTATTATTATTATCATCAGTATTGTCATGCTGTGGAGGCACAGTAGTATAGTGGTTAGCGTGTCAGACTTCCGAAAAGGAAGGTTTGGAGTTGGAGCCCTGGTGCTGGTACTGTGTTGTTTCCTTAGACAAGAAACTTTACTCTACACTGTCTCTCTCCACCCAGGTGTATAAATGGGTACCAGCGATACAATGCTGGGGGTGACCCTGCGTTGGACTAGCATCCCATCCAGGGAGGGGGGGGGAGTAATAATGCTCCCAGGTGATTCATGCCACTGAAGCAGGAATAAGCTGGGCCTCCTGTGGCACCAGTGGGTCTCCTGTGGTACCTGCTATGTAATGCTGGGTTTAACCTTGCGATGGACTAGCATCCCATCCAGGGGGGAGTAATAATACTCCCAGGTGCTTCATGCTACAGAAACCGGGATAAGCTCCGGCCGTGTGGGCCTTTAGGCCTGTGCGCGCCTTTATCGTTTTTATTGTCATGATGTCGAGGTGGCGCCTATGCTACAAGAACTCACTGGAGAGATACGCCGATAGAAGGTAGAGCGGTGTTAAAAACAGTGGCCCATGCCGAGTCGCTTTCTCAAGGGTATATGTTGTGGTTCAATTTTATCCATGGTTCAAATTTGGTATTCTTTTGCTTTGGTTATGGTAATTTGATAATAATGAGTTTGAAACAAAGCGTGAAAATAAAACTTGAGCCAAGGATAAAACTGAACCACAACACATACGCGGTAGCAAAAGCAATGTAATGTACGATTGTACCCGTAATTGTACGGTAATTGTGTTTCATTGCGGATTTTAAATAACGTAGTTTGCAGTCGGTGCCACCGGCTTAGAAGTGCTAAGTTATTTACAATATATAAAATCTAGATAAAATGTTTTGTTTCTCGTGAGCTGTACACAATGAAAACTACGATCAGGTATCGTTTATTTTAAGTTGCATTTGGTGCATGTTAGGAAGGTAAGACGTTGTACCCTGGTCCCAAAGCTTCCTAGATACATTTCCACAGATTACGCGCTCAAAGTCAGTATTGCGCGTCGAGCAAACTACTGAACAATTTCAAGCTTCTTACCTGAAGTGGGACATGAATGGGGGTCGGTTATTTAAGCGAGGTTTACACCGAGTTCAACAAGTCCTTTGTCTAAAATGAATTAGACCTGCTCCAACTTAATCCTTTAATCTCGTTTATACTGCATAAGAATAAATAGTCAACATCTGCTTACTAAAAATGAATTAGTTTCATTAAATCTATCGCACGCCAACTGATTACTTGCGAACTCTTCAATTATACTTAAGCCGCGGTTATGGTTGGACACCGTTTCAAAAAATAACTCGCCCGAATAATTAAATAAGTCTCCTTTGCATTTCTACGATATATGCTGTACTAATGAACGACTTTGACGAACAAAACATCTTTTTCCCATGTGGCCTCGTTCATGCTCAAGATGTCAATTGTTTCTAATAAACAGCCATTTCCTTCCGTTTGCAAAGAGCTCTCGGAAGTAATAAGTACCGCTGGCATTCTCGTCATACAAATTCGGCATAACTGGGGTTTTTCTGCGAGGTAGATAAAATTTCCGCAACCGAAAAATTAAGACAGCTTTGTCAGGGGCGGTTGGCAAAAAGGTGGTTATTTGCATTTTTATTGCCCTTAAGGCAAATATATTCCATGGAGTAACAAATATCGAAGGTGAAAAATTGTAACAGAATTGAGTAACCTTTTCAATTTCATAATTTGCGATGGGGTGCGACAACCATTGAATTAGCCAGGCAAAGACGCGAAGCCGACATGGCTACAGTATTAGAAAGTCGATGCACATTGAAGAGAAAAACTCCAAGGGATGAGTGAAATGCAAAGTGACAAAATGACAAATCGTGACTCAATGAGGGCATAAATGTGTGTGTGACGTCACCGCATTCGAGTCAGTCAAGCCCTTTCTTGCGGTAATTCAATGACACTTGAATTTGTGCACTTCTTATAAAGTACGTTTTGATATTCATGCTTTGTTATGTAAAATTTAGTGGTGTATCGAAGGAAGCAAATTGATGTAAACGATATCTCTACACAGATGTGTTGATATAAATGATATCCGCACATGTGCATGTTATATGACTGGTGGAGAGCTTTTATCGATATACTATCACTCGGTACTCGGTATACAACAAAATGTTCTACCGAATAAAGAAACAATTACGAAATTTCTTCTTCTAAGTATTAACTCGTTCCCTGCGTTCACTCGAAAATATTTTTCAGCGGTAGAAGAGAAATCCCGTATCTCTAAGCGGCCATGTAACATCGTCTAAACAGTGGGAATGCAAGCTAAGAAAAAGATAAAGAGAGTTCATGCCCGCTAACTTTAAAAGTGGGTCTGTTGTCGTGTTGACAGCGGCCAAAAGAGGTTTATTTATTTTATTTATTTATTTATTATTATTTCGCCACACAGAATAAATTACAAGTAGAACAGAAAAGATAAGAAATTAGATAGTTACTGTTAAATTTAAAATAAGGGTAGAACTTGGAAAGAGTGACTGTGGCGGGGAAATCTCCGAGAAGCAGAGCTTATGAGGAATAGAGATCTCCCCCCACGGGCAATTTAAGTACTAGGCTAGGTTTTTAAACAACAGCTTTTATTCAAACTATTCGAAAGCCTCGCGTAATCCTCTTCAGTCTTTGGTAACAGCCATCTTAGTTCAATCTTGGCTCCACTTTTAAAAATTAGTTCAACAATGTACCATTCATGAATTCAACACTAGCTCGCCTCTGAAGATGACTTTGGCTCAATTGACGAAACGTAAGTCGAAGTCAACAAGAGTTCTCTACAGAAACACCTACACCAGTGCTACACACGGACTATCGAACTCCGGCGATAAACCGGCAACTGAGATTCCTGAGCTCAAACCATTTACCATTAAAATGTGACAAAAGTTCGCATTAAAATCTACGACCTTGAAGTCGCACGGTTTACAAAAACGTTTAACTCGAGATAAATGTTTCGTTTTCATTGTCTTGATCGCTTTTTCTTCACACTTTGCGAATGCTTACGTTTAAAAAAAATTCCACAAAATATCAATAAAACTTTTTTCCCCTTTGTTGGCTCTTTGCGTTCTCATCAACTAGAAAATACCATTCAACAAGAAGCTAATAAGGAATTCCCTCCTGCTGAGTGTATGACAGCAAACCAAAGACGTGACTGGAGGGTGCTTTAGCTTTTAGATTCAGAATTAAAAAAAAATACTTGCATGGTCCGAACTAGCATGTGTGAAATGTTAGACTGTTTTCATTAAGCTACAGCTGAACAGTGAACAGTGCTGTACTGTGGTACAGTTTGTTTTACTATGCAGTGAGGTTCTAACTTTTTCATCTTTTTCAACTATACAGTGTGACAATTCTTTGGAAAGCTACTGAACAGTACTGTACTGTGGTACTGTTTGTTTTACTATACAGTGTGGTTCTAACTTTTTCGTCTGTGGATCAAACCATGTAGTGCGACCATTATTAGGAAAGCTATAGAAGAAGTACTTGGTGCGTTTGGGACAGTACTCAAGCATATACAAACACTCAATCTTCGCTCTCCTGTTTTTACGATCTCCTCTCGAATTCTCCCAAACGCAAAACGATTTGTATGAGCTTGTACTAACAAACTCGAAGAATGATAGAATTTGGCAACAATTTCGTATTCGTTTTCCATACTTAGGTGCTTTTCTTGGTCAGTGATCTACCCCGTTACCTAGTTATAGAAGCCAGCAACCAGACAAACTGTACTATACGCTCCTACTTTCTGAATGCTGATACGAATACAGCAGGACAATCGCTACTACGAGTAGAAGTAAACTCCACAGGGGTACCCTCAGGAGTGTCAGTCACAGGACAAGACCATCAAGTAAACGTAACAGGTAAATTATCCTGACGCTTTAGTGTACTAAACCTGATCCTGTGCTTTCAGGAATGGGAAGCTACTGAATAGTACTGCACTGTGGTATTGTTTGTCTTACTATATAGTGTGGTTCTAACTCTTTTATTTATAAATGCAGTGTGACCATTCCTCAAAAAGCTACTGAACAGTAATGTACTATGGTACTCTTTGTTTTATTGTACAGTGTGGTTGTAACTTTCCATCTGTGGATCAAACCATGCAGTATGACCATTCTTTGTAAAGCTACTGAACGATACTGTACTATGGTACTCTTTGCTTTACTGTACAGTGTTGATCTGACACCTGTATCTGTGGATCAGTCCATGCCGTGTGGCCATTCTATTGGATAACCACTAGACAGCTCTGTAGCGTGATACTGTTTATTTTAATACAGGTATGCGGCGTGGCTCTAACTCGTGACAAGGATCTAAATAAATAATATGCCTGTTCGCAGAGTTTGTAACGATAACATTTGTGACCCAAAGACGTCTTGGAGCCACAATACACTGGGGGCGTAATCAGAACTATACACTGGCAGTAAAGTCACGCAAAATAGTGTTAGAGGTAAGGACATTTCTGACGCGAATTGTCCACGCAGGCACGCAGTAGTAGTAGTACAGTCGCTCGGCACAAATGTCACTGCTGCTACGGGACATTAGACGGGGCTAGCATTGACAACCAATACGGACGAGTACAGGGAAGAGTTTTCTTCGGTGACTTTAATAAGCATGCATCATGCCTAGAGCACGTGTTCAACTCGTGCTGACGAGTCGTTCACGAAAACTGGCAAATGGCACCGAAAATGACAATAGGTTTCCCTTCTAATGCTTTGTTGAAGTCGACCTCGTGTGTCTTGTTTACCGTATTGATGATGACGAACAGGAGTAGAAGGTGGACTAGTTCTCGAACTCGTAATCGTTGTTACTGCTAGTATTTTTTCATCAACAGGAACGTTCCATTGTTATATACTAAATCAAAGGGACATCTTTGCTAAATACAACTTTTCCACTTAATATGTTGACTACTGAGATGCCCTATCCCGTTTTTTTTTTACTTATCGTTGCCCTTCCATTTACACTGCAAAATTAATACGAGAGTAAGTTACAATTACGCTTATTCTTAGGACAGGTGATAAGCTTTGCCTACTCTTGAAATCACCAAGAGTTAAAAATTCAAAAAGTTCTGCTTTAGGATATAGGAATAAAACGTTGCATGAAGACAATGTAAGAGATATTGTGTGAACTAGACACCATAACTGTGTTGAAAGGCGGAGGGATCTTTGCACAAAATTGGGTTCATTTGTGCAGCGTAGTTTTTGAGAATCCAGAGATTTTACCCGGGCAATAACGGATCCTAGTTAATTTGATTGCACCCTGACGTTCGCGCATTCTCCACAAGGTATATGGGTTATTGACCAAGCGTGAGGTCAAGATGGCTGGATATTGGCTAAGTTCTTTTTTTTGCGTGTTTATGGACCGAGACGAAGTCGAGGTCCATAAACACGCAAAAAAAGAACGAGGCCAATATCCAGCCATCTTGACCGAACAAGCTTGGTCAATAAAGGATTTATTGGATGAATTTTCCTTGCGGGACAAAGCCCTTATCCCGAGCGGGCAACCTAGCTCCATCTTGCCCGCTCGGGTAGCCAATCACAGCGCGAGATTCGATTCATCTTGCCCGCTCGCGGAGCTAGTCATATAATAATTGAAAGTTACTTGTTTCATTTGCAGGCTGTGGGTGGATCAAACTTTACAGACAGTCACACGTTCCTGATTCGAAGTGCGCCGAAGGGATGTACGCCCAAAGGCTGCGTAACTATTCAATCAATCCTTGATAACTCCTTTATCACGACAAACCACCAGGGGCAAGTACTACTTGGGAATTCACGAATAGATCGGGCAGCCTGGTTCATCGTGGTATCGAAATCATAATTCAGTCGAACCCTCAAGGGAAACGAAAAATAGTTCGAGATCACGGAGGTTCGAGATAATCGATGGTAAATGACTGAAAAAAACAGTCCAAGGCAAATGAGTTTGAGTTCGAGATAGTGAGGAGTTCGAGATAACCGAGTTCGAGATTGCAAAGTTTTGACTGGAGAACAAAAAAAGGTACTGAATCAGGTAGATTAAATTTAACGTACACTTTAAATGACTAGCGTAAAGCACAGTCACTGACTGACAGGAAAGAGTATGTATAAGCCAATGAATCAATAAAAAAAAAGAAAAGAAAAAAAAAACAGGTAAAGTCCTTGACCAATAGCGACAGATGAGTACAAACCAATGGACCAATCAAAAAGAAAAACTAAGTGAACTACGTGCATGCCGTCAGCACCAAGCGCAGCTAAAACCTTTCCGGTCTCGTCGTCGTGGTTTTCACTTAATTCAACGTCCAACTGGAACGAGAGTTTTAGCCAATCAGCGATCGAAGTGAAGCAGATCCAAAGCAAACGAGAAATCCGTTCTCACAGTAAATTGCTAAGACTCCTAACTCACTGTATAATAACTACTCTACCAAAACAAACAACCTAGACTAGGTGACAGGACGTCTGTAAAACCATGGCAGTGGTTATTTTCGAAACAGGTTTCGCCAGGGTGTGCGCAAAACAGCCGGATAACCTCCTTCTGTCGAATAATATTTAACAATTATTCACCGAAGGCGAAGTGATTCTTGGTGAATATTCACCGAGACGAAGTCGAGGTGAATATTCACCGAGAATCACTGAGCCTGAGGCGAATAATTGTTTTAGTATAAATACACAGGTGATTACTTCAAAAAAGAAAAGAAAAGCATTTTACAACACGAAAAAGTTTTATTTCATCAAAAGCGCGCGAACGACTGGCAGCCATTTTGTTCGTCGAGGTGATTATCGGCTGATAATCCGAGATAGCGAACCAATCAGACCGCGCGATTTTGTATAATCACCTGAGTATTTATACTAAATGGGATTAATGACACATGTGAAAAATTGTTTTCTACCGTTTAACGTGTAGCAAGTCACCTATTTAATTCTATTCATTTAGATGGCAAAAATGGTCAAACTGTTATGCTAATTATTTCAGCTTGAGTTAACTTATGTGTTTCAACTAACAAAAGTAAAATGCGAGGGAATCAATTTTTATTACAACAGACTTATTTTACTGAAAGATGTTTTTTTAAAAAGTCTTTAATCATATAAAATTGAGGGATATAACGAGTATGGTAGCAAATTGATAAAAGATTGGTAGTTTAGGACTATATTTGGATACAGCAATTTGGTAATTCTAATACACTGGCACTTTATTTTATAGTAAGATTTGTCAAGTCATAATGCACAACGTTTTTCAATTTCTACCATTGACTTGAAAGTCATTGTATATCGTAGCTAAGATTTAAATTTGGACTCTGAGGTAATTGGGTCTGGTGTGGGTACATAATAGCGGAGCCCCATAGCCAAGGTAATCTACCCATCCAGAAAATTTGGTAATCACGTGACCGTACACCGACCGCCTGCCGTCCGTCCGCACCGCAGGCATACCCATGAATGTTGGGTAGTCTGTGTGCATAATAAGTTCTGTTTTGGCGCGAAAACGAATGGCCACCCGCGTTTTGTGAAGTAAAAACAACTTAGTCCAGCGAAATCAACTCAGAACAAAAGAAATATTTTGTATTGGTTGACGGAAATTGTTTTTACATCCGTATTTTCTACATATTGTAATGAGATCGGGAGCTCCGCTTTTAGGCTTGGCTAAATATATTTAGTAGAAATACTCAGGTGATTATACAAAACCGCGCGCTCTGATTGGTTCGCTATCTCGGATTTTCAGCCGATAATCACCTCGACGAACAGTCGTTCGGGCGCATTTGATAAAATAAAATTTGTTCGTGTTGTGGAATGGTTTTTCTTTTTTTCTTTTTTTGAAATAATCACCTACGTATTTATACTAAAACAATTATTCGCCTCAGGCTCAGTGATTATCGGTGAATATTCACCTCGACTTCGTCTCGGTGAATATTCCTCGATAATCACTTCGCCTTCGGCGAATAATTGTTAAATATTAAACTAGTCCCAGCATCCCTCGCGCGTCACGTTTTCACTCTTACTTAACATCCCGATGACAAAGTGGCTACCAGCCTTCTGGCTCGTAGCCACAAAAAAACGATATCGCACATGTAGTGATATAAATGACATCACACGTGTTGATATAGGCGATATCCGTACATGTGTGAAATAACTAGCAGGGTAGCATTTCTGTAGCTACGAGCCAGAAGGCTGGTTGCCACTATGTCATCGGGATGCAAGTAAGAGTGAAAACTTCATACGCGAGGGATGCTGGGATTTTAAGTGTTCGGACTACAATCCTGGCCAAACTATCTGGGACACTAAAGGAATGAGCCGCCTTTGATGCAATATGTAAAGTGATTAAAGTAAAATATTGTTCGCAGTTTTTTTTTGCTGTTATTACAACCACCCTCCTTCCCCTTAACAATGTTGATAGCCACTGTCATCATACATGGCAACAAATCAACATTGAATGTGGGGGAGGGGGCAGATACTGCCTTTGGGTGAACTGTTATTATAACCACCACCCCCCTTCCCCTTAACAATGTTGATAGCCATTGTCATCATTCATGGCAACAAATCAACATTGAATGTGGCGGAGGGGGGAGATACTGCCTTTGGGTTATCTGTTATTATAACCACCCCTCCCCCCCTTCCACTTAACAATGTTGATAGCCACTGTCATCATACATGGCAACAAATCAACATTGAATGTGGGGGAGGGGGGAGATACTGCCTTAACTACAATGACTTTTTAAGTCAGTGTTAGAAATTAAAAGAGATGATGCATTATGACTTGACAACAGCGTATAAAGATTACTAAATTGCAGTAGCCACATGTAGTCGTAGACTACCTATTTTTACGTGTTGTTACCACTCAGCGCTCGATACACCGCTACATTCTATGCTATAAAAAGAAAGTTACATGGCCGTTTGAATATACGTTAACTTCTCTTCTGGTGTTGAAAATTCAACACTCGAAGAGAAACTTCGTTTGGCCACGTAACATCCTCTATATTTCGTATTTTAGCGCAACCACATAATAAGACACTAGCTTCTAGAGGTACAGTAAAATTGAAGATTAAGTTTACTCATTTTTTTTCTCAAGCATCTGAGACGGTCGGAATCCTAAATCCTCGAGTTTGATTGACTAATCACGCGCGCGCGACCGGTCCAGCTTCTTACGATACGGCTCACAGGCCGGTTTTTTCCCCGCTGTAGCAATTTCCTATCTTTTTCTTACTTTAAAAGAAGACATCCAAAAAAAAAAGAGAAATAAAATAAATAAATAAGTTATTTACCGGGTTGGGTCGGTTCGTATAGGAAAAAACTGTGTTCTTGGTACTCAAGACCTCGGGCACAGTTTTTCCCATACGGACCTTCCGCCCGGTAAATAACATATATGTATTGATGCATGTAAAAGAAGATAAAACACATCCGCAAGATGCTATTTCACACCCTACAGGTGCGTAGCCAGGATTTTTGTTTTTTTCAGGTACGCCAAAGTTGGATATTAATTGTCAGAGAAATTCGTCGGGTGATGTATAATTGTCCGAGCAATATATTCCTACAAAATGTCAGGTACGCCACGGCGTATTGGCGTACAGGTAGCTACGAGCCTGCCCTATGTCCATCTACTTTCACCCTTCACTGGCTGCGTCAAACAGTGCAGTTACGCTAACTTCATATCGCAATCCGACATTTTTGTTTTCGTAACAATGTCGTTTTGTATGGAAGGCTGCACTGGCAACGTGCTTCCCGTAGATTGGTGACAACTTATTTAGACCACAGTTAGTATTAAAAACACTACAAAAACGCTAATCTTGCCACCTACTGAAACACCAGTAGGTGTTTTGGAGTTTGAAACCGGTGTTACATAACACCGGTTTCAAACTCCAAATCCAGTTGCTTATATTTTACATCAAAAGCAAGACGCACTGTTTATTCGGACTTAGGATTGCAATTTATGTCAACTGTACCTGTAATATTAGTATGTAACTTATTTTGTGTCTGTTTTGCCGTGGGTATTGAATAATAGTCAAAAGACAGCTGATCGTGCACGTTTGTGTGGAACAGAAGCCAGCTACCTACACGTAGATGTCTTGTTCAAGGTCATTCTTTTTTTCCTCCTTAACAACAAAACGCTTCTTGAATTCTTTCTCGAACACATCCATCGCTTCGGTATCAATAAACACAAAGCGAATGTCAGATATGCCGCCCTTGGAGTGAAGATCACTTTCTTTATTATTGGCGGTTTGGTCTCGATTTTTCTTACTGACTTCCTTTCCATCCGAAGATTTCGGGACTTGAGCATTATGACCACTTTTCTTGTCACCTGGTTTCTTGGAAGCTTCCTTCATGGGAGTGTTCACCACTTGAAGATAGTCTTGTACGGCTTTCAGCATGGCCGAGGCGCACTCGTCTAGGGGAAACCCAAACGCTCCTGAACTGATGGCCGGCAAGGCGATGGACTTAAGGCCAAGTTTGGATGCCAGTTGAAGGCTGTTACAGGTCACCTTCTCGAGAAGCCTTCGACTATCCTTGTCTCCCTGCTTTCCCCATTCAGGGCCAACAGCATGTATGATATATCTGCATGGCAAGAGACCAGGGTTGGTATGGGTAACCTCGCCTACTGGTATCTTACCATAATGGGTCACTATTTCTTCAGACTCCCAGCCGATCTCTGGTCCACCTTTTCGCATAACTGAGTTTGCCAGACCAGCTGTGTGTACAAGATAACCATTCGCAGGGTTCACGATCGCATCAACCTTTTCTTCAGTAATATCCCCATAGTGTAGGGAAACAGTAACACCATGCTTTGTTTGGACCTTTAAGACCTCTATCGAAGGTACAGACGACGGCTCCTGAAGAACATGCGAAACAGACTCACTTACACGTACAGGGCTATCCATCTGACTATTCCTTTGGCTCCATCCTTTTTGGATCATATCTTGGACCATCGCCTTCGCTCTTTCGACGGACGCTACATCTCCATACACGACCAAGGACCCGACTTCAATAAAAACTGGACATTTGGTTTGGATCCGGTTCATCATGACTTGCAAAGATTCGTCATTCGTGTGGTTTAGCTCCAGTTGATATGTAGTCGTACCTTTGGACGCAGTGGTCAAGAGACTGAGCACATCGTTAAAGGCCGCGTTGAATGCGGACAGGTTGCAACTATCCAGTGGCTGAAGAGTCATTGTCGTGTAGTCCCTTGAAGCGATAAGCTTTACGCCATATCTGTGCTGAAGAGACTCTACCTTGTCTCTGTAAACATGCATTATAAACTTCGCGACAACAGGATCTGTGATAAGAGTTTGTACCTCTGGATTTTCTGGGCTACCACTGCATGGACCAGATGCACCCTCTGCAATTTGAGTGGAAGAAGTAACAGCAGCAGGTGCATTCGGCATCACCTTGTCCTCACGTCCCCCACTGCTGTCCGCGTTTGGCTTGCTATTATCATCAGGCCTTGTACCCGCCTCTCCGTGAGCAACTGTCCCGATCCCTTGTTCATCGCCTGTTTGAGTCTCCGCTTCAGAAGAGACACCGACGACGACGTTTGTTACAGTTTCCTCGTGATTCAAATTCTGCAGGAGAAGCTGATGACTTTGATTGATCTGCAGCAAAGAGCCAGTGATAATAAGGTCGCTATTGGTCTCGTCAACTGTGATCCCGGTCTTTTCCTTTATTCGTGTCAAAAGATTCCACGCGTCTGCACGTGAAACGTTTAACTCGTGCGGATCTAGCGTCGCTGTCACTTGTTTGAAAACCTACAGATAGATTCGAATAGATATCGACACATCAGTCCTGCTGATGTTTTGGAAAAAAATGTCTTAAAAGTTTTCTGGCTATCATTCTCGGTTTATGAAGCTATCTATTCTAACTGGGAGCCGGATAGTATTCAACCGTTATGATGCGATCATGGAACTTTTAGTAAGAACGCACAAACGAGAAGAGCACTGTCTTCTTTTTGAATTTTGTTGTACATTTTCAACATTAATGTAACACTGCCTGATGTCTGAAAAATTTAACTATCCAACCTAACTAGTGTAGGATTTGAGGACAAAGTAATAGATACGATGAATTTTGCTTGTGTTGGCCGGGCTTCCACTTGTCACTGAATGACACACTGCTGTTTTAACACCCTAAAGTCCATTTATTTACTGCACATTATCGTCTTCACTTCAAACTATGACGGGGCGTAGGCGAAAGAGTGTATCTCAGTTCATTTTAGGAGAACAATTTTATAATCTTGTATTATACATTTAATGCTTGAGCGAGATGCAAAAACAACACGTTATGTATTCAGGTGGGATATCTAATAAAAAACGACATTTTTTTAATCTTTAGTTTCTTGTTCTCAAACGATTCATACGATAAATAATTAATAATAATAAGGAACATTCCAGCACAGAAAGAGGACTTACCCCGCCTGCGTCTGTCTGTCTCCTTGCTGGACACTGTTTGACTGTCAACACCACTTCTCCGATTTTCTGTTCAATGCTTAAAACTGTCTTTAAAGCTTGAAAAACAAAAAGAACGTAAAAATCCACTGAGGCATTCGCTCGAGTACGTCGAGCGGGAGGCTCACAGTTTTACCACGCGAGTGTATCTGCTTATTCGTGTTACGATAATCAGTAACAACAGTTTTAGAGTCTAGGGATCCTAGTGCAAAAGAAAATGTAATGTTCGATGCTCATAACTGCATTCTTAGCTTTAAATTAAAAAACGAACGTAGATATCCATTGAGACGCAGGGTATTCTAGACTGTGATACGGCCGTTTTCTTAGCGGACGCGCGAATAAAACGCGCGTGGAAGTTAGCACGAGAACGTGGAACGACTGACTCGAGCCTTCACCACTGATGAACATTGCTTTCCTGCTTTACGTTTACAATACCTTAACTGTGAAGATTACTGTGAATTTAATTCTTATGGTAAAACAATGTCAAAACATTCTGTTACGTACCGAGTTTAGAGTTATTAGTTTTATCGTGTATATGGTTTTTATCTTTCACAAGAGTGCTCATGTACGTTAATTAGTTATGGGACGCTTGTCTGCCCAACCTTAATGGGACTGTTTTCTTAACTGCGTCATTTCCTAGTTTTACTGTAACACTGTGTTCTATTGGTTCTTGAGATGTCGCTAGCTGTCAAGTTAGTTCAATAATTCAGATACTTGTGACATGTGTAGTTGTTCGGGGCTCTACACATCGTGTCTACATTCTTGGAGTTCACGGAGTTAGTCTATCTTACTTACATCTGTGTTATCTTTCCGTTTTCATTCTCGCTGGCACTCCTTGCCTATACTTGTTATTAAGTCAATAGCCTTCGTTTCTTTTTTTTCTGCAGTTTTACCGATTTGAGAATGTAGTCCGTTAATAAAGATAATTCTGGTCCTACAATGACGAGTCTGGTTATTGGCGAACCATGTTGAGCTACGTTGCTCGTGGCGACAAAGCGGGGAACGCGACTCATGAAGACAGCTGTTAGCTACAATAAACTGTGGTTCTTCCTTCTTCTTTTTTTTACCCATTCTTTGTTTGAATTATTAATGAAACAGTGGAGTACACTTCCAAAGAAATAGACGATCAACAGGATTTCAGTACGTAGAACGCTTCAAATAATTTTGGAAAATTCTAGTCAAGTCTTAATAGTGTTGTACTTAGCTCTTATTAACCGAGCTGGAGGTCTGTATTGGAGAATCTTGAATCGTGAGTACAGACCGAACGCAGTGAGGTCTGTACTCACGACCGAGGCGGCAAAGAAGGAAACTTTAATTCGTTTAATGTAACTGGGTTGCTGACACTTTGCTTACGAACGGCGATGAGCTTAACTTAAACCTGCCGAAATTTGCTCGTCTTCTTTACTTTTTTTGTCATCAGGCTTCTTGGCACTTCCATAAATGATTGAGACGAAAATAAAAGAAAATGGTGAACATTTTTGTATTTTAGTTTGCTACTTTTTCAACGCAAAATAAAACCGGTCTACAGATGCCGGTCTAGATGGGAAAATCTAGACCGCGGTCAATATCGATTTCAGCCAATCAAATTCGTGAATTCGGTAGGTCCCAGTCCTTCTGAGACACAGTCATATAATAAATTAATTTATTTTATATCTTTACCTAGGGGGCATTCTCGATAGGGATAACCTCTGACATTTATTTTCATATCTAATAAATAATAAACATATGAGTTGGAAAAGACTGTTATTCACAGTGGTGAGTTTAATGATAATATAAATTATTTCTATGGTCTCACGACGGAGTCAGTTGGAGTCGAAACGTTAACCTCCCGACCACCACCCAAGTGACTCCGTCGTGAGACCATAGAAATAATTAACAATTATTCGCCGAAGGCGAAGTGATTATCGGTGAATATTCACCGAGAATCACTGAGCCTGAGGCGAATAATTGTTTTAGTATAAATACACAGATGATTATTTCAAAAAAGGAAAGAAAAGCATTGAACAACACGAAGAAAATTATTTCATCACAAGCGCGCGATCGACTGGCAGCCATTTTGTTCGTCGAGGTGATTATCGGCTGATAATCCGAGATAGCGAACCAATCAGAGCGCGCGATTTTGTATAATCACCTGAGTATTTATACTAATTTATATTATCCTATCATACATACATACGTTATTGGCTCGTCCCCACGGGGCTTTTCAGAGTCAATTTTACATTAAATACAACATAACATTTTTGCTAAGAATCCCAACTGGCGGAAGGCAGACCAGCTGGCTATTTACAAGCGTGGCCGATGATATGAAGGATCTGAAACTCGGGATTACTGTATTACATATCCAGGTAGTGGTCAAGACGGGAATCGAACCCGGGACCTTGACCAGATTACAAGTCCGGCGCCCTAACCACTCGGCCACGCTGCCTCCCTCATCAACATATGAGTTGATTTGACAATCTACGAAATTCGGTGTAAATTTGTATAGGTAAATGGTTTTGAGTGCAATTTGGCGTGGGAATGCCGGCGACTCATTCATGAAAATGAAGACAGCTATTAGCTACAGTAAACTCTGTTGTCCAAAGGTGGAATTGTTCATCCGTTGATGCTATTCAATGTTAATACATATGCAAATAGTGTTATTAAAAGTTCGTTCATGGAAGTGCTAATTAACAATTAGACCCGTTGATCTGGAGGGCGAAGGGTCTAATTGTTTTAGTATCACCCAACTAGTCGGACAGAAAAAGCAATAATAAAGTTAGCAAATGCAAGTTGAAGAAAGATTTATTTGGGAAGAAAACAAAAGAAAGCGCCACGAATTTCGCTACTATATAGCGTAGCCAATCAGATTGCGGCATTTGCATTGGTCCACTAGTTGGGTGATACTAATGCCGTATATTTGCCTTACAGTTTCAACTGCTGATGTAAATCAATCAATCAATCAATAAACTTTATTAATGTGTCAAGGCCACATAGCCTGGGAAAATCCCATACTAATTTGGGGACACAATTAACAAATATAATAATATGTAAAAAGAGAGTTTAAGATACTTAAACCTATATAAAATATATTTATGATAATCAGATATTGAAAATATGTAAAAGAGAATTAAAAATACTTAAAACTGTATAAAATAATTATGAGGAGCACAGGGAACAACCCTTGCAGCCATCATCTATGAGCAGGCTAATATCATGTTTACGTATCTGTTTCCTAAAAATATTTAACGTTTTGGCTGATCTTACGTGAATGAATGTATAATTTGCGTAAATGAACAGCAAAAGGTGTAACAATACATCAAAAATTTTATTTCAAATTTCTGCATTCAATTTCAACTTTCTGCACAGTCTGGGATTGATGTGCTAGCTCTCAGCCAATCAGCGTGTCGAAATGTTTGCATGTATAGAGACTCCCGCCCAGCTTGTGGTGGACAATTTAAAGTACAAACAAAATGGACTTTGACCCAAGATGTCTTTTAAACATCACAACAAAGACAGTTTATACGTAAATCATGGAGTGTTGTAAAAGGGTGCTTCAGTTCAGAACTCTGAGTCAGCACAATCGCATTAAAAAATGAAACGAAACAAAAAAGACGAGAGCCCTTCAGTAGCTTTTCAAAAATGGTCACATTTTGGTCACACATCACATATCACATACTTTATGGTCGCATTGCATGGTTTCTTGCACAACTTGAGTAAAACATTAGAGCCAACATGCATATAGTAGGTCCAACATAAACAGCTATCACAAGATTTACAACAATCCAGCACAATCATCTGGGATCAAGCCCCATATCTCCTGATCAGAACTATTCCAGCCTCACCACTATACTCTTGTACCACACTGTCTGGCCACCCAGACACTGAGGTTGACCCTAACATCCTAGCTAACACAGTGCAGGGGTAAGAAGATAAGAGACGGCAGGATAACAACTTCCAGTTGTCATCTCCTTGCAAGCTTACCATGGAAACCAGGCATACAGCCTCTTATGTCCGGGGGCATAGATGAGGGGAACCTCTACGGTGCAATGGACCCACCCTTTGTGAGGCATTAATTAGCAAAATACAGTTTTGATGTCAACATGACAATCTGGTAGGTACCCTGGGTGCAACACCGTGTGCAATCCCCCCCCATCAAAAATCCTTAAGCTTTGCTTCTGGTATTGTCAGGTTTTTTTGCCCCTTTTTTCCCACTGGCCCTATGCCTCACAGCCACCCCTCCCCCCCCCCCCCCCCACCCACCTTCCTAACCATTTGAAGGCCTCAAATAGTCTGCTTCTTAACAAACTGAATTTATCATACAAAAGTTAACTTTAACAGCAGGTACTGATGTAAGGTTTGCATGACTGTGGAATTAGTCAGAATGGTTTTGGCTCTAATAGGAAAAACATTTCAGTATTACTCTAAACTGCTACTTTAAGATTTATATCAACTCAAAGAGTCCTGATTAAAAAAAGCAAAGTAGCCACCGCAAAGATTCCCGAGGGAATTGAAATGCATACTCCCACATAGTTCACTATTATCCCCACCATACATGGACATTGGAAAAGTAAATTATGGCAGCAACACAGATGTAATTGCATCAAAGTGTTAGTTCAGTGCATGTTGACTTAACATCTGTAAGTTCATTCATCTATTTTCCCCACAAAGCTTATAGCTCTGTGGGAATTTTGTTCAGTTAAAAAGGCATAATAATTTTTTTTGCATTTTTTTTCATTCTAGTGTCTACAATAAAAAAATACATTTCACCATTTACTTCTTTAACTAAGGTTTTCAAAATGCCATTTGTATGTGGCTAATGTAATAGACTTTCAAATTTGAAAATATTCTTCTGCAACTATACAGTTGGCATCTCTATGTGGAACATAGAACAGCTTCTCAGCCCTGTACATGATGCTTTATCTCACCTCAGTGCTCATGATCAGTATTCAAAACCCAATAATTCCCTCAACATTTCAAATCTGTAATTCCTTAAGCCTCCTTTAGAACCCTTTTCTTCTCCTCAAGTGGTTAATTTAAAGCCCCATCCCTAACGTTTAAATATCTTTTAACAAGTAAAAATGTGTCCTTTGGCTATTTTTCCTTGTGAGCCAAAATAAATACATATTAAAAATATATTATTGTCAATCTGAGTTGGCTTACATGATAAAATAAACAAAACAAACAAAACAAGACACTCACACACACACGCAAAAGAAAAAAAAAAGAAAAAATAAAACTAGCCAAGAGTCTCAGAACTGGTTTGTTGAGAACAATTGTTAAGGTACAGAGAGCTTCTGAGAAAAATGTGTTTAGAAGTTGCACTGACATTTTGACAACCTAAGCAGGAGTCATCATCAGAGTTTTTCATATTTTTAAAAATGGCCCAATGATTAACTTGCAAAATAGTTCCATGTTCTTTAAATTAGATAAAAACTTGTAAATAAGCTGCTGCTATCGTCAATGAGATGCAACTATACAGCCATTTTGTATCCAAACAAATTAATCTTTAAGTAGATGCTTTTTCATTAACTATATACAGATACTACTAGTCAAAAACATTTGGAAAACTAATATGTCAAACAACCTAAAAGAGGTATGAAACAAGTAGGTGGTAATTTGTAACATATTATATTCTATCATGCAATCTTTAAAATGATAAACTCTCTAGTGCATTGATTGTCTTTCCATTGGGTCATTAAGGATGTGATGTTGTTGTACACTTGGTTTGATTTGTTCCCATTTTCATTCTATAAAGCCAAACCTGAGCTTGCTGCTCTCTCTGCAGTTTATATTCCAGTCCTGTAGTCACCCCCCCCCCCCCCCCCCCCATCAATTTCACTCTTTGTAACCATGCATGCTTCCCACTCAAACATGCTTAACTTTAACACTGCCGAATTTGGTATGGACATTTTCAGAAACCAACCAAGGCAAATTTAAAGTTTTAGCACGATGAAATCATCAGACATGGATTTTGGAGGGTTTGGATGCACAGCCTAGAATTTTATATATTTTTAGTACTTTATAATTTTAACCATTCTGTCCAGTCAGAACAATGCAATACATGCAAGCTTGGCAATACTGTATGTTGCATTTTGCACAAAATCTTGACTAATACAAAAATACCATGCTACTCTAAGATTTTAATTCCTTCAAGACTTGAACAATAACTGCAATTTATACCTTATGCTAAATAAATATCAATAGCTCAATTAACTGTCCCTGAGTAAGAGAGACACATGTTTGCAACAAATTTTTATCACGAGATTATTGATCATTACCAAGAATCAACAAGTTATTTCCAATAATTCCTGTTCCTTTTAAATGCAAAGAAAAAAAACTAAGTAAAAGTAATAAATTAATAAGTCCAGTCCTTTACGACATTTGATCTTCAGAATTTTTTGTTAGAGAAAACAAGAGATAAATATCACAGTCTATATGGTTATATAATATAATAGAAATGCTTACTTTTTGATTGTATCAACGCATGGATACCTATAAGTTACACGTTTTGCCCTTAAATGATGTTGCCTAAAGTTGTTTCACTACCCTAGAATTTAACTGAGTGCTAACAAAGAAGGACTAACAGTGTTTCAATTTAACCAATTTCTTTGGAAACTAACTCCTTCACACTTTCTGCCTACAGTTCCTTGTCGGCCAACATAAATTCCACGTTTTCGCATAATAATTCATACGTTCGTACTGAACAGCGTCTTCTAGTTTTGTCTTAACGCCTTTAAAACGTAAGCTTAAAGTTGCTTAAGTAAGGGATCATTTTAAAAAGACTTACTTTCTGGGTCATCGAATGTCACTACTGCTTTGTTTTGGTCAACCAGCGTTGCCGCCGATACGTCTCCCCCGCCATGTCTACGCTTTTGAAAATGGATAATAATTGCTTCTTCTTTAGTTTCCGGAGGAATATTCGATACTACGACACTTCTAGAAATCTCATCTTCACTTAAAGCCTTGAGGACAGCGTGAAGAGACGCCATTTTGTCCTGCATATGTTCTATAGGTGCTGCTTCCTTCCAGGGAACACTGAAATGCAAAACCATGCAGCACGGTCGTGTTGAATAAATTACTCTCAGGTTTTCGGGGAATCCCCGTAATTTCGTATTTCACTTTCGAACTCATGTATGAAATTGAAATTTCCTGTCCAACTTACCGCCAGTTCACAAAACTCAAAGAGGTTTTCCGAAGGCACAATTAATTTCTATTGTAGTTTAATGCTCTGGCAGCTTTCCTGGAAAAACACGCAGATGCTCTCACGCGCGTTTCTTGGAATTTTAGTGCTGAATAGGTAATAAGCCAATGAAAGATCAGTTAAGAATTTCAGCAACGGGAGATGACCAATAGAAATTCAGTATAGTTGGTTATCGGGAAGTTCCCTTCCTGCGAGAGCAATTGCAAGCACATTTTGTTGCAAGAGATATGTTTTGGATCACGGGAAATTCATAGCATGGAAAGCAGGAGAGTGGTAGTTTCAGGCTTGCCTGATGGCACGACTGAAACACAGCTTGTAATACACTTTCAATCGGAAAAAGTCTCCGGCGGTGGAGACATCGAAACGATCAACCTAATCGAGCGTGGAAAAGCAATAATCACATTTGAAGAGCAGGAAGGTTGGTAAAATAAAAATGTTTTCTACTTTAAAAACTTAAATAAGATCGCGTTTAAGTTACATCTAGAAATACATGTTATACAGACCGGGTTAATATCGCCATTTATGTCAGCTGAAAGCAATTGTAATATAGCATATCTATTTGTGCGCCAGTGTCTAGATCTAGTACAGAAACCGACCTTGATATAATATTTGCAATCGACAAGAATTCTTCAATGTGATATTAAACATTCTACGTTACGTTCTTTAGATGAAGTAGTATTCTGCCTTAAAAGCTTAGAAAAATTCTTCCAAACCCTGTAACGAACGCTAACTGAGGAACAGTGAATAATTATCACTTCCGGGATTTGGGAAAATGCGGGGGAGGGGGTCGGAATTTTTCGTACGGGTTTCTTATGCTCGCTCCGAGTATTGTTGCTCGATGTTTTTCAAACAACTCCCTTCCCATTGGAACCGATTATTTGAATTAACAATTCAACGAAGTAAATGATCATAATAAAACATACCTATCTAGTGATGCATGGAATGTCCATATAAATGCACTACGAACTTAAATTCACTCTAGAACGAATGTCATTCGGTAATGGATGTCATTCTGGTCTTAAGTAAACAGCCCCTTGTTGAAGAAGTTAAAACGCAGCTCTTTACCATGATTAAATTAAGCTCGATCTAAGGTAGTTTCAACGAAACTACCGAGAAAAGCAAACACAACAGGGACTGGGTTTGTTGATGTCGGAAAATTACGTTTCCTGCAATGATTCATAGAGAACAAAAACAATTTGCTCAGGTCGAATTCCCCACCCCAGCCCCCTCGTTTCCAACTCCTCCCCCCCAAAGTCAAATAACCGTCACCTTAGAATCCTCCTCCCCTCGTCTCCCCCTCTCGGGAGAGACGAATACAAAACGAAAGTGAAAATGTAACACATCCATCCCGGAAGGGGTTAATATCCACTGTTCAACAATAAGCGTTTGTTTATAGAGTCTAAAGGATTTCTTCTGAGCTCTTAAAGTAGAATACCGCTACATTTTAAAAGACAAAGGTAAACATATCAGTTCTACATGCATTTAAGAAACCCATTTTGATCAGTTGGAAGTTGTAACTATACTGCTTTCGTTTCAAACTGCATAGGGTCTTTTTGAATCTACGGCCGGAGGGTCGTAGATTCTATGTCATCGAGCGTGTCCGTTAACCAAAAACGCGTAACAAAAGAATATTCGTACTTAATCAAATTTCGGAAATGCGAAGATCGCTTCCCGATTAATGACCGAATGTGCGATTGAGAGGAACAAAACTGTGATTGATTTGACGGTAGAGTTTCGTTAGTACTCGTTAGTCAAACCTGTCAATGTTCGGAAGAGGGAGTTGGTTGCAAAACATTCAAGGAGTATCTCGGAAGGAACTGAAGGAAGATTGCGGTGTTTTGATGAGTAGAGTTCGCCTTGTTGTAAGCTGAGTTTGTTCAATTTGCCTTTTACAGCTAGGGATAGCTTTAAGTGGATGTGTTTGAAGAAAGTTTATTTCAGTTCTTGTGTATCTGTACGAGGAATCGCCATAAAATCGACGAGTAGATTAGCAAGTGACCATGGCGGGCAGTCTTTGCTGCGTAGAGCGATGTCGAGTATGTTTAGCAAATATCCATCTTTGCTTTTTGAAATATTGTTAAGGAATGTACAACAGCATCTACAATCAGGGCAGCTACATCCTCTGCCGACTTCAAATGGCGCAGAAATCACGACTTTACTGTTCGTGGGACTTCATTCCTCTCAAGGAATCTCGAATCTCTATCGAGGGATTATTCAACCCTTTCGAGGGATTGTTCAGCCCTTTCCAGGGATTGTTCAGCCCTTTCCAGGGATTATTCAGCCCTTTCAAGGGATTATTCAACCCTTTCGAGGGAGCACGCATTCCATGCGAAGAATTACATGTACATGTATGCAGAATACGGTATGTTGTCAGCGCACAACGCAGTCGATTCCACCGCGATTACATGAGCGCTCCTCTTACAGAGTATTGACTCTCCTAGTAGAGTGGAAACAAAAAACTTTATTTAACGAAATCATGACCATGGAAAACACATCCACAGAAGCTATGCCTGGGCAATACGTAACTTATAGTACTTTTTCTGCAAATGGTCGGAGTGGAAGACAATCTTTCCGGTGTTTACACCTAAATAAGGCAAGGTAGATGTAAGCGTGTAGTTACTGCATGCAGGAAAAGAGACAGAGAACCATCTAGATTACCATGTAAAGTTTCAAAGTTAGTTAAACGCAGAAAACCAAGAGTCAGAATTAAACATATCTTGAAGAAAAGTGTTCCCGTTTCATCTGTTTTATTTAGTGTGGCTACCAGTGGTAAACTGTGGATTGTTGAGCTTGCTCATAAACAAGAGTCATTTTTTACTCGATATTTTTTAAGGAAATTCGAACAACGAAAGTGTTTGACTTCTGAGAGGAATTATAGATGTTATCCAGAATTTTTGTTCGAGTTGTTTGATAATAACAACTACCTCTTGTCAGAAAAGGAGCTTTTGTTATCGGGAGACATTGAATTAAACCCAGGGTCCTGCAGAGATTCCTATTCTACTTAACATACGGTTAATAAGACATGGATTAATACCTCTTGATGTTGGTGGAAGTGGTGATTGTTTTTTAGATCTGTTTCACATCAGTTGTATGGGAACTGCAGTCATCATTTAGAAATTAGAACTGCAGGTGTTGAGTACTTAAGAGCAAATCCTGAGAGGTTTATTGAAAGCTATGTTGGTAGTTCATGGCTGCAATATTTAAGGTTACGGAACAGGTTCGCGGGTGCGTTGCGCAAAACCATTCTCACGGGCGCGTAATTTTAGGAAACTGCCTAAACCTATACATCATGTTAAAGCTTATAGAACCTAGAACGGTGATAAAATGTTTTTAACTTGCGAAATTCAATATTAAACGAGCTGCGATCAGTCAAGTGCAAATCGACCGATGCTTATAAATGCGGCAAACTCGCGTCGGATTTTGACCTTATCAAGAAAACAATTACTGCATGATACTCAGCAGATGTTTGTCTTCAAAAGTGTGTCGGGGATTTTTTAGATCAGCTTTCAAAACAAAGTTATTATAATTTAAAGTTGGTTGTCGAGCTCTTCTTGGATGGAGACAGCATTAGGACTTATATCTTCTAAACGAAAAAGAAATCGGCAAAAGCCCGACACACTTTTGAAGACAAACATCTGCTGAGTATCATGCAGTCATTGTTTTCTTGATAAGGTCAAAATCCGACGCGAGTTTGCCGCATTTATAAGCATCGGTCGATTTGCACTTGACTGATCGCAGCTCGTTTAATATTGAATTTCGCAAGTTAAAAACATTTTATCACCGTTCTAGGTTCTATAAGCTTTAAAATGATGTATAGGTTTAGGCAGTTTCCTAAAATTACGCGCCCGTGAGGATGGTTTTGCGCAACGCACCCGCGAACCTGTTCCGTAACCTTAAGCAGTATGTCCATGACTCAAACTTGAGCTGATAACATCATTATACAGGCAGTAGCTGACTCAATGAATTTAAATATTCGTATAATAGAATCTAGTAAAAATTTTGCTGAAATCACTGTAATTCGTGGAGCAAGTTCTTTGTCACATGAAAGATCCATATATGTTGGACATATAGGTGAGCTGCATTATGTTTCTACTTTACCAGCTGGTCAACAAACAATTGAAAATCAAATGGTGCATGAGAGTTCTCATGTAAGCACCATGTTTAACTGTGCTGCACATTATTCTGAAAGTGATGGGAAAAACCATAATGCATATATGAAATAGTATAGGTTGAAAAGAAAGTTAGACAAAGGTGACCAAGAAAACAATAAAAGTGCAGATAAAAAGAAAAAGAAACATGAATATATGAAAGAGTACATGAAACAATATAGAGCAGAGAAGGTGTCAGGTGCAACAAACGAGCTATATAATAACTGCAAGAAAAATTACAGAGCAGTTAAAAAATTGCAAATTTGTGACATGGAATTCCATATAGCAAAGTTCCATGAAGCAGTCTCAAAGGGTCCACTCTACATATGTAGTTGTTGTGATCAATTGTGGTATAAGCATAGTGTAGTTCATGCTGATACATTTAAAAAGGTTAAACCTGAAATTTGTTAACATCTTGGTGGTAAAGTAAGTGTTGATGGTATAGAATGGCTTTGTAAGTCATGCAAAAAGTTCTTGAGTAAAGACAAAATGCCAGCATGTGCTGTTGTCAATGGCATGGTATTTCCACAAAAACCATCTTTCTTTGATCTCAATGAACTAGAATGCAGATTATTAGCTCCAAGAATTGCTTTTCAAAAACTTATGCAAGCACCAAGGGGAAAACAGCTCAAAATCCATGGTAGTATTGTTCAGAGCTGAGATCTGATAGGAGAGCTGCCATGAATGTTGAAAATATTTTTTTTTAAGCCAAAAAGTTACAAATGAAAATTCTTTTGGGAAAGTCAAATGTTGCTCTTTGAAAATGCAAGAATAGAAAGAATGATTCTTTGCGGGCAGGAAATTTGAAGCAAGAAGGAGCACTAGAAAGATTGGTACACCACGATGAAGGTTTTAAATTCTTAAGAGCTTTGAGAGGATCACCTCCCTATTTTGAGAAAGCCAAAAAAGATCTGTGTGCAATGATCAGGCAATTAGGTCCAGCTTCATTGTTTTGTAGTTTCTCATCTGTAGAAACACAATGGATGCATCTTCTAAGAATACTTGGGCAACTTGTTGATCAAAAGGAATACTCTGATGGTGAAATAGAGAACCTAAACTGGGATGAAAAGTGTAGACTAATTCAAACTGATCCAGTTACATGTGCTAGACATTTTGACTACCAGATAAGTCAATTTCTTGGACAATTTCTATTAAGAGGTGCTGAACCATTAGGAAAAATTTCAGACTGGTTTTACAGAGTTGAATACCAACAAAGAGGTTCCCCTCACATTCACATGTTGATATGGTTAGAAAATTCGCCCACTTTCGGAGAAGATAGTGATGAAGAGGTAACATTATTTATTGACAAAATAATCACTTGCAAAAAGCCAGAAAGTGATGCTGATCTTTTAAAATTGGTTAACAGGCAAATCCATAGACATTCTCATACATGTCACAAGAAATGGAGAAATGCTTGTAGATTCAATTACCCACAACCTCCAATGAAGGAGACAACAATTCTCTATCCTCTAGATAAAGGCATTGCCCAAAGTCAAAGAGGGTTGTATGTCGATACATGGAAAAATATAAAACAGTATTTAAATGATATGAAGGAAGGGCTAGATATCACTTTTAACAAGTTGTTGTCAAATTTGAATATCACTGAAGACATTTATATTTCCGCCATACAGTCATCATTAAATACCCCAACTGTTTTCTTGAAACGAAGTCCAAATGAGTTGAGGATTAATAACTACAATCCTGCTTGCGTGAAGGCATGGAGAGCAAATATGGATATACAGTTTTTGTTAGATGTATATGGTTGTGCTGTCTATATGGCGAATTATATTTCAAACACAGTGGGATGAGTGATCTTCTACGTCAAGCTTGTGTCGAGGCAAGAAAACAAAATTCAACAATTAAGCAGCAAGTAAGGGATATTGGCAGTATGTTTTTAAATAATGTTGAAATTAGTGCCCAAGAGGCAGTTTATATCATATTACAGCTTCCCATGCGAAAGGCATCTCGCCAGATTGTTTTTATAAATACCTCTCCCAAGGATGAGCATGTAGAGGTATTAAAGCCAGTAAGTTATATTAACGAGCTTGATGATGACTCTGAGGATATTTTTGCTTCTGGCTTGATAAAAAGATATGCAAAACGTCCAGCTAGTCTGGAAAATCTAACACTAGCAGATGACTCAAGTGGAAGCTATGTGAGACAATCAAATGAGTTAGCTATAGACACTGATAACCTTTCATTAGAAACAGCTGCTGATGATGTAAATGATGACGATATTGAGGCTTCTTCTTATTGTGTTTCCAACAAGTTAGTGTTCTCTGAGAAAAACTGTCTGTTCACTTTAACTTACACTTGTTCAATAAAAGTTCATTATTTCATGCCCGACTCGTACTTCATCAAGTTACCAGTACCATTAACGAAGCTACAGTCCTACAGTGAAGTACTTTCACTCAAAACATAGTCCAGTCATGCCAATCACTTGCCTCACTGAATCTCCTAAACATTCCTTGAGGTGAAACTACTTATGGCCGTAGATTCATGTGCTCATGGAGCACCTATTTTTTTATACTGTCAAGGTTTACTCGCAGTCATTAGTTTCCTCTACCACAATCAGGTAGGGAGTGGGGTAGGCAATTCGCGATCTCTTCACGCGTTATACCACTGCCATTGAGAGATCTAGTTAAAACTTGTGACTGGCCGCACATTCATAGATGAAACTGTTAGAGACATGTGCTTGCAATATATATCAAGCAAACACAGTTCAGTTCCGTTCTTTAGCTTTCCAAAGAACTGGTCACACTGCATGGTTTTATCTCCTTTACTTATTTAAGGCTTAAGAAGATTTGAAAAGAAGTGAATTGCTGTTTATTACGTTCTCGATCAGTCACTGAAAGTATTAGTACTATCTCCAGGAATAATAATTAGATGAAAATTGTCTCACCTTGATGTTAGGCCTCTGGCACTGTTTTAAGGCAGTTACAACTGACTGCACACAACTCTTGCTAAAGGTACAGTGTCAACTCTGCACACCAGAGACAGCTGTGTGTCTCTTGTCCCCATCTATGGCCTTCATGTACTGTCATCTGCTCAGACCTTTAAAAACTACAACGGCAACACTGAGTCCCGCTGTAACTGTCAAGACCTCTTTCAGATAGAACGTGAACGATTAAGAAGCGCCTTATGACTTATCAGTGTTGAAACAAAGGGAAAATAAACTTAGTTCCAGTCATCTTTTAAGCTTGCTTGTTTGCATTCATTTTTGTTGCTAAATAAAAACAAAGATGATTACTTATCAAATATTTTTTTTTGAAAACAGGTGAAAAAGAAATAGAATTTTCTTAATCAGTTAGATCCATCTGTTTACGGTAACTGAATTTGTTGTAACAATCTCAGCAGAGTGATGTACAGCTACTATTGTTTTGATGCTTCAATATTTAACAATATCATACTCTGAAATCGAGGTGAATAGTGGTAATAGTGGCCAATTAAAGATTGGCGGAAACACTTTGCTACAACAAATAGAGCAATTTTAAATGAGTGCGAAAACTTTTATAAAACATATTTACGCTTCCGAAAGAAATGCTTAATATGTCCAAAGAAATAATCTGCTGTTTTGGAGAATCAATCACAAAATCACTACGCAGTTGTACAAAAATTATTAGGTAGATGTTTCTGACTACCTGTTAAACTCCCTTTATCATGTCTACGGTTTCGGCCAGCTGTCAGTGATAACAATAGCAGCAGACAGAGCGAGCTGTCTACTTTGAGGGTTTGTTTCCTTCTACTTTTTAACCAACTACAGTGTAAACCATGCAAAGAATATCCTCTTCTCGAGGTGAGCTCTTCGCACATAGGTATATATAAGAAGCCGAAACTTCAAGGAGAAATTGAAATTTGTAGGAAAATCAGGTGCCTAGAAAAGGGAAAAAAACGTGTGGTTCAAGCGTTCACATTCAGAAAACACTGTAGCTGGTAAACGTTCTTCTGGTTTTCCTTTTTTGTGTCCTATATAATGACGCGTCGCCCTTGTGAACCTTTGCTTAATAGTAATTTTTTGGGAAAAAAAGGCAAGGAATAAAAAATGCCAAAGGCCAATTATATTTAGACATTAAAGCACAAGAGAAGATGTAGAAAGAAAAAAAAAAGAAGAAAAAGTACAAAAAGAAAATAAGAGCACTGTAACTGGTACAATAACTTCTGTTTTTTTTCTCATGTCCTATATAATGAAAGTTTACCCCTGTGGACTTTCTGTTAATGGTTATTTTTTAAAGAAAAAATTAGGCAAGGGGAAAATACCAAACTCCAATTTTAATTACACATTAAAGTATAACAAAAAGGAGAAAAAAGAGAAAAAAAAAAAACAAAAAACAAAAAACAAAAGAAAAAATGTGAAAAAAGGAAGCCCTCAGAACAGTGTATATTGATTTCTTTGCCTGTGTTTTTGAAGTTAAAATATGAAAAAATAAAATTATATAATAAAAAACGTGCGGATGGAGGGGTGAAATTACCCGGCCCCCAAGCCAGATGGAGAGTAATTCCTAGACACCTTCGCAGAAACGCCAAGGGGGTGGGTTGGCCCGGCCCCCAAGCCAGATCGAGAGCCATCCCGCGCTTCGAACCCGGTACCTATCGCATCCTAGTCGACTGCTCTATCCACTAGACCACGCCGGCTGCACCTGATATCATATGGAAAAATTAGGGTAGTCTATTGTTCTAAGTGTGATCTCAACCTGCGCATGCGCTCCCTATGACGTCATATCCAGTTGCGCCAACTGTTCCACAAGGGATTTCAGTGCGCTTAATACATGTTGCTGTACGAGATTTCGCGCTTTCGACGGAGGGCGGTTTACCACAGTCGACTATTTCAGGCTTCACAAAGTACACTGGATCTAACTTAAAAGACAACGTTGTTTTGGATGATCTTGTCCACATATGCATTTCAAAATAGGAGAACAACACTGAGCCGCTCAATTAACATTTACGGAACCCAATATTCAATTGCAAGAACCACCAACGCCTTTCTACGTGAGTTTAATATCAAGCTTTGATCAGACAAGCAGCCGTTAAACTTCAGATATAATTCACACTTATCGCTGAATCTAACCGCGGTCCTGTTGAATATTAAACGAACGGAGCCTACATTGACAGTCCATTTCGATTGGATTACTTGGATACGGCTCTTTCTGTTGGTTCTATTGAGATTGATCTGTTACTTTCTATTTCTTCCTCTGATATGCTTGCTTTCAGTTGCTGAACTGACGTAAACGTATGTTTAAGAGATTGTTTGGAAAATCCTGGTGAAGTTTGTTTGGGTCATGTTTGAATTTCAATGAATTTCTGTTTGTAATTATGTTTTCAATTAGTCTTTTCCTAACACCTATTGTTTTAAAGACTTTATGTAGTGGTCTCAGAGGTATTCCGCGCTACACATGCACATAAAGATGTGTTCGTCACAAACAGGTTAATAATCTTGATATTTTAGGCCTGGTTCACTTGGTTTGTAAGCCTTTGTGAGTAAATCCCTGCCCAGGTTCATTAAAACAAACCTCTGAAAATCCTTAGGGTTAACGTTCTTACTGCCACTGGAATTATTTCGAGAAAAAAGTGCCTTCATGCCTGTCAAATATGTCAAACTGAAAAAACACTGTAACTGATACAATGTCTCTTTTTTTTAATTTTGTATCCAATAATGGGTTGCCCTTGTCAACCTTGTGTTTGTGGTAATTTAAAAAAGTAAATGGCAAAGAAAAAATGTAAACCAAATGTAAACAAAGTCTAATTCACAGATGAAAACGTTAGAACCACATTGTATAGGAAAACAAAATCTGTACAACAGGACAGTTCATTTAGTACCCTTTCAGGATGGTCGCACTGCTAGGTTTGATCCACAGATGAAAAGGTTAGAACCACACTGTACCTTACAACAAACAGTACTACAGTACAGTACTGTTCAGTAGCCTTACAAAGAATGGTCACACTGCATGGTTTGATCCACAGATGAAAAGGGTAGAACCACACTGTATAGTAAAACAAACAGTATCACAGTACAGTACTGTTCAGTAGCTTTACAAAGAATGGTCACACTGCATGGTTTGATCCACAGATGAAAAGGTTAGAACCACACTGTATAGTAAAACAAACAGTACCACAGTACAGTACTGTTCAGTAGCTTTACAAAGAATGGTCACACTGCATGGTTTGATCCACAGGTGAAAAGGTTAGAACCACACTGTATAGTAAAACAAACAGTACCACAGTACAGTACTGTTTGGTGTACCTTTTGATAGATTGATTACCATGCGGGCTTTTGTTAAGGATTTTTAATATGGTTTTATTTCGGCAGCTGTCAAAAGGGTCCTTCAGCGTGGTTCCCATCGTTTCCAAGAAAGTCTTCTTCAAGTGGAACCTGTATCTACGGCGGGTTTGTTGTCAAGTCACGGTTTGCAAATGGACAACAATTCAAAGCAACGTGCAGGCAACTCAGCAAAGTTAGGAGAAAGGGAACGTTGTGTTCGCGGTGAGGTAGGCTTTGCAAGACTGATAAAAAAACAGATATCGACACAAATAACCTGCCCTCATAAAAATATAATAATAATAACATTTCTAATAATAATAACAACATTTATAATGCGCAAATTCCATAAAATGTTCAAATGCACATGACAAGATGAAAAAAGGAACAAAAAGTAAACTTACAGTGATTTTAAAAAGCTAAAAATCTTATTAAAAGTAAACTTACAATAATTTTTTTTAATTTGTTTCTTTTTTTAATTTTTTAACGAGGACTAGTGAGCAGCACAAAGGAGAACTTTGTAGTTGTAACTGTCAGTTTTAATTCCAACGCGTTTCGTGTCAAACGGAGACTTCTTCAGGGAATGAATGTTACAACTTAGGATAGCATATATATACATAAAATAACGCTACGTAATACACACGTGTTAGCGTGAAACATGACTAATAGCATATACATGCTGTAGGCGTACGTTACGAAAAACGCCTAAATTGCGGAATTGCGTGTTTTATATGTTGGGGGCCATGTTTGAGACGAAACGCGTTGGAATTAAAACTGACAGTTACAACAGCAAATTTCTCCTTTGTGCTGCTCACTAGTCCTCGTTAAAAAATTAAAAAATTAAAAAAAAAAAACGGAAAAGTTGAGTGTTGAGCTTGGCTTTAAGAAATTCAATACTAACTCTGCTGGCGCTTCTTATCTTAAATGGTAGTGCATTCCAAAGTTTCGGTGCAGCACAGGTAAAAGAGCGGTCACCTAGTGTAGCTTTTGATTTGAAACGCGGATAACTAAGTAAAAGTTTATCGGTAGACTGAATTCCTTAGATTATATTTGGATTGGAGCCTAAGAGAAATAAGAGACGATAAATAAGTAGGGGCTAAAAATTTAAGAATCTTTAAAGTAATTAAAAGCATTATAAAACTCGATTCTGTATATAATTGGTAACCAGTGTAATTCATAAATAAGAGGCGATACAGGGCAAAATTTCTGTTTTTTTAAAAATCAGTCTGGCGCAGGCATTCTGTACTCGTTGCAGTTTATTTAACAAGCAATCTGGTAATCTATATTAAAGACCATTGCAGTACTCAAGGCGACTTGTTATGAATGCATGGATAAGATACTTTCTGATCCGACGAATATTATAGATATAGTAAAATGAAGAGGCACAGATTTTTGTGATATGTGTTGCCATGGACAGCCAAAGAATCAAATCAAGAACCAACTGAAGATTTCTCGCGATTGGCACAGGATGAATATCTGAGTCACCCACACGAATACTGACATTTTCCAGCGTTTCCAGCTGTTGTGATGTACCAATAATGAGGAATTCAGTCTTGTCGTCATTTAAGTTAAGATCATTATTCAACATCCAAAAACGAAATGTCTCTGATGCAGTCTACCATATTCCTCATCATAGCAAGTTGCTCAGCTCTGTGGTTCGGACTAAATGAGATGTAAACTTGAGAATCATCAGCGTAACAGTGAACAATGATCTCAAAACGCTTACTCGTGTACAACGTGAGCAATAGCGGACCCAGAAAGGAACCTTGAGGCACGCCACAATTTAATTTAAAATGTTCAGATAGTGACTCATTAATCATTATCCGCTGAGTTATTCCAGACGAATAGGACGCAAACCAGGAGAGAACTTTTCCCTGTATAGCAAATGACAACTCAAGTCGACGTAACATGTTGTCATGATCAACTGTATCAAAGGCAGCGCTCAAGTCGAGCAGAATTAGCAAAGTAACACGTTGATTGTTCATGTTAAGGGGAATATATATATTATATAATGACAATAATAACCGCTTACTAACCGAGCGCGAGGGCCGTACTGGGGAATATTGGCCCGAGGTCGAGGCAGTACGGACCGAGCGAAGCGAGGTCCGTACTGCCACGACCGAGGGCCAATATTCTCCAGTACGGCCCGAGCAAGCTCGGTTAGTAAGTTGTTTATTATATGGTACTCTATTTCTGATAGTTAATGTTCGTCTTCTTCATCCATCTTTGAAATTTCGGAAAAATTTCAATCTTCTTAGCTTCTTCTGGTAGTTTCACTGTGAAGAATGACAATATTCAGTTTTTTTCGCTGTTTTGTTTCAAATTTTGAATTTGCCGGCTTCGCTCCAAAACAAAAATACACGGGTTGGACCGTTTCCATGGAAACGGTCCGTACTGCAAAATCCTGACCGAGAAAGAACCAATCAGAGCACAGGGATTTGCCTAAGACTGGCTTTGCCATATAATAATAATACGTAATAACAATAATAATAGTAATAATAATAAGAGTAGAAATGATATTTAAAAAATGATGATATAAGGGTAAGGTGAATGCAATAATTGGGTTTTTAGTCCTCTATGTAAAATCCATTACGAGCTTCAAAAATTAGCTTCGCGAGGTTTTACGGGAATCATATTTCTACTTTAAAATACCGAGTAAATGGATGAAAACTGAAATGAGTGCAAGTTTCTCCAATGGAATGCAAAAGAGAAGCTGGCGCCTCAAACGTTAGCCCTTCGTCGAAGAAAAGGATGAAAGACTAACGCTTGAAACGTCAGATTTCATAAAATCTTCCGTTGTACAACTTACATTTATCAACTAGTCTGACAAACCAGTTTTGAATATTTCAATATGCCACTGACCCAACACAATTTTCTTTTGGTACAAACCTCTTAATCCTTATTAACAACCTTAAGCTTAGTAGTTTGGAAATGCAGCTGACACTTGAGCACGCGCATACTGCTTTAAGCTATTCGAGGGGGCGCAAGAAATAGAGAACAACACCGGGGAAAATACAACGAAGTTAAAACCAAAACATCTAGATAACTGAGAAAAAGATTTTTTCGTATTATGAGTTCTTGCGTCTCAGAGCTCGAAAATGGCACAGTTGCTAAAAGCTAGCGATCGATATTTCATTTTGCACCTTATTTACATTTCCCTTGATCTGCCGCCAACTTCCAAAATTTGATGCAAAGTTTTTCTACAGGACTTCGTGAAAAACCAGCTAATGCCATAAGCTCCGCACGGCGTATTCACATTTAATCGTTCTAATAAACGTATTTGTTTTTATTCAATACGCATGACGATGGCAGTGAAAATGATATCTTATTTTCCTTAACAATGCAGGATCAAAATTCAATTAGAGATCAAAGAGACAGAGGGAGATACGATTCTGAGATACCAGTGCCTGTCGAACGCGGATACGGAGAGGAGCGAAACGATCCCGGAGTCGGCTTCTCAACAGAACAGTGCACGATCAAGGTGACGAGATTACCAGAAAATGTGTCCAAGGACGCGATTCTGAATTACTTTGAGAATGCAAGGCGATCGAAAGGCGGGCCTGTAGTTAACGTTGCTATCAAACCAGAACTTGAGATGTGCTTGGTGACGTTTGAAAAGGCCGGCGGTAAGTTTGGTTTTATTGAAGCTTTAAAATATTTGTTAACATGAGAGAAGGAAGACTCGCTTGCACATTGGTTGGATTGAGAAACGCGGCTTAAGAGTTCTAAAATCTGAGATGGTCTACAAATCAGTAAGAGGCCCGGTACCCGATTCGAGTGCGTTAAGCGTTGCTCGACACTGCGCATCAATTTTGCGCATCCCCGCGGGCTCAACGTGTTAACCGTTGCCAACGAGGGGTTTTTACCAAACGCTTATAGGTGGCGGGAAGGATAAATACTGAACTAAATTCTGTGATCATAGTTTTTGCTATCGGAAAGTCTCCGCGGTGTCGCATTCAAAGACGAAAACTGGTTTTTCCTGTCATAACTTCTTTCCCGCACCATATGCTACAAAAAATGGGGCTAAGTAAGCAAAAAAAAGGGTTTATGAAGCTAGTTGCGTTGATAGCATACGTTGCACTACCGTACATTGCACCTACCGCCTGTGACTGTCCCCGTTGGGCCAGTTACATCCCATTGCACTTAGAGGGGTTTTGGCTTTTGCTTTAATGCGGTTGGCATTCACCCTCTTGTTTATAGACAAGACATTTTATTCAAGATGCGAAAAATAAGATTATAAAAGAACATTTTAAGAAGGAAAAACTGGAGGTCAGCCCTATGAAGTTTCTCCAAATAAAAATAAAATTTTCCCTAAATAAAAGTATACACTTCAATTTATTAGATGCACAACGAACAGTGGAACACTCCCCTCATTGTCTGGAAGGTTCCACATTAGAAGTATCGTTGTTAGACCAAGCTGAGAAGGAAGAAAACATCGGAGAAGAAGAAGAATTCAACGATGAAACAAACCCTGTCATCATCGTCAGTGAGTTGCTTCCTCGTACAACCAAGGATGCTGTTCGGAACTACTTCGAGAATTCTCGGAGATCCGGAGGTGGAGAGATTTCGAGCATCGATTACTGCGAAGGATCCACAGTGGCTACAATAATTTTTACTGAAGTAAAAGGTGGGATAAATAAAGGTTATCTATTAATTATGACTGTATTATAGACTTACCGCTATTTACATTATTTGAAATCCAATGTACATACATCCCTGGATAAATCGTTAGTTATGTGAAGAGTAGAAGGGAAGGAAAATAATGCCAAAATATTTTTATTTGCACGCCTTTCAAAGCCCATCGCATTCTAAAATGTTACTAATTTCATAAGGAAAGTGTATTTTTGGGTTATTGGTGACTGAATAAACGACACAGTGACACAATTCTACAATTCTACAATTTATGACAAGATTTTATTTTTTGGATCAAACCATGTCGTATGGCCATTCTTTTGCAAACTACTGAACAGTACAGTACTGTGGTACTGTTTGTTTTACTATACAGGGTGATTTTAACTTTTTCATCTGTGGATCAAACCATGGAGTGTTACCATTCTTTGTAAAGCTACTGAACAGTACTGTACGGTGGTACTGTTTGTTTTACTATACAGTGTGGTTCTAACGATTTCAACTATGGATCAAACCATGCAGTGTGACCATTCTGTTAAACGCTATTGAACAACACTGTACTGTGGTACTGTTTGTTGTAATATACAGTGTGGTTCTAACTTTTTCATCTGATTAAACCATGCAGTGTGACCATTCTTTGTAAAGCTACTGAACAGCACTGTACTGTGCCATTGTTTGTGGTACGGTGTCCCTCTTACCTTTTCATATAGATGCTACTATTAAGAGTGACCGTCTATTGAGAATCTACTGGGCAGCTTTGCTCTGCGATATACGGTGCATCTGTGGATTGAATGCCCCAGGGAGCCCCGTTTTCCAATACTGTAAAATCATCTCTGTATTTAATATATAGGTGGGAATTCAAACTAAAATTCGGGGCACTGAGGAGTTTCATCTAAAGAAAATCCTTATATTTCATTGATTAAGCGCGAAGGGCGTACTTAAAGAATATCTGCATGCTGCACAAAAAGACCGAGAACCGATATCCTCTTCGTACGGGGGAGGAAGGGGAAAGTCCGTAACAAACTTGGTAAATAAGTGATGTATAGCCCGACTAGAAACTGCATTGTAGATTTTGTGCCCTGAAAAAAAAAAATGATATCTTGAAGCGAAAATGGTTGTATTTCGAAGATCGAAACAGGGTATTGGAGTTTTGCCTTGACTATTGTTTTAAAAAAATATAATTCGTACTTTCCGCCAGCTTGATTGGAAAGTCGAAACTCTGACTTTGGATTGCGCGATATCACTCAGTACAATACCCATACCTGGGAAATACTGGCCCTTGCAGGACCAGAAATGGAGCAATCTGATTGGGTAGTTTTAGTTATTGGCCCTCTTATTGGATTGTTTTAGTCGTGTATTAAATAGATTTAGGCAAGCCTAAAAGCGGAGCTCCTCACACAGACCCTCACACATTGAAAATGCTGTCACTAAAGTTATTAAATACGCCTGGTGTACGCAACTACTTAAAGAAGATTCGATAGCTGAAATAAATCGTCAAAAAACGACTCAACGGAAGAACCATTACCTGGTCAGCAAAATTATAATAGTTTTAAAGCAACACCAAAAGCAGCTAGGCAGCTCTTTAACAAATGAAAAATAGGCACTCAGCTTTATGCTTATGTCCCTCCAAAAATGCTTGAAAACTTGTAGGAAGAACTCAGCTTTATGCTTATGTCCCTCCAAAAACGCTTGAAAACTTGTAGGAAGAAAATTTTTCCTCCAAAACCGCTATGAATAATCCGTTTCTTCAGCAAAACATTGTAGACTGCTGTAGACTGCTGGCTGTAGGTTGTGTAGCCGCGGCAAGCCGCGAAAAGCGCGCGAAAAACAAAGCCTCGTTTCGGTTTAAGACCTTCTAAATATCCCGCATGACTATGGCCGCCATGTTGGGGCAACGTCGTCGTCGCTAGGCGCACGTGCCCGCGAGCCATGCCGCTAGCCACGATGACCATGAAAACTCAAACGCATGGTTTTCTCAATTTCTATCCTCGCTCGGTAGTTATGGTGCTCCGCTCTGCGGCTCTTCGAGCCGCTGTGGAGCGACGCTAATAAAGATCAGTCTACCTAAAATTGTTTTTGTTTATACCGTGCATAGATCGACAACGCCTTTTGGAAGGTTCGCACAAAATCGATGGCAAAGATCTGACAGTGGTCAAGCAGCCACGAAAGAAGAAAGTCCCACTGGATCCCTGCAAAGTTTTTGTTCAAGGACTGAATGAGCGGACATCCAAAGACTGCCTGTGCTTTTATCTAGAAAAGTTCAGCAGTGGCGAGGAGGTTATCCATGTGGCGCTTGGATGCGATGGTAAAGCCTTGGTGTATTTTGATGCTGAAGTAGGTAAGTGTTTTGAATCGTTGGCTATCAACCCAGTAATAACACCGATGTCTAGAGCAGTCCAATTCGCAGCCGTTGTCAGCTGGCTCGTCAGGCAACGCTTCCTTCCATTAACGTGACGAACCAGACAACGGCTACGCGCGGCCCTGATTAGAGGTATTTTGTTCTTGCAACAGTGGTTAGTGTTTCACTTAGATTCCATTGTTCCTTAAAACTTTGTGTTTGCAGAATAATTATACGGAATCAAACGATTTCGTCCAAAGATTCCAACTTCCCCTTCCCCTTTTTACCTCATGGTATGTACTTCATACCATGAGGTATTGTTATGGATGGATTTGTCACTCCATTCCCGTTAGACAATTAATTTATGCATTAAATCTACAATAAATGTGAATTAAACATGTTCTCCCCTGTCTCCCCTGCTAGGTTTGGTTTTGTCCACAAAGTCGTGCTATTGTTTTATGTTCACATATGTGGGGGGAGGGGGTGAGACAAAGCAGCAGAACATGTTTACAAAATGGCGTCTGTTGTGTCGAGCCCGACGTAAAGATTGTCAAGGCGGGTTTTCGTTCCTTTTGCTCCCTCTTTGATCAAAATACACGAACAGGAAATGCGTTCAAGAATGCTCGAGGGGAAAGAAATGGGTTTTAAAGTCTTAAAAGTGACGATGTCTACAATTTGGACGACGAGTAATCGATCAGTCGTAGCAAGAGTGCACAAAACGAACTATTCGGAATGAACGCCTTAGTTATGGTCTGGGGAAAGGACAGCACTTCATGGAATAATTACCACAGACCATGAGGTAGCTCGAAGGAGCCTTTGATTTATTTTACTTTACGGTTCTTTTTCGGGCAAAGAGTGGTGGGACGACTGCCTTGTCAGGTTAAATACGGTATTTGTGGACGCTTCACAAAAGATTGTTAACGCAAACATGGCCACGACGCAATAAAAAAGTGTGTTCGTTTTCTTACTGTTTGCAGCAGGCTATTAGAATATTTCAATTTCTAAATAATGAAGATGGTGACTTTTGGACCTAGACTTGTGCGCCTCCTATAGCTCAGTGGTAGAGCGTCTGAACTAGTAATCCGAAGGTCGCAGGTTCGACTCGTACAAGAGAAACTCGGATATGCTTTTTTCAAGTTTGCCCGTGACAGTGCCGAAAAAATTCATCTTTCCCAATACTTTAATTGTTCCCGTTCGAATCTCAATCCGAATTTTTCAAAGCAACTCTGCTGCAGTACACTTTTCAAAGCACCTTTGCTATAGTATTCTGATTGATCTTCGTAGTTAAGATCAATCAGAAGAACTCACATCTCAGACATTGGCCTCGATGTTGAACTCCCTAGCTCAAGATTTAAACGAATTCTTCATTTTTATTTTAGTATTTTGTTTTTTATCGTTTGTCTAAGGGTTTCTATTTTCTTTTTTTTTTATCTTTTAGATATAACAGAAATGTAGAAATGGAAATATTATTTTATAGTCATTTTTAGATATCCTGTCAATTCAGATTTTATTCCCCCTTTTTTATTTTCCTTTCTTTTATTTTTGCTGTAGTACACTTACGACTGAAAGAGAATGGTCCTTTCATGTTGTTGGTCATTTCACGTCATTTCAGCAACTGTATTTTGGACGCTCAGTTGCATTGTCTGGCTCTTTAACGTTATAATTATTCAGTGACTTCGTAATCAAGGTCGCCATCTTGTTTCGCCTAAGTTTCCCAGCCACACCCTTTCGCACAATTTGAAAGCCATGGAGGGCAGAGTTGATGTTCCAGAAACCCACTACATATTATTTTAAAATTAAACTTGGTTGCAAAAAGTGTGAATTAACCTCTGCCATTACTTTGTTTTGGTAGACTTTTCCCACCTTTTTGACAGAGTCAGAAAAGATACCAAAGGTCTAGAGGGAGCCAAACTACATTTAGAGCGTGTCCCTGTCTGTTGTAGTATCTTAGTTACAGGACTAGACAAGAGGACTTCAGATGAAGCCGTACAACTCTATTTTGAGAACTCAAAGAAAAGTGGTGGGGGAGATGTTAATGGCTTGGAAAGAAAAGCAGAAGATCAAGCCATAGTCCACTTCAAAGATCCTTGGAGTAAGTATAAACCTTATTCCAAAATGGCCGCCATTTAAATATTCTTTTGTTTTTATTCAAATTATCCCTTGATGCAATTCAAAAGAATATTTTACCTTGAACGAGGCATCAAGGTCTAATTTAAACAAAAACAAAAGAATACATAAAAGGTGGCTATTTTGGCCAGTAAGGCATATTGTTTTAACTCCAGTGCAAATATGAGATTTGTTTCACATATACTCAGATTGAAGATTATCATCTTTACAACGTCACACAAGCGTCGCAATCATCATTCAGAGTTTACAACTTCTTGGTCGTTTCTGATACTAGGAATTTTAACTTTTAGATCTCAATGTTGTTAGGCGACAGTAGCCGCAAAAACAACTTCACCGCGCCTGAGACGTTAAGAATCTTTCAGTAGCGCACGATTAGAATCAACAGTGTGTAATTTTTATAAACAGAGTAACGGAACTTTAAGAAATTAAATATTCTTTGGCCAGCGAAATCTGAGATTCGGATAAGTGAACTACGGCTGAGTCTTTCTCTTTGATGACAAATTTCGTAATCAGATCGAACTTTTTTATAGTTAAACCTTATAATAATAATAATAATAATAATAATAATAATAATAATAATAATATTTATCCAGGGAGCCCACTCGCCTTGGCGGTTTTCAGTGGGGCCCTGCAAATTAAAAAATGCTTTCACAATATCAAACGAATTTAAAAATAGCTAAACAATCAGAGAGTGCATCATTCACAAACTTTTAAGCTTTGCTTTAAAAAGGGACAATGATTTGCAGTTTTTAATGTCATTGTCTAAGTTGTTCCAGTCCTTAGAGACTTGATAAATAAAAGTTTGCTTGCCCCAATTGGTACGCACGCGAGGAAGGTGTAAATCATTACTTCTACGAGTTGCATAAGAATGAAAACTACCATTGCGTCTAACGTCAAATTCAAAATCAATTTCCCCCAACAGATATTTTTGCATCATAACACAGCGATGGAAGTGTCGTCTCTTTAAGAGGGTCATTAGGCCCAGACGATCTAGTGCCTCGGTTGATGAACTTCTTGGTGGTAGATTAAGCAGGACCTTGGCTGCCTTGTTTTGAAGAACTTGCAGCTGACCCATAAGCGTGTCGTTATTTTTATCACCCCACACTGTATCTCCATAGTCAAACAGTGGGATGATTAAGCAATTGTATAGTGTTAGCTTAGCATGTAGAGGCAAAAGATGTCGTATTCTCTTTATCATTCCAATCCTTTGACTGATCTTTGTACTGATAGTGTCAATGTGCTCGGACCAAGACATAGTTTGGTTTAAAACCACTCCCAAGTACTTAAACGAGTCAGACCTATCAATAGCAGAGGAATTTACTTTAAGAGAGACGTCACTAACTAGTCTAAGCTTCCGTGAGTTACCAAAAATAACGAAATTACATTTAGAGATATTTAAGGTCAACAGATTTCTCGAAAACCAGTTGGAAATTGTAGCCAAATCTGAATTTAACTTACTTTCAAGGTCAGACAGATTAGTCGATGAGTAATAAATCACAGTGTCATCAGCGTAAAGAATAATTTCACTGGCAAGCTGACATGATGGTAAATCATTTACGTAAATAAGAAAAAGAAGCGGTCCTAATATACTTCCTTGAGGGACCCCAACAGTTATTGGCGCAGCAACAGAGAGTGCATCTCCGACAGACGTCCTTTGTTTTCTGTTCGTGAGATATGACTGGAACAAATTTAGAGTGTCATCTGTGAGTCCAACCGATTTAAGCTTATGAAGTAAAAGGTTGTGGTCAACTGTGTCAAACGCTTTCGAGAGATCCAAGGAAACAGCTCCTGTAAGACGACCAGAGTCCACGTTCAGAAGGATGTTATCTGTAAAGTGTGTCAAAGCTGTATTAGTTGATAGCTTAGGTCGAAAACCAAATTGCTTGGAGGTAAAGGTCTTGTTTTCATTGAGAAAATAGTAGAGCTGGTTATGTACTGCCTTCTCCAGAATTTTGCTCAACGTTTTGAGTTGAATTTTGCTCAACGTCAAAAATTTAGCCTGTTTTTAAGAATATAAGAACAAAACACGTGTCTTTTCCCTGCACAGTAGGAGTATAGCTTTAAGAAATGACATCACGTCGTAAATAGAAAAACGCCAGTAAAAACGTCCCTTTGAATATTTACGATTTCTTTTTGCCCGAGCTGTTTTACAAGTAGATTTCAGATATGAAACTTGAGACGATTCCGGATTAAACGTGGATTCCGGATTCCATAACACCAGATTCTGGATTCCGGAGGTTGGATTCTGTTACATGGGCCGAGAAACTTAGATGTAGTAATGAACTCCCTGTTTTTTTTTATGCAATTGCAATGTAGTCAATTACACGGCGTTCTTTTCCAATTTAGGTGTCTGGAAAGTGGTGCGGAAGGGTCATACCCTTGACAGAAAGAAGTTGTCAGTCGAGCCATATTATGCTTTTCTTGGAGAAAATGCTTCAGATAAACCACGAAGTTCTGCGGCAAAGGACGAAGTAAATATTGAGTTTCATCCCGATGTTATGGCTTACATTCAGTTGAGACACGGTGGCGGAATGAACGCAAGTTTCTCCAATGGAACACAAAAGAGAAGCTGGCGCCTAGAGCGTTAGCCCTTCGTCGAAGAAAAGGATGAAAGACTAACGCTTGAAACGTCAGATTTCATTACATCTTACGTTGTACAACTTACATTTATCAACTAGTCTGACAAACCAGTTTTGAGTATTTCAATATGCCACTTACCCAACACAATTTTCTTTAGGTACAAACCCTTTAATCCTTATTAACAACCTCAAGCTTAGTAGTTTGGGATTGCAGCTGACATACTGCTTTAAGCTATTCGAGCGGGGGCGCAAGAAATAGAGAACAACACCGGGGAAAATACAACGAAGTTAATACCAAAACATTCTAGATAATTGAGAAAAACATTTTTTCGTATTATGAGTTCTTGCGTCTCAGACTCGTAAATGGCACAGGTGCTAAAAGCTAGCGATCGATATTTCATTTTGCACCTTATTTACATTTCCCTTGATCTGCCGCCAACTTCCAAAATTTGATGCAAAGTTTTTCTACAGGACTTCGTGAAAAACCAGCTAATGCCATAAGCTCCGCACGGCGTATTCACATTTAATCGTTCTAATAAACGTATTTGTTTTTATTCAATACGCATGACGATGGCAATGAAAATGGTATCTTAATTTCCTTAACACTGCAGGATCAAAATTCAATTAGAGATCAAAGAGACAGAGGGAGATACGATTCTGAGATACCAGTGCCTGTCGAACGCGGATACGGAGAGGAGCGAAACGATCCCGGAATCGGCTTCTCAACAGAACAGTGCACGATCAAGGTGACGAGATTACGAGAAAATGTGTCCGAGGACGCGATTCTGAATTACTTTGAGAATACAAGGCGATCGAAAGGCGGGCCTGTAGTTAACGTTGCGATGAAACCAGAACTTGCGATGTGCTTGGTGACGTTTGAATCTGCCGGCGGTAAGTTTGGTTTTATTGAAGCTTTAAATATTTGTTAACATGAGAGACGGAAGACTCTCTTGCACATTGATTCCATTGAGAAACGCGGCTTAAAAGTTCTAAAATCTGAGATGGTCTGCAAATCAGTAAGTAGCCTCGTACCCGATTCGAGTGCGTTAAGCGTTGCTAAACACTACGCATCAATTTTGCGCATCCCAGCGGGCTCAACTCGTTAACCTTTGCCAACGAGAGGTTTTTACCTAAAGTTAATAGATGGAGGGAAGGAGTTTGTCAAAGATAAATACTGAACTAAACTAAATTCTGTGATCATAGTTTATGCTATCAGAATCTCGAAGTCTCCTCGGTGTCGCATTCAAAGACGAAAACTGGTTTTTCCTGTCATAACTTCTTTCCCGCACCATATGCTACAAAAAATGGGGCTAAGTAAGCAAAAAAAAGGGTTTATGAAGCTAGTTGCGTTGATAGCATACGTTGCACTACCGTACATTGCACCTACCGCCTGTGACTGTCCCCGTTGGGCCAGTTACATCCCATTGCACTTAGAGGGTTTTGCTTTTGCTTTAATGCGGTTGGCATTCACCCGGTTGTTTATAGACAAGACATTTTATTCAAGATGCGAAAAATAAGATTATAAAAGAGCATTTTAAGAAGGAAAAACTGAAGGTCAGCCCTATGAAGTTTCCCCAAATAAAAATATAATTTTCCCCAAATAAAAGTATACACTTCAATTTATTAGATGCACAACGAACAGTGGAACACTCCCCTCATTGTCTGGAAGGTTCCACATTAGAAGTATCGTTGTTAGACCAAGCTGAGAAGGAAGAAAACATCGGAGAAGAAGAAGAATTCAACGATGAAACAAACCTTGTCATCATCGTCAGTGAGTTGCTTCCTCGTACAACCGAGGATGCTGTTCGGAACTACTTCGAGAATTCTCGGAGATCCGGAGGTGGAGAGATCTCGAGCATCGATTACTGCGAAGGATCCACAGTGGCTACAATAATGTTTACTGAAGTAAAAGGTGGGATAAATAAAGGTTATCTATAAATTATTACTGTATTATAGACTTACCGCTATTTACATTATTTGAAATCCAATGTACATACATCCCTGGATAAATCGTTAGTTATATGAAGAGTAGAAGGCCAGGAAAATAATGCCAAAATATTTTTATTTGCACTCCTTTCAGAGCCCATCGCATTCTAAAATGTTACTTATTTTATAAGGAAAGTGTATTTTTTGGTTATTTGTGACTGAATAAACGACACAGTGACACAGTTGACAAATTGTACAATTTATTTATTTATTTAAGATTGTATTTTTTGGATCAAATTATGCCGTATGGCCATTCTTTTGCAAACTACTGAACAGTACAGTACTGTTTGTTTTACTATACAGTGTGGTTCTAACTTTTTCATCTATGGATCAAACCATGCAGTGTGACCATTCTTTGAAAAGCTATCAGTGAACAGTCCAGTACTGTAGTACTGCTTGTTTTACTGTACAGTGTGGTTCTAACTTTTTCATCTGTGGATCAAACCATGCAGTGTGACTATTCTATGGAAGGCTACTGAACAGTACTGTACTCTGGCGCTGGGCAGTCACACCATGCAGTGTGATCGTTCTTTTGAAAGCTACTGGACAGTGCTGTACTGTGGTACTGTTTGTTTTACTATACAGTCTGATTCTAACTTTTTCATCTGTGGATCATACCATGCAGTGTGACCATTCTGTGGAAAGCTACTGACCAGTTCTGTACTGTGGTACTGTTTGTTTTACTATACACTGTGGTTCTAACTTTTACATATGTGAGATAAAACCATGCAGTATGACCATTCTTTGAAAAGCTATTGAACAGCACTGTACTGTGGTACTGTTTGTTATACTATACAGTGTGGTTCTAACTTTTTCATCTATGGATAAAACCATGCAATGTGACCATTCTTTGTAAAGCTACTGAACAGTACTGTACTGTGGTACTGTTTGTTGTACTATGCAGTGTGGTTCTAGCTTTTTCGTCTGTGCATCAAACCATTGAGGGAGACCATTCTTTGGAAAGCTACTGAACAGCACTGTACTGTGCCATTGTTTGTGGTACGGTGTCCCTCTTACCTTTCATATATATGCTACTATTAAGAGTGACCGTTTATTGAGAATCTACTGAGAAGCTTTGTTCTGCGATATACGGTGCATCTGTGGATTGAATGCCCCAGGGAGCCCCGTTTTCCAATAATGAAAAATCATCTCTGTATTTAATATATAGGTGGGAATTCAAACTAAAATTCGGGGCACTGAGGAGTTGCATCTTAGAAAATCCTTATATTTCATTGATTAAGCGCGAGGGGCGTACTTAAAAACGGTGGCGGCTGGCCGGGGTGGCTAGCCGGGTTGGCTAACCGGACTCCTTAGGTCTGCACAAAAAGACCGAGAACCGATATCCTCTCCGTATGGAGGAGGAAGGGGGAAGTCCGTAAGCCTGACTAGAAACTGCATTGTAGATTTTGTGCCCTGAAAAAAAATATCTTGAAGCGAAAATGGTTGTATTTCGAAGATCGAAACAGAGTGTTGGAGTTTTGTCGTGACTATTGTCAAAAAAATAATTCGTACTTTCCAACAGCTTGATTGGAAAGTCGAAACTCTGACTTTGGATTGCGAGAGATCACTCATACAATACCAATACCTGGCAAATACTGGCCCTCGCGGGACCAGAAATGGAACAATCTGATTAAATAGTCTACCTAAAATTGTTTTTGTTTATACCGTGCATAGATCGACAACGCCTTTTGGAAGGTTCGCACAAAATCGATGGCAAAGATCTGACAGTAGTAAAGCAGCCACCAAAGAAGAAAGTCCCACTGGATCCCTGCAAAGTTTTTGTTCAAGGACTGAATGAGCGGACATCCGAAGACTGCCTGCGCTTCTATCTAGAAAAGTTTAGTTGCGAGGAGGTTATCCACGTGGCGCTTGGATGCGATGGTAAAGCCTTGGTGTATTTTGGTGCTGAAGTAGGTAAGTGTTTTGAATCGTTTGGCTATCAACCCAATTACAACACTGACGTCTAGAGCAGTCCAATTCGCAGTTGTTGTCTGGCTCGTCAGGCAACGCTTCCTTCCACTTTAACGTGTCGAACCAGACAACGGCTACGCGCGGCCCTTATTAGAGGTATTTTGTTCTTGCAACAGTGGTTAGTGTTTCATTTAGATTCCATTGTTCCTTAAAATTTTGTGTTTGCAGAATAATTATACGGAATCAAACGATTTCGTCCAAAGATTCCAACTTCCCCTTCCCCTTTTTTATTTTACTTTACGGTTCTTTTTCGGGCAAAGAGTGGTGGGACGACTGCCTTCTCAGGTTAAATACGGTATTTGTGGACGTTCCACAAAAGATTGTTTACGCAAACATGGCCACGACGCAATAAAAAAGTGTGTTCGTTTTTTTACTGTTTGCAGCACGCTATTAGAATATTTCAATTTTTAAATAATAAAGATGGTGACTTTTGAACATAGACTTGTAAGCCTCCTCAGTGGTAGAGTGTCTGAACTAGTAATCCTAAGGTCGCAGGTTCGACTCCTACAAGAGGAACTCGGATATGCTTTTTTCAAGTTTGCCCGTGACAGTGCTGAAAAAATTCCCCTTTCCCAATACTTCAATTGTTGCCGTTCGAATCTTAATCCGAATTTTTCAAAGCAACTTTGCTGCAGTACACTTTTCAAAGCACCTTTGTTGTAGTATTCTGATTGATCTTCGTAGTCAAGATCAATCAGAAGAAGAACTCACAATATCTCAGACATTGATCTCGATGTTGAACTCTCTTGCTCAATATTTAAATGAATTCTTTGTTTTTATTTTAATTGTGTATTTTTTATCGTAGTCTAAGGGTTTCTATTTTCTTTTTTTTCATCTTTGAGATAGAACAGATATGTAGAAATGGAAATATTATTTTAGTCAACTCAGATTTTATTCCCCTTTTTTATTTTCCTTTTTTTTCTTTTTGCTGTAGTACACTCACGACTGAAAGACAATGGTCCTTTCACGTTGTTGGTCATTTCACGTCATTTCAGCAACTGTATTTTGGACGCTCAGTTGCATTGTGTGGCTCTTTAACGTTATAATTATTCAGTGACTTCGTAATCGAGGACGGCATCTTGTTTCGCCTAAGTTTCCTGGCCACACACCCTTTCGCACAATTTGAAAGCCATGGAGGTCAGAGTTGATGTTCCAGAAACCCACTACACATTATTTAAAAATTATACTACCATTATTTTGTTTTGGCAGACTTTTCCCACCTTTTCGACAGAGTCAGCAAAGATACCAAAGGTCTAGAGGGAGCCAAACCACATTTAGAGCGCGCCCCTGTCTGTTGTAGTATCTTAGTTACAGGACTAGACAAGGGGACTTCAGATGAAACCGTAGAACTCTATTTTGAGAACTCAAAGAAAAGTGGTGGGGGAGATGTTAATGGCTTGGAAAGAAAAGCAGAAGATCAAGCCATAGTCCACTTCAAAGATCCTTCGAGTAAGTATAAACCTTATTCCAAAATGGCCGCCATTTAAATATTCTTTCTTTTTATTCAAATTACCCCTTGATGCCTCCTTCTTAAGCTAAAATTCAAAAGAATATTTTACCTTGAACGAAGCATCAAGGTCTAATTTAATACATAAAAGGTGGCCATTTTGGTATAAGGCATATTCTTTTAACTCCAGTGCAAATATGAAATTTGTTTCACATATACTCAAATTGAATATATTAACATAAGATTATCATCTTGACAACGCCACAGAAGCGTCGCAATCATCATTCAGAGTTTTCTGGGTCGTTTCTGATACTAAGGATTTTAACTTTTAGATCTTAAAGTTGTTAGGGGGCTGAATCAGTAGCCGCAAAAACAAGTTCACCGCACTTGAGACATCAAGAATCTTTCAGTAGCGCCCGATTAGAATCAACAGCGTGTTATTTTATATTATCATTACATATTAATCCGCAGTTCAAATATATGGTCTTTCATATATTCATTTGCATCATTCTTCTTCATCTATGGGTATATTACGAACTCACAATATGACCAGCTCCCAGTTGGTTTGATAGCTCAGTTGGTAGAGCACTGCACCGGTATCGCAGAGGTCATGGGTTCGAATCCCGTTCAGGCCTGAATTTTTTCTCAGGCTTTGATTTCACAGCTGCTTAAGTTGTGTGCATAACTGCGATGATCAATTAATGTCATTAGCGTGTTATTTTGATGAACAGAGTAACGGAACTTAAAAAAAATTAAATATCTTTGGCCAGCGAAATCTGAGATTCGGATGAGTGAACCACGGTTGAGTCTTTCTCTTTGATGACGATTTTCTTAATCAGTTCGAACTTTTTTTATAGTTAAACCTTCGCCCAATTTAACAGAATACGCAGAAGTGCTGGACACTTCGGATTCCAAGCCTGTGTGACCTCTGGATTCCTGATTCCAAACCTTCGGATTTCAAACTAGAATATTTTTGTTTGATGGAATTTTACCTTTCTTTGACTGTTTATTTAGGCAATTGCAATGTAGTCAATTACATAGCGTTCTTTTCCAATTTAGGTGTCTGGGAAGTGATGCGGAAGGATCATACCCTTGAGAGAAAGAAGTTGTCGGTCGAGCCATATTATGCTTTTCTTGGGGAAAATGCTTCAGATAAACCACGAAATTCTGCGGCAAAGGACGAAGTAGATATTGAGTTTCATCCCGCTGTGATGGCTTACATTCAGTTGAGCCACAGTGACGAATTGCAAACGTTGATGGAAGAATATAATGTCTCTCTCACCTCTAAGTCCGACAACAGCTCCGTAACGATTTGTCCTTCTGATAAAGAAGGGGTTGATCAGCCTTGGAAAGAAAGAGTGGAAACCATGGAACGATTTTTGCGTTCATTTAAAAAATCCCAAATCGACGTGCGTCCTGATTTGTTTGTTGAGGTAAAGAAACAGTGGCGAGCTCACGTTTCCCAAAGCCAAGTGACAAAGGCAGACATATCTTTCGATGAAACCAACAAATTCGTTCAGATCATTGGCAAGAAAGAGAATGTAGAAACAGTTGGGAAAGAGCTAAGGAAGTTGATCCATGCCGCGGAAGAAGATGTTGATTTACAGAAGTCAATTTTGGAGATGGAGGAAGATGGCATACCAAGAACGCGACTCTCCTTACTGAAGATGTCTGGATTCTTTCAGAGGCTTGAAGATCAGTGTAAATATGTGAAAATCTCTGTTGACCTGGAGAAAGGCAAGTTGCACTTACGTGGTCCCAAAATTGTCCTTCAGGATGTCAAGGTTGAAACATTTAAATTTACCTCTAAAGTTGTAGAAAAGACGGTAGAGTTTTCCGCAGAAGTTGCAGATGTGTTGAAACGTCCTGTGGTTTCCGGGTTTGTTGAAGAGCTCCTGAAGGAGAGTGGTATCCAAGCCATCGTTCTTCACGATCACAATCGAGTTCAAGTGGTGGGTGTTAATTCGGAGAGCGCATCAAACGCTGAAATGTTTCTGCGAGACATTATCCAAGAAAGAAGTGTTAAATTGACAGAGGATAACATTGTTATTCTCGAAAGCCCCAGGTGGAAAAATTTCAGCAAGTCACTTACATCCAAGTTCAAGGTCGGGATCGAAGTAAACACTGGTTCCAGAAGCATCTGGATAAGAGGGATACGTAAAGATGTGGAGGGTTGCAATAGTGAAGTCAGACAGTACCTGGACAGCAACACGATAATATATGATTTCGTAAACATGGATCAAGGCTGCACTAGGTTCCTTTGTGAGGTATGGAAAGAAAAGCTGGATGCCATTAAGAGGGATCTATCTGGCTCTTCCGTGGACATGGCAGTCCCAGAAGATAGGAACGGCATTAAAATTTGCGGTACTGCGGATGGATTGAAGAAATGTAAACAAAGAGTTCAAGATCTTGCCACGAACGTACAAAAAGATCGTGTCCCGGTGGACAAGCCAGGCATGAAGAAATTCTTCTTAGAGGGAAAGGGGCCAAATATATTGAAGTCCATAGAAGGCGAAAACCACTGCATTATTCTTACCAGTGAATCTATTGCCAAGGAACGGGAATCGAGAGCAAGCGAGAGGACATTTGGAGGCCCCGGACTGTCTTCAGGGAAATGTCTTTGTAGCTACGTAACACCCGAAGGGAAAAAGATCTGTGTCTTCAAAGACGATCTCACGAAGCATCATGTGGATGCCATTGTGAATGCTGCCAATAAAGACTTGCATCATATTGCAGGGTTGGCAGGAGCTATCGTAGAAGCTGGCGGGAGAGTAATACAGACTGACTGCAATAACTACATCAGAGAAAATGGTCCTCTCCTAGAGGGACACGCAATGGTTACAAACGCGGGCAAGTTGCCTTGTGAAAAAATCATCCATGTCGTTGGCCCCAAGTGGGATTCCAGCGCGAGCAAAGAACGGCGAGAAGGGAAGGAAACGAAGCAGGAGCGCTACCTGGGTTTGGCCATAAGAAATTCTCTAATTGAAGGGAGAGGATTCAGGTCTATTGCTATTCCAGCCGTTAGCTCTGGAGTGTATGGCTTTCCTAGGGATCTCTGTGCAAGTGTCATCGTTGATTCTGTACTCGATTTCTGCAAAGAAAATCCAGCTTGTAACCTGACTGAGATTCATCTTACTAACAATGATGACCCCACAGTGAATGTATTCGTCGAAGAACTGAAAAGACGGTTCCGCGACGAGACCACCTTTATTGAAAACCCCCTAAGATCGACAAGGTTAGATAAGGAAACGAGTTTCATAACTTCGGATGTTCGGTTTAATGTTCGAAGCTCTGCAAGTGGGAAAAAGACGGGACAATCAAACAGCCTCACAACTCCGAATGGTGGCTCCATTATGGTAACAGAAGGTGACTTGGCCAAAGAACAGGTACAAAGAAACCAATCAATAGTGTTTTTAGCTGACTTCACCACAACAAGTTGCAAAATTTCTCTATACACTGCACCTTTTTGGGTGGTGTCACACATTTAAGTTCCACTTCCTCCTTATCAATGTTGCCATCAACAATGCCCACATGACCGGAGCTTTTTCCAATTGCTATAGGACCAAGTGAATTGTTGTTACTAACCCTGAATGTGATGCCAGTCAATCACAGGATTACTTCTAGCAATAATGCTGCTTGTTGCTCAAGGTAAAACAACAGAGTGCTATTACATGGGTTCGAAGGCCCAAGTCCAGCAAGCTAGTCCTTACACTCCCACTTATCAACGGCCATAATATGAGTTGCGCCCAAAAAGGAGTTTATCACTGGGAGCTTTCCTCTCCCCTATTACTTTTTGGATCGGGCGTTTCGACAGACCTAGTTATTTGTAGAAATGTGTTGGCTTTGGTACTCCAGTATTAACAGCTTCCATAGTTTTCTGATATTGCTTCAAATTATTGCAAAGGGCTGGCCAATTTGGGGTGGCTTTGTTACAGACAGATGTTTTGAAAACCAACCCACCTCTATGAGGCCGCTAATCTCCTTGCAGTGGGCGATGTCCGAAAAGCGTTATGGGATTGTAAACTGATTGTACTGGGAAATGACCTGTGCAAAGGGACTATTGGAAATTGAATTCTGAAGGAGAGTTGTTTTTTGCACATAGCTTACTTGTCAGCCCTATTGCTTTGCCAACAAAAGCGAACCTTGGCGAAAACACCATCATTTCATGCGAAAGGTGTCGGTCAAGACGCCCGATCAAGATTATGAAGGGGGGGGAGCGCTTCTAGGGATGGGCTCCTGGTCCAAAGAGATGGAGGCATTTCTTGAGTTGTGCCTGTTTTCCTCCTCATAAAACCGATGTTTGTTTTAACAGGCAGATGTCTTGGTCGGGTCAGTCGGAGGCAATCTGGATTTAAACAGAAATCCCTGCGCAAAAGCTCTTGCCAGAGAGGCCGGAACAGTACTGCAGCAAGAATGCACCAGTAATGGGCCCGTGGCTACTGGCAACATTGCCGTCATTACCCAAACAGGGAAGCTAAAATGTAACGCCGTCATTTTTGCAATTTGCTCTGGTTGGGACGGTGGCAAAGGAAAAAAGGTAGTGTTTGCATTGCAAAGAAAAGTTAAAAATATTCTTCCATGATATTCTGTCAGATACGAACTGTAATCAACGCCAGGCGAGCATTATATCAAAATTTGAAAGTGCGATTGAGTAATAAGGCTTCATTTCATCGGGAAATTGTGCATATGTTTTCTTCAGGGGAGGGGTATGGCTAAATAAATTTCTTGTTCCAGAGAGGGGTGGCCTATTAGAAGGGGGCGACGTATTTGAGGGGATGGTTTGACAGAGGATTTTAAAGTAATTCATTTATTAAGAAAACAAGAAAGACGTCCATTGTATACTGCAACCTATATACTGATTTCCTTTAGGTTCTTAAGAATCTCGTCAGAAAATGTCTGGATGCCGCAGGAAAAATGAAAGCGGCCACTATTGCTTTTCCCGCCATTGGAACCGGTACACTGCTGTTCCCGAGAGACGTAGTAGCGGAAATCTACTTTGATGAAGTAATTTCGTACAGCCAAAAAAACGCTTCGACCACGCTGAAGTCCGTGAAATTTGTGTTGTACGATCAAGACGTGCCTACGGTCCAAGCCTTCAAAGCTGAGTTAGAAAAAAGAAACGGCAGCAGCGCCTCGTCTCGAACAGGAAAAGGCGCAAGTCCTTACACTCCCACTGCCTACGCCTTTTCACCAGTTAAGGAAAGAACACACGACCACTTTGAAACAAGCGTTGGATCGTTGTGCTTTCAAGTGCAGCATGGAGACATCACAAAGGAGAAAACAGACGCTCTCGTGATAGTGTCTAATCAATATCTTGACATGTCCATTGGTGGAGGAGTTGCAGCGGCTATTCTTGATTCAGGAGGTATTTCCATACAACAAGAATGTAGCAGTTATGGTCAACAACCTCCAGGGGCAGTCGTAGTCACATCGGCAGGACGTCTCAAGTGCAAATTCATCTTTCATGCTGTTCCTTTGCAATCTGGGGATATCAAGGACACCATTTTGAAATGCCTCCAAGAAGCCAAAAAGAAGGGCATTTCATCAATTTCTTTTCCAGCCATCGGAACTGGTAACTTGGGGATGTCAGCGAAGTCCAGCGCAGGAGCAATGCTGAACGCAGTTTACAAGTTCTCCCTTCAAAAACCTGGATCTGTTGCGCTTGTTAGAGCGGTCGTTTTTGCACAAGACCTGCTTCCAGATTTCCGATCAGCGATGGCGGAAGCATCAGGTGAGAAGCCTGCAGGACAACCCACTGTGTGGTCGCGCTTCAAAAAGTTTTTTGGCTTTGGCGATGACCAAGACCCCACAGAACCGTCACCTACCATTGCCGACAGCTATGAGAAAGAGCTGAATCTACTTATATGTGCTGGTTGCAGACAGGATCTTCAAAACGCGGCGAAAGCAGTTAAGGAGGTGATGGCGGAGAACTCTTCTAAGAACGTAATTGAGAACAAAGCCATCAGCGATTTGACGGAAAGCCATATGCGACGAATTTATACCCTTGAGTTGAAATATGACGTGGAGATATCCGTGGAGGTTGTTGTTGGTCGCATTGTGGTCCGTGGACACTCAGATGATATACTAAACGCGGTGGGAGACATTCACGAAATCCTACATAAACTGAAGGATGAGGAACACGATCGCAGCCAAGCTGAAATTCTGGCAAAGAGTGTACAATGGTCACTAAAGGAGAATGAAGTTTTTGAGGAATTTGAGACTTCACTCAATGCGCAGATTGAAAGTGCCTATAACCAAAAGAAAACAGAGTGGACCTTTATGACCTTGAACGATGAGAGGGTTAAATTGAATTTTGAGGCGATGACTTTAACAGTTTTGACTACTGGAGACACGACAGAATTGCGAAGGGTTGATCATCGCGAAGGTACTTCAGCTATTGCTTTTATGAGTGATTTACAATTTTCCCATCTTTTCGTTTGGATACACATCAGTTCTATATTTATACCTTTTTTTCATTCTTCCAGTGCAAAGAAGTTGATTTATATACCACGCAAAACGAATGTTTGGAGAGCACAAATAGTGTAGGAATTTGAAATACGAATCAAAATATAACTCGCCGTTTCTTCGTAATGAATTTTAACAAGCTGATAAGTTACAAACGGCATAACCTATGACGGAAGGCTGGTGATCTATAATTCTTAATGTTGTTGACGCGACCGCTTGTACCCCGAGGAGGAGCGGGAGTCCAACGGGTTGAAGCAGAATTCGTAGTGATATTATTTATTCAACCCAGACTCCAATAGCCGGAGCGTTCCTGGTTGCTGCGTGGCGTGCTCATTTGCCGCGAAACTTTTTTCAAGACAAGAAGACTTAGAAACCTTGAAGGAAACTCAAAAACGTTTGCTGAAACTAACCCCCCAAAATATTAATATGCTTGCTGAGAATGTTATGTGGCGCAGTTTGATTCGTTAGTGAAGGTTGTGCCATTTGTTGCTGTGTTGGGGTAAAGGCCTATAGGGACGAGGAACGTTCCTAGTAATTGGCGCCTCATTGTTTAATTGTTTCTTTGTAGGTGTTAAAGCCCCAGATTACTGGGCTCCCCAACCCAAAGATCTAGCCGGAAAAGAAACCCCTGTCCACGTTCTCGAGTTGACTGCTGTTGATAATCCAAAAGAGTTCAAGGATGTTTCTGATAAATTCTGCCAAACCTGCCCCAATAATCCTATACGCAAGATCGAAAGAGTTCAGAATCTTGCATTATACAGAACATACGCGACCAGAAGAAAGGAGATGGATGAGAGAAATGGAAGTAATGAGATGCAGCTCTTTCATGGGACAGCAGGTGACAACTGCGACAAAATTAACCACGCGGGTTTCAACAGAAGTTTCTGTGGAAAGAATGGTTAGTAAACTTTCTCTTTAACGTGGATTTAACCGACAGCTAAGAATCCAGACCGTAAGCTGTTGCCTGAGATGGATCAATTTCCTTGCAATATGTCATTCATTTTGGCCCGGCATTTGTTGCGTTTATTGACCAACTTGACATCACGCTTGGTCGATAACACTCATTTAATTTGTCTTTGTAGGGGACGTAGTTCCCGGTGTTGTGGTCTATTAGGACCTCTGTTTTCATCTGGCATTTTCATGCATGAGCTGGGTGGGTGGATGATATCATATATGGACTGATAACAGCAGCCAGAGGCCCCTTTGCATGCTGACGTTCGATGTCACCCAATAGCAGTATAAAGCGCCTTTGAACATATTCATAAAATTTCATTATCGTTTTCATTATTATCATTATCTTTTCAGCTACCATGTTTGGAAACGGTGTATACTTTGCCAGGGACGCTTCTTACTCAGCCAGACCTCAGTATTCGCCAGCAGACGCTAATTTGCTGAGGTACATGTACCTGGCCAGAGTCCTTGTGGGTGAGTATGCAGTAGGACATCAGGGCCTTCTTTTACCACCACAGAGGAACCAACATGATGAAACAGACAGATATGACTCTGCGGTGGATCAATTGCCTAACCCTGGAATTTTTGTGGCGTTTTATGACTGGCAATGTTACCCCGAATACTTGATAACATTTACGTAAATATTTGATAAGTACTTCTTGTCCGAGTCGGAGGGCTGAACGGGAAAATATTGAGCTCGAGGTCACGACGTCGTGTGTCACGACCGAACTATCCCTTTTATCGTGTATTTCAGTTGCTCGGTTTCTCCAAGGTACTAGTTTTAGGTAATTTACCGCACACAGTACATTACAGTATGGTCCTTCTACTATATATAAGCAAGTTTTGTTGCAGATGAAGCAGTCATTCATGACACCGTTTTTGGTTTTATAATAAAGTAGATAAAATTCCAAGTTTTTTGTTCAACATTTTTAGATCTCTTGTAGAATTCTGGTCATCTTTTGAGTTGAGTAGTAACGAAATTAAGACAAACATACCAAGCGAAAAAGACGAGTTAGCGTTATAATGGTTTCAGTTTATAAAAGTACGAAAATGTTAACTTGAGCTGAAGAATCAATCTAAAAGAAGATTCTCCTCACTGACACACAGAAGAATATTAAGCCTTCACTTGGGAGAATTACTAATCGAATCTTGGAAATTAAAAGGTAAATTTCCATAACAAATTTGCTTCAGTACCTGCCTGCCTTATTTCTGACTGCGGAGCGAAACAAATAGTTTTTCAGTACATCACTGTTCCGTGGCTTGTAGAATCAATTTAACAGCAAATTCTCCAATTAAGAAATAGAAAACATGTGCCGTGTTTCTATCGCGCAAGAATTTCGAGTGGTCGCTTATCAGAAACGTAAAACAAAAGGATTTGTCAAATTTTGGGATGTACTTCATGTCAGTATTGACTTCTCGTGATGAAGATAATTGAAGAGAGAGGGGGGATCAGAGATACTGATGTTTAAGAGGGCATCCAGGAAACCGTCCCAAACGTTTTGTCCATGATTGACGCTAATATTTTCAAGGGACTCCGGGCGTTGGGCCACAGCTTATTTTCCCGCGGCAAATCTACACGTGTCGTTCGTTTTACCAATAGAATACCAAAGCCGGTAGGGTGCATTTAATTCTGGGTAATACCTAGTGGCAAGTTAATGTAGGTAGTTTTAATGGGCTGCCTTTAAGAGTAGAATTGATTATGGAGGAGATAATTCTTATCAATTGCAAGCAAGTAAGGCAGAGGGCGGTCGAAAATTTAGCTGTTTTTCCCTTTTTAATGTTTTAGATTTGTTTCAAACATTTTTAATAAGCTAATGTAAGCAAATAGTCGCATCTTTTCTTGTTATTAAATGCTAGTTTAAATACTTCACATGTTTGCAGATGTTGCTTTTTTCTCTGTTTCCTAAATGTGTTTTTTTTTGGTAAATCATGAATATGTTGCTTTGGAATTCTCTAAATCTTCTTCGACTTTTTTCTGTTTATGTAAATGATTGACGTCATAGCCGATGCAAGGACAGCTAATGGCCTGGGCCAATGAGCGCGCGCTTTATATCGAATTCAGCCACTTAATGTCATTTACTGTGAGAGTTTGAACATGGTATTTTTTATAACGTGTTCTGAATTGTGGTCGCAGGAAATGCCTCAAGCGTTGTGGCTACCAATTGCAAGTTTGTGTGAAAGCATTCTTGATTAAAATACGTACAATCCTAGTCAAGAACCCCAGGGGCGTCAGTAAAAATGTGTTGACCCCGAACACTTTCAAAGATACCATGTGAACATTTCCCCCTCTCTTCCCGTGCAATGTTGTTTTATATACCAAGAATAATGAAAGGTTTGGCCATGAAATCAACATTGCAGGAGGAGGAGAAGGGGAAGGTTTATTAGTCACGGAAAAAAACATGTCTCAGGGAATTTGGCCAAGATGGTACAATCTTGGCCAAAGGACGTTGGATCATTGGACAGAATTCGTTGTATTATTGTTGAGTGTACGCCCTCCCTCCCTCCCCCCCCCTCCCCCCCCCCCCCCTCAGTCAATGTTCTGGCATATTTACAAACGCAAAACCAAGGGGACCTCACCTTAGCAGGAAGGGGGAGGGGGAACCTAGATGGGGTGACAGCAAGAGAACATAAGGGACAAAGAGGTAACTGGAGCGTCGGATGGGACATCAAAACTTCAATAAAGTTATTTATAGGAAGTACGTTTTCCGAGAGTTTTTTTCAAAGACGCGAAAAAAACCCATCGGTCCAATATTACTGGCACAGATTGTAGCTCAGCAGGAGCCCATTACCCGGAGCGTGCAACTCCCATACTGGGTCTGTGAAACGGCGTTTTCACAAGTAAGGTTATTTTTAGATCGTCTCTCCCACGAATTGGTTTGGGAGAGCCAATCACACGCCAGTGCATGATTGATATGTGGCATGATAACCGCCTGTAGCGACACCGAACATAGCCGACATACACTTCATCGGAGTGTAAGTATACCCAGAAAAATGGATTATACAGTGGAAACTCTATTAAGCGGACACCCTCGTGACCTTCCCAAGTGTCAGCTTAACAGAGGTTCTCGACTTAATAAAGGTTTGCAGAAATTGTGCAGCTTTTGTTGACGATATAAATTCAACGATTTCTCTGTGCTATAACAGGAATTAGGTTAACTTTTATAGCGACTGATAATCACACGGATATTGGTGTAATGGACATTTTAATGACAACTAAATGTACGGATTAAGGCTATTCAATCGAATCTTAAGGACGTAATACAATACTGCATCATGAACTCAGTCTGGCGTCCACTTAACAGAGGTTCTTAACAAAAGACATTACCCAGAATATAATTAAATTTAGTGTCCGCGTCCGCTGAATAGAGGCAGGGCTCCAAATAACAGTCAGTCATCAGTCATTGGCCGACCAAAATTTGCTCATGTCCAACGAGATCCCAAATGTGGTCGGACACTATCATGTATTGTTTAATAGTAAAGATGAATAAAATTCAGCCTTCTTTTTTTGGTGATGTCCGACTACATTTTTGTTTTTGTCTGACCAAAATAGTCACTTTGTCGGACATATGTCCTTTCAAGAAAAAAACATTTGGAGTCATCAGAGGTGTCCGCTGAACAGAGGTTTGTCATAAAAGTAAATATGAAACCCTACGTTTGGGACCAGACTAAGTGACACTGTCCGATTCATAAGGATGTCCTTTTAATTGGGGTGTTCGCTTAATACAAGTTACAATGTATGGATGGGATTTGATCGCTTCAGGTTATGGGCTCTTGAAGCAAGAAACTCAAAGTGAAGCTCGATTCCTGTCATTCCTTTGACACCTGATTTTCAAGGCTGCGTTATAGACAAAACCCACTACGCATGATGAATTGACGAAAGAGTTGACGTCATCAGCGGATACCTTTAGCGGCAAGATCCTCTTTAACCCGACGGAGGTAGCCTGGGTCGGGATACCCAAACCTAAGTTCATAAGAAAAAAAAAATGCTTTTGTAACGTCAATCTCGGATATTCGCTTTTACCAGTCGCGATTATCAGGGGGGTACAAGGATTTTCAGTTCACAGCCGAAGGAAACTGGTCGATTACGCTAGTTTTGCATTGCTGTAAAGATGGTTGGACACGAGCTACAGTGTTTCATCACATATCAGGCACTGAAACGAGAGCCATCGTTGTTGATGTATGTGATGAAACACATACTGTATCGCCTTTTTGATATAGCTTCTCGAACGAAATCATTTAGGAGAAATTGACGATGCAAGAACGAGCCGTGTTTCAGCAAACACCCAACCAAACATCCAACGGTGCATGATTTCCTTGGTCTTTCTCTTATGCACAATTGATGAGTTTGAGAACCATTAAGAATAAAACAAAAAACAGGCGGACGACTAGTATAAACTTTGAGATGTGATTGGTTCATTGTGCTGTGTAAATCCATGTGTTGCCATTGGCCGGAGTATTAATGTAGGTTTTGGTTTTACGACAGTCATTTGAAAACTCCTTCCACACCTGGACTTTGTACCCTGTGTTTCAGCAGCATTAAGCACCTAAGGGGGTATTAAAACCCCTAACACCCTCCCCCCTCAGGATGCTAGTCTAGGGTTACACCCTTCCTTTGACGTCCCGTACACAGAAACAGGGACGGTAACGAACAATATTACGGTAATGAGGGTCGTAGCTGCCTGTATGCAAGGTACACACGTGCGTACCTAAAAAATCGATTGTGCTGTGGTCAATGAACAGAAAAAGGTGACAAAGCATTTTACGACTTAGTTTTCATATACAGTAAAATGCTAGGCTTAAAACGTGACCACGCCTATAATCAAGTCACCGTAAAAAGGTTTGGGACTTGGGGGTAAAGGGTGGAGGGATTCAAAAAATTGTGCGTACCTCTTTAAAAATCCTGGCTATGCCCATTCTAGATAACGTTAACACAGTATTAAATTAACGAAAAACTTAAGTTTACTCACCCCTGGGGACCCCCGTGCATGTTTGTTTTATGATTGATATCATTCCACGTAATCTGATTGGATAATCCCGTGGTTAAGGATGTTCCCACAGTGAAGACCAGTCGCGCATCAAAAGCTTTCTTCAAAAGCTGCAACACCTGTCTTCCCTCGGGATTATCAGGGAGATACGCAACACGAGACGTGCCACTGTACCGTTGACCAGGATTGGGGTGCTCCGGTCCTTGAATCCCAGGGGAGAACTGATACCGAATGCAAATTGTGCCGAAGCCTGTTGGGAAATATGAAACGAATGTTTTCGTTTTACCTAAAAAATTAAATGAATGTGTCTGGGGTGGTATGCTGCTTATACTCTGGGAGTGAAGAGGAATAATTGGGTGTTCATTATTTCATTATTCTTGCTCAAAAAATTGTTGTTCCACTGTTCCAGTAAAAAAAAAGAACTCATTATTCTTTATGTCAGTCATCATTCCAAAATCAGCAAATCTAAAATTTCAAAAGAAGTCGTTATTTCGTTATTCCGCCCTGCAAAATGACATTATTCCACTATTATTATTCCACTATTCAATTATTCTGCTATTCCATTATTCCGCGAATCCATTATTCCTCTATTCCATTGCTATCCATAACTATTCCAGTACGTATGTGCTGCTGCAAAGAATATGGATTTCAAGCAGTTTAGCCTTGGCTATGGTACAGAAATCATAGCCTTTAGCTCTTGAATATGGTATCATTTTCCACGAAAATGATAAATTGGTTAATTGAATAAAAAAAATCATCAGGTACAATAATTTCCAATGTTTAAAATCCTAAGACCCAACACTGCAATCCTAACATTTTATTAATTAAAGCAATATACTACTAATAAACCTGATTTCTATGAATGCTGTGTTTAAAATTATGATAGAGCTGTTGTTTAAATTGATTTAATAATCCAGACTGATTTAATGTTAAATAATATTATGGAGTCTCGCATACCAAAAAAACACCCTGCCAATTTCTCTTAGGGGAGGAAACTCAATTTTTCTCCAGGTTATTCAAGTTAACAGTTTGATTCCTTAATTTCAAAACAGCAGACAAATCCTTGCACAATTGTACAAGTTAATTAACTTACCACTGTGACCAGGAAGACTTGTACCCATCACAGACCAGGTCATATGCCCCACTGGTTGGTTTCCTCTGAGCATGCCCTGTGGCTGTTTACAAACTGGGCAAGTATTGTTTACTTTAAGAGCTGTCTGCAAACAATCTCTGCAGTAAATGTGGCCACAATTCAGCATCTGCTTGTTGGTGAAACTATCCAGACAAATTGGACATCTTGAAGACACAGCTTCCCCAAATGGAGATCAGCAATAAAAATGAGTCAATCAACCTTTTTCATGCAAAAGTGCATTATTTTTAATTTATGTACACTTAATGTATGTTCCCAAGGGAAACAGCAAGCGTTGTTTACCCGAGAGTCCTGATATCGATCGAGTCAGGACTAGACTGGGAAAACAAAATTGACTAGTTTCCCGAGGGACCATACATTAAGTGCTTTGTTATATGTTACAGACTTTTGCTTAAGGAGTTATCTAGCAAAAACAAACAAAGATGGCACAACTAGCGTGCGGGCAACAACTGCGCAATTGTATCCTCGTCAGGTCCATTTGAATTTGATCAGGGGCACAAAACTAAGAATCAACCAATCACAGTGCTCGTTTTGTTGAGTGAAAGTCTAGGTATATAACAATAAATAATATTTCATTGCAAAATAGATTAACTGCCACATAAGCAAATTATCACAATAAAGAAAACTTTTTAATTAAGGAACTTAATAATATAGTCCTAGTCTTCTGAGTAACACATAAGAAGTGTAAGGGGAATTTTTACTAAGAGTTTGGGCATGAAATGGTTAAGTGAAGTTATAGCCAAGATGACTGAAAATTGGCTAAGCTCCCTTATAGCACGTTTAAAATATGGGGTGAGATACATACACCGTTCACAGGTAAGTAGAGGAAGAGGCCAAATATATGCAAGTGAAGTTTAAGCTTACAGTCAATACGTGATTACGCCAAAAAACAATTTCTTGTGGACACAATTAACTCCCTCTTGCCCTTTGTCAATAGTAGGGCATGATATAACTGGATTCATCCTGTCTACTTTTGTAACTAGGTAAGTAAAACAAATATGGGTTATTGACAAGATAAAAGGCCATACATGCGTAATAAGGGACAGCTAATAATAAATAATCCAATGTAATCTAAATAATAAATATTAATGCTAATTATTGTATTATTAATAAGATATTTGTTATTATTATTACTATTGTTATTGTTGTTATTGTGGCATGTCTCTTGGCATAATTAATTGTTATACTTTAGGTCATTCAACTGTTTACCCCACATCAAGTCACTACAGGTTGTACTATTAAAATATTATTATTATTTATTATTATAATTTACAGTATCATTATTCTTATTATTCAATAATCCAAACAATTAATAAGACCAAGGTCTTATGTAATTTATACCTTTTGCTAAATAAATATCAATAGCTCAATCAACTGTCCCTGAGTAAGAGAGACACATGTTTGCAACAAATTTTGTCACGAGGTTAACATTACCAAGAACCAATAAGTTATTTCCAATAATTCCCATTCCTTTTAATTGAATAAAACTAACTAAAAGTAATAATAATAATAATTCCAGTCCTTTATGACATTTGATCTTCAGAAATTTTGTTAGAGAAAACAAGAAATAAATATCACAGTCTATGGTTCTAACATAGAAATGCTTACTTTTTGATTGTATCAACGCATGAATACCTATAAGTTACACGTTTTGCCCTTAAACGCGGGGGCTCGGTATAAATAGGGCTCCCCCCGGACCGATTAAATTTGTTGTCTAAAGTTCGTTTCACCACCCTAGAATTTAACTGGAAGCTGAAACGAAGAAGGACTAATGCACCTATCAATGTTAAGCCGCAGGGGGGGGAGGCCGGGTATAGGCGGGGGATTTGACGTAATAAGTCTGCCCGTGGTAGGGACTTTTGATCATTCGTCGAGTCCCGGGGGTCGGGACTTTTGACTTTAACCGTTAGTAGCCTGGGCTCCACCGACGCCATCTTGGATTTTCGGCGCACGGAGAACTGGTAACCAGCAGACATCAAAATGGAAGCTGCGTCGGTTTCCGTGAAGAAGGTAAGAAATCTGTGAAATTTTGTCGCTTAAAGAGCCCATGATACCAGAATTTCCTTGTTTTGCTGTCTTGCTCAGTAGTATCAGTTGATATTTTTCTATTAAATTGAATGTTACATTTTGAAGTTGCTGTTTCTTGCCTTTTCTGTATATCCCTATTTTAATTCTTGTTTGACCAATGCCTTGACCTTTTTCTGGAGGGGGGGGGATGGAAAATTTGCACTCTTTTCACCAGCGATAACGTCCCTGGGGTCGGGCATTTGAACAGAAAAAATGATCTGAGTTCAAATCCCCCGCCTATGCCCGGCCTCCCCCCCCCCCCCCCCCCCAGCAGCTTAACATTGATAGGTGCATAACAGTGTTTCAATTTAACCAGTTTCTTTGGAAACCTCCTTCACACGTGTAGCCTAAAGTTTGGTTTCCAACGTGAGCTCTACTGCATATAAATTTCCTTGTCGGCCAACATAAATTCCACGTTTTCGCACAATATTTCATAGGTTCGAAATGAACGTCGTCTTCTAATTTTATCTTAACTCCTTTAAAACGTAAGGCTATAGTTGTTTAAATATAAGGGATCATTTTAAACAGACTTACTTTCTGGGTCATCGAATGTCACTACTGCTTTGTTTTGTCAACCAGCGTTGCCGCCGATACGTCTCCCCTGCCATGTCTACGCTTTTGAAAATGGATAATAATTGCTTCTTCTTTAGTTTCCGGAGGAATATTCGATACTACGACACTTCTAGAAATCTTATCTTCACTTAAAGCCTTGAGGACAGAGTGAAGAGACGTCATTTTGTCCTGCATATTTTCGATAGGTGCTGCTTCCTTCCTGAAATGCAAAATTATGCAGCACGGTCATGTTGAATAAATTACTCTCAAGTTTTCGGGGAATGCCCGTAATTTCGTAACTCATGAATGAAACTGAAATTTCCTGTCCAACTTACCGTCAGTTCACAAAACTCAAAGAGGTTTTCCGAAGGCACAATTAATTTCTATTGTAGTTTAATGCTCCGGCAGCTTTCCTGGAAAAACACGCAGATTCTCTCACGCGCGTTTCTTGGAATTTTAGTGCTGAATAGATAGCCAATGAAAGATCAGTTAAGAATTTCAGCAAAAGGAGACGACCAATAGAAATTCAGTATAGTATCGGGAGAGTTCCCTTCCTGCGACAGCAAGCACATTTTGTTACAAGAGATATGTTTTGGATCACGTGAAATCCATAGCATGGAAAGCAGGCAAGTGGTAGTTTCAGGCTTGCCTGATGGCACGACTGAAACACAGCTTGTAATACACTTTCAATCGGAAAAAGTTTCAGGCGGTGGTGACATCGAAACGATCAACATAATCGAGCGTGTAAAAGCAATAATCACATTTGAAGAGGAGGAATGTTGGTAAAATAAAAATGTTTTCTACCTAAAAAACTAAAATAAGATCGCGTTTAAGTTACATCTAGAAATACATGTTATACAGACCGGGTTAATATCGCCATTTATGTCAGCTGAAAGCAATTGTAATATAGCATATCTATTTGTGCGCCAGTGTCTAGATCTAGTACAGAAACCGACCTTGATATAATATTTGCAATCGACAAGAATTCTTCAATGTTATATTAAACATTCTACGTTACGTTCTTTAGATGAAGTAGTATTCTGCCTTAAAAGCTTAGAAAAATTCTTCCAAACCCTGTAACGAACGCTAACTGAGGAACAGTGAATAATTATCACTTCCGGGATTTGGAAAATGCGGGGGAGGGGGTCGGAATTTTTCGTACGGGTTTCTTATGCTCGCTCCGAGTATTGTTGCTCGATGTTTTTCAAACAACTCCCTTCCCATTGGAACCGATTATTTGAATTAACAATTCAACGAAGTAAATGATCATAATAAAACATACCTATCTAGTGATGCATGGAATGTCCATATAAATGCACTACGAACTTAAATTCACTCTAGAACGAATGTCATTCGGTAATGGATGTCATTCTGGTATTAAGTAAACAGCCCCTTGTTGAAGAAGTTAAAACGCAGCTCTTTACCATGATTAAATTAAGCTCGATCTAAGGTAGTTTCAACGAAACTACCGAGAAAAGCAAACACAACAGGGACTGGGTTTGTTGATGTCGGAAAATGACGTTTCCTGCAATGATTCATAGAGAACAAAAACAATTTGCTCAGGTCGAATTCCCCACCCCAGCCCCCTCGTTTCCAACTCCTCCCCCCCAAAGTCAAATAACCGTCACCTTAGAATCCTCCTCCCCTCGTCTCCCCCTCTCGGGAGAGACGAATACAAAACGAAAGTGAAAATGTAACACATCCATCCCGGAAGGGGTTAATATCCACTGTTCAACAATAAACGTTTGTTTATAGAGTCTAAAGGATTTCTTCTGAGCTCTTAAAGTAGAATACCGCTACATTTTAAAAGACAAAGGTAAACATATCAGTTCTACATGCATTTAAGAAACCCATTTTGATCAGTTGGAAGTTGTAACTATACTGCTTTCGTTTCAAACTGCATAGGGTCTTTTTTTATACTGTCAAGGTTTACTCGCAGTCATTAGTTTCCTCTACCACAATCAGGTAGGGAGTGGGGTAGGCAATTCGCGATCTCTTCACGCGTTATACCACTGCCATTGAGAGATCTAGTTAAAACTTGTGACTGGCCGCACATTCATAGATGAAACTGTTAGAGACATGTGCTTGCAATATATATCAAGCAAACACAGTTTAGTTCCGTTCTTTAGCTTTCCAAAGAACTGGTCACACTGCATGGTTTTATCTCCTTTACTTATTTAAGGCTTAAGAAGATTTGAAAAGAAGTGAATTGCTGTTTATTACGTTCTCGATCAGTCACTGAAAGTATTAGTACTATCTCCAGGAATAATAATTAGATGAAAATTGTCTCACCTTGATGTTAGGCCTCTGGCACTGTTTTAAGGCAGTTACAACTGACTGCACACAACTCTTGCTAAAGGTACAGTGTCAACTCTGCACACCAGAAACAGCTGTCTCTCTCGTCCCCATCTATGGCCTTCATGTACTGTCATCTGCTCAGAACTTTTAAAAACTACAACGGCAACAGTCCCGCTGTAACTGTCAAGACCTCTTTCAGATAGAACGTGAAAGATTAAGAAGCGCCTTATGGCTTATCAGTGTTGAAACAAAGGGAAAATAAACTTAGTTCCAGTCATCTTTTAAGCTTGCTTGTTTGCATTCATTTTTGTTGCTAAATAAAAACAAAGATGATTACTTATCAAATATTTTTTTTTGAAAACAGGTAAAAAAGAAATAGAATTTTCTTAATCAGTTAGATCCATCTGTTTACGGTAACTGAATTTGTTGTAACAATCTCAGCAGAGTGATGTACAGCTACTATTGTTTTGATGCTTCAATATTTAACAATATCATACTCTGAAATCGAGGTGAATAGTGGTAATAGTGGCCAATTAAAGATTGGCGGAAACACTTTGCTACAACAAATAGAGCAATTTTAAATGAGTGCGAAAACTTTTATAAAACATATTTACGCTTCCGAAAGAAATGCTTAATATGTCCAAAGAAATAATCTGCTGTTTTGGAGAATCAATCACAAAATCACTACGCAGTTGTACAAAAATTATTAGGTAGATGTTTCTGACTACCTGTTAAACTCCCTTTATCATGTCTACGGTTTCGGCCAGCTGTCAGTGATAACAATAGCAGCAGACAGAGCGAGCTGTCTACTTTGAGGGTTTGTTTCCTTCTACTTTTTAACCAACTACAGTGTAAACCATGCAAAGAATATCCTCTTCTCGAGGTGAGCTCTTCGCACATAGGTATATATAAGAAGCCGAAACTTCAAGGAGAAATTGAAATTTGTAGGAAAATCAGGTGCCTAGAAAAGGGAAAAAAACATGTGGTTCAAGCGTTCACATTCAGAAAACACTGTAGCTGGTAAACGTTCTTCTGGTTTTCCTTTTTTGTGTCCTATATAATGACGCGTCGCCCTTGTGAACCTTTGCTTAATGGTAATTTTTTGGGGAAAAAAAGGCAAGGAATAAAAAATGCCAAAGGCCAATTATATTTAGACATTAAAGCACAAGAGAAGATGTAGAAAGAAAAAAAAAAGAAGAAAAAGTACAAAAAGAAAATAAGAGCACTGTAACTGGTACAATAACTTCTGTTTTTTTTCTCATGTCCTATATAATGAAAGTTTACCCCTGTGGACTTTCTGTTAATGGTTATTTTTTAAAGAAAAAATTAGGCAAGGGGAAAATACCAAAGTCCAATTTTAATTACACATTAAAGTATAACAAAAAGGAGAAAAAAGAGAAAAAAAAAAAACAAAAAACAAAAAACAAAAGAAAAAATGTGAAAAAAGGAAGCCCTCAGAACAGTGTATATTGATTTCTTTGCCTGTGTTTTTGAAGTTAAAATATGAAAAAATAAAATTATATAATAAAAAACGTGCGGATGGAGGGGTGAAATTACCCGGCCCCCAAGCCAGATGGAGAGTAATTCCTAGACACCTTCGCAGAAACGCCAAGGGGGTGGGTTAGCCCGGCCCCCAAGCCAGATCGAGAGCCATCCCGCGCTTCGAACCCGGTACCTATCGCATCCTAGTCGACTGCTCTATCCACTAGACCACGCCGGCTGCACCTGATATCATATGGAAAAATTAGGGTAGTCTATTGTTCTAAGTGTGATCTCAACCTGCGCATGCGCTCCCTATGACGTCATATCCAGTTGCGCCAACTGTTCCACAAGGGATTTCAGTGCGCTTAATACATGTTGCTGTACGAGATTTCGCGCTTTCGACGGAGGGCGGTTTACCACAGTCGACTATTTCAGGCTTCACAAAGTACACTGGATCTAACTTAAAAGACAACGTTGTTTTGGATGATCTTGTCCACATATGCATTTCAAAATAGGAAAACAACACTGAGCCGCTCAATTAACATTTACGGAACCCAATATTCAATTGCAAGAACCACCAACGCCTTTCTACGTGAGTTTAATATCAAGCTTTGATCAGACAAGCAGCCGTTAAACTTCAGATATAATTCACACTTATCGCTGAATCTAACCGCGGTCCAGTTGAATATTAAACGAACGGAGCCTACATTGACAGTCCATTTCGATTGGATTACTTGGATACGGCTCTTTCTGTTGGTTCTATTGAGATTGATCTGTTACTTTCTATTTCTTCCTCTGATATGCTTGCTTTCAGTTGCTGAACTGACGTAAACGTATGTTTAAGAGATTGTTTGGAAAATCCTGGTGAAGTTTGTTTGGGTCATGTTTGAATTTCAATGAATTTCTGTTTGTAATTATGTTTTCAATTAGTCTTTTCCTAACACCTATTGTTTTAAAGACTTTATGTAGTGGTCTCAGAGGTATTCCGCGCTACACATGCACATAAAGATGTGTTCGTCACAAACAGGTTAATAATCTTGATATTTTAGGCCTGGTTCACTTGGTTTGTAAGCCTTTGTGAGTAAATCCCTGCCCAGGTTCATTAAAACAAACCTCTGAAAATCCTTAGGGTTAACGTTCTTACTGCCACTGGAATTATTTCGAGAAAAAAGTGCCTTCATGCCTGTCAAATATGTCAAACTGAAAAAACACTGTAACTGATACAATGTCTCTTTTTTTTAATTTTGTATCCAATAATGGGTTGCCCTTGTCAACCTTGTGTTTGTGGTAATTTAAAAAAGTAAATGGCAAAGAAAAAATGTAAACCAAATGTAAACAAAGTCTAATTCACAGATGAAAACGTTAGAACCACATTGTATAGGAAAACAAAATCTGTACAACAGGACAGTTCATTTAGTACCCTTTCAGGATGGTCGCACTGCTAGGTTTGATCCACAGATGAAAAGGTTAGAACCACACTGTACCTTACAACAAACAGTACTACAGTACAGTACTGTTCAGTAGCTTTACAAAGAATGGTCACACTGCATGGTTTGATCCACAGATGAAAAGGGTAGAACAACACTGTATAGTAAAACAAACAGTATCACAGTACAGTACTGTTCAGTAGCTTTACAAAGAATGGTCACACTGCATGGTTTGATCCACAGATGAAAAGGTTAGAACCACACTGTATACTAAAACAAACAGTACCACAGTACAGTACTGTTTGGTGTACCTTTTGATAGATTTATTACCATGCGGGCTTTTGTTAAGGATTTTTAATATGGTTTTATTTCGGCAGCTGTCAAAAGGGTCCTTCAGCGTGGTTCCCATCGTTTTCAAGAAAGTATTCTTCAAGTGGAACCTGTATCTACGACGGGGTTTTTGTCAAGTCACGGTTTGCAAATGGACAACAATTCAAAGCAACGTGCAGGCAACTCAGCAGAGTTAGGAGAAAGGGAACGTTGTGTTCGCGGTGAGGTAGGCTGTGCAAGACTGATAAAAAACCAGATATCGACACAAATATCCTTATAATATATAATAATAATAACATTTCTAATAATAATAACAACATTTATGAGCCAATGTCGGAAAATATCGAGAATCTCAAATCAGTTCCAAAAATTCGAATTTTGGCTGATACCACCCAAACATCCCTTTGGGGGAACTATTTCAAGAAACGATATTAAGAAATCCCCAAGCGCTTTGCATTTTGAGAATTTTAGAAAAGTTCCAAAATTCGCAAAAAATACATTTTTTAATTCGGGAAACGGGTGCAAATTTCAACATATTTCAACGAAACAGTACAAGCGCGCAAAAGCTCCTATTGACTTGATATTACTCATGTATTTAGCAGACATCCACGGCTTTAAGACCCCGTAAAAAGGTTTAGCGAAATAACTATTTTAATATAGTTTCTGGCTTTTATTGTGTGCGCTCTGATTGTGTGTTGTTTTGGTAGTCAAAATAACGCCCAACTTCAACCGTCAAAAGTCGATCCTGGTATGTCACAAATTGAAAAAACTACTATACCAAACGAAAGACCTGTTATTTTTTTAATTGCATCTGAAGTTTTAGTTCTGCGAATTTAAAAACGTGCGAGTAATAAAATTTCAACTTGTGCCCCCCAAGTCGCCTGTCCGCGACAAGAACGGGAATGTAAACAAAGGAAAACATATGCAAATCGAGGAGAAAATCATGCGGAAGTTATGACTTACCCCTCAAAGCGCAAAAAATTGATGGAATTCTGTTACCTTAACAGGTATTTCTATCTGAGAGACTAATAAAACGAAATTATCCGTCCAATAATAATAAAAAAGCTATAAAAAGGGCTGGAGGGCTAGTGTCATGAAGTCGCCTCGGATGCATCGGAACTCGTGTGTATGGTTCCGGATGTAAAAAAGCTTCTAAAGAAGCTTTCAAAATGCACCATGGAGCAAGCAAACAATGTCAGTAAAAATAGACTGATATTTTGAGGTATGATAGAAATGAACCATTGTAAGTTTATTTTTACAAGTGACCTTTAAAATTAAATAAAATGACAGATGAGGGCCGGCCATCGACAGTTCCATTTTAAGTGGTCCGTCCCTTGGCTATCGTACTCAATGTTAAGTCCAAAAAACCGAAACAAGATTCAACAAAATAAAACATATATTACAATAATCTTTAAAAAGTATAATGCTAACTTGAGAATTAGATTTCCCGCATCGCAAAGTTTTAGTTATGTAAATATCAGGAATGTTTACTTACTGATGTTATGTCGTGTTACATGCTCCAAGTTCCACAGGAGAAGGGTAAAACCCTCCGTCTTGTTTATACATTTCATAAAAAAAGACTAACTTATTTGTTTACTAGAACTATAGATAGGGAGTTAATAATCCTCCCATAAACACAGAAAACGAAGAAGCCAAATTCATCTCGTTTTTTGGTGTTGTGTTACCTGTCACATTTTTCAAGTCACGTGTTTTGCTGTACACGGTTTGTGAAAATGAAATACAAAACATATTATTGAGCCCCTCCCAGGGGTTTTAGGGAGCAGGGGAGCATGGGCATTTATTTTTAAGGATATCGGGAGATCGTCAAATTATTTTCAGGGATTAAGGGAGCCTGGCTTTAGATTTTGGGGATCAAGGGAGATCAAGGGAACTCTGATTTTTCGATTTTTTTGCTCTGTTCCGGGACTGTTTACCTGTAGAAAAGCAGAGACTGATAAATGTTTTAGCAGTCTCAGTATTTATAAAGATAATTTCCATGAGGGGCAACTTACGTCACTTACCAGGGCCATCAGGTCCCTTTGTGTCTTGCAATGCATCATGGGAAGAAGGAGAAAAAACATTTTGGGAAGCTTTCGAATTTATTAACGGGGATCAAGGGAGAAACTATAGGAAAACCTGGGGATCAAGGGAGCGTATACCCCCCCTGGGAGGGGCTCATTATTTAGTTATTTCTTTTAAGGTAGTCACCTGCAAAACATCGCACAATTGTCAATGAATAAAGAAGGACTGTGCGATCAAAACTAACAGAATCTCCTGGAGCACACAAGCCATCTCCGTTTAAATTTTCATTAACAAAAACATCATCTTCTATTCAGAATTTCCCGCTGTATCACAGATCCAAATCTCGGCATTAAACGAAACATCTATCCTCTGAGAAATGCATACGGTCCTTGGAAAAACACACTCTTATGGATCTTGCAAAACTTGGCTATCAGCAGGTTTTAGAAGAGGGTGTCGGTGTCGTGCCAACCTTAAGAACCACCAGCGTTACAAACAAACAATCCAGAGAACGTTTAACAGAGGGATGGGCGTTGCGACCAGCTAAAAAGGCGTACCGTTTCAGTGAAAAGCAGAAGGCCTACCTCACTGCTAAATTCAACATTGGTCAGTCCACTGGACGGAAAGTCGACGCAAGTCTTGTAGCCTCAGGGCAATTAAATATATTTGTGTAATTCTTTCCCACTCCAGAACAATGACCGTCCCTTTCCTTATAAAAATGGAGCAGTGCGTGGCAGAGATTTACCACACACCCGAAGAGGTACTCTACATGGACCCTCCTCAACTGGTGTCAAACACTTTTTAGGATTAATTCCCTTAAGGGTCATTGAAAGATATCACCAAAGCTTTCATGACTCTTGCGTGGTTTCCTCTTCTTTCTTTCCTTTCCTTAACTCTAGGGATGTCGGAAGAAGAATTGACCCTGGAAAGGGGCTTGCGGGCTCCGGCATGGGTACGATTGGCACCCCTATTCAGGGAAGAACCTCCACCTACACCTCCACCTCCGACCGAGAGGGAGGGCGACGGGAAACGAAACATTTTATGGGGATGGCCTAATAAAGTAGAAGTTAGTTACGATTTGGATCTGTGGTCGCAACGCCCATCCCTCTGTTAAACGTTCTCTGGATTGTTTGTTTGCAACGCTGGTTGTTCTTAAGGTTGGCAAGACACCGACACCCTCTTCTAAAACCTGCTGACAGCCAAGTTTTGCAAGATCCATAAGAGTGTGTTTTTTCCAAGGACCGTATGCATTTCTAAGAGGATAGATGTTTCGTTAATGCCGAGATTTGGATCTGTGATACAGCGGGAAATTCTGAATAGAAGATGATGTTTTTTGTTAATGAAAATTTAAACGGAGATGGCTTGTGTGCTCCAGGAGATTCTGTTAGTTTTGATTGCACAGCCCTTCTTTATTCATTGACAATTGTGCGATGTTTTGCAGGTGACTACCTTAAAAGAAATAACTAAATGATATGTTTTGTATTTCATTTTCACAAACCGTGTACAGCAAAACACGTGACTTGAAAAATGTGACAGGTAACACAACACCAAAAAACGAGATGAATTTGGCTTCTTCGTTTTCTGTGTTTATGGGAGGATTATTAACTCCCTATCTATAGTTCTAGTAAACAAATAAGTTAGTCTTTTTTTATGAAATGTATAAACAAGACGGAGGGTTTTACCCCTTCTCCTGTGGAACTTGGAGCATGTATAACACGACATAACATCAGTAAGTAAACATTCCTGATATTTACATAACTAAAACTTTGCGATGCGGGAAATCTAATTCTCAAGTTAGCATTATACTTTTTAAAGATTATTGTAATATATGTTTTATTTTGTTGAATCTTGTTTCGGTTTT